>CM061114.1:8961858-10161858 GCA_030770115.1 Daphnia galeata
GAGTCCCCACAATGTGTTTTTTGTAAAAATTAAAACAAATACCATAGATTTATGAGTAGCATCACCTCGAAGATCATCAAGATCCATCATAAGCTCCTTGAATTTTGGTTCAACTTTTCCAAACTTTGTGACCTTACTATGGAATTTGAAGAACTAGCATAAAATTATTGCAAATTTAGAATAAGGAGTCCCACAAATGTGTTTTTGTAAAATTAAAACAAATACCATAGATTTTATGAGTAGCATCACCTCGAAGATCATCGATCCATCATAAGCTCCTTGAAATTTTGGTTCAACTTTTTCCAAACTTTGTGACCTTACTATGGATTTTGAAGAACAATAGCATAAAATTATTGCAAATTTAGAATAAGGAGTCCCCACAAATGTGTTTTTTTGTAAAAATTAAAAACAAATACCATAGATTTTATGAGTAGCATCACCTCGAAGATCATCAAGATCCATCATAAGCTCCTTGAAATTTTGTTCAACTTTTTCCAAACTTTGTGACCTTACTATGGGATTTTGAAGAACAAATAGCATAAAATTATTGCAAATTTAGAATAAGGAGTCCCCCACAAATGTGTTTTTTGTAAATTAAAACAAATACCATAGATTTTATGAGTAGCATCACCTCGAAGATCATCAAGATCCATCATAAGCTCCTTGAAATTTTGGTTCAACTTTTTCCAAACTTTGTGACCTTACTATGGGATTTTGAAGAACAAATAGCATAAATTATTGCAAATTTAGAATAAGGGAGTCCCCACAAATGTGTTTTTGTAAAAATTAAAACAAATACCATAGATTTTATGAGTAGCATCACCTCGAAGATCATCAAGATCCATCATAAGCTCCTTGAAATTTTGGTTCAACTTTTTCCAAACTTTGTGACCTTACTATGGGATTTTGAAGAACAAATAGCATAAAATTATTGCAAATTTAGAATAAGGAGTCCCCACAATGTGTTTTTGTAAAAATTAAAAACAAATACCATAGATTTTATGAGTAGCATCACCTCGAAGATCATCAAGATCCATCAAAAGCTCCTTGAAATTTTGGTTCAACTTTTCCAAACTTTGTGACCTTACTATGGGATTTTGAAGAACAAATAGCATAAAATTATTGCAAATTTAGAATAAGGGAGTCCCCACAAATGTGTTTTTGTAAAAATTAAAACAAATACCATAGATTTTATGAGTAGCATCACCTCGAAGATCATCAAGATCCATCATAAGCTCCTTGAAATTTTGGTTCAACTTTTTCCAAACTTTGTGACTTACTATGGGATTTTGAAGAACAAATAGCATAAAATTATTGCAAATTTAGAATAGGGAGTCCCCACAAATGTGTTTTTGTAAAATTAAAAACAACCATAGATTTTATGAGTAGCATCACCTCGAAGATCATCAAGATCCATCATAAGCTCCTTGAAATTTTGGTTCAACTTTTTCCAAACTTTGTGACCTTACTATGGGATTTTGAAGAACAAATAGCATAAAATTATTGCAAATTTAGAATAAGGAGTCCCCACAAATGTGTTTTTGTAAAAATTAAAACAAATACCATAGATTTTATGAGTAGCATCACCTCGAAGATCATCAAGATCCATCATAAGCTCCTTGAAATTTTGGTTCAACTTTTCCAAACTTTGTGACCTTACTATGGATTTTGAAGAACAAATAGCATAAATTATTGCAAATTTAGAATAAAGGAGTCCCCACAAATGTGTTTTTGTAAAAATTAAAAACAAATACCATAGATTTTATGAGTAGCATCACCTCGAAGATCATCAAGATCCATCATAAGCTCCTTGAAATTTTGTTCAACTTTTTCCAAACTTTGTGACCTTACTATGGGATTTTAAGAACAAATAGCATAAAATTATTGCAAATTTAGAATAAAGGAGTCCCCACAAATGTTTTTTTGTAAAATTAAAAACAAATACCATAGATTTTTATGAGTAGCATCACCTCGAAGATCATCAAGATCCATCATAAGCTCCTTGAAATTTTGTTCAACTTTTTCCAAACTTTGTGACCTTACTATGGGATTTTGAAGAACAAATAGCATAAAATTATTGCAAATTTAGAATAAGGGAGTCCCCACAAATGTGTTTTTGTAAAAATAAAAACAAATACCATAGATTTTATGAGTAGCATCACCTCGAAGATCATCAAGATCCATCATAAGCTCCTTGTGAAATTTTGGTTCAACTTTTTCCAAACTTTGTGACCTTACTATGGGATTTTGAAGAACAAATAGCATAAAATTATTGCAAATTTAGAATAAGGAGTCCCCACAAATGTGTTTTTTGTAAAAATTAAAAACAAATACCATAGATTTTATGAGTAGCATCACCTCGAAGATCATCAAGATCCATCATAAGCTCCTTGAAATTTTGGTTCAACTTTTTCCAAACTTTGTGACCTTACTATGGGATTTTGAAGAACAAATAGCATAAAATTATTGCAATTTAGAATAAGGAGTCCCCCACAAATTGTTTTTGTAAAAATTAAAACAAATACCATAGATTTTATGAGTAGCATCACCTCGAAGATCATCAAGATCCATCATAAGCTCCTTGAAATTTTGGTTCAACTTTTTCCAAACTTTGTGACCTTACTATGGGATTTTGAAGAACAAATAGCATAAAATTATTGCAAATTTAGAATAAAGGAGTCCCCACAAATGTGTTTTTGTAAAAATTAAAAACAAATACCATAGATTTTATGAGTAGCATCACCTCGAAGATCATCAAGATCCATCATAAGCTCCTTGAAATTTTGGTTCAACTTTTTCCAAACTTTGTGACCTTACTATGGGATTTTGAAGAACAAATAGCATAAAATTATTGCAAATTTAGAATAAGGGAGTCCCCACAAATGTGTTTTTTGTAAAATTAAAAACAAATACCATAGATTTTATGAGTAGCATCACCTCGAAGATCATCAAGATCCATCATAAGCTCCTTGAAATTTTGGTTCAACTTTTTCCAAACTTTGTGACCTTACTATGGGATTTTGAAGAACAAATAGCATAAAATTATTGCAAATTTAGAATAAGGAGTCCCCACAATGTGTTTTTTGTAAAAATTAAAAACAAATACCATAGATTTTATGAGTAGCATCACCTCGAAGATCATCAAGATCCATCATAAGCTCCTTGAATTTTGGTTCAACTTTTTCCAAACTTTGTGACCTTACTATGGGATTTTGAAGAACAAATAGCATAAAATTATTGCAAATTTAGAATAAGGGAGTCCCCACAAATGTGTTTTTGTAAAATTAAAAACAAATACCATAGATTTTATGAGTAGCATCACCTCGAAGATCATCAAGATCCATCATAAGCTCCTTGAAATTTTGGTTCAACTTTTTTAAACTTTGTGACCTTACTATGGGATTTTGAAGAACAAATAGCATAAAATTATTGCAAATTTAGAATAAAGGAGTCCCCACAAATGTGTTTTTGTAAAAATTAAAAACAAATACCATAGATTTTATGAGTAGCATCACCTCGAAGATCATCAAGATCCATCATAAGCTCCTTGAAATTTTGGTTCAACTTTTTCCAAACTTTGTGACCTTACTATGGGATTTTGAAGAACAAATAGCATAAAATTATTGCAAATTTAGAATAAAGGAGTCCCCACAAATGTGTTTTTTTGTAAAAATTAAAAACAAATACCATAGATTTTATGAGTAGCATCACCTCGAAGATCATCAAGATCCATCATAAGCTCCTTGAAATTTTTGGTTCAACTTTTTCCAAACTTTGTGACCTTACTATGGAATTTTGAAGAACAAATAGCATAAATTATTGCAAATTTAGAATAAGGAGTCCCCACAAATGTGTTTTTGTAAAAATTAAAAACAAATACCATAGATTTTATGAGTAGCATCACCTCGAAGATCATCAAGATCCATCATAAGCTCCTTGAAATTTTGTTCAACTTTTTTCAAACTTTGTGACCTTACTATGGGATTTTGAAGAACAAATAGCATAAAATTATTGCAAATTTAGAATAAGGGAGTCCCCACAAATGTGTTTTTGTAAAAATTAAAACAAATACCATAGATTTTATGAGTAGCATCACCTCGAAGATCATCAAGATCCATCATAAGCTCCTTGAAATTTGGTTCAACTTTTTCCAAACTTTGTGACCTTACTATGGGATTTTGAAGAACAAATAGCATAAAATTATTGCAAATTTAGAATAAGGGAGTCCCCACAAATGTGTTTTTTGTAAAAATTAAAAACAAATACCATAGATTTTATGAGTAGCATCACCTCGAAGATCATCAAGATCCATCATAAGCTCCTTGAAATTTTGGTTCAACTTTTTCCAAACTTTGTGACCTTACTATGGGATTTTGAAGAACAAATAGCATAAAATTATTGCAAATTTAGAATAAAGGAGTCCCCACAAATGTGTTTTTTGTAAAAATTAAAAACAAATACCATAGATTTTATGAGTAGCATCACCTCGAAGATCATCAAGATCCATCATAAGCTCCTTGAAATTTTGGTTCAACTTTTTCCAAACTTTGTGACCTTACTATGGGATTTTGAAGAACAAATAGCATAAAATTATTGCAAATTTAGAATAAAGGAGTCCCCACAAATGTGTTTTTGTAAAATTAAAAACAAATACCATAGATTTTATGAGTAGCATCACCTCGAAGATCATCAAGATCCATCATAAGCTCCTTGAAATTTTGGTTCAACTTTTTCCAAACTTTGTGACCTTACTATGGGATTTTGAAGAACAAATAGCATAAAATTATTGCAAATTTAGAATAAAGGAGTCCCCACAAATGTGTTTTTGTAAAAATTAAAACAAATACCATAGATTTTATGAGTAGCATCACCTCGAAGATCATCAAGATCCATCATAAGCTCCTTGAAATTTTGGTTCAACTTTTTCCAAACTTTGTGACCTTACTATGGATTTTGAAGAACAAATAGCATAAAATTATTGCAAATTTAGAATAAAGGAGTCCCACAAAATGTGTTTTTGTAAAAATTAAAACAAATACCATAGATTTTATGAGTAGCATCACCTCGAAGATCATCAAGATCCATCATAAGCTCCTTGAAATTTGGTTCAACTTTTTCCAAACTTTGTGACCTTACTATGGGATTTTGAAGAACAAATAGCATAAAATTATTGCAAATTTAGAATAAGGGAGTCCCCACAAATGTGTTTTTTGTAAAAATTAAAAACAAATACCATAGATTTTATGAGTAGCATCACCTCGAAGATCATCAAGATCCATCATAAGCTCCTTGAAATTTTGGTTCAACTTTTTCCAAACTTTGTGACCTTACTATGGATTTTGAAGAACAAATAGCATAAAATTATTGCAAATTTAGAATAAGGAGTCCCCACAAATGTGTTTTTTGTAAAAATTAAAAACAAATACCATAGATTTTATGAGTAGCATCACCTCGAAGATCATCAAGATCCATCATAAGCTCCTTGAAATTTGGTTCAACTTTTTTCCAAACTTTGTGACCTTACTATGGGATTTTGAAGAACAAATAGCATAAAATTATTGCAAATTTAGAATAAGGGAGTCCCCACAAATGTGTTTTTGTAAAATTAAAAACAAATACCATAGATTTTATGAGTAGCATCACCTCGAAGATCATCAAGATCCATCATAAGCTCCTTGAAATTTTGGTTCAACTTTTTCCAAACTTTGTGACCTTACTATGGGATTTTGAAGAACAAATAGCATAAAATTATTGCAAATTTAGAATAAGGAGTCCCCACAAAATGTGTTTTGTAAAAATTAAAAACAAATACCATAGATTTTATGAGTAGCATCACCTCGAAGACCGTCAAGATCCTTCATAAGCTCCTTTAAATTTGGTTCAACTTTTTCTAAAATTTGTGACCTTACTATGGGATTTTGAAGAACAAATTAGCATAAAATTATTGCAAATTTAGAATAAAGGAGTCCCCCCACAAATGTGTTTTTGTAAGAATTAAAACAAATACCATAGAATTTTATGAGTAGCATCACTCGAAGATCGTCAAGATCCATCATAAGCTCCTTGAAATTTTGGTTCAACTTTTTCTAAAATTTGTGACTTACTATGGGATTTTGAAGAACAAATAGCATAAATTATTGCAAATTTAGAATAAAGGAGTCCCCAACAAATGTGTTTTTGTAAAAATTAAAAACAAGTACCATAGATTTTATGAGTAGCATCACCTCGAAGATCATCAAGATCCTCATAAGCTCCTTGAAATCTTGGGTTCAACTTTTTCCAAACTTTGTGGACCTACTATGGAATTTTGAAGAACAATAGCATAAAATTATTGCAAATTTAGAATAAAGGAGTCCCACAAATGTGTTTTTGTAAAAATTAAAACAAATACCATAGATTTTATGAGTAGCATCACCTCGAAGATCATCAAGATCTATCATAAGCTCCTTGAAATTTTGGTTCAACTTTTCCAAACTTTGTGACCTTACTATGGAATTTTGAAGAACAAATAGCATAAAATTATTGCAAATTAGAATAAAGGGAGTCCCCACAAATGTGTTTTTTGTAAGAATTAAAAACAAATATTATAGATTTTATGAGTAGGCATCACCTCGAAGAGCATCAAGATCCATCATAAGCTCCTGAAATTTTGGTTCAACTTTTTCCAAACTTTGTGACCTTACTAATGTATTTTGAAGAACAAATAGCATAAATTATTGCAAATTTAAATAAAGGAGTCCCAACAGCAAATGTGTTTTTGTAAAAATTAAAACAAATACCATAGATTTTTATGAGTAGCATCACCTCGAAGATCATCAGATCCATCATAAGCTCCTTGAAATTTTGGTTCAACTTTTTCTAAAATTTGTGAGCTTACTATGGGATTTTGAAGAACAAATAGCATAAAATTATTGCAAATTTAGAATAAAGGAGT
Organism: Daphnia galeata; assembly: GCA_030770115.1. Taxonomy (NCBI): domain Eukaryota; kingdom Metazoa; phylum Arthropoda; class Branchiopoda; order Diplostraca; family Daphniidae; genus Daphnia; species Daphnia galeata. The sequence continues at coordinate 8,968,793 of CM061114.1, forward strand.
CCCCACAAATGTGTTTTTGTTAAAAATTAAAACCAAATACCATAGATTTTATGAGTAGCATCACCTCGAAGATCATCAAGATCCATCATATATGCTCCTTGAAATTTTGGTTCAACTTTTTCCAAACTTTGTGACCTTACTATGGGATTTTGAAGAAAAAATAGCATAAAATTATTGCAAATTTAGAATAAAGGAGTCCCCACAAATGTCTTTTTGTAAAAATTAAAAGACAAATACCACAGATTTTATGAGTAGCATCAACCTCGAAGATCATCAAGATCCATCATAAGCTCCTTGAAATTTTGGTTCAACTTTTTCCAAACTTTGTTGACCTTACTATGGAATTTTGAAGAACAAATAGCCTAAAATTATTGCAAATTTAGAATAAGGAGTCCCACAAATGTGTTTTTGTAAGAATTAAAAGACAATACCATAGATTTTATGAGTAGCATCACCTCGAAGATCGTCAAGATCCATCATAAGCTCCTTGAAAATTTTGGTTCAACTTTTTCTAAAATTTGTGACCTTACTATGGATTTTGAAGAACAAATAGCATAAAATTATTGCAAATTTAGGAATAAAGGAGTCCCCACAAATGTGTTTTTTGTAAAAATTAAAAACAAATACCATAGATTTTATGAGTAGCATCACCTCGAAGATCATCAAGATCCATCATAAGCTCCTTGAAATCTTGGTTCAACTTTTTCCAAACGTTGTGACCTTACTATGGGATTTTGAAGAAAAAATAGCATAAAATTATTGCAAAATTTAGAATAAAGGAGTCCCCACAAATGTCTTTTTGTAAAAATTAAAAACAAATACCATAGATTTTATGAGTAGCATCACCTCGAAGATCATCAAGATCCATCATAAGCTCCTTGAAATTTTGGTTCAACTTTTTCCAAACTTTGTGACCTTACTATGGAATTTTGAAGAACAAATAGCATAAAATTATTGCAAATTTAGAATAAAGGAGTCCCCACAAATGTGTTTTTGTAAGAACTAAAACAAATACCATAGATTTTATGAGTAGCATCACCTCGAAGACCGTCAAGATCCTTCATAAGCTCCTTTAAATTTTGGTTCAACTTTTTCTAAAATTTGTGACCTTACTATGGGATTTTGAAGAACAAATAGCATAAAATTATTGCAAATTTAGAATAAAGGAGTCCCCACAAATGTGTTTTTGTAAGAATTAAAAACAAATACCATAGATTTTATGAGTAGCATCACCTCGAAGATCGTCAAGATCCATCATAAAGCTCCTTGAAATTTTGGTTCAACGTTTTCTAAAATTTGTGACCTTACTATGGGAATTTTGAAGAACAAATAGCATAAAATTATTGCAAATTTAGAATAAAGGAGTCCCCACAAATGTGTTTTTGTAAAAATTAAAAACAAATAACCATAGATTTTATGAGTAGCATCACCTCGAAGATCATCAAGATCCATCATAAGCTCCTTGAAATCTTGGTTCAACTTTTTCCAAACTTTGTGACCTTACTATGGAATTTTGAAGAACAAATAGCATAAAATTATTGCAAATTTAGAATAAAGGAGTCCCCACAAATGTGTTTTTGTAAAAATTAAAAACAAATACCATAGATTTTATGAGTAGCATCACCTCGAAGATCATCAAGATCTATCATAAGCTCCTTGAAATTTTGGTTCAAACTTTTTCCAAACTTTGTGACCTTACTATGGAATTTTGAAGAACAAATAGCATAAAATTATTGCAAATTTAGAATAAAGGGAGTCCCCACAAATGTGTTTTTGTAAGAATTAAAAACAAATATTATAGATTTTATGAGTAGCATCACCTCGAAGATCATCAAGATCCATCATAAGCTCCTTGAAATTTTGGTTCAAACTTTTTCCAAACTTTGTGACCTTACTATGGTATTTTGAAGAAACAAATAGCATAAAATTATTGCAAATTTAAAATAAAGGAGTCCCCACAAATGTGTTTTTGTAAAAATTAAAAACAAATACCATAGATTTTATGAGTAGCATCACCTCGAAGATCATCAAGATCCATCATAAGCTCCTTGAAATTTTGGTTCAACTTTTTCTAAAATTTGTGAGCTTACTATGGGATTTTGAAGAACAAATAGCATAAAATTATTGCAAATTTAGAATAAAGGAGTCCCCACAAATGTGTTTTTGTAAAAATTAAAAACAAATACCATAGATTTTATGAGTAGCATCACCTCGAAGATCATCAAGATCCATCATATGCTCCTTGAAATTTTGGTTCAACTTTTTCCAAACTTGTGACCTTACTATGGGATTTTGAAGAACAAATAGCATAAAATTATTGCAAATTTAGAATAAAGGAGTCCCCACAAATGTCTTTTTGTAAAGAATTAAAAACAAATACCACAGATTTTATGAGTAGCATCACCTCGAAGATCATCAAGATCCATCATAAGCTCCTTGAAATTTTGGTTCAACTTTTTCCAAACTTTGTGACCTTACTATGGAATTTTGAAGAACAAATAGCATAAAATTATTGCAAATTTAGAATAAAGGAGTCCCCACAAATGTGTTTTTGTAAGAATTAAAAACAAATACCATAGATTTTATGAGTAGCATCACCTCGAAGATCGTCAAGATCCATCATAAGCTCCTTGAAATTTTGGTTCACTTTTCTAAAATTTGTGACCTTACTATGGGATTTTGAAGAACAAATAGCATAAAATTATTGCAAATTTAGAATAAAGGAGTCCCCACAAATGTGCTTTTGTAAAAATTAAAAACAAATACCATAGATTTTATGAGTAGCATCACCTCGAAGATCATCAAGATCCATCATAAGCTCCTTGAAATCTTGGTTCAACTTTTTCCAAACTTTGTGACCTTTACTATGGAATTTTGAAGAACAAATAGCATAAAATTATTGCAAATTTAGAATAAAGGAGTCCCCACAAATGTGTTTTTTGTAAAAATTAAAAACAAATACCATAGATTTTATGAGTAGCATCACCTCGAAGATCATCAAGATCTATCATAAGCTCCTTGAAATTTTGGTTCAACTTTTTCCAAACTTTGTGACCTTACTATGGAATTTTGAAGAACAAATAGCATAAAATTATTGCAAATTTAGAATAAAGGAGTCCCCACAAATGTGTTTTTTGTAAGAATTAAAAACAAATATTATAGATTTTATGAGTAGCATCACCTCGAAGATCATCAAGATCCATCATAAGCTCCTTGAAAATTTTGGTTCAACTTTTTCCAAACTTTGTGACCTTACTATGGTATTTGAAGAACAAATAGCATAAAATTATTGCAAATTTAAAATAAAGGAGTCCCCACAAATGTGTTTTTGTAAAAATTAAAAACAAATACCATAGATTTTTATGAGTAGCATCACCTCGAAGATCATCAAGATCCATTATAAGCTCCTTGAAATTTTGGTTCAACTTTTTCTAAAATTTGTGAGCTTACTATGGGATTTTGAAGAACAAATAGCATAAAATTATTGCAAATTTAGAATAAAGGAGTCCCCACAAATGTGTTTTTGTAAAAATTAAAAACAAATACCATAGATTTTATGAGTAGCATCACCTCGAAGATCATCAAGATCCATCATAAGCTCCTTGAAATTTTGGTTCAACTTTTTCCAAACTTTGTGACCTTACTATGGGATTTTGAAGAAAAAATAGCATAAAATTATTGCAAATTTAGAATAAAGGAGTCCCCACAAATGTCTTTTTGTAAAAATTAAAAACAAATACCATAGATTTTATGAGTAGCATCACCTCGAAGATCATCAAGATCCATCATAAGCTCCTTGAAATTTTGGTTCAACTTTTTCCAAACTTTGTGACCTTACTATGGAATTTTGAAGAACAAATAGCATAAAATTATTGCAAATTTAGAATAAAGGAGTCCCCACAAATGTGTTTTTGTAAAAATTAAAAACAAATACATAGATTTTATGAGTAGCATCACCTCGAAGATCATCAAGATCTATCATAAGCTCCTTGAAATTTTGGTTCAACTTTTTCCAAACTTTGTGACCTTACTATGGAATTTTGAAGAACAAATAGCATAAAATTATTGCAAATTTAGAATGAAGGAGTCCCCACAAATGTGTTTTTGTAAGAATTAAAAACAAATACCATAGATTTTATGAGTAGCATCACCTCGAAGATCATCAAGATCTATCATAAGCTCCTTGAAATTTTGGTTCAACTTTTTCCAAACTTTGTGACCTTACTATGGAATTTTGAAGAACAAATAGCATAAAATTATTGCAAATTTAGAATAAAGGAGTCCCCACAAATGTGTTTTTGTAAGAATTAAAAACAATATTATAGATTTTATGAGTAGCATCACCTCGAAGATCATCAAGATCCATCATAAGCTCCTTGAAATTTTGGTTCAACTTTTTCCAAACTTTGTGACCTTACTATGGTATTTTGAAGAACAAATAGCATAAAATTATTGCAAATTTAGAATAAGGGAGTCCCCAAAAATGTGTTTTTGTAAAAATTAAAAACAAATATAATAGATTTTATTTGTAGCATCACCTCGAAGATCATCAAGATCCATCATAAGCTCCTTGAAATTTTGGTTCAACTTTTTCCAAACTTTGTGACCTTACTATGGGATTTTGAAGAACAAATAGCATAAAATTATTGCAAATTTAGAATAAGGGAGTCCCCACAAATGTGTTTTTGAAAAAATAAAAACAAATACCATAGATTTTATGAGTAGCATCACCTCGAAGATCATCAAGATCTATCATAAGCTCCTTGAAATTTTGGTTCAACTTTTTCCAAAATTTGTGACCTTACTATCGGATTTTGAAGAACAAATAGCATAAAAATTATTGCAAATTTAGAATAAAGGAGTCCCCACAAATGTGTTTTTGTAAAAATTAAAAACAAATACCATAGATTTTATGAGTAGCATCACCTCGAAGATCATCAAGATCCATCATAAGCTCCTTGAAATTTTGGTTCAACTTTTTCCAAACTTTGTGACCTTACTATGGGATTTTGAAGAACAAATAGCATAAAATTATTGCAAATTTAGAATAAAGGAGTCCCCACAAATGTGTTTTTGTAAAAATTAAAAACAAATACCATAGATTTTATGAGTAGCATCACCTCGAAGATCATCAAGATATATCATAAGTTCCTTGATATTTTGGTTCAACTTTTTCCAAACTTTGTGACCTTACTATGGGATTTTGAAGAACAAATAGCATAAAATTCATTGCAAATTTAGAATAAGGGAGTCCCCACAAATGTGTTTTTGTAAAAATTAAAAACAAATGCCATGGTTTTATGAGTAGCATCACCTCGAAGATCATCAAGATCTATCATAAGCTCCTTGAAATTTTGGTTCAACTTTTTCCAAAATTTGTGACCTTACTATGGGATTTTGAAGAACAAATAGCATTAAGTTATTGCAAATTTAGAATAAGGGAGTCCCCAAAAATGTGTTTTTGTAAAAATTAAAAACAAATACCATAGATTTTATTTGTAGCATCACCTCGAAGATCATCAAGATCCATCATAAGCTCCTTGAAATTTTGGTTCAACTTTTTCCAAACTTTGTGACCTTACTATGGGATTTTGAAGAAAAAATAGCATAAAATTATTGCAAATTTAGAATAAGGGAGTCCCCAAAAATGTGTTTTTGTAAAAATTAAAAACAAATACCATAGATTTTATTTGTAGCATCACCTCGAAGATCATCAAGATCCATCATAAGCTCCTTGAAATTTTGGTTCAACTTTTTCCAAACTTTGTGACCTTACTATGGAATTTTGAAGAACAAATAGCATAAAATTATTGCAAATTTAGAATAAAGGAGTCCCCACAAATGTGTTTTTGTAAAAATTAAAAACAAATACCATAGATTTTATGAGTAGCATCACCTCGAAGATCATCAAGATCTATCATAAGCTCCTTGAAATTTTGGTTCAACTTTTTCCAAACTTTGTGACCTTACTATGGAATTTTGAAGAACAAATAGCATAAAATTATTGCAAATTTAGAATAAAGGAGTCCCCACAAATGTGTTTTTGTAAGAATTAAAAACCAATATTATAGATTTTATGAGTAGCATCACCTCGAAGATCATCAAGATCCATCATAAGCTCCTTGAAATTTTGGTTCAACTTTTTCCAAACTTTGTGACCTTACTATGGTATTTTGAAGAACAAATAGCATAAAATTATTGCAAATTTAGAATAAGGGAGTCCCCAAAAATGTGTTTTTGTAAAAATTAAAAACAAATACCATAGATTTTATTTGTAGCATCACCTCGAAGATCATCAAGATCCATCATAAGCTCATTGAAATTTTGGTTCAACTTTTTCCAAACTTTGTGACCTTACTATGGAATTTTGAAGAACAAATAGCATAAAATTATTGCAAATTTAGAATAAAGGAGTCCCCACAAATGTGTTTTTGTAAGAATTAAAAACAAATACCATAGATTTTATGAGTAGCATCACCTCGAAGATCATCAAGATCTATCATAAGCTCCTTGAAATTTTGGTTCAACTTTTTCCAAACTTTGTGACCTTACTATGGAATTTTGAAGAACAAATAGCATAAAATTATTGCAAATTTAGAATAAAGGAGTCCCCACAAATGTGTTTTTGTAAGAATTAAAAACCAATATTATAGATTTTATGAGTAGCATCACCTCGAAGATCATCAAGATCCATCATAAGCTCCTTGAAATTTTGGTTCAACTTTTTCCAAACTTTGTGACCTTACTATGGTATTTTGAAGAACAAATAGCATAAAATTATTGCAAATTTAGAATAAGGGAGTCCCCAAAAATGTGTTTTTGTAAAAATTAAAAACAAATACCATAGATTTTATTTGTAGCATCACCTCGAAGATCATCAAAATCCATCATAAGCTCCTTGAAATTTTGGTTCAACTTTTTCCAAACTTTGTGACCTTACTATGGGATTTTGAAGAACAAATAGCATAAAATTATTGCAAATTTAGAATAAGGGAGTCCCCACAAATGTGTTTTTGAAAAAAATAAAAACAAATACCATAGATTTTATGAGTAGCATCACCTCGAAGATCATCAAGATCTATCATAAGCTCCTTGAAATTTTGGTTCAACTTTTTCCAAAATTTGTGACCTTACTATGGGATTTTGAAGAACAAATAGCATAAAATTATTGCAAATTTAGAATAAGGGAGTCCCCAAAAATGTGTTTTTGTAAAAAATAAAAACAAATACCATAGATTTTATTTGTAGCATCACCTCGAAGATCATCAAGATCCATCATAAGCTCCTTGAAATTTTGGTTCAACTTTTTCCAAACTTTGTGACCTTACTATGGGATTTTGAAGAAAAAATAGCATAAAATTATTGCAAATTTAGAATAAGGGAGTCCCCAAAAATGTGTTTTTGTAAAAATTAAAAACAAATACCATAGATTTTATTTGTAGCATCACCTCGAAGATCATCAAGATCCATCATAAGCTCCTTGAAATTTTGGTTCAACTTTTTCCAAACTTTGTGACCTTACTATGGAATTTTGAAGAACAAATAGCATAAAATTATTGCAAATTTAGAATAAAGGAGTCCCCACAAATGTGTTTTTGTAAAAATTAAAAACAAATACCATAGATTTTATGAGTAGCATCACCTCGAAGATCATCAAGATCTATCATAAGCTCCTTGAAATTTTGGTTCAACTTTTTCCAAAATTTGTGACCTTACTATGGGATTTTGAAGAACAAATAGCATAAAGTTATTGCAAATTTAGAATAAGGGAGTCCCCAAAAATGTGTTTTTGTAAAAATTAAAAACAAATACCATAGATTTTATTTGTAGCATCACCTCGAAGATCATCAAGATCCATCATAAGCTCCTTGAAATTTTGGTTCAACTTTTTCCAAACTTTGTGACCTTACTATGGGATTTTGAAGAAAAAATAGCATAAAATTATTGCAAATTTAGAATAAGGGAGTCCCCAAAAATGTGTTTTTGTAAAAATTAAAAACAAATACCATAGATTTTATTTGTAGCATCACCTCGAAGATCATCAAGATCCATCATAAGCTCCTTGAAATTTTGGTTCAACTTTTTCCAAACTTTGTGACCTTACTATGGAATTTTGAAGAACAAATAGCATAAAATTATTGCAAATTTAGAATAAAGGAGTCCCCACAAATGTGTTTTTGTAAAAATTAAAAACAAATACCATAGATTTTATGAGTAGCATCACCTCGAAGATCATCAAGATCTATCATAAGCTCCTTGAAATTTTGGTTTAACTTTTTCCAAAATTTGTGACCTTACTATGGGATTTTGAAGAACAAATAGCATAAAGTTATTGCAAATTTAGAATAAGGGAGTCCCCAAAAATGTGTTTTTGTAAAAATTAAAAACAAATACCATAGATTTTATTTGTAGCATCACCTCGAAGATCATCAAGATCCATCATAAGCTCCTTGAAATTTTGGTTCAACTTTTTCCAAACTTTGTGACCTTACTATGGGATTTTGAAGAAAAAATAGCATAAAATTATTGCAAATTTAGAATAAGGGAGTCCCCAAAAATGTGTTTTTGTAAAAATTAAAAACAAATACCATAGATTTTATTTGTAGCATCACCTCGAAGATCATCAAGATCCATCATAAGCTCCTTGAAATTTTGGTTCAACTTTTTCCAAACTTTGTGACCTTACTATGGAATTTTGAAGAACAAATAGCATAAAATTATTGCAAATTTAGAATAAAGGAGTCCCCACAAATGTGTTTTTGTAAAAATTAAAAACAAATACCATAGATTTTATGAGTAGCATCACCTCGAAGATCATCAAGATCTATCATAAGCTCCTTGAAATTTTGGTTCAACTTTTTCCAAACTTTGTGACCTTACTATGGAATTTTGAAGAACAAATAGCATAAAATTATTGCAAATTTAGAATAAAGGAGTCCCCACAAATGTGTTTTTGTAAGAATTAAAAACAAATACCATAGATTTTATGAGTAGCATCACCTCGAAGATCATCAAGATCTATCATAAGCTCCTTGAAATTTTGGTTCAACTTTTTCCAAACTTTGTGACCTTACTATGGAATTTTGAAGAACAAATAGCATAAAATTATTGCAAATTTAGAATAAAGGAAACCCCACAAATGTGTTTTTGTAAGAATTAAAAACCAATATTATAGATTTTATGAGTAGCATCACCTCGAAGATCATCAAGATCCATCATAAGCTCCTTGAAATTTTGGTTCAACTTTTTCCAAACTTTGTGACCTTACTATGGTATTTTGAAGAACAAATAGCATAAAATTATTGCAAATTTAGAATAAGGGAGTCCCCAAAAATGTGTTTTTGTAAAAATTAAAAACAAATACCATAGATTTTATTTGTAGCATCACCTCGAAGATCATCAAGATCCATCATAAGCTCCTTGAAATTTTGGTTCAACTTTTTCCAAACTTTGTGACCTTACTATGGGATTTTGAAGAACAAATAGCATAAAATTATTGCAAATTTAGAATAAGGGAGTCCCCACAAATGTGTTTTTGAAAAAAATAAAAACAAATACCATAGATTTTATGAGTAGCATCACCTCGAAGATCATCAAGATCTATCATAAGCTCCTTGAAATTTTGGTTCAACTTTTTCCAAAATTTGTGACCTTACTATGGGATTTTGAAGAACAAATAGCATAAAATTATTGCAAATTTAGAATAAGGGAGTCCCCAAAAATGTGTTTTTGTAAAAATTAAAAACAAATACCATAGATTTTATTTGTAGCATCACCTCGAAGATCATCAAGATCCATCATAAGCTCCTTGAAATTTTGGTTCAACTTTTTCCAAACTTTGTGACCTTACTATGGGATTTTGAAGAAAAAATAGCATAAAATTATTGCAAATTTAGAATAAGGGAGTCCCCAAAAATGTGTTTTTGTAAAAATTAAAAACAAATACCATAGATTTTATTTGTAGCATCACCTCGAAGATCATCAAGATCCATCATAAGTTCCTTGAAATTTTGGTTCAACTTTTTCCAAACTTTGTGACCTTACTATGGAATTTTGAAGAACAAATAGCATAAAATTATTGCAAATTTAGAATAAAGGAGTCCCCACAAATGTGTTTTTGTAAAAATTAAAAACAAATACCATAGATTTTATGAGTAGCATCACCTCGAAGATCATCAAGATCTATCATAAGCTCCTTGAAATTTTGGTTCAACTTTTTCCAAACTTTGTGACCTTACTATGGAATTTTGAAGAACAAATAGCATAAAATTATTGCAAATTTAGAATAAAGGAGTCCTCACAAATGTGTTTTTGTAAGAATTAAAAACAAATACCATAGATTTTATGAGTAGCATCACCTCGAAGATCATCAAGATCTATCATAAGCTCCTTGAAATTTTGGTTCAACTTTTTCCAAACTTTGTGACCTTACTATGGAATTTTGAAGAACAAATAGCATAAAATTATTGCAAATTTAGAATAAAGGAGTCCCCACAAATGTGTTTTTGTAAGAATTAAAAACCAATATTATAGATTTTATGAGTAGCATCACCTCGAAGATCATCAAGATCCATCATAAGCTCCTTGAAATTTTGGTTCAACTTTTTCCAAACTTTGTGACCTTACTATGGTATTTTGAAGAACAAATAGCATAAAATTATTGCAAATTTAGAATAAGGGAGTCCCCAAAAATGTGTTTTTGTAAAAATTAAAAACAAATACCATAGATTTTATTTGTAGCATCACCTCGAAGATCATCAAGATCCATCATAAGCTCCTTGAAATTTTGGTTCAACTTTTTCCAAACTTTGTGACCTTACTATGGGATTTTGAAGAACAAATAGCATAAAATTATTGCAAATTTAGAATAAGGGAGTCCCCACAATGTGTTTTCAAAAAAAATAAAAACAAATACCATAGATTTTATGAGTAGCATCACCTCGAAGATCATCAAGATCTATCATAAGCTCCTTGAAATTTTGGTTCAACTTTTTCCAAAATTTGTGACCTTACTATGGGATTTTGAAGAACAAATAGCATAAAATTATTGCAAATTTAGAATAAAGGAGTCCCCACAAATGTGTTTTTGTAAAAATTAAAAACAAATACCATAGATTTTATGAGTAGCATCACCTCGAAGATCATCAAGATCCATCATAAGCTCCTTGAAATTTTGGTTCAACTTTTCCAAACTTTGTGACCTTACTATGGGATTTTGAAGAACAAATAGCATAAAATTATTGCAAATTTAGAATAAAGGAGTCCCCACAAATGTGTTTTTGTAAAAATTAAAAACAAATACCATAGATTTTATGAGTAGCATCACCTCGAAGATCATCAAGATATATCATAAGTTCCTTGATATTTTGGTTCAACTTTTTCCAAACTTTGTGACCTTACTATGGGATTTTGAAGAACAAATAGCATAAATTCATTGCAAATTTAGAATAAGGGAGTCCCCACAAATGTGTTTTTGTAAAAATTAAAAACAAATGCCATGGTTTTATGAGTAGCATCACCTCGAAGATCATCAAGATCTATCATAAGCTCCTTGAAATTTTGGTTCAACTTTTTCCAAAATTTGTGACCTTACTATGGGATTTTGAAGAACAAATAGCATAAAGTTATTGCAAATTTAGAATAAGGGAGTCCCCAAAAATGTGTTTTTGTAAAAATTAAAAACAAATACCATAGATTTTATTTGTAGCATCACCTCGAAGATCATCAAGATCCATCATAAGCTCCTTGAAATTTTGGTTCAACTTTTTCCAAACTTTGTGACCTTACTATGGGATTTTGAAGAAAAAATAGCATAAAATTATTGCAAATTTAGAATAAGGGAGTCCCCAAAAATGTGTTTTTGTAAAAATTAAAAACAAATACCATAGATTTTATTTGTAGCATCACCTCGAAGATCATCAAGATCCATCATAAGCTCCTTGAAATTTTGGTTCAACTTTTTCCAAACTTTGTGACCTTACTATGGGATTTTGAAGAACAAATAGCATAAAATTATTGCAAATTTAGAATAAGGGAGTCCCCACAAATGTGTTTTTGAAAAAAAATAAAAACAAATACCATAGATTTTATGAGTAGCATCACCTCGAAGATCATCAAGATCTATCATAAGCTCCTTGAAATTTTGGTTCAACTTTTTCCAAAATGTGTGACCTTACTATGGGATTTTGAAGAAAAAATAGCATAAAATTATTGCAAATTTAGAATAAAGGAGTCCCCACAAATGTGTTTTTGTAAAAATTAAAAACAAATACCATAGATTTTATTTGTAGCATCACCTCGAAGATCATCAAGATCCATCATAAGCTCCTTGAAATTTTGGTTCAACTTTTTCCAAACTTTGTGACCTTACTATGGGATTTTGAAGAACAAATAGCATAAAATTATTGCAAATTTAGAATAAGGGAGTCCCCACAATGTGTTTTTGTGAAAAATAAAAACAAATACCATAGATTTTATGAGTAGCATCACCTCGAAGATCATCAAGATCCATCATAAGCTCCTTGAAATTTTGGTTCAACTTTTTCCAAACTTTGTGACCTTACTATGGGATTTTGAAGAACAAATAGCATAAAATTATTGCAAATTTAGAATAAAGGAGTCCCCACAAATGTGTTTTTGTAAAAATTAAAAACAAATACCATAGATTTTATGAGTAGCATCACCTCGAAGATCATCAAGATATATCATAAGTTCCTTGATATTTTGGTTAAACTTTTTCCAAACTTTGTGACCTTACTATGGGATTTTGAAGAACAAATAGCATAAATTCATTGCAAATTTAGAATAAGGGAGTCCCCACAAATGTGTTTTTGTAAAAATTAAAAACAAATGCCATGGTTTTATGAGTAGCATCACCTCGAAGATCATCAAGATCTATCATAAGCTCCTTGAAATTTTGGTTCAACTTTTTCCAAAATTTGTGACCTTACTATGGGATTTTGAAGAACAAATAGCATAAAGTTATTGCAAATTTAGAATAAGGGAGTCCCCAAAAATGTGTTTTTGTAAAAATTAAAAACAAATACCATAGATTTTATTTGTAGCATCACCTCGAAGATCATCAAGATCCATCATAAGCTCCTTGAAATTTTGGTTCAACTTTTTCCAAACTTTGTGACCTTACTATGGGATTTTGAAGAAAAAATAGCATAAAATTATTGCAAATTTAGAATAAGGGAGTCCCCAAAAATGTGTTTTTGTAAAAATTAAAAACAAATACCATAGATTTTATTTGTAGCATCACCTCGAAGATCATCAAGATCCATCATAAGCTCCTTGAAATTTTGGTTCAACTTTTTCCAAACTTTGTGACCTTACTATGGGATTTTGAAGAACAAATAGCATAAAATTATTGCAAATTTAGAATAAGGGAGTCCCCACAAATGTGTTTTTGAAAAAAATAAAAACAAATACCATAGATTTTATGAGTAGCATCACCTCGAAGATCATCAAGATCTATCATAAGCTCCTTGAAATTTTGGTTCAACTTTTTCCAAAATGTGTGACCTTACTATGGGATTTTGAAGAAAAAATAGCATAAAATTATTGCAAATTTAGAATAAAGGAGTCCCCACAAATGTGTTTTTGTAAAAATTAAAAACAAATACCATAGATTTTATTTGTAGCATCACCTCGAAGATCATCAAGATCCATCATAAGCTCCTTGAAATTTTGGTTCAACTTTTTCCAAACTTTGTGACCTTACTATGGGATTTTGAAGAACAAATAGCATAAAATTATTGCAAATTTAGAATAAGGGAGTCCCCACAATGTGTTTTTGTGAAAAATAAAAACAAATACCATAGATTTTATGAGTAGCATCACCTCGAAGATCATCAAGATCCATCATAAGCTCCTTGAAATTTTGGTTCAACTTTTTCCAAACTTTGTGACCTTACTATGGGATTTTGAAGAAAAAATAGCATAAAATTATTGCAAATTTAGAATAAGGGAGTCCCCAAAAATGTGTTTTTGTAAAAATTAAAAACAACTACCATAGATTTTATTTGTAGCATCACCTCGAAGATCATCAAGATCCATCATAAGCTCCTTGAAATTTTGGTTCAACTTTTTCCAATCTTTGTGACCTTACTATGGGTTTTTGAAGAACAAATAGCATAAAATTATTGCAAATTTAGAATAAGGGAGTCCCCACAAATGTGTTTTTGAAAAAAATAAAAACAAATACCATAGATTTTATGAGTAGCATCACCTCGAAGATCATCAAGATCTATCATAAGCTCCTTGAAATTTTGGTTCAACTTTTTCCAAAATTTGTGACCTTACTATGGGATTTTGAAGAACAAATAGCATAAAATTATTGCAAATTTAGAATAAAGGAGTCCCTACAAATGTGTTTTTGTAAAAATTAAAAACAAATACCATAGATTTTATGAGTAGCATCACCTCGAAGATCATCAAGATCCATCATAAGCTCCTTGAAATTTCGGTTCAACTTTTTCCAAACTTTGTGACCTTACTATGGGATTTTGAAGAACAAATAGCATAAAATTATTGCAAATTTAGAATAAAGGAGTCCCCACAAATGTGTTTTTGTAAAAATTAAAAACAAATACCATAGATTTTATGAGTAGCATCACCTCGAAGATCATCAAGATCCATCATAAGCTCCTTGAAATTTTGGTTCAACTTTTTCCAAACTTTGTGACCTTACTATGGGATTTTGAAGAACAAATAGCATAAAATTATTGCAAATTTAGAATAAAGGAGTCCCCACAAATGTGTTTTTGTAAAAATTAAAAACAAATACCATAGATTTTATGAGTAGCATCACCTCGAAGATCATCAAGATCCATCATAAGCTCCTTGAAATTTTGGTTCAACTTTTTCCAAACTTTGTGACCTTACTATGGGATTTTGAAGAACAAATAGCATAAAATTATTGCAAATTTAGAATAAAGGAGTCCCCACAAATGTGTTTTTGTAAAAATTAAAAACAAATACCATAGATTTTATGAGTAGCATCACCTCGAAGATCATCAAGATATATCATAAGTTCCTTGATATTTTGGTTCAACTTTTTCCAAACTTTGTGACCTTACTATGGGATTTTGAAGAACAAATAGCATAAATTCATTGCAAATTTAGAATAAGGGAGTCCCCACAAATGTGTTTTTGTAAAAATTAAAAACAAATGCCATGGTTTTATGAGTAGCATCACCTCGAAGATCATCAAGATCTATCATAAGCTCCTTGAAATTTTGGTTCAACTTTTTCCAAACTTTGTGACCTTACTATGGGATTTTGAAGAACAAATAGCATAAAATTATTGCAAATTTAGAATAAAGGAGTCCCTACAAATGTGTTTTTGTAAAAATTAAAAACAAATACCATAGATTTTATGAGTAGCATCACCTCGAAGATCATCAAGATCCATCATAAGCTCCTTGAAATTTTGGTTCAACTTTTTCCAAACTTTGTGACCTTACTATGGGATTTTGAAGAACAAATAGCATAAAATTATTGCAAATTTAGAATAAGGGAGTCCCCACAAATGTGTTTTTGAAAAAAATAAAAACAAATACCATAGATTTTATGAGTAGCATCACCTCGAAGATCATCAAGATCTATCATAAGCTCCTTGAAATTTTGGTTCAACTTTTTCCAAAATTTGTGACCTTACTATGGGATTTTGAAGAACAAATAGCATAAAATTATTGCAAATTTAGAATAAAGGAGTCCCCACAAATGTGTTTTTGTAAAAATTAAAAACAAATACCATAGATTTTATGAGTAGCATCACCTCGAAGATCATCAAGATCCATCATAAGCTCCTTGAAATTTTGGTTCAACTTTTTCCAAACTTTGTGACCTTACTATGGGATTTTGAAGAACAAATAGCATAAAATTATTGCAAATTTAGAATAAAGGAGTCCCTACAAATGTGTTTTTGTAAAAATTAAAAACAAATACCATAGATTTTATGAGTAGCATCACCTCGAAGATCATCAAGATCCATCATAAGCTCCTTGAAATTTTGGTTCAACTTTTTCCAAACTTTGTGACCTTACTATGGGATTTTGAAGAACAAATAGCATAAAATTATTGCAAATTTAGAATAAAGGAGTCCCCACAAATGTGTTTTTGTAAAAATTAAAAACAAATACCATAGATTTTATGAGTAGCATCACCTCGAAGATCATCAAGATCCATCATAAGCTCCTTGAAATTTTGGTTCAACTTTTTCCAAACTTTGTGACCTTACTATGGGATTTTGAAGAACAAATAGCATAAAATTATTGCAAATTTAGAATAAAGGAGTCCCCACAAATGTGTTTTTGTAAAAATAAAAACAAATACCATAGATTTTATGAGTAGCATCACCTCGAAGATCATCAAGATCTATCATAAGCTCCTTGAAATTTTGGTTCAACTTTTTCCAAAATTTGTGACCTTACTATGGGATTTTGAAGAACAAATAGCATAAATTCATTGCAAATTTAGAATAAGGGAGTCCCCACAAATGTGTTTTTGTAAAAATTAAAAACAAATGCCATGGTTTTATGAGTAGCATCACCTCGAAGATCATCAAGATCTATCATAAGCTCCTTGAAATTTTGGTTCAACTTTTTCCAAAATTTGTGACCTTACTATGGGATTTTGAAGAACAAATAGCATAAAATTATTGCAAATTTAGAATAAAGGAGTCCCCACAAATGTGTTTTTGTAAAAATTAAAAACAAATACCATAGATTTTATGAGTAGCATCACCTCGAAGATCATCAACATCCATCATAAGCTCCTTGAAATGTTGGTTCAACTTTTTCCAAACTTTGTGACCTTACTATGGGATTTTGAAGAAAAAATAGCATAAAATTATTGCAAATTTAGAATAAAGGAGTCCCCACAAATGTGTTTTTGTAAAAATTAAAAACAAATACCATAGATTTTATGAGTAGCATCACCTCGAAGATCATCAAGATCCATCATGAGCTCCTTGAAATTTTGGTTCAACTTTTTCCAAACTTTGTGACCTTATTATGGGATTTTGAAGAACAAATAGCATAAAATTATTGCAAATTTAGAATAAGGGAGTCCCCACAAATGTGTTTTTGTAAAAAATAAAAACAAATACCATAGATTTTATGAGTAGCATCACCTCGAAGATCATCAAGATCCATCATAAGCTCCTTGAAATTTTGGTTCAACTTTTTCCAAACTTTGTGACCTTACTATGGGATTTTGAAGAAAAAATAGCATAAAATTATTGCAAATTTAGAATAAGGGAGTCCCCAAAAATGTGTTTTTGTAAAAATTAAAAACAAATACCATAGATTTTATTTGTAGCATCACCTCGAAGATCATCAAGATCCATCATAAGCTCCTTGAAATTTTGGTTCAACTTTTTCCAAACTTTGTGACCTTACTATGGGATTTTGAAGAACAAATAGCATAAAATTATTGCAAATTTAGAATAAGGGAGTCCCCACAAATGTGTTTTTGAAAAAAATAAAAACAAATACTATAGATTTTATGAGTAGCATCACCTCGAAGATCATCAAGATCTATCATAAGCTCCTTGAAATTTTGGTTCAACTTTTTCCAAAATTTGTGACCTTACTATGGGATTTTGAAGAACAAATAGCATAAAATTATTGCAAATTTAGAATAAAGGAGTCCCCACAAATGTGTTTTTGTAAAAATTAAAAACAAATACCATAGATTTTATGAGTAGCATCACCTCGAAGATCATCAAGATCCATCATGAGCTCCTTGAAATTTTGGTTCAACTTTTTCCAAACTTTGTGACCTTATTATGGGATTTTGAAGAACAAATAGCATAAAATTATTGCAAATTTAGAATAAGGGAGTCCCCACAAATGTGTTTTTGTAAAAAATAAAAACAAATACCATAGATTTTATGAGTAGCATCACCTCGAAGATCATCAAGATCCATCATAAGCTCCTTGAAATTTTGGTTCAACTTTTTCCAAACTTTGTGACCTTACTATGGGATTTTGAAGAAAAAATAGCATAAAATTATTGCAAATTTAGAATAAGGGAGTCCCCAAAAATGTGTTTTTGTAAAAATTAAAAACAAATACCATAGATTTTATTTGTAGCATCACCTCGAAGATCATCAAGATCCATCATAAGCTCCTTGAAATTTTGGTTCAACTTTTTCCAAACTTTGTGACCTTACTATGGGATTTTGAAGAACAAATAGCATAAAATTATTGCAAATTTAGAATAAGGGAGTCCCCACAAATGTGTTTTTGAAAAAAATAAAAACAAATACCATAGATTTTATGAGTAGCATCACCTCGAAGATCATCAAGATCTATCATAAGCTCCTTGAAATTTTGGTTCAACTTTTTCCAAAATTTGTGACCTTACTATGGGATTTTGAAGAACAAATAGCATAAAATTATTGCAAATTTAGAATAAAGGAGTCCCCACAAATGTGTTTTTGTAAAAATTAAAAACAAATACCATAGATTTTATGAGTAGCATCACCTCGAAGATCATCAAGATCCATCATAAGCTCCTTGAAATTTTGGTTCAACTTTTTCCAAACTTTGTGACCTTACTATGGGATTTTGAAGAACAAATAGCATAAAATTATTGCAAATTTAGAATAAAGGAGTCCCTACAAATGTGTTTTTGTAAAAATTAAAAACAAATACCATAGATTTTATGAGTAGCATCACCTCGAAGATCATCAAGATCCATCATAAGCTCCTTGAAATTTTGGTTCAACTTTTTCCAAACTTTGTGACCTTACTATGGGATTTTGAAGAACAAATAGCATAAAATTATTGCAAATTTAGAATAAAGGAGTCCCCAAAAATGTGTTTTTGTAAAAATTAAAAACAAATACCATAGATTTTATGAGTAGCATCACCTCGAAGATCATCAAGATCCATCATAAGCTCCTTGAAATTTTGGTTCAACTTTTTCCAAACTTTGTGACCTTACTATGGGATTTTGAAGAACAAATAGCATAAAATTATTGCAAATTTAGAATAAAGGAGTCCCCACAAATGTGTTTTTGTAAAAATAAAAACAAATACCATAGATTTTATGAGTAGCATCACCTCGAAGATCATCAAGATCTATCATAAGCTCCTTGAAATTTTGGTTCAACTTTTTCCAAAATTTGTGACCTTACTATGGGATTTTGAAGAACAAATAGCATAAATTCATTGCAAATTTAGAATAAGGGAGTCCCCACAAATGTGTTTTTGTAAAAATTAAAAACAAATGCCATGGTTTTATGAGTAGCATCACCTCGAAGATCATCAAGATCTATCATAAGCTCCTTGAAATTTTGGTTCAACTTTTTCCAAAATTTGTGACCTTACTATGGGATTTTGAAGAACAAATAGCATAAAATTATTGCAAATTTAGAATAAAGGAGTCCCCACAAATGTGTTTTTGTAAAAATTAAAAACAAATACCATAGATTTTATGAGTAGCATCACCTCGAAGATCATCAAGATCCATCATAAGCTCCTTGAAATTTTGGTTCAACTTTTTCCAAACTTTGTGACCTTACTATGGGATTTTGAAGAACAAATAGCATAAAATTATTGCAAATTTAGAATAAAGGAGTCCCTACAAATGTGTTTTTGTAAAAATTAAAAACAAATACCATAGATTTTATGAGTAGCATCACCTCGAAGATCATCAAGATCCATCATAAGCTCCTTGAAATTTTGGTTCAACTTTTTCCAAACTTTGTGACCTTACTATGGGATTTTGAAGAACAAATAGCATAAAATTATTGCAAATTTAGAATAAAGGAGTCCCCACAAATGTGTTTTTGTAAAAATAAAAACAAATACCATAGATTTTATGAGTAGCATCACCTCGAAGATCATCAAGATCTATCATAAGCTCCTTGAAATTTTGGTTCAACTTTTTCCAAAATTTGTGACCTTACTATGGGATTTTGAAGAACAAATAGCATAAATTCATTGCAAATTTAGAATAAGGGAGTCCCCACAAATGTGTTTTTGTAAAAATTAAAAACAAATGCCATGGTTTTATGAGTAGCATCACCTCGAAGATCATCAAGATCTATCATAAGCTCCTTGAAATTTTGGTTCAACTTTTTCCAAAATTTGTGACCTTACTATGGGATTTTGAAGAACAAATAGCATAAAATTATTGCAAATTTAGAATAAAGGAGTCCCCACAAATGTGTTTTTGTAAAAATTAAAAACAAATACCATAGATTTTATGAGTAGCATCACCTCGAAGATCATCAAGATCCATCATAAGCTCCTTGAAATTTTGGTTCAACTTTTTCCAAACTTTGTGACCTTACTATGGGATTTTGAAGAAAAAATAGCATAAAATTATTGCAAATTTAGAATAAAGGAGTCCCCACAAATGTGTTTTTGTAAAAATTAAAAACAAATACCATAGATTTTGTGAGTAGCATCACCTCGAAGATCATCAAGATATATCATAAGTTCCTTGATATTTTGGTTCAACTTTTTCCAAACTTTGTGACCTTACTATGGGATTTTGAAGAACAAATAGCATAAATTCATTGCAAATTTAGAATAAGGGAGTCCCCACAAATGTGTATTTGTAAAAATTAAAAACAAATGCCATGGTTTTATGAGTAGCATCACCTCGAAGATCATCAAGATCTATCATAAGCTCCTTGAAATTTTGGTTCAACTTTTTCCAAAATTTGTGACCTTACTATGGGATTTTGAAGAACAAATAGCATAAAGTTATTGCAAATTTAGAATAAAGGAGTCCCCACAAATGTGTTTTTGTAAAAATTAAAAACAAATACCATAGATTTTATGAGTAGCATCACCTCGA
This sequence comes from Daphnia galeata, assembly GCA_030770115.1. Lineage (NCBI taxonomy): Eukaryota > Metazoa > Arthropoda > Branchiopoda > Diplostraca > Daphniidae > Daphnia > Daphnia galeata. Next base: position 8,989,619 of record CM061114.1, read on the forward strand.
AGATCATCAAGATATATCATAAGTTCCTTGATATTTTGGTTCAACTTTTTCCAAACTTTGTGACCTTACTATGGGATTTTGAAGAACAAATAGCATAAATTCATTGCAAATTTAGAATAAGGGAGTCCCCACAAATGTGTTTTTGTAAAAATGTAAAACAAATCCCATGGTTTTATGAGTAGCATCACCTCGAAGATCATCAAGATCTATCATAAGCTCCTTGAAATTTTGGTTCAACTTTTTCCAAAATTTGTGACCTTACTATGGGATTTTGAAGAACAAATAGCATAAAGTTATTGCAAATTTAGAATAAAGGAGTCCCCACAAATGTGTTTTTGTAAAAATTAAAAACAAATACCATAGATTTTATGAGTAGCATCACCTCGAAGATCATCAAGATCCATCATAAGCTCCTTGAAATTTTGGTTCAACTTTTTCCAAACTTTGTGACCTTACAATGGGATTTTGAAGAGAAAATAGCATAAAATTATTGCAAATTTAGAATAAAGGAGTCCCCACAAATGTGTTTTTGTAAAAATTAAAAACAAATACCATGGATTTTATGAGTAGCATCACCTCGAAGATCATCAAGATCCATCATAAGCTCCTTGAAATTTTGGTTCAACTTTTTCCAAACTTTGTGACCTTACTATGGGATTTTGAAGAACAAATAGCATAAAATTATTGCAAATTTAGAATAAGGGAGTCCCCACAAATGTGTTTTTGTAAAAAATAAAAACAAATACCATAGATTTTATGAGTAGCATCACCTCGAAGATCATCAAGATCCATCATAAGCTCCTTGAAATTTTGGTTCAACTTTTTCCAAACTTTGTGACCTTACTATGGGATTTTGAAGAACAAATAGCATAAAATTATTGCAAATTTAGAATAAGGGAGTCCCCACAAATGTGTTTTTGTACAAAAATTAAAATCAAATACCAGAGATTTTATGAGTAGCATCACCTCGAAGATCATCAAGATCCATCATAAGCTCCTTGAAATTTTGGTTTAACTTTTTCCAAACTTTGTGACCTTACTGTGGGATTTTGAAGAACAAATAGCATAAAATTATTGCAAATTTAGAATAAAGGAGTCCCCACAAATGTGTTTTTGTAAAAATTAAAAACAAATACCATAGATTTTATGAGTAGCATCACCTCGAAGATCATCAAGATCCATCATAAGCTCCTTGAAATTTTGGTTCAACTTTTTCCAAACTTTGTGACCTTACTATGGAATTTTGAAGAACAAATAGCATAAAATTATTGCAAATTTAGAATAAAATAGTCCCCACAAATGTGTTTTTGTAAAAATAAAAACAAATACCATAGATTTTATGAGTAGCATCACCTCGAAGATCATCAAGATCTATCATAAGCTCCTTGAAATTTTGGTTCAACTTTTTCCAAAATTTGTGACCTTACTATGGGATTTTGAAGAACAAATAGCATAAAATTATTGCAAATTTAGAATAAGGGAGTCCCCACAAATGTGTTTTTGTACAAAAATTAAAATCAAATACCAGAGATTTTATGAGTAGCATCACCTCGAAGATCATCAAGATCCATCATAAGCTCCTTGAAATTTTGGTTTAACTTTTTCCAAACTTTGTGACCTTACTGTGGGATTTTGAAGAACAAATAGCATAAAATTATTGCAAATTTAGAATAAAGGAGTCCCCACAAATGTGTTTTTGTAAAAATTAAAAACAAATACCATAGATTTTATGAGTAGCATCACCTCGAAGATCATCAAGATCCATCATAAGCTCCTTGAAATTTTGGTTCAACTTTTTCCAAACTTTGTGACCTTACTATGGAATTTTGAAGAACAAATAGCATAAAATTATTGCAAATTTAGAATAAAATAGTCCCCACAAATGTGTTTTTGTAAAAATAAAAACAAATACCATAGATTTTATGAGTAGCATCACCTCGAAGATCATCAAGATCTATCATAAGCTCCTTGAAATTTTGGTTCAACTTTTTCCAAAATTTGTGACCTTACTATGGGATTTTGAAGAACAAATAGCATAAAATTATTGCAAATTTAGAATAAGGGAGTCCCCACAAATGTGTTTTTGTACAAAAATTAAAATCAAATACCAGAGATTTTATGAGTAGCATCACCTCGAAGATCATCAAGATCCATCATAAGCTCCTTGAAATTTTGGTTTAACTTTTTCCAAACTTTGTGACCTTACTGTGGGATTTTGAAGAACAAATAGCATAAAATTATTGCAAATTTAGAATAAAGGAGTCCCCACAAATGTGTTTTTGTAAAAATTAAAAACAAATACCATAGATTTTATGAGTAGCATCACCTCGAAGATCATCAAGATCCATCATAAGCTCCTTGAAATTTTGGTTTAACTTTTTCCAAACTTTGTGACCTTACTGTGGGATTTTGAAGAACAAATAGCATAAAATTATTGCAAATTTAGAATAAAGGAGTCCCCACAAATGTGTTTTTGTAAAAATTAAAAACAAATACCATAGATTTTATGAGTAGCATCACCTCGAAGATCATCAAGATCCATCATAAGCTCCTTGAAATTTTGGTTCAACTTTTTCCAAACTTTGTGACCTTACTATGGAATTTTGAAGAACAAATAGCATAAAATTATTGCAAATTTAGAATAAAATAGTCCCCACAAATGTGTTTTTGTAAAAATAAAAACAAATACCATAGATTTTATGAGTAGCATCACCTCGAAGATCATCAAGATCTATCATAAGCTCCTTGAAATTTTGGTTCAACTTTTTCCAAAATTTGTGACCTTACTATGGGATTTTGAAGAACAAATAGCATAAAATTATTGCAAATTTAGAATAAGGGAGTCCCCACAAATGTGTTTTTGTACAAAAATTAAAATCAAATACCAGAGATTTTATGAGTAGCATCACCTCGAAGATCATCAAGATCCATCATAAGCTCCTTGAAATTTTGGTTTAACTTTTTCCAAACTTTGTGACCTTACTGTGGGATTTTGAAGAACAAATAGCATAAAATTATTGCAAATTTAGAATAAAGGAGTCCCCACAAATGTGTTTTTGTAAAAATTAAAAACAAATACCATAGATTTTATGAGTAGCATCACCTCGAAGATCATCAAGATCCATCATAAGCTCCTTGAAATTTTGGTTCAACTTTTTCCAAACTTTGTGACCTTACTATGGAATTTTGAAGAACAAATAGCATAAAATTATTGCAAATTTAGAATAAAATAGTCCCCACAAATGTGTTTTTGTAAAAATAAAAACAAATACCATAGATTTTATGAGTAGCATCACCTCGAAGATCATCAAGATCTATCATAAGCTCCTTGAAATTTTGGTTCAACTTTTTCCAAAATTTGTGACCTTACTATGGGATTTTGAAGAACAAATAGCATAAATTCATTGCAAATTTAGAATAAGGGAGTCCCCACAAATGTGTTTTTGTAAAAATTAAAAACAAATGCCATGGTTTTATGAGTAGCATCACCTCGAAGATCATCAAGATCCATCATAAGCTCCTTGAAATTTTGGTTCAACTTTTTCCAAACTTTGTGACCTTACTATGGGATTTTGAAGAAAAAATAGCATAAAATTATTGCAAATTTAGAATAAAGGAGTCCCCACAAATGTGTTTTTGTAAAAATTAAAAACAAATACCATAGATTTTATGAGTAGCATCACCTCGAAGATCATCAAGATATATCATAAGTTCCTTGATATTTTGGTTCCACTTTTTCCAAACTTTGTGACCTTACTATGGGATTTTGAAGAACAAATAGCATAAATTCATTGCAAATTTAGAATAAGGGAGTCCCCACAAATGTGTATTTGTAAAAATTAAAAACAAATGCCATGGTTTTATGAGTAGCATCACCTCGAAGATCATCAAGATCTATCATAAGCTCCTTGAAATTTAGGTTCAACTTTTTCCAAAATTTGTGACCTTACTATGGGATTTTGAAGAACAAATAGCATAAAGTTATTGCAAATTTAGAATAAAGGAGTCCCCACAAATGTGTTTTTGTAAAAATTAAAAACAAATACCATAGATTTTATGAGTAGCATCACCTCGAAGATCATCAAGATATATCATAAGTTCCTTGATATTTTGGTTCAACTTTTTCCAAACTTTGTGACCTTACTATGGGATTTTGAAGAACAAATAGCATAAATTCATTGCAAATTTAGAATAAGGGAGTCCCCACAAATGTGTTTTTGTAAAAATTAAAAACAAATCCCATGGTTTTATGAGTAGCATCACCTCGAAGATCATCAAGATCTATCATAAGCTCCTTGAAATTTTGGTTCAACTTTTTCCAAAATTTGTGACCTTACTATGGGATTTTGAAGAACAAATAGCATAAAGTTATTGCAAATTTAGAATAAAGGAGTCCCCACAAATGTGTTTTTGTAAAAATTAAAAACAAATACCATAGATTTTATGAGTAGCATCACCTCGAAGATCATCAAGATCCATCATAAGCTCCTTGAAATTTTGGTTCAACTTTTTCCAAACTTTGTGACCTTACAATGGGATTTTGAAGAGAAAATAGCATAAAATTATTGCAAATTTAGAATAAGGGAGTCCCCAAAAATGTGTTTTTGTAAAAATTACAAACAAATACCATAGATTTTATTTGTAGCATCACCTCGAAGATCATCAAGATCCATCATAAGCTCCTTTAAATTTTGGTTCAACTTTTTCCAAACTTTGTGACCTTACTATGGGATTTTGAAGAACAAATAGCATAAAATTATTGCAAATTTAGAATAAAGGAGTCCCCACAAATGTGTTTTTGTAAAAATTAAAAACAAATACCATAGATTTTATGAGTAGCATCACCTCGAAGATCATCAAGATATATCATAAGTTCCTTGATATTTTGGTTCAACTTTTTCCAAACTTTGTGACCTTACTATGGGATTTTGAAGAACAAATAGCATAAATTCATTGCAAATTTAGAATAAGGGAGTCCCCACAAATGTGTTTTTGTAAAAATTAAAAACAAATGCCATGGTTTTATGAGTAGCATCACCTCGAAGATCATCAAGATCTATCATAAGCTCCTTGAAATTTTGGTTCAACTTTTTCCAAAATTTGTGACCTTACTATGGGATTTTGAAGAACAAATAGCATAAAATTATTGCAAATTTAGAATAAAGGAGTCCCCACAAATGTGTTTTTGTAAAAATTAAAAACAAATACCATAGATTTTATGAGTAGCATCACCTCGAAGATCATCAAGATATATCATAAGTTCCTTGAAATTTTGGTTCAACTTTTTCCAAACTTTGTGACCTTACTATGGGATTTTGAAGAACAAATAGCATAAATTTATTGCAAATTTAGAATAAGGGAGTCCCCACAAATGTGTTTTTGTAAAAATTAAAAACAAATACCATAGATTTTATGAGTAGCATCACCTCGAAGATAATCAAGATCCATCATAAGCTCCTTGAAATTTTGGTTCAACTTTTTCCAAACTGTGTGACCTTACTATGGGATTTTGAAGAAAAAATAGCATAAAATTATTGCAAATTTAGAATAAGGGAGTCCTCAAAAATGTGTTTTTGTAAAAATTAAAAACAAATACCATAGATTTTATGAGTAGCATCACCTCGAAGATCATCAAGATCCATCATAAGCTCCTTGAAATTTTGGTTCAACTTTTTCCAAACTTTGTGACCTTACTATGGGATTTTGAAGAACAAAGAGTATAAAATTATTGCAAATTTAGAATAAAGGAGTCCCCACAAATGTGTTTTTGTAAAAATTAAAAACAAATATTATAGATTTTATGAGTAGCATCACCTCGAAGATCATCAAGATCCATCATAAGCTCCTTGAAATTTTGGTTCAACTTTTTCCAAACTTTGTGACCTTACTATGGGATTTTGAAGAACAAATAGCATAAAATTATTGCAAATTTAGAATAAAGGAGTCCCCACAAATGTGTTTTTGTAAAAATTAAAAACAAATACCATAGATTTTATGAGTAGCATCACCTCGAAGATCATCAAGATATATCATAAGCTCCTTGAAATTTTGGTTCAACTTTTTCTAAACTTTGTGACCTTACTATGGGATTTTGAAGAACAAATAGCATAAAATTATTGCAAATTTAGAATAAGGGAGTCCCCACAAATGTGTTTTTGTAAAAATTAAAAACAAATACAATAGATTTTATGAGTAGCATCACCTCGAAGATCATCAAGATCCATCATAAGCTCCTTGAAATTTTGGTTCAACTTTTTCCAAACTTTGTGACCTTACTATGGGATTTTGAAGAACAAATAGCATAAAATTATTGCAAATTTAGAATAAGGGAGTCCCCACAAATGTGTTTTTGTAAAAATTAAAAACAAATACCATAGATTTTATGAGTAGCATCACCTGTATTATCACCAGTTTGGAAATTTTTATCTTCATAACTAACTACCAAATTTGAATGAAACTTTCACCATAGCTTCAACATGTGCTCTTGTACGCTAGATATTTTTTTTGTAAATATTCCATCGTTAGTTATGGAGATAAGAACTTCCAAACTTTTTCATTGAAATCGCAAACAAAGAGTTTTGTATTTTCGATTTTTAGGATAACATTTGATACCTTCCCTTGTAAAATAAGTAAAATGATCAATGGATAATATAATGCAAGATTTGTGAAATTCCAGATTTCAAATCCCTCTGTTAGAACGTCAAAGTTATTCCAGTATCCAAATTTCATTTATTTTGACTTTTCACCAAAACTAACGATAAAATATTTACGAAAACAATATCTAGGGTACAAGAGAAAAACGGGAAAATCCATTTTGCTTGTTTGATTTTTGTAGCTTAGGTGTCTGCTGACGAACCCCTGAAGCTAGTCCAAGAAAAATTTTATTGTACTTGTTCCTCAAAAGGCAGTGGTAAAGACGAAAAGTCAAGTTAATAGAAACAAAAAAAAATTTAAAAAATTTTACGAGTTGATGATCTTCGGGGTGATGTTACTCGGGATATCTATTTTGCTTTTTAGATTTTCGTAGCTCAGGTGTATGCTGACAAACCCCTGAAGCTAGTCCAAGAAGAATTTCATTATGCTTGTTCCTCAAAAGCCCGTGGTAAAGCCGAAAAGTCGAGTTAATAGAAACAAAAAAAAAATTTGAAAAATTTTACGGGTTGATGATCTTCGGGGTGATTTAACACGGGAAATCTATTTTGTTTGTTTGATTTTTGTAGCTTAGGTGTATGCTGACGAACCCCTGAAGCTAGTTCAAGAAGAATTTCATGGTGTTTGTTCCTCAAAAGCCCGTGGTAAAGCCGAAAAGTCGAGTTAATAGAAACAAAAAAAAATTTGAAAAATTTTACGGGTTGATGATCTTCGGGGTGATTTAACACGGGAAATCTATTTTGTTTGTTTGATTTTTGTAGCTTAGGTGTATGCTGACGAACCCCTGAAGCTAGTTCAAGAAGAATTTCATGGTGTTTGTTCCTCAAAAGCCCGTGGTAAAGCCGCAAAGTCAAGTTAAAAAATTTGTGACAAATTTTACGAGTTGATGATCTTCGGGGTGATGTTACTCGGGAAATCTATTTTGCTTGTTTGATTTTTGTAGTTGAGGTGTATGCTGACGAACCCCTGAAGCTAGTCCAAGAAGAATTTCATTTTGCTTGTCCCTCAAAAGCCCGTGAACAAGCCGAAAAGTCGAGTTAATAGAAACAAAAAAAATTTTGACAAATTTTACGAGTTGATGATATTTGGGGTGATGTTACTCGGGAAATCTTTTTTGCTTGTTTGATTTTTGTAGGTTAGGTGTATGCTGACGAACCCCTGAAGCTAGTCCAAGAAGAATTTCATTATGCTTGTTCCTCAAAAGCCCATGGTAAAGCCGCAAGGTCGAGTTAAAACAGTTTTGACAAATTTCAATGAATATTTTCAATTTGCTTGTTCCTTAAGAGCCCATTGTACAGCCACAAAGTCGGGTGAAATGTAAAAAAAATCTTTTAACAACTCTAACAAATTCATCATCTTCGGGGTGATAGAAGTCTTTCAAATATTATTTGCTTGTGAATTTTACAAGCTAAAATATATTATGAGGACTCTAGTAAGCTATTCCATGAATATTTTCAATTTGCCTGTTCCTTAAGAGCCTATGGTATAGCCACAAAGTCGGGTGAAATGTAAAAAAAATCTTTTGAAAACTTTAACGAATTCATCATCTTCGGGGTGATATAAGTCTTTCAAATATAATTTGCTTGTGAATTTTACAAGCTAAAATATATAACAAGGACTCTAGTAAGCTATTCCATGAATATTTTCTATTTGCTTGTTCCTTAAGAGCCCTACAATGGGCTGCAAATGCCACAAAGTCGGGTGAAATGTAAAAAAAAATCTTTTGACAAATTTAACAAATTCATCATCTCGGGGTGATATAAGCCCTTTCAAATATAATTTGCTTCTGAATTTTACAAGCTAAAATATATTATGAGGACTCTAGTAAGCTATTCCATGAATATTTTCAATTTGCTTTTTTCTTAAGAGCCCATTGTATAGCCACAAAGTTGGGTGAAGTGTAAAAAAAATCTTTTGACAACTTAAACGAATTCATCATCTTCGGGGTGATAAAAGAAATCACGAACAGGGAGTTTTGTATTTTCAATTTTTGGGATAACGTTTGATAACATTCCTTATTAAAAAGAATGATCCATGGACAATATAATGCAAGATTTATGAAATTCCTGATTTCACATCCCTCAAAACTCCCTGTTCGCTATTTCAATGAAAAAGTTTGGAAATTTTTATCTCCATAACTAACAAACGAATTTCGATGAAAGTTTCACCATAGCTTTCGTATAGGCTCTGTAACCCTAGATATTGTTTTTGTAAATATTCCATCGTTAGTTATGTTGAAAAGTCAAAATAAATGAAATTTGGATACTGGAATAGCTTTGACGTTCTAATACAGGGATTTCAAATCAGGAATTTCATAAATATTGCATTATATTGTCCATAGATCATTCTATTTAACAAGGGAAATTATCAAACGTTATTCTAAAAATCGAAAATACAAAACTTCCTGTTTAGGATTTCAATGAAAAGTTTGGAAACTTTTATCTCTATAACTAACGATGGAATATTTACGAAAAAAATATCTAGGGTAAAGGAGCACATGTTGAAGTTATGGTGAAAGTTTCATCCAAATTTGGTCGTTAGTTATGGAGATAAATATTTCAAAAATTTTTCATTGAAATCGTGAAATATGCAAATGTATTTCGACAATATGCGAGGCTGTTTCGACAATTTAAGCGTTAGGTTAGGTGAAGTTAGGTTTGTTAGGTTAAGTTGGGTAAGGAAAGGTTAGGTTAGGTTAGGTTAGGTTAGGTTACGTTAGGTAAGGTTACGTTAGGTTAGGTTAGGTTACGTTAGGTTAGGTAAGGTTAGGTTAGGTTAGGTAAGGTTACGTACGTATTATACAATGGTATAATTAAAAATACTGGTCCTGGGGCATGCTAGAAGGCCCGAGTAAACCACCAAAACAAAAAAATCGGATTATACCGCAGCCATTGGACAAATACGGGGTATAATACATGCTTAAAATCTAAATTTTCTTTCTGAAGTATCCTTAACCCAATGAGTCAAGTTTTGATTTTACATATACTTTGTACAATTCAGGAGTAACCAATGCTTCGAATACAATGAATAGCTGAAAAATTAGCCATAAAACGCATTTGGAAACTTCTGGAATCCTACAAACATGTTTTATTTTGAAACTTAACAATTAGTTCAAAGGATAACATTTTGAATTTGATTTCTTTAAGTATTTTTTACCCCAGACCTCCTTACAAATGATATAATTGACAAATAATGGTTCTTGGTCATGCTAGGGGACCCAAGTACACCAACCATAGAAAAAAATTGTATTATATCATAGCCATTGTGTTTGTACGGGCTATAACATAATCGCAAAATAAAAATTTTCTTCCTGAGGGAGGCTTTGAAACTTTTTTAATTATACAATGGTATAATTAAAAATACTGGTCCTGGGGCATGCTAGAAGGCCCGAGTAAACCACCAAAACAAAAAAATCGGATTATACCGCAGCCATTGGACAAATATGGGGTATAATACATGCTTAAAATCTAAATTTTCTTTCTGAAGTATCCTTAACCCAATGAGTCAAGTTTTGATTTTACATATACTTTGTACAATTCAGGAGTAACCAATGCTTCGAATACAATGAATAGCTGAAAAATTAGCCATAAAACGCATTTGGAAACTTCTGGAATCCTACAAACATGTTTTATTTTGAAACTTAACAATTAGTTCAAAGGATAACATTTTGAATTTGATTTCTTTAAGTATTTTTTACCCCAGACCTCCTTACAAATGATATAATTGACAAATAATGGTTCTGGGGCATACAAGGAGACCCAAGTACACAAACCATAGAAAACAATTTGATTATATCATAGCCATTGTGTTTGTACGGGCTATAACATAATCGCTAAATAAAAATTTTCTTCCTGAGGGAGGCTTTGAAACTTTTTTAATTATACAATGGTATAATTAAAAACACTGGTCCTGGGGCATGCTAGAAGGCCCGAGTAAACCATCAAAACAAAAAAATCGGATTATAGACCTTTTTCCATTTGGTTCGTGTACGTAGAGCGAAAAGTCGTGCGGCTAGTCGACTAGTGCGCACTATGGCGGGGGATAGCCGAAACTTGCTGCAGACTTGGCTTGATTCAGCATGTTCCCACCGTAAGGCCATGTAGTTTGTCTACCAAAAACACTAAAAAAGTGTTAAAATGCACGCCAACGCTTTAAAAAAAAACTTAAGCAACACTTGGCATGCATTTCAACATTTTTCTAGTAAAAAAAAAACATATTGGGCAAACTGCAGTAAACGACACATAAGAAAACTGGTCAATCAATATTTTCAATTTGCTTGTTTCTTAAGACCCCATGGTATAGCCACAAAATCGGGTGAAATTTAAAAAAATTCTTTTGACATCTGTAACGAATTCATCATCTTCGGGGTGATATAAGTCTTTCAAATATAATATGTTTGTGAATTTTACAAGCTAAACCGTACAATTTTTATAGAACTATGTTCAAGGTGTCCTTGTGATACTTTTGAGCCAGAAATTTCAAACAAATACAATAGTTTTTACGAGTAAGATCCTCCTAAAATGTAAATCATGGGAATTCATTTTTCAATTTTTCGAATCTTTGTGGTTTTACCTTGGGATTTTGAAGAACAAATACCATAACATTTTTATAGAACTATGTTCAGGGTGTCCTTGTTATACTTTTGAGCCAGAAATTTCAAACAAATACAATAGATTTTACGAGTAAGATCCCCCTAAAATGTAAATAATGGGAAGTCATTTTTTCAATTTTTCGAATATTTGTGGCTTTACCTTGGATTTTGAAGAACAAATACCATAAAATTTTTATAGAACTATGTTCAGGGTGTCCTTGTGATACTTTTGAGCCAGAAATTTTAAAACAAATACAATAGATTTTACGAGTAAGATCCCCCTAAAATGTAAATCATGGGAATTCATTTTTCAATTTTTCGAATCTTTGTGGCTTTACCTTGGGATTTTGAAGAACAAATACCATAACATTTTTATAGAACTATGTTCAGGGTGTCCTTGTGATACTTTTGAGCCAGAAATTTTAAAACAAATACAATAGATTTTACGAGTAAGATCCCCCTAAAATTTAAATCATGGGAATTCATTTTTCAATTTTTCGAATCTTTGTGGCTTTACCTTGGGATTTTGAAGAACAAATACCATAACATTTTTATAGAACTATGTTCAGGGTGTCCTTGTGATAATTTTGAGCCAGAAATTTAAAACAAAGACAATAGATTTTGAAATGTACAATCCTCTTTTTAGATGAGATTTTAAATGTAGTATCCTCTGGAATAGCACATTTCCTTGGGCTATTTAAAGATAATTTTTTGCAATCGTATTGAACTTTCTTCTTTTTTTACAAGTATTTGTACTTTCTTATACATGGGTCTTCAAAGTAACAATTAATTTTATCATTTGGTTAACTTGGTTAATTTTGAGATAAACTATGGTGAAATGTACAATCCTCTAGAATAACACATTTCCTTATTTTTTGAGCTATTTTAAAACGAATTGATGCAATCATATAGCAAAATTATTTGTTGTTTGTTGAATACGGGCCTTCCAACTAACGACTAATTTTATCATTTGGTTTACTTGGCTTATTCTGAAGAAAACTATTTTGAGATGTATAATCCTCTAGAATAGCAAATTTCCTAGTTCTTTTAGCTATTTAAAGACGATCTTTTGCAGTCGGATTGAACAATCATTTGTGGTTTCTTATATATTTTGGTCTTCAAAGTAACAACTATTTTAATTATTGGATTTACTTGGTTTATTAGTTCTATTTATTTTATTGTGGCTATTCGTATTTTATTAGTTATAACTTTAAAGACCCACATCTAAGAAAATGATTTTTCTATCCGACTGCAAAAAATCTTTAAATAGCTAAAAACATGTAGAAATTTGTTTTTATAGAGGATTGTACATTTCAAAATAGTTTATCTCAAAATAAACCAAGTAATAATTGGTAGCCTATCTTAACTCCAGCTAAACAAGGCAAAGTCGGACTACAAATTGCAGCTTGCTGCTGGGTTGCAGGACTACATTAATACTGCTTTTCGCAAGTTTAAATGGCCAATTAGTTAGTTTTTAAAATATTTAAAGAAATATAAAAATTACTTATGGTGAAAAGTATTAGTTTCATGAAGTACTTCTGACAAAGGTTCTTATGATCAAACGTACTTGCGGTTTTTTTATTTCTTAAGGTACAGTATCCTGCAAAAAAATCCGAACGCGATTTCTTTTTTTTTAACATCTAGTGAGGGAAAAATAAACTATTAGTTAATGTCTAATCCTTTTCCAAGGTAATATTGGCGCGATAGACCAAAGGCAGGGAAATTCCCAGACATAGCCTTGGGGCTTTCCCTTTTTATGACACTTTAAACTATGGAATGGCGTGTATTAGACTTTTAGGATGTTATATAGATAGGGGGTTGAAAATCACGTTTTTAAATAAAAACTCTTCAGCGTAATCATTTCAAACATAAAATAGTTTAGTTAGTCGACTTTTATATAAAGATTTATTATTTCCTTACGTAAAACATTCAAGTTATTTGGTCAATCCACATTGCCGGATTGGAGATTCGAACCATTATACTCAGATTTGCCAATCGCACACTGTAACCATTAGACCTAAGCCTGATGTCATACTTAGAGGTTCAATATAATATAGATGGTGAACTTTTAACTAGTCTCTGAATATTTAGATAGTATTTTATTCGTCAATATTTCTGTATTAGTACTGGTCCTTTGGTATAGTGGTTAAGACTGTGGCTTCATGAGACCTGGGTCAGTGTTTCGAATCTATAACCCTCCACTAAGCTAAATTACTGAATAACAATGTAATGTATGGAAATTTTGAGTCTTTTACAAAGTCAAGCAACTCAAATTACGTAAGAATTTTTTTCTGTTTCAGAGCGTGAATAATGAATGTGTTTATTGTTTTTACTTAAAACCAATATATTGCACCCATGAACTATAGACCATAAACCCAAGGCATGCCTTATTACAGTGTTATTGTTATATAATGCAAACTGAAATGCACTGTAGTATAGACGAGAAAGAAGAGAACAAAGGAATGCCCCTAAGGCTATGTCTGGGAATTTCCCTGCCTTTGGTCTATCGCGCCAATATTACCTTGGAAAAGGATTAGACATTAACTATTTAACAAGTAGTTTATTTTTCCCTCACTAGATGTTTAAAAAAATAAAAATCGCGTTCGGATTTTTTTGCAGGATACTGTACTTGTTGCAAAAGTTATAACAAAAAAAGGTACCAACGAGGTGCACCCGAAAATTTTCCACTGGAAAACTATCGTGAGTTGTCTGAACGCACGATTTTTTTTCTCGGCGATTGACTATCATACAATTTGATTCGTCGGATCTTTTTGGAGGGATACTGGCTTGGTTTGCGAGCTTAAAATGTAGTAGCCGATTTGTCGATGGATGTTGTCATCGTGTTCTCTCTGACTTCGTTATTCAGTTTGTAATGTTTTATTGATTGGTGTGTGTATATACTTTGTATTCGCTACTCAGACATGAATAAGACACATGTATACACTGATACTAGCAGCTAATGACTAACTTGCTACACAACACAAGCGGGCGGGTTATATAGCCCGTGCGTGCTATATCAAATAACAATAGTGGCTACACTAAATTCACTTTCCTTTTTTTGAATGAAACAAATTAACTTCAAAATCATTAAAATGTTTTGGAGGTTGTCGGTCTCTTTTTGGTCTAGATGATTCGTCGGTTGGCGGTGGATCAGTTGTTGGAACTCTAATTGGTCTAACTAATTCATTTGGAGGCGGATTGCGTGCCAGTTCTTTTAGCAGTCTTGCTCTGTTAATTTTGTTACAAATACATTCTGCTGTTTCGACAATTGCTTGTAATGGATCTTGAGTCGTGGTTGCCTCTTCATGTTGACCTTCGGCTCTTTCATTTAGTTCTCCTATTACAGCTGGTGGAACGTCATCTGGACTCTCTTGTTCTAAATAGCCGGGTTGATTTTCTTCTGGCTCAATTTGAACTGCAACCTGTTGTTGATTAGGAACGTTAACATTTTGACTTTCATTTTGATAATACTCATCTTCTTCTTCTTCTGACTCGTCACACTCTATTTTTCCTTCGATTTTCTTGAAGAAAGAAACATTGCGAGTAACGTTCGTTTGGTTTCTTTCGGCAGTCACCATGCTCTCTTTCACTTTTGTAACACGATACGGAGACGGATCAAATGGCGCTTGTAATTTGTTAGCCAGTTTGTCTCTGCGTAACAATACGTGATCTCCAATCTTGATTTCTCTGTGTACTGCCTTTTTGTCAGCAAACTTCTTCATGCGACTTTTTGACTTTAGGTCTTTATTTTTTTCTTCTTCTTCCTTTTTTCCTTTTGGTAATTGTGGCAAACGCGTGCGTAAAGAGCGTCCAAAAAGTAAAGTAGCAGGTGCTTTTCCCGTTGAAGAATGTGGCGAAGTCCTATAATTGAGAAGGAATCTTGGCATCTCTTCTTTCCAATTACGCTTTTCGGCGACTGCGCAACGCAATGCCTTTTTGAGCGTCTTCATAAATCTTTCAACTGCTCCGTTTGCTTGCGGCCATAGGGGAGTAATTTTTCTATGTTTAAAATTCATTTCTTCAGCAAAATGTTTAAAATCATAGCTCTGAAATGGTGGACCGTTGTCACTTTTGACCACTTCAGGTATTCCAAATTGCGTAAAAATTTCTTCCAATTTCTTTGTCACAACTTTGGCAGAGGTTGATGATACCTTGCTTACAATTGGATATCTTGAATAATCGTCGTACACAACTAATAAATGTTCACCCATTGGCATATCAGCAAAATCTATACTGACTTCTGTCCAAGGTTCAGCTGGCAGATTCGACATTTTCAATGGCTCAGGATTATTTTTCTTGCTGCATGCTTGGCATGGGATACAGTTAGAAATTTTCCTTTCTACTTCCTTGTCAATCCCAGGGAACCAAACTTTTTCTCTTAAAAGTGCTTTTGTTTTAACAATACCTTGATGTCCTTGATGTGCGATGTCTACTACTTTACCAGCTAGTAATTTGGGAATAACAATTCTGGTATCCTTTAACAGCATTTCACCTTCCTCAGTCTCGACTTTTGTCAGCTGCAGCTGAATTTCTTTCAGTGCAGAGAACCAGTCTTTTTCTTGACTATTTAATTTACTGATTTCTTCTTTTGTGCAGCGTTTTTTGCTGAGGATCTTCAGAATCAATTGAATTGCCTTGTCTTCCTTTGTGGCTTCTGTAATGCTGCTTAGTGGAACAGATTTTGGCACAGATTTCATGCAAATTGAATTGACATAATTTTCTGCGATTGATTGTTCTCTAGTTGATATTTTAGTCGACGGTATCGGATGACGCGACATGTAGTCAGCAGGATTGTGTTTTCCTGGCTGATAAATGACTGTAAAGTCATACAACTGAAGTTTCAAAAGCCATCGCTCAATTCTGGCAGGAGGCTGAATGAGCGGCTTGTTGAATATTGCTTCAAGTGGTTTATGATCTATAATAACTGTAAATTCTTTACCCGTTACGTAGAGATGAAAATGTAGAATCGCCCATGTAATGGCAAGTGCTTCTCTTTCCGTTTGAGAGTAACGTGATTCTACGTCTGTTAAGAGCCTACTCGCATATGCGATTATAGAATTTGACCCATCCTTTGACGATTGTGTCAAGATTGCGCCTAGGGGGACGTTCAAATACGACGTCACGCTATTTTTTGGAAAATTTTACCCCCCCCCCCCCCTCGTCACGGGCCATCACAAAACCTCCAACCCCCCCTAAACGGCACGTCACAATACTGTCACCCCCCCCCCCCCTTTTTCAATTACTAATTGAGACTAAAATAAATTGATATTTGAAAATGTGTTTTTATTAGCTTGATAATTCTGGATCTGGTAGTAGATTGAGAAATGCAGTCGGAAACATTTATGCATAATTTACTGATAAAAATATTAAAGAATATCTTCTTCCCATGGTTGCGCTAGATGTTGATCCAGGGTGAAGATGGGAAACGGTTGTTGACAAATGATCTGAATCCTCGTTAGGAATAGTAAGGCCGACCAAATCAAGATCTTCTTCGTGAATCCACTCGACTCTTTCTTCTTCTCTCTCTTCTGATAGGATAACAGCCATTAGTTCCCTCTGTCTTTTAGCAGCAAGTCGTACAGGTCGAATTTTAACAACCGGGGAGGAGCAACCGTCTTATGCACAACAAAGTGTTTTTGTAGCATAACTTTGGAAGCAAAATAAACGTTACACACTTTGCAAGTGCGCTCCACCAAAGTTTTCTGAACTGACGGGCAATAAAGATCATACGGTAATTGCTTGAACGACCTTGTTGAACGTGGTAGCAGATCGTCCCACTTAAGAGCGAGAGAAACAAACAGAGATGGGAATCGGTGGTTCTCTTGATCTGCCCTTGACTCAAAAGCTTTTAATCCTTCTTTTGACTGATGAATTGGTATAGGCGGTGGTAAAAATCTGGAAGGAATTAGGGAGAAATAGGAGCTTCTTGGCCGAGAGCAGCAGGCTGGATCGACACATTTCACAATTTGAGTGAAATATTGACTGGTCCTGACATGGTTTGCGAACCAGAGCTGAGGTTTTGTCATCAAATTTTCACTTTTGAGCTCTGATTTTTCAGGCTGAATAAACTCAGCAACAGTGGGAAAGCCATCGACCACGACGGATGACCAAATTTTAGCCAGCTGTTTACCTTTTCATGGTCAGAATTGTTACATATTAGGTTATTTTACATTCAAGTGCAGATGTAAAAGTAAAAAATTTACCTGCATATTCGAAGTTATTTTTTTCTAAGACACTATCAATTGTTTTTCCTTGGTCGTCTAAATGACTTCCGAAATTATCATGGGGAATAATGAGGCCCGATAACTCCCTGCTCAAAGGAGCCATTTTTCTCTCGACTCTATTGAAAGCGCTCCTTCCAGGAGCATTAGTAGCGATGAACAAAGCATCCAGATCGTTCTGAAGGAAATGGTGAATGCCAACCTCAATTGTCTTTTGGTAGCGAGGGTTCTCGTCAGGTCCACCATCTACCGTAAAAATAAAAACTGGTTTCACGACGCCATCACGGTTCTTTGAAAGCTCGTCAAATTCTGGGAGCTGAAGAACTCTTTCAAAGTCTAATCCGTGGGCGTATGCTGTCGAAGAAGAATGTTTTCCGGATCGTACGGCTATATAAGTGGGCCCTGAATAGCCAACTGCTGCTGGGCTTCCAATTTCATCTTTTTGAATTTTGATGCCGGCATATACGGACGGGATTAATTTGTGTTTAGCTGCAACAACCCAATCATGATCGGGTAAACTCACCCGATACTCAACATGCATCAAGAACGGGCTTTGTTTGTTTGCTGCGGTAAGTCCAATCGGAACTCGTGCCTTGTCGTCTTGAGACATAAAAAACGTTTCATTTGGGCCGAGAATAGAAGCCACCTCTTCCAAAAATTTAATCGTGGCCGTGCAGAATTTTCCATCGCTGTGGTTTGAATGAAAATCATTTTGTGCCCGAATAAGTCTTACAGGGACGGTGACTATGTGTCTTTTGCCTTCATGGCTATTGCTTCTTTTAGGTAGAAGTCTTAGGTAAACTCCACTCCTGCTTATTTCAAAGCCATCTTGTTTTAGCTCGGCCGTTAATTCATCCAGCGTTTTTACGCTTCTATAAATATCGGATTGGCGTTTTTCATGTGCAGCGGATCCATACATTGCTATATCAATAATAGTTTTCAAGAGCATCGGTTGATCAACTTCAATTCGAGGTCTACCCGGATTGTTTCTCAATTTCAAAGCCGTTCGTACGTCTGGATGTTCTTCACATATATTTGCGAGTTTTGACTTTTTATCGTCCCTTGCTTTTTTAGCTCTCTTTTGATCAGCAACTTTTTTTTTCAATGTTTGTTCGAGTTCTTTCTTCTTCTTGACTTTTAAGCGCAGTTCCTTTTCTTGATTTTCATCAAGGAATCCAACAGCTCTTCTTTTATACAATGCAACCAAATCTGCATCGATTAAAGCCATTTCCGAACGAAGTTGTTCTTGAACAATCGCCCTTGTACCTGAACTACTAGTTGATGGTCTGGAATCGGGTGTTGCTACTTCGTCTGAGTTTGGTTCTTGAAACTGCTCGGAATCTGCAGAAAACTCAAGCTGAAATGCTGTGGTAGAAGCAACAGTTGAAGTACATTCAACTCCTTCTTTTGGACAAGCTGTTTGTACTTGCTTTCCCCAAAAATTCAATAGCGTCGCCTTTTTTTTCATATCTATGGCCTTCCATTCTTGCAAAAGAGTTTCAGCTTTTACTTGCAAATCATCATTGTTTTTTATTTCAGACCATTTAGAAATAACGTCACTCTGACATTGCTGTTTACTTTTAGTTGGAAAATATACTTTTGTATATGCTTCAAACAGTTTTTGAAACAGTTTGTTTTTGTCCATTTTTATGATTATTAAACACAAAACAAGACGTAACTACCGGTAACTACGACAGTAACTAATATAAGACTGAGTAATCAGTTACCCGAAGGGTTACTGGTCAAAGTTTCGTTTGCCGTATGGTTTACATGGGCACCCTCAGTTCTCGTAACACTACACAGATGGCTTTTTGCAGTTATCGTGACACTACATAGATGGCTGCACTAGTTATCGTGACACTACATAGATGGCTGCACTAGTTTTTTGCAATTATTGATTGTAATCAACATTTTTATTACATTTTAGTAACTCTACTACGTAGCTGAGAATTTTTTACATCTTTTCTGAAAATTTGGCTGAAATCTATTCAGGCGTTTGATCAGACGGAGAAATTGTTACTTTTTGACAGAATTTCAGTAGCTGTTATAGCAGACGATAAATGGCAGGGATATGGCAGGGATAAACACAGATGGCAGGGATAAATAATATTAAAAGGAAACGTTACTTGAAATAGGATAGGATTAAACGAGAAATCCAATCATTTATTAAGTTACTGCCTATAGTTTTATCTCTAGGCTGATAACTAGGCCTAGTTATGGGCACAATTCCACCAAACCTAATTTCTACCGTCACTGCAAAGTAAAAATTTATTACGACATAGGGTGACGGGGCTTATATAATTCAACAGTTTGCGGATTGCCCCGCCACGAGGCGTATTTCAATATCGCATTCAATATTAAATCAGGATTCTAATATCTCATTCAATATTGATTCAGGATTTCAATATCTGAATGGATATTTAGAGAATATGAGCTTTAGATAAAGACCCGTCCCCGTTTGGCGTGGGGCGGCGGGGCTCCAGCCCCGCAGCACCAAAGTCGAACGGGTGTTTGTATTATTAGCTACAGATATATTACTAAAATCTTTGAGTCATTAATTAATCGCACGGAGTTAGTATAAGCTGCATATATATTTACTTAAAAATTTGAGATATTAATTAATTGTTTTTATATTCCACAGGGGAACCTTGCAACCCTAATAACGGATGCCTACATATTTGTCGTAACTTTATATTTATTGGTAAAATTAAAGTTAATTTAAATTCCAACCCCTTCGGGTACCTTGCGGCGTACGTACGCTGCCTACAGTATTAAAGTCATCAGAGATCAGAGTCAGACAAGTTCAAACTTGCCTTTTTTCGTTTTCAACAAATCTTCATAGATGGCAGCTCAAAATTTTGGTTTTGTTTTATAGAACGTCTGATGTGTCTTACCCCCCCACCCCCCCTCGTCACACTTCCGTCACATTAAGACCAACCCCCTCCCCCCCCTACGACCGTGACGTCGTATTTATCGTATTACCAGGTAATGTTTCGAAAACGTCTTCCACTTCGCTGCCTGCATAATGAAGCAATAAGGCCAGTCTACGCTTGTCGGTAGCTGTTTTTTGGTCGGCAGAGTCAGAAGCTTTCTCGACTACATTAATTGCCTCCAATAGCCTTTCAAAGCGGGTTGTCCATCTTTCCCATCTCATACCAGCAGTATGTGGGTCAGAGTGAACTTTAAATTGTTCAAACTGCGGCAAACTTTCCATGATTTAAATGTACTCAGAAAATTTACTTTACCTCGTCGCCAGTGTAATGTTTTATTGATTGGTGTGTGTATATACTTTGTATTCGCTACTCAGACATGAATAAGACACATGTGTACACTGATACTAGCAGCTAATGACTAACTTGCTACACAACACAAGCGGGCGGGTTATATAGCCCGTGCGTGCTATATCAAATAACAATAGTGGCTACACTACACAGTTCTTTATCAAATATGGCAAAAACAACTATCAATGATATGCCACAAATGGTGAAGCATGATTGACTTGATTACAATTTTGGCCGCCCTATTCATGTTCGGTTATATAAAATTTGTTAAACGATAAATATTTCAAATCCTGTGCTGGTGCTATTGAACACAGTCTTGAGCGCAAAAAAGAGGCATTGTAAAACACCGCAATAATTAAATGTCGACATCGCCAAGGCGCCTTTAAAAGTAATAAATGGACCGTGGCATTAATTTTGGGTGATCATTCGCACCTAAAGAGACAACGAATGAACGAATGAAAATAAAAAACGTTAAATTTATTAAAAGATTCCACCTGGTTTCCGGAAATTCAAAAGAAAAATCTACCGATAAAATGAATCGTGAATTCAAAACCACTCACGATAGTCTTCCAGTGGAAAATTTTCGTTTTTCAGG
The DNA here is from genome assembly GCA_030770115.1 of Daphnia galeata. Taxonomy (NCBI): domain Eukaryota; kingdom Metazoa; phylum Arthropoda; class Branchiopoda; order Diplostraca; family Daphniidae; genus Daphnia; species Daphnia galeata. The sequence continues at coordinate 9,010,958 of CM061114.1, forward strand.
CAAGGACGTTATCCGTTCTAGTCCTTGTATTACTTACAATAAAATTTGAAAGAAAATCAGAAGAATGATATCCGATCGCATTCTGCCTTGTATACAATGCATTGAGGCCTGACAATCAAAACAAAAGGTAGGCTCATTAATTTATTTTTTCGCGGTATCTAAAACGACTCCGATTACGTTCATTTTTGGAGAGTGTATTCCTAATATGTTGATCTACAATCCCTGTAAATGTGGTTAAGATATTCCAAGCCTTTCTGTCATATGAATTAATTAATGCCAAATTTGGCCCATTTTCACGATTTTTTGTCCCGCGCGGGAGTCAAACATTTTTTTAAAAATCCCATCTTTGAGGAATATTTTTTCCCCCCTATAACGCACCTCGATCCTAAATGTCGCGGGAATCCAAAAATATTCGTGTAAAATGAAACACCCTAATAAACACGGACAGATTTTGATTAAACTTGCACCGTACCTATAACATATCTGCATTCCATGGGCCTTGGGGGATTTGCATTCCACGTGCTGGATTTTCTTTCCGTCGGCTGGATTTGCATTCCACGGGCCTGATTTTAATTTCACGGGACTGATTTGCATTCCTCCGATCGGACTTGCATTCCACGGGCCGGATATTCATTTCACGGACCAGATTTGCATTCTTCGTCCAGCCGGATATTCATTTCACGTGCCGGATTTGCTATCCACCGGCCGGATTTGCATTCCACAAAAAAAGAAATTTTCGGACCGACTGCTAAAAGGCCCCGACAATTTTGAGCACTTATTTTTACGGTGTACTTAATTTTAAAGCACTTATTTCATTGTCACTTTGGTATGGAACGCCATAGTGATAATGAATCAAGTGCTCGAAAATTAAGTGCTCTGTCCGTTTTCGCCTACCAGGGGGCGGGCCAATTTTTGTCGTTTCTCCTCCTCCGTCCTCTTGGAGGAGGAGATTGGGGCTTGCGATTGAAATGCAATAACGAGTGCAATAATTAAGAAAACGTGCAGGTATAGATAGTCATACTATAATATTGATAGAAATAAAGCTTTGGGGAGAATGGATTCTACATTCACTTCACTTTCGATGTCTCTGGTCATTTTCCATGCTCATTGTGGGACGAGGTGTCAAGTTCGTATCGGACATGGAAGTCGATCTAGAGAAACTCCCATAGCTTTTCGCACACCTTCTACAGGTGCCACTGTGGAGGGTGTTGACTGTTTGGCCACATAAGCGATGCCTTCGGTAATTTTCCCAACCAATTGAAGTTCAAAGTCTAAAGATGGGATAATATTAGATAGATGAGGAGGGGGTGTCTTGACGAAAAGTCTTTCACGCTGCGGTTTCTCTGAGGTCGATAGCCATGAGAACAGCAACAGACTTTGTCTATCAATGTGTCACGCTACTCACGCGTGCCAGTCTTTTCATTGGTAGTAGAATAGACATGATGAGCAAGAAATGAAACGAGAAACACCGATCTTGACACCGAAAGTCCAGATTGCTCACAGAGAAAAGATCAACGTAAAGACTGCGACGCGTGAGCAGCGTGACACCCTGATAAGACAAAGTCTGTTGCTGTTCCCTGTTCTCATTGATATAAACCTTAAAGCGCAATTGTTTTCTTAATTATTGCATTTCAATAGAAAGCCCTAATCTCCTCCTCCAAGAGGACGGAGGAGGAGAAACGACAAAAATTGGCCCGCCCCCTGGTAGGCGAAAAGGGACAGAGCTCTAAATTTTCGAGCACTTAATTCATTATCACTATGGCGTTCCATACTTCGGCGTTCCATAGAAATTAAGTTGTCAATCAGAAGTCAACATACGGCAGCTTACAAAAACATCAATAATTTATGCGCTTGATATATGTTTATTGAATTGAAAAAACAAACACATAGGCCTAACAAAGTAGAAGCAATTATTTATTTTTAAAAGTTCGAAAAACGCTTACAACGGGATTGTACAGATTTATATTTGGAAAGGTAGGCCTACATAGCTGTTTACGAAAGGAAATGGTTTAAATTGGAGGTTTAAGACTTTAAGTAAAAGAAAACTGTCTGTTATTGGACATACTGGTCTAGGATGAGATGCTTTCACGCTTCATGTCAGGTGTCGATGGAATATTCCGGCAGATCACCACATTACCGTCATCTTTCTGGGTTTTTACATCCATTTTAATATGATGGATTTCTTCTGGTGGAATGTTATCAACTACTTTATGGAAAGGTAGTAAATGTCCGCGTCTCTTGAAGGAATACGACGCGTAGAAACACCACCTTCACAATTTTTTAAGCAATGATCATTCCTCACAAGTTAAAGTTTGAAAAAATAAATTCACTTAGATTACCCTGCACAGATAGCGGAGAAAGAGATGCAGACGAGAATGCCAAATGTCTGTGGCCAAGGACAGGCGATGACTAGAAGAAATTTGGCAGTGTCAAAAATCATGTTCATTGAGCTTTGTACTCCGTTGATTGTTCCACGAATCTGATCATCAACTTGTTGTAATACTTGATTGACGCTCAAATCAGTCACCCACAAGCCTGCGTTAAAATTAGATCAAATCATTTAACAAAAAAGTGAAAATTAAATAAGGAAAGAATAAAAATAGTAAAAAAAAGCTAGCACCAAATCGAGCTAAAATGATGCCAGACATCAGAAGGATCACGGACGTGTAGGATTCTGGGCTAACTTCATAGGAACTTGTCGAGTTTGTGCTCGAATTTTGAATGGTAAATGGAGTGTCGGTAGCGGATATCATGCTGGAATTTTGGAAGGAAAACAGATTGGCGATTGAGGGCGTCAACAAAGAAGCAGGATCAAAAGGTGTTCCAGGTGCCCACACAGATGCAACGCACAAGGTAAGACAGGCAATTTCAACCGTGAATCCATACAATCCTGTTTAAATAACTTTGCAATAGAATCACTTCAAATTACATGGAACAAATAAAAAATATATCACCTGTTCGTTCGACGCCAATGCAACGGACGAAAAAAGGAAACGCTACACTTCCTAGGAGACCAACTGCCGCTCCCGTAGCCAGCAGGATCCCCAAGATACTTTCTGGCACGCCTTGCGAATAAGCATAGCCCATGGTGATAGAATCAAAGCCGAGCACCGTCATGTAGAGACAAGCCAATCCAATTCCTGCATTTCTCACTTCATGAGTAAAATATACTTTCCAACTCTTTAGGAATCCTCCAAAGCGATTCGCCAAAAAGCCTTTTCCGGATTCTTAAAAATAATTGCAATTTAATTTTTCTAATTCCATCATTCCATGTTTGTTTTAATGGAATGACAACTGACACCTTACCTTTATTAACGTCGTCAGCTGTTGATAAATCATTTGCAACTTCTTTGTTGTTTTTTTCTAAAAAAATGTATATTATTTGTTTGTCAACTAGCATAGTTTTATATTTATGTGTGTGTAATAAAATACCTTCCAATGGTTGTTTTTCAGTGACTGCAGTCTTTACAGCCAAATTAGGGAACTCCTTGTAAATTCTCCACAATAAAAAACACTCAATGAAAAACGATAAAACATTCCATGACGCAATCGTGACGGCCGCTGCGATGTGCGAAAGGAAATACATAACCTGCCCAACGGCAATAGGGGCGATCATGTTTGTGGCCAAGTCAATCGAGCGACAGGTAGAATTCATACCTTTTGAAAAAATTTCAATTGTTAAAAAAAGCGAAAAAAAGAATACAACATTTTTGCCGTAGTAATGATCTAGTTTCGGACTTACGCGCAAGTGTTTGACTATCTCCTTCCGCAATAATGACAATCCAATCCTTGTAAACGACAATGGATGAACCCACAGAAGCCAAATGCGCCAAGGTACCCAAAATGACTACAATGCTACAAGCGGCCGTTAAGCCCCATCCGTCAGCTGCTAAAATAGGTAAACTTTAGCTTAAATAATAAGGTAATATAAGGTAAGATCCATGTCGTTTATACCTTCTGTTACAAGTAATTCCCTGAAGTAGAATGTTAGCGCAACACAGACAGAACAGGTGACCACCAAAATATTTTGCGCTGCCAGAGATATCCGAGCCGCTTTTGTCATATACGAAAGTAAAAGAAAAATGTTATACTACGTATATCAAATGAATAAGAATCGTGTATCGAACCATTCCATCGAGGCGTACGATCGACCCAACGACCGATTACGGAACCCGAAAAAAACGACGGCAAGTGACTGTGTTAGACCGTAAATGGCCGGCCATTTCAGCGATCCAGGTGATAATTCTACCTGTAATGAAAAAATGAATAGAAAATAAGGAAAATGATACAAAAATGGATAAAACAAATAAAGCCAACCATGAACAAGCCGACGGCAAACATCCACATGCGGTCGCCCCAAGCTGAGATCACCCGACTCGAGTAGAGTTTCCACGGAACGTTTTGGAAGCAAGACGCCATTTATTCTACAGTGTTCCTAAAAACGACTATAGCCTTCAAAAGCCTAACAAAAATTAAGAAATCCAGGCATTGAAGTTAATAATGTATGGAGTTGATTGTTTAAAAAAAAATGGGTATGTTGTTACATTACGAGTAATTCAACAATCCTGGGCTTTTATCTCAATTTAAACGGACTTTATACCTTAGGGTTCAATTCAGTATTTTGAGATAATACCATAGACATCCTCTGCAATTGAAGGTAAATTAAAGTACGGCACTTGAATGACAAGTTGTTTTTCAAATATCGTCGCATGTCTGAGTTATCATCTATAATCGGAGCTACCGCCTATCGGACATGAAAGAACAGAAAAACAAGCTGTATTCTAAATGGGGCAACAGAGTGGAAAAAATTCTTGCGGCATCTTCAAACGGCGTAGAAAATTTTCCGTACCATAACAAAAATCTTTTACCAAATAGAAATATGTGTAATATTACAATTTTTTAGATGTTTTTTTTTTTAAATGCATAGAACTAACACGAGAATGCTTCTTTATTCATTAATATCTACAACAAAAATTGAGTTTGATCAATTTGCTCACCTCTTACTATGGTTAATTCAATTTCCCTAAAGGAACAAAATCCAAGCCACACTAAACGTAAACCGACGTACTATACGAACTGCATGTTATATTCGTGACGTGCCGTTTCTGTTTCACTGTTGTGCAATTTACAGGTGTCTCCGATCAGCTGATTTGATTCACGCTACTACTTTTTAGTCGATAACAGAAACACGAGATGGCGTGAACCAAAATATCTTGATAGTTCTACCGAATCACGTCCAATAAAAACGAGCGATTATCTAAGCATATATACAGTAAATTTGAATCGAACATTACCTTCGTTAAAGTCATATTTAGAAATTGGAAATTACTTGGCAAGTTGGCAGGTGTAATCGAATTAGCAACGAAAAGCATAACTTAAGAGAAGTCATTCATTTGGTTTTATTTTCGAATTCTTTTAACATAACGCAATCGTAAGCATTTATGTTTCCATTTCGTCGTCGTCATCATCAGACTCTTCCTCCTCATCTTCGATACTCATAATAGCTCCAACAGATCGCTTTTGAGCGGTCCCACCCAAGGCTAAAAGGTACTGAAGGGCGTAGCGGTTGTGTTGGCATAACTTGGAGATGTCCTCAAACTTGCGACCCACTGTCTTCTGGATGGCTCGCAAAACGGACACAGTGGAAGGCGTCCTCTTCTGCAGTAAGGTGCCGTGCTCGTACAGGATGGCAACGACCCACTTGAGATGGAACTCGATATGAGGCGAGGTGTCCATTTGATGAACGATGAAACTCAGGACGCGCTCGACGAACGAAGAGGCCAGTGTCTGAACGACAATGGCAACTGAATCTGGAGGGATCGTTTCGTACACTTCTCTCGTCAGTTTGGACTCGTTGAGTTTCAGGGCCATGATAAATGCACGGCTGTAATCTTTTGACTTTAACGTGCTCCGGATAGTCCTCGGTGTGATGTCTTCCGACAAATCAAAAGGCTCGAAGACCAAGTTATTATCGAGAGAGTAGACGAGTAATCCTTCGGTGGTCGTAGCAGCAAAAGCTCGTCCTGTAACACGTAAACAAATTATGACAATGCAACTTGTCAGTTAATCATAAAAATCGTAAATTTACCGTTTGGCGAAAATTGTAAATGTGAAACTCGAACTTCCGGCTTGAAGGATCGAGAAGCCATGTCTCCTGATCGAACACCCGGGAGTCGTAACGCTACCGGACCATTGTGGCTGTCTTCACGTTCCTCGATCAGAGCCATATTGCCGAATTCCGTCATCTTCTTTCTATTGATGATGTCATCCATAGCATCCAGAGATCGATTTTGTGTGATTTCATATTTCTTGACCAGCATTTTCTCAGTCACCTGACGCAAATAAATAAAAGAGTTAGTTACTACTCAAAATTACATGTCTTGATTATTCCATTTTACCTGATAGATGCAAATGTTTTTAGATTGGCCAGCAGCTAGAAGACATTGACCGTCAGCGGTATAGCAGAGTGTTTTGAAAGCTTTGCCTTGCAAATTCTTTTTTGCAGTAACTACGTCAGTATCTGCTCGTCCACTACTCAAATCGTTACGTCCTTCAATTGTCAATAATTGAGAACCCTGCAAAACAAATTGATGTTGATGAGATATCATGTGGATGGATGTATTGTAGGGATACGCACTTGATGTGGATCGAAGATGGAAATGTGTCCATCTAAAGTTGCTACAGCCACTTGTTGGCCGTCAGGTCTGAAGCAGACTGCTAATCCATCGGCAGTCAAGTTAATGGTCTCTCGAGTAAGAGAAGCAGATGAAGAGACAGCGTCCCAAATTCGCAAAGTTTTGTCCCAGGACACGCTGACCAACAAGCTGCTCAACGGACTTGGACTAAAACACAAACTGCTAACCGGTCCTTCATGGCCACTAAAATTAAAATACCAACGAATGTCAATAAATTGTAAGAAAATCTTGAATAAATATGAACAGATATTATACCTCAACACTTCTAATAGTCGGCCAGTTTGAAGTGACCAGAGGTAAACGTCGAAAGTGTCTTGAGCACCAGCTGCGACCAAATCACCACTAACATCAATAGATAAACAGGAAAACTGGGCAGGTTTGGGTGAAGTAAACGTCCTGAAATTTCGGTATCGAGCCATATCGAACGCCCTAACTGTGCCGTCTAACGAAGACGAGAGCAGGGCGCGTCCCGTCTGTGTGAACGCCACACCAGTGATGGTTGAAGTATGTTCAGTGAACGTCACGAATGAAAATCCGGTATTCGTGTCCCACACTACATTTGAAATGAAGAAAAGGAATTCATATCAATTGCATTATGAATTAACTAAAAGATGAATACCTTTAACTTTGGAATCTCGACCGCCAGTTGCCAAGTAGGATCCATCGGGAGAATAGGCAACTGAACTCATCGTGTCAAAATGGCCTTGCTGCTTCATTACGTACGTCTCGCTCTGCCATTCCCACACCAAGAGTTGACCCATATCGGCGCAGCCAAGGGCAATCCAGTCACCAGTTGGATTGATGGCTATGGAGCTGATCAGTTGCTTGGAAATTTTCAGTGAATGGATGAGGTTGACTTCCGGCATTTCGTGCAGTAGGAAAGCACCGTGGCTGTAACCTGTCACTAGCAGTTTGGTGGATGGCACGTAAGCGACCGAGGTCACAGAAATGTTGAATATTGAAACGCCTTTCTCTCCTTTGAATGTATCGGATAGAAAGTGCCTGCTCGATCGCTTGTAAAACAGATGTTTCGATTCTTCTGTCTCGGTTTCTTTTTCTTTCTTATCTTCTTTTGGTTCACTATTGGGGTTTTCAGGATCCTCTTCAATGTCATCCTCTTCCATTTGCTCAGAGGCATTCATGTCTTTAACAGTTTTCTTCTTGTGATCTACTTGGCAAAAATGTGATTGGAAATGGTTAAAAATAATTTATTTTATTGTAAATACCTTCAACTCTTATGAGATTTTCTATATCATCACTGAACTCCCAGATGTTGACAGCTCCATTCTTGCAAACTATGTAGGCATCCAAGGAGTCCCTTTCAAAGAAGCATCCCACAACAACATCAGTATTTCCGGCCAAGAGAAATTTCTGGAAGTGCAGAATCTTTTCTACAGTGAAAACACGCGCAGACATATCTTTGGAACCAGCCAAAAGGAACCTAGAGTCTGATGACCAGTCGAGGCAGGTGGTTTCATCAAAAAAGCCATGGAACACTCTCTCCAATACAAAGGGATTGTATTCCCTTTTACTTCCGGGTGATCGGTACACAAACACAGAATTCTCTTTTGTGAGTGCAAAGAATTTGCCATTTGGACTAAACTTGACTGCCAAAATGGGTCGATTGAAGCGGAATTTGTGTATGACAGTCTTACTGAGTAGACTAATTACATCGGCTTCACCGTCTTCGTTAATAGCTATAAGAATCACACCGTTGGGTGACAGCGCGATGGTTGTATAATTGTAGCGACTCTCAACTGGCAGAGTTTCCGATTTGTTGTTTTTTAAATCGTAGACGGATATCTTGTTGCCCACAGGAGCGATTACACTGTCTCCATTCTTGGAAAATATTATATTACCTTTACGATACACTGTTCCCAATAATTGGGAGAAATTATATGAGAAGCGCATGATTCGTGTTATTTCTCCACCAAACCACGTGCTGTCAAAATTTACAGTCGTCTGCTTATTCTGCTAATCACGAACCTAGCGGACGGGCAGAAAACTACACGGTAGTTAACGCCATCTATAAAACAATATCTCTACAGTCTACAGTCAAGGCCTTCCAAATTGTAGGCCTATATTATGCACAGATGCACACGGGAAAAAAAACGATAAAATCACTTTTCTTTTTTAAATCCACTTCATGACTCCTCCTAATAATGCAGTTTCTGTATTTTAAAAATTGACATGAGAAAACTTATCGACATCTTCTTTTATTTTCAAAATACAAGACAAAAGAGAAAGAAAGCATATTCTTACACACAGCAGCGTAGGTTCATGAGAAGATGCTCATGAGTTGAGATCGTTACTAAAGAATTATTTACGGTGAAACGGACAGACAGTCGGAGCGCAAAAAGTCGAAACAGAAAAATACAGTTCATCGATGGCGTCGTTTCTAGACTCTTTGATTCGAATCGCAGAGACGGAAAGAGAAGGAAGCGAGACGGCAGAGTTTTGAGTGGATCGAATCATGGATGGTTGAACGATTCCGACGACTATTACTACTCGGCTGATTCTTGTGGGATGGATGGAAATTGAAAAATCATTGAAGATCAAAAACGGCCATGCCGAAAGCCACGTGTATAGAATCTGAACGACTTGTGTGTAAAAAGCGACAACTTTATAAGAACGAGAAATAATAACACAATTGTGTAGCAAAAAAAATGAGAAAGAATCGAACTTTTTCTATACAATTCAATTGGAATTCATCCACTAAACGAAACCCAAAATGGATGGGGTTGAGATCGGTCGGGTAACATTCAATTTTGTCGCACTGGCAATTTCAATTTGCTATCGCGTATTAGATTTAAGGTTATACAGAAAAGCGGATGATGGAGGGGTTGCGAGCTCAAATGGCCGTTTGCGCGCTCCGCTGAATTTCCTCTGTACCCCAAGTAAATGAAAAGTTGATGTATTTTCATTCTCTCGTTGCGAGCTCATTGAAATCAATGAAAATAATACCACATCAAGATTCCGTCTCAACGAGTCGGCTGATTGTTAAATGGCTAATACGTGGCGAATGTAGGCTAGTACATTTATAGAAGAAAAACGAAACGATTGTTAAGCGACCGAAAGCCATGCATTATGTAGTAGGACACGGTGTGACGCAGGCGTGATAGAAACGTCGGATCAAAAGAATATATAGGGCCTTATACATACTCAATCCTGTGTTGTGTGTAGTTATATAAGACCAGCCGTCAAAGGTAGTGACACCAGCTGATAGAGTGGAGATCTTCAACAGTCGACATTGGTCTGCACTCCGGGTAGCAACGCGCTCGTCCTATTTATGTAATAAGTATAAACATTGAAAATGGAGTGGTGTTGTTGAACGTTGTTGTTGTTGTTGTTGCAAAGAGCGCAGCAATGACTGCTGGCCGTGAGGACGATTCATCATCAGATGGACGATATTACTTTCTCGTGCCTCTACTGTTGGGCTGTTTAGTGTTTTTGAATTCATTAGACGGCGATTTTGTTCATGACGACCTGAGTGCTGTCAGGTACAACGAAGATGTCACGGCTATTAGTGATGCTGACGGCCAAGGAAGAAGTCGAAGCAGTATTTGGTCCAACGATTTCTGGGGTACGGCTCTCTCCGATGTGAAAAGTCACAAATCTTACAGGCCTCTCACGGTTCTCTCGTTCAGGTACGATTTTTTTTAAAACTAGCACCCGTGAAATATGATTATATATTTTGAGGGGGTTTTGCGGGAAAATTTTTTTTTCGTTTCAAAGGTGGAATTATTTGGTCGGTGGGTTTAATCCTGTCGGATATCATCTCGTTAACGTCGCACTCCACGGCGCCGTTGTAATTATCTTCGCTCAGATTTGCCGCAATCGACTCAAAACTACTTTGAGAACGAGTTTGATCAGTGCCAGTCTCTTTGCCATCCATTCCATCCATACCGAAGCCGTAATAATGAACTGATTTATTATTTCTAATTTTATTATTCTCTTTTAATTAAACAAAATTATTGGGATATTGAAAATGAACTTAATTATTCATCTTACTGTTTGTTCAATTGATTTATTTCTAGGTAGCTGGAATCGTCGGCCGGGCGGATATTTTAGCCACGCTCTTTTTCCTCTTGTCTTTCTCTTTCTATCACAGGTGTGTGCACTCGGCTTATTAGCGAAATTCCAATTGAATTTTCTCGTTTTCTTACTCTCCGACGTGCGTCATTTATCCTCGTCAAGCCGATTTATATATATCCTCGACGTTTGGATAATATGTGGCGGATTTAGCGTTGAGCGCATCGATTTCTTTTCCTATATACACTTAAATTGCGTAACTCGATTAGATTGTTCATCCCATCCCCTTCTTTTTTGTGCGCTTCTAAATGTGTCTATAGGTTAATGGAGGAAAGAAGCCAGTCGGAGCGTGTCGGTCGGCAATGCTTTCGCTGGGCGTCGAGCGTCGTACTGGCTTGGGCGTCATTGACGGCCAAGGAGCACGGCATCGCCACTCTACCCGTTGCTGTTCTTTTTGACGTCAGCAGTAATTTTCACGTCAAGTCAGCTTTCATTCCTATATAGTTCAAATGCTGCTCTATTTACTATTTATATTTTTTTAAATAAAGACAAATTTCTTCAATTTTGTCGAGCGAGAAATAAGAAATTGAAATCTTTTTTTTTTATGTGCTGTTGAAATCCGATCATACCTTATAGGCATATTAGATTGTCAGATAAAAGAGTTCACCGTGTCGGAGATTTGTCGCCTACGGCATCGTGCAGCAGCAGCAGCAAGAAAGTCAACCAATTTCATCGAATCGTCGTCACGAGCCTGGCGGTAAATAGTAAAGCAGCGCTATGATATTTATTTATTTTTTAAAAAAACATAAAAAAAGAGAAGGCTTATAAAGTGCGTAGTACATTTCAATGGAATTTCTTTGAACTACTACTTTATACCGGACGTAATAAGGAACCCGTACTATATAATCCAGTCTAAAAAGATGTATTATATTATTAATATTTTCATCGTCTAAATCATTCAGCCATTATATTCTATGCGTCCCCACTCACTTATTTGATGCTTTCCCTTTTAATATACAGATCATTTCCATGACTCTCTGGAGACTTTTGATATTGAACGGACAACTGCCAACATTTTCCGATCAGGATAATCCGCTGGCTCTTTCTCATCATCTTTTAACGAGGTGAACATATCAACGTCGTTTTTATTATATAATATACCATCGCGCACAGCATTTCTTGACAGACGGCATAATATTTTTATTTTTTGTATAATACACATATAAGGGTATTAAGTCTTCTCTATCTGCCGGCTGTCAATATGGGACTACTGTTGGCCCCTGTCAGTCTCAGCTACGACTGGCAGACGGGCTCCATTCCGGCCATCGTCAACTGGTCAGATGGCCGCAATGTCATTTCGATTCTATTTTACCTTTCAATCACTGCGCTTGCCGTTATCGGATTCATCCGAACCAACGTAATACAAGTTCTCAGTTCAACTCGAATTTACATATGTCAATTGTTGACGTTCAAATTACAGAAAATCGTTATCTGGAGCGTGTTGGTCATGATTGTTCCAATGGTGCCGTGTTCCAATCTCTTTTACGCTGTGGGATTCGTCGTGGCCGAACGACTCCTCTACATGCCCAGGTAAATTTCAAATGACGTTGAATAATGAACCATTTTCTGAATAATCATTTCAATTTGAATGAATGGAATTTTAGTTTGGGATTCTGTTTGTTGGTCGGTCACGGACTGGACAATTTGCTAATCATCTTGTCGACTTCTGGAGATCAGCAAGTCAATAATAATCAAGGGACAGCTAGGACGACATCAGCATCAGGATTCATTCAAAAGATCAAACGATCCAGCAAAACATCCGAACCAGTAGCTGCTGCAGGAGAATTCCCTTGGCGAAAGCTAATGAGGCGATTGATCTTCATTTCAACTGTGGTCACGGCCACTTCGCTACTCACCAAAACACTTGTCCGCAACGAGGAATGGAGTTCAAGGAAGACGCTCTTCTCGTAATTTATAAAAAATATTCGTTATATACATCACGCACATCATTTCAAACGCACGATCAAAAATCCCATCAAAGATTATTATTTAACGTATGCAGCACAGTAGCTGAGCTTATGAGACATTGATTTTTGTTTATTATTCGATACACAATAATGTCTAGATCGGGATTGCGGGCGATGCCAAACAATGCCAAAATTCACTACAATTACGCCAATCTCCAAAGAGACATGGGAGACTGGGACCAGGCCGTCTTTCACTACCGCAAAGCCATTCAGTAATAAAGCCATTTTCAAATATTTATTAGTGACGCCAAACTAGCAGCAGGTAGAACATTTATAGAAATGATTCAATATCATGAATTTCTTTTGGTGCATCGAATAATAAATGAATATGTACGTACACGCACTAACTTTAATAGAATTTTAGATGTCTCTATATATCTCGACGAATGTATATGTATACTATAGTATAGTTGAAAATGAATATATACCAGGTTATGGCCGAGTTATTCGAGCGCTCACAACAACTTGGGGACGTTACTACTCGGTCGGTCAGCCGCTCCGGTCGTTGAGACGGAACGTAATCGTCTGGTCGATGAAGCGGAGAGACACTTTCGTCAAGCGTTAGCCGTCCATTTGAAACACGTTCACGCCAGATACAACTTGGCTGTCATAAGCATGTAATTAAATACAATACGTTGGCTATTATAGTTTGTATTCATTTTTAAATTAGAATTTTGTCTGAACGACTTTTTTTCTCTCTCCACAGCTGCCATCGACACAATTTGGATCAAGCTGTTTCGCTATTAATCGACTGTCTGACCCTGGATCCACAACATAAAGCAGCCAAGAAACTGCTGAATTTTTTAACTGTCGGTCGTTATCGATCACCTCCCATTCACGACAATCAAAGTATACTATATTTTTAAAAGAGTGAGCTGTATAATATACATGGACGCTGATTGATATGACGCAACTTGGGCGCTATCCTATCGCACAGCACATGCATATAATATACGTCTATTCATTATATAGAAGAGTATAACCATCAACATGGGTTTATCATTCATTTTGTTTCCTTCTCTTCAATTTTCAGATAGGCAAGGCCATCAAATCAACGAGACCGTGGAAGAAGAAGAAGAAGGGCGTGGCTCTGATTTGCGTCAGCAGCCCAGCATTACTATGGACGATCTTCTTCTCATTCTTTTGGAGAAATAAATTTTAAAAGAATTGTTCACGTTATTTCACATCTATATTATTCCCTTTTTTCATGTATATGTGTGTGTATTCCACTTTCTTTTGTAAAAATAAAAATTAAATAAATAAATATTATCGACGATGAAATAATAAATCGATAAAATCCGTCTGAAGGCACTAAGATAAAGTCACTGCACAATGTTTTCAAATCTTTATTGAATTTTGTTGACTCGGACCATCAAATATTCCGCGCAACCGAGTCAATGGGTATACACACTATTATTTAACCGCGACTGTGTACTATCACTGATGCTGAGCACATTATTTTATTAAATATTTCAATCTCCAAAAAAGAAAAAAAAAATACCCCCAAAATATTTCCTGATTTCTAAAATGTCAGACGTCCGCATATGATAGGAACGCGCGTCGACAACTTTTTTTTATATGAACGTGGAATAGGTTCGTCGATGACTTTTAATTTCCGTCCAAAGTTTTTCCATCAGATTCATCGTCGTATACCTAGAAAAAAAAAAAAAAAAAGTTTTCTCCCCTCCTTTTTAGAGATATAGTATAAATATTGCGAGCGTCAATCACAAAAAAAAAAGAGGGGGAAAAGTTCCTCTATTCTGTTTGGTGAGTTTTGACTCTGTACTTTTTCCTCTCCGTCGGCATTCAACCCGTTTAGAATCCCAACTGATATGTCTCTCTCATATCTGTACGAAACAGCAGAGCAGACTCTTATTTCAACGAGGACTTCTCCCTCCCTATTATCCGCGTAGTTGCGTCTAGTCTTGCGCGTCGCAATTTCACTTTTTTAATGAGAAGTAAAAGAAGAAGAAGAAGAAGAGACTGACAGAGTACAGTATAACAGAAGCAGGAGCAAAGTTTCGATCGAAATTATATAGAGAGAGTTCTCTCTGTCTGTCTCTCTCTTTGTAACATCAAACCCCAGTAAAGAGGTCAGTGTATACCTACATTCACACACAGGGGTACGGTTTGCATATCATATCGAACTCATGTGGTACAGCAGATGGGGGGATGGACGAGTATATTATAAAGTCTACTTGAAATGAAGAGACGTGATCATTATATATTTTGATACTGGATCATCTTAACGCCCCCGCCTTCTTCTTCATCATCTTGTTAAAATTAAAATTTTTTTAAAAAAGCGGATATGATGAACAAGAAAGAGCTATGTATAGACACAGAGAGAATGGATGATTTGACTTAATAAAGTAGCCTAAATATGCTCGTCTTCGATGGTGAAATTTGACTTTGTATAATGTGTACAACAATCGAATTCCTTGGCTGCTTTGTATTATAAAGTTTAATTAGCGGCAAAAAACGTAGAGGATATACGTATACTTCTATGTAGATAGCGGTGTAGGTAGTCGAGTACTTAATTATAATAAGGAAAAAAGAAAGATCTAATTACCTGTACACAAAAGAAAAGCTATCTATAATAATACGAACTTTGAACAGAGTTGTGTATGTATGCTATTAATACAATTCCTGACTGGCACATCCACTCGATGGATATGCAATACGAACACGGTACCGTAAACAATATAAACAACAACCAAAAAAAGAAGAGAATAAGTTTGGGACACATGTCCAAGAGTTTATGTATGTGACGACAACAAAAGACAATATGATGCTGGGCGATCGCTATTCCGATTACTCGTCGAAATGATGACTTGCAAGCGAGCAATGTGTACACATCGAGCTAGCTATATAGCTTAGTGTAGTATACATGGTTCGAAAGGAATCTGTACATAATAAGTCTGAAAGAAGAGAGGGAGAGGGTACGAGCGTTCGTGAAGTGGAACGTTTATTAACAACGCACCGAGAAGAAGAAAATCGATAATTCCTGAGAAAACAAATCGTTATTAGGGGACACCACCATCAGAAATCTTGTAAATGATTCTCAAACTGTCTAAATTGATTTACCAAACAAAAAAGCTATTTTTTTTTTAAATCGGATGTTATCATAGATTATATCCAGGAGTGATGATCAGATATCGCGCTAACTGGGAATTTTCGTTCGGCGTCGTTTTTAATTGATATTAGTTCCGATCTAAATCGGATATGGTTGACGTTCATCGCGATAATACTTTCAAGTCATCCTACGCGAATATTATTCATTATTCCTTTTATGTTTCTCCAACTTTTAGAGGAGGGGAGGACATGACAAGTCACCACCCTGCTGAGATAAAAACGCCGTGAAAAAGTAAAAGAAACGAGACGATGAAAATTAGACTTTCAAACTTGGGTGACAGGCCAGAGCAGCAAATTTTGAGTAGGATGAAATAAACTCATTTAACCATCAGCAGTGAATATGTGCCTATAGCTGCGTGCCAGTATTCGTGTACTACGTATGCAAGGGAAATAAAATAAGAAATAATAACTTGACAAGCTCTTGGCTTAACTGGTTGTCAAGACTGGCGGAGACAAGCTTATGTAAATTAGGAGAAACTAACTCCTTATGGGATGTCTCGACTAGTCAAGACTTTGGCGATAACGAGCGAGCGCATCTTCAGCCAACGCCAGTAGAACGCGGGCTAGCAAATAATCCCGACAATAATTTTTTAAATTTTCGGATCCTCAGCATCAGCACAGGCGAAATGAAATCATTTTTCTCTCCTTTTGGCTAGAAATAATTGAGGCGCTTATTCCAATTGAAAAGATTCTCAACAGCATTTTATTTTTGTCTGTATTCTTTTTTTTTTTAAATCTCACAACTGTCTCACTCTGTGTTTTTAAATTACACGATATCACGGTCGTCATCTAACATCAGTCAAACAAATTCTGTTTTTTATTTGTTTGTCTTTTAAAATTTGTTTTGCTTTCAATTGAAAAAAAAAAGAATAGATAAAACATTTTATCACCAATGCGCATGTGTGTTGTGTCAAAACATATTTACCGCAACTACTCGGTATGTGGTAACCGGGGTATTAAAAAGGAGAGGCTACATGAATCAAATAAATCATAATAATTGTTTAGGGCCGGGGGGGGGAGGAGCTATTCATTTACACACATGATTACAGTGATGTACGGTATGCGTGTCATTGTGTAGACTGTAGATGCATATAGCATTGACATTTTTATATGAAACACTTAAATTTTTTGTTTTCTTTTTGTTTACTACATTAATATGAAATCAAATGAAATCGTTTTGCATTCTTTTGAAGTTGAGCGCGATGTTGTCGAATAACGGAGGCTTACAACAGATTTTTGACCGACGCGACCAGGAAACATTTTCGATGGGACGTGTAGGAGAAAAGAAATCCGCTAAACAAGTACAGGAAAAACACGCAACTTCTTATTCTTTAAAACTATAAATAAAGTCTACGATTCAAAATCGACCGGGATCATATTTTTTGTTGTTGTGGAGACATCGGAGAAAAAAGTTTTAGAACCCACCCAAGATGAAGGAATAAGTAAAATTTAAAATTTTAGGCCTATAATGTGGAAGAATTCTAATATTTAAGTCAACTTCTTAATGTATCAGGCAACCGAGAAAATGACTCTAGAAGTGAGCGACTATATAAGACAAGCACGAATCAGCTCGTTATAAAGGCATGTAATATCATACATTTAGGCTACTATCGTGCTGGAGGGTTTCAAACAGAAAATTGGCACACGACTCACAACGTCCAAGAATTTTACTAAATATTTTTTTTTTAAAGAGAATTTTAGTTTCTATGACGCCTTGAATCAAACAAAACGGGAAATTAATGTGCGACTATATATGTACTTTGAATTTACCCAGCCCCTAGAATAATTTGTATAAACTTTGAATAGGATATGTATAATTAAGCAGATCTTGCAAGTCCAAATGTAAATAAAATTTTTGAATTCATTTTTGCTTTTCTTTCAATTTGGACTTTTGAAAAAAATTTGTAAACTGCGCTGCATAAATTTTATCTCGCTATGTATCAAAGACTGTGATAGAAAAACTCTGTGTTTACATTTTGCTTAAAAAGAGATTACCACACCCCCTAATGAAAAACCTAGGAGGAAGAAGAAGGAAGAAAAAAAAACGAATTTTTTCACAATTTAACAAAAAATTAAGCGTTTTTCAAGGCGAGATAATGGCTGGACGTTGACAATGTAACAGGATGTTTTTACAAAGTATTTTGTTTTCTTTTCTGTTTGTTTACTGAGCTGATCGGAAGACGGGCAATTCCTTCAAAGCGTTTTGACAAATGTCGAACGTGGCGAAACTGATGCCGACGGCGATAGGACCTTTGATCCAGTTCATCGACAAACCTTTGTACAGTCCACCGATGATCCCTTCCGTCCTAAACGACGATGTGGATTTTGTTTTTTTGTAAATTTTACAGTCACAAATTGTGAAGAGATCAATCCTACCTGTAGACGTAGTGAATGGTGCCTCGAATCGTATCGTACGGGTAATTGCAGCCGTTGAGTCCTGAAGTTTGCATTCGTCGCCTCACGATATCCAGCGGATAGGAAGCTGTCTGTCCGAGAAGGCCGGCTAGTGCTCCAAACAGCAATCTCTCCAGTGGATTGGGTGCCGATTTCCCACTAATTTCTGCAAGCCAAGAAGGTAAGATTAAACAAGATGAAAAAAGGTTAAATTTGGATATCAAACGAATGACGATTTACCTTTGTGTTTTAGTTTTAAAGTTTCAAACGTACAGAAACTGACACCGGCGTATGGAACGACTCCCAACATGGTGGGAGTGAATCCTTTGTAAAAGGCTCGAGGTCTCTCGGCACGCCACATTTTGACGAAAACCTTTTCGATTCAAATTGGAAAAACGATGTTACATTTGAGGCTTTATTAGATGTTTGCATGTTTTATAGAGACGCACCTGTACTATGGAGCCGTACATGTCACGATGAGTCACAGCCATTCTGAATCATTTTTGAAAAAAGAAGATTCACTTTTAAAAAGAAACTATATCAAATGTTTCTTAAATGTCCCTATGCATTGCATAGCAACAAGAATACGATAAACGATGCGCGCTTGTTTACCTGGCTCGTGCCAAATCTAGCGGATATGTGATGGATTGGGCCGTCACTCCGGCCAGAGAGCCAGCCAAAAACCGCATTCCCGTCGACGAAGAACTATTTGTAAATTGTAATGATTTTAAAACTTGAAAACATAATTCATTTGCTGAAATTTCACTTACTCTGGTCTATCTGTCTGTAAAAAATGTTTCCACTGTTCGTGCGCTGTGAATTGGATGGCTGCGTAAGGAACGATTCGAGCCATTGTTGCAGAATTTCCTCGCCATAAGCTGAGCAAACCTGAAAAAATAAAAATTGTAAAACAAAAATTGAGGAACGTGTTTTTTTTTACGCCTAAGGAGGTGAAACATCTTTTTATTTTACCTGCTTCTTTGTAACTATTAATTAAGAAGTGAAGTGCCCCTCGGGCGCTGAATGACATCTTCGTCACCTTTGAAAAAAAAAAACGGGTTTCCAGGTAAAGAATAAGAAACTGCGCAGTTTTTTCTCGAAATATGTTGTTTTAAATATGATTTACCTGAAAAATAATTTTTGTTCTGTCTAACGGAGCAATCACCGTCTTAGCAAGGGCGCCAGCCATAGCTCCAGCGGTCAAGCTTGCCAGAATCGCAGGACTAGTCGTTTTGATCTATAAATAAAATTTTTGAAAAGTATTGAGGTCAAGTCTCATTTCATTCAAGATCCTTGAGAATAAGATATAGACATGCAAGGGGTTGTTGTGTGTACGGGGTTTTGATTAGGAAAGAACAAAAAGTTGGGTTTTTCTTTCATGATAAGAAAGAGTAGTGTCAATGTTCTAATCACAAAATGCACCACATGTGGCTGATGTAATTGTTGAAATGAAATCAATAATCAATTTATGTTACCAATAAGGGGTTTGGTGTGTTTTCTGTCGTTGTGATTGGTCTAGCATGTTGAGGTGAGGATTCCATCGCTCTGATTCTTTGGAGTGTATGTGCAGGGTTACTAATACGCAAGTCCACTTCCATTGACCTGCTCATAGCAGCAAAATTCCGAGCAGTGTGCTCTGCTGCCTGTGAGTTTGTAAAAGAGACAACATACAAATTGATAAATAATCTTTGATAAGAACCACGGTGGTAAACATATGGAATGACCGAGCAATAAATTAATCAATGGCTGAATCAAAAACAGATTATTGGAAGGAAATCCTCCAATATAGTTAGTTAGCAAATTGTGAGTTATTGCATTGAATGTGTGTAGGTCATTGGGTATGAAAAAGTCAGGCAATGAATGAGGATCATATTTTAGAATTAAGTAAGAATATAAACAAATAACTATACCATTTTGTCAATGCAAAATTATCTGCTTAAAATTTGTTGAAATAAAAGAAATGGACACCAGGTAGTGGGTTATAGTGTGCACTTATTGAAGAGCAATCGAGGAAACACAAACGATCCAACACGTTGTTTATGTAAAACTGCGCCGTTCCAAGGCTTTTCTACGTATTAGACTTTGGTGGTGTATATATATTTCCTACCTGTGATGCCCAGAGGCAACTGTTCTGTTTACCAACAGATATTCGGTCGCGTTGCAGGCTTATCATTCGCTTCGTTGTCTTGGCTCATTCCTGGTTTATGGACCTCCCTCTTTGAATTCCAATTGGATGTTTGTTTGTTTTTTCCACAGCCGGCGTTCGTTATTATCGAACGTGACCTTCAGTTATTCGCAACTCTTTTTTTTTGTATTTTCTTACTTCGTCAGAACGGCTCGGCGAAACGGACGACGGGAAAGATGAGAAGTAAACAGTAAATAGCTCCGGGCTTGCCTTGAAGACAGACGAAGGCTAAACAGCAATTCCAGAACACCAAGTCTGCGCGCATATTTCACTTCCCGCAGTAACCTAATTATCTTGTATTTTGGTTGGTTCCCGTTCCCGACGCCCTGTCTTGTTATAGTCGTTCTAGGCCATTCTTGGCCTTGGAAAATCGAAATAGAAACAATATGGAGAAATAGCAAAGATTGACTAAATTTTGGCGCTCACGCAAATATTATGTCACAGGCTCACAGGAGTCACAGCAGCTAGAGAAATTGTTTTCGGGATGATTTGATTTTTAGTAAAAAAAAATTTTATGGACGATATTTTTTGCGTTCAAGAAATGTTACGTGACTCTGTGAAGATTTTCCGGGAAAAGTTTTGAAAAATATAGATAACAAAATGTCCTTGGTCAGTCATTTTTTGATTTCTTGGAATGCATAATATAATAACAACATTTCTAAATATCAGATTTACTTTGTAAATGTTAAACACAAATTAGTAAAACTCTTTTCTCTCTCTTTCTCTCTAGTTGAGTTTGTACACTTTAAAGCTGCACTTGCAAGGGCAATTATTATAGCTATTAGTCTGTGCTAATTCAGCAAAAACGTTAAAAAGCGTGCGCTCTACGTATTTTGATGAAATAAAACTTAAATGCATTGTTTCATTGCTGAGTTAAGACGGAAGACTCCAGCGTTGCGTAGCGAGCAGCCATGGAATCGTACAACTACATATAAAACAACGGAAAAATTCATTTTAACAATTGAATAAACTAATATCTATATTCTAAGCACATATTACCTTGGCTGCTTCTACTTTTGGACTGCAGAGTAGAGTAAAATTAGGCCGACGATCAGCCATAAACTCGTTGAATGGAATGAACGCGTCAGACTGTTTGACAGCCAATCCATGGGCTGCTCGGTAGGCCGAGCCCAGACATGTTGAATTGGTCGTATCCTACAAATTATTGTACAAGGATGTAAATTATTCGTCCAGCATATAATCTTTTCTGATAGATTTACCTGAGTGTAAATATGGGCATTGAACACGTCGCTTAAAACTTGCAAAATGGACTTGTTATTTGATGCTCCACCTGTGACGAACACTCGACAGCTTTCACCTTGAATAAATTAAAAAAGTTTAAATTCAAGTTTTCACGCTCAATTACTCGAATTCATTCACCTGTTCTGAATCCTAGACGTTCAGCGTGAACTCGTTTGGCTAAAAGTTGTCCTTCAATGACAGCCCGAACTTCCGTGGCTGCTTCTTCAAATGCGTTGATTCTTTGATCGGATGGGTCGAACCGGAACGTACCTTGGATTTTTGGCGTGATCTCTTGCTCGTCGAAAAACATGCCAACGTAGCCGTGATTTCCTGGTGGTGTGCAATTAAGCAAAGCATCAAATTGATCCCACGATCGATTGGCGTAAACGTTACGAATCCTCTCGCGAGTCAATGAGCCATTTTTGAAACTGCGTCATCAAAACAAGAAAATGTGCATCAGTTTTTGTTTGGTTGTCATCAACAGTTAAAAAACTGCTTTCCTACCATAACAAGGCCATGTAAGCTTGTGGATCAACTGGGTTGCAAAAGACGTGGCCCTCTAGCGAAGGTGTAGGGTTCCCGCTGAGCCAGAGAAAGACTGTATCACTCGTTCCCAGGCTAATAGCAATGTCTCCCGCTTCTAAACACATTCCTAGTAATAATTATCAGACAACATTTTTTTTCCGATTAAAAACAAAACAGACCAGTTTAACTGTTTTCTCAATGTTAATTAATTACCAGCTAGAGAAGCCGGATTATCTCCCGTAAAGGCTACGACCTGGCAACTTGGGTCAAAGCTATACCGCTCAACAAAGTAGGATGAAATGGGTCCGAGACATGTATGGGCAACGACTGGTTTGTCCAGTTTCTCCTTCAAATCAGGAGCACACATCTGTAAAAAAAATTAATTAAGAACTAAAAGTTGAATGTACACAATAACCCAGAGAGCTTTAATTAAGCATGTTATAACATACGTGAAGGCACTGTGAATCCCATTCTTTGGAATTGATGTTGAGTAAGTTCATTCCTGACGCGTCAGACCAATCGATGGGGCTGTAAGATCCCAGAAAAATTGAGCATCCAAAACTACTGACTAATGATATTCTCTAAATAACAAGAAATAAAAGATGAAAATCATATGATTTAGCTACACATTATAATACATTTAAAATGGCTATACCTCTGTATTGAAGTAAAGCTCTGCCTTCTCAGTCAAAATCTTTGCAATTTGATGACCTGTGAATCTTTCATAAGCTCTGGAACCAGTCAAGTCAGCCAATTTCTGTAAAATCATTACAAGTTAGTAGGATTTACATAACATTGAAATGGAATATTATACTTGAGGGCCACCAAGCTTCTTCTCCATTGTTTCACAATAGCTTTGAGTGCTCGAATCCATCCACACTGGTGAGTCTTGTACACTGAAGCAGTTGGCCAGTTGCAGAAACAAGAATTTTGTGGGATCCAAAGTACTCAAAACTTTCTCAGCCCCCTTTCGCCAATAAACACTTCCATGTTGCTTTAAACCCAAAAGATGTCCAAGTTATTCAAATATGCATTATAACACTGAGTCTAGAACTCTAAACACTTACTTGGCCAGCTCCAGAGATTGCTGAGATATCTTGAAAATCCAAACCAGTAATTTTCAGCTGATCCATCAACAAATCAAGTGCCTTTACCCACATAACTGTTGGGGCAGTGATGGATGATCCATTTTTCTTAACTCCACCATTTGTCCTTAATAACAAAACAAGTTAAACTGATTCACCGAGAACTCCAGTCTCCTAAGTTACCTGTATTCAGGAAGATTTCGGTCAAAATTGACGGCAGCTTCATGCAGGACTTTGAGCTTTTCATCGACTACAACTGCTTTCAACTGTGAATCAAGAGCAATGAATAAAACCAGTTAGTAAGTACAGAACTGGAGAAAAAAAGTACTAAATTCTCTACCACCTGTTGAGTGCTGAAATCTAAACCGAGGAAATAGCTTCTCCTTGGTGCGACTTCAGCCAAAATATCTGGCACGCCCGACATTGTTTGTGGTGAGCTTTATTAGCTACAGCTGCTCGACTGTACGCAAGTCTTTCCGAGCGTGACAGGATGATGACGACGTACGGAAGTTCATGATAAAGATGACGACTCACCGCATAAAAATTGCTTACCTTTGTTTATATTTTTTTTTCTTCTAGGTGTTTTCCGTAGTTGCC
Source organism: Daphnia galeata (assembly GCA_030770115.1). Classification (NCBI taxonomy): domain Eukaryota; kingdom Metazoa; phylum Arthropoda; class Branchiopoda; order Diplostraca; family Daphniidae; genus Daphnia; species Daphnia galeata. The sequence continues at coordinate 9,034,872 of CM061114.1, forward strand.
ATATTGGTTTTTCACGACACTGTTGTCGGACGTTCGTTCGTTCAGAACTTCAAAATCACAAACAAAGTAAAATTGAGTAAAATTTTTTTTGAATTTATTTTAAATTGCGATATTTTATTCAAACATTTTTTTGATAATTACAATTTGAATTTATGTGGAGAATAAACTCAATCATTTAATCATTTCTCATCAGTTTTTATCGTTGTATAAAAAAAGCCGACCAAATCACTATGTTCCCATTCCAACAGCTCATTTCAAATTCAAATTTTCAATTCAATTCATGAACAATTTGAAGCTCGAAACAGTACGTTGATAATTGAAAACAGATTTTGAAAATAGGTAGAATCTCGCACAAGTAACAGTCGCTAAAGAGTGGAACATGCACTAATGCGATTAATGGGAAAAATCCGTATAAGTATTCGAGTAATATTCAACTTTTGGAACACTCTAATCTTCACAAATTTTGGAAAAATTTCTCCACGGGCATCTCCACCAGTCGAGGATGTGGCGCTTGCATTGATTCACTCAGAATTAACAGCAAGCGCTATCGGAGGAGCCATCGGAGAGATGTTCAATAAAAAGAAATTAATAAAAAATAGGATTTAACCTGTGATTATTAAACAAACAAACTACAATGCATGCGATGGCGTTAAGTTGACGTGCACGGTGCAAATTCTTGCTTTTTTAAAAAATAAACTAATCCGACCCGGCATTTTTTATTTTATTTGTCTCGTTGATGTTATCGGCATGTTGGAAATCCCAGCTGAGTTCTGTAATCTCGACACTTCAGTCCTTGGGGCTATTGTTATGTGAGATCGCCTTTTTAGTTTTTACTGTTTTGTCGCTATTTAGTCTCGTCAGCACATTGCGTAAAAAAAAACAATCCGACGGTAATAAACACAAGACGCTTTGGTAATAATATAAGAGAGCGTCGAAATTGTTAAACATACAACAAATGTTATTACTAGCTTTCGGTATGTTATATTGGTATAAACGGCACCAAAGAGAAAACTATTTGAAAATGAGCCTCGTACGAAATCGAGAGTTTCAACTTGTTTTTTTCCCAATCAAAAGAATTCCTTATTGACTTTCCCTCGATGCGATTTAACGACCCAATGAAAATCTTTCAACCGCATTTTTCATTTTCACTTTGCTGTATATATTCCGTATTTCAAGCTACGAAATAGAAATTTCTATGGCGAATATTAAACTATATCACAAAGATCTTATGATGTAATAAATCCGCGTATTCGGAAATGTTTGAAACGGTGAACGACCTCATCTATAAAGACATCCGGGAAACTTGTTGTCTATAATATTCAGGCGATCTCCTAATTCAAATATCATTCAATCATCATGTGGGTTTTTCTTAACGTCGATTCGTTTCAGACTTATGGGTCGATCGAGATACAAATCAGACAGGCTGTCAGTATATACGCCAGACATAACACGGACTTGTTTATTTTTTTGGAACGAATATTATTTACCATGCTATAATGACGGCGACCAAATGCGGGATTTCACCATATTTCGATAACGCAACAATAGGTAAATTGTATGTAGGTAGGATATTGATTATATTACAGTTCCGGTCTAGGGTTTATGTAAAGCTGACATGCGTTGATTGATGTCAATTTGAATACTAGTATATACTAGTTTCATGCTATCTTATTTGAGGGATCACGTGTGTCTCCGGGGAGGATCACGTTGACGGACCGCTATATGATTATTGTCTGACCTTCACGTTAGAGAACGAAACGATTGACGTAGTAATAAAGATATGGGTTTTTCCCTTAACTCTGTCTAGGGGGATTCAATCCCCACGACATTCTAATTATATCCTCATTTTAACAAATGACCTAATAATGTCAATAATGACACATTCTCCTCGAGCGCTTTGACTGTAGATGAGGTAATTCAAAGTCATTATTGCGATATGTCGTGTTGAAATTTTTCCCAGGATGATGGCATACATCGGATCAATTTTGAACAAATTACATAAAAAACCGTAGACTTACGTAAAGACTCCGACTCGAAAAGTGGATTAATTGTTTCACAGCTCAATTCCGTGAAAGTAATACTATTTATAATGAATTTGCAATTTAAATTAAAATGACGCGATTATTACACCTTTAATAATATACTATAACACATCTGTGCTTCTGTACTATTATATTGGGATATTATGTCAAAGTGAAAAGGTTTCTCAGTATCAGAAGATCTTTATTTCCTTGAATTCATCATTAATAAATAAGAGGATTAACATTGTCATCATCTATTCCACATCTGCGCTAACTGTACTACGCTGATTATATCCCTGCAAACAAGATAGAAATAATCTTATTCAGCCCGCACACACAGATAGAGATATACGTAAACATTAAAAAATATACGTCGCGAAAATAATGGAGAATGTTCGAGACGGACCTACACACATAATAATAACACATTTGAAAAGAGAATAACTGGACTTGTTATCTTGCGGAATGCTAATCATCATTCCATTTTTATAGTCTAGTCGCATCATCACGGACTATATGATGCGCAAAATAAATCCCGTCTTTAAGGAATACGAAGCCGAATAAAATAACACTTCCGCATTTAAATTTTTCATATATGACAAAAAGAAATTGCCGCATTCTGAATGGGTTTTAAAAAAAATGATTTTCAGTTGGGCAGCCACTATATACTGTCGTCATAGAAAGCAGTTTGCGACGTTCCCACGAAGCGCGGCCTTGTCCTTCGAGCAATAATGAAATGGTACGCAAAACGCGCTAACAACTTGCCTAAAAAAGGGCAGACTAGAAAATTGGCCAAAATGGAAATCTACGGCCATGGTGAATGTGTAAATGGCGACGTGCTATTTCATTTCGTCGTGCAACGAACAACAGAGCTCGGCCATTTTCCAAATGAAATGTCGAGTGGACCCAGCTGATTAGCATATGATCTGCGACGTAGTATCTTAGGGCTTGAGGCTATTTTATAAACTACGTGGGCCTTTCATAAAGAGAAAAGAAGCATCTTTAACTCGTCTATCGCTTTCATTAGAACCAGTTGGAGCTGGAATAAGGAAATATGTATTAAAAGAAAACTTTTTAAAAATAGAATAGTTTGAGCGTGTGTTGCCAGGAGCATCAAACAGGTAAAGAGATGAAGAATAAAGAATTCGTGAGGGGTTGATGTGTATAGAAATCCTAGGCGGTGCGTACGTGTTTCTTCTATGTGGAAAGAATGCTGTGTTTTAAACATGGCGCCACGCGTTCGCAGCGCTGCTTGAGAGACAGAGAGAAGTGGGAGGGTCTGTTTGGAGCTGGGCAGCCGACTGTGTGTATAAATGTGGACTAGTTGGAAAGGTTACCCTTCATTAGGCATCATTGCATCGCCGATGAGTGACAGCTCCAGTTGACCAGTCCAATTGCTGAAATAACTTTCGTTTAAACATTCGTGAAATAGTTGTCGTCACCGTGATTGTCAGTGTCTTGTCAAATTAGAGAGAAATCCCTTTCAAAAAAAGAATCATCATGGCTTACAATGTGGCCACGCTGGACGAACTCATCGCCGAGTTGCACAAAGCATTCGAAAACGACGTGGTGGACGTGGATCACGTCACGCAGCTCATGAAATCCTACAAAACCAATCCGGCCGATTGGAAGAAATTCGCTAAATTCGATCGTTACCGGTAACTATAACATCTCCATTTTTCAGTTGTCAAACAAAAATGCTGTCCTTATTTTTTAATTTGAAAATGCCAAATTTCTGATTTTCTGTTAAAAAATTACAAACTTGTTCTGGTCATCAATATTCTTGGAAATTCAAGTTTCACTCATTAATAACAAGCTCAGCAGCCATTCCACTGACCTTTAAAACAAAACAAAAAAATCCAACAATTTTTTTGCTGTTTTGCCAAGACTTTCTCTTTCCCCCTTAATAAACATAAACATAAACATTCTTTTGGCAGATCCTTTTTCCCTTTTTTTATCGTATTTGACCCGACCTTCTTATATTCATATTTCATACCATCCTCCATGATAAAATTCTTTTTTTGGGAGGGGGTATATATCTAATTTTTTTGTTTTTATCAAATTCCACCCCCACCCGGGACTTGTGGCACCCGATAATGTGAAAAAAACGAATATTCGCAGTACAATTTCTGTAGTTATCATTTTTTTTCTAAATTAAATTTGACAGTAGTGAATCTTGATTTACGTACCGTGATAAATAATGTTATCGATAAAAATGTGTACTCATTTGTTTACCGATATAGTTTCACGTCGTATGTGTTTTGTGTGTGTGTGTTTACTCAACAAGTGGTTCTACGTCACACGTGTAGACTGAACCAGTTCGAGCTGAAATTTCTGCTACTTGTTGCCAACTGACACAAATTTTCCAGGATATGAATTGTTAATTTATTTCTAATTTTTTTTTCTGAAACAGATACACTCGAAATTTAGTGGACGAAGGTAATGGCAAATTCAATTTGATGCTCCTCTGTTGGGGAGAGGGTCACAGTTCGGCCGTTCACGATCACGCGGATGCTCATTGCTTCATGAAAATGCTGGACGGCAATCTCAGAGAAGTCCGGTTTGCTTGGCCCTCTGATAGCAACAGCAACACTGGCAGCCCAGCAACAGAAAGTGTCGTCGGTGCTGACGCACAGGAATTGCAACCCATTGGTTCCTCTCTGTTGGAAGTGAATGGTGTTTGCTACATTAATGGTAATTATATTCTATTCTAAAAAGATAATAAAGGTTCTTTATTTCAAATCGGTGTAGTGAATGTGACAGTCTGCACCAATCTGAATGCACAATTGAATAACAACAAAATGTTGTTTTCTCTCCAGGGTTATCTGTTGTTTGTCGGTCAAACATTGGAGAGTCATTTTTTTCTGTTTTGTTTTCTTTTTATCTTTCGATCGCTCCATAATATGCTAAATAGTAAAAGTGCTGGTGGTGGTGGGGTGATGGATTCAAGGCTCTCTGTTGCTATGGGGTGACGTCAACGCGTGAATCCATGGCCATCGGCAAATATTGAATGAAAAGAAAAACAAGATCCAAATTTGAGAGAGAAAACAAGTAGCTTATGCAAGCGATAAAAGACGATAAAAAAAAACTCGCTTTATTTGCTTTTCATATATGTGGGCTGAGATAGGGACCTTTTTTTTGAAATGTGATGACTTGTATTTTGCCACACGATTTGACTGGACGCGCTATATAGAATTTCACGTTATTTGATTTTTATTTCGTTTCAGATTCACTGGGACTGCATCGAGTGGAGAATCCAAGTCACGTTGATCGTTCCGTATCGTTGCACCTGTACAGTCCACCTTTCGACACATGTCACATGTTCGACCAGCGGACGGGTAAAAAAACGGCGGCCAAAGTGACGTTTTGGAGCAAATTCGGCGAGCGCGTTCCACTGGTAATTTAGTACTTTTTTTGGTCTACTATTTCAATCGATTTAATATCAACGGAAAATTGTTAACAATTTGATTTTGTATTTCGACAGACGGTTGCTCCTCAATCGTGTTCGATTCCGTCGGTGGTTGAGAGCAAAGAATCTTGCCCTACGACGGCGACTACATCAAATTGATGACGACATCACTTCGGAGAGTGATGAATATAATAAGAGCTCACTATTTTACCATTGGAAATAACGCACTGTCGGCAGCCCCAGCTATCAGTTAAAACTAACGAGAGACCTGATAATAATATTTTTTTTCTTTTTTAAAAGAAATTCTTTTTTGATCCCTTAATCGCCTTATATGATACAAAACCATTATATTCTATAAACTATTCTTTCGATATTATAGTCTAGAAATCGAAAGCAATTATAATGACTGTTATTCTTTTACGTTTGTTGTCTAAGAGCTCGTTTTTGTCGACACTGACTCGGATATTAATTTTCCTTTTACGAACTTTATTGCAGCTGCCTGTGTACTTTAGTAAAACAGACCCAGAATGAGTAGTAGCCGCATATATATATCCGTGTTTGTACTTAATGACGTAATTAATCACTTCCAATTTTAAAAGGCAATTTTCATTTATATAGAAATGGACGCTACGATCAAATATCGTCGCCATTGACTATAATAATTCTTTTACATTGAATTTGATTGGTGATTCTTTAAAAAAAATGAAAAGTGTCGAATATCATTTTCCAACTGGCATTTATTGTAGAGAGAAATTGTGTTGTTGCACTTTTTGACGACTGATCTGCGGGTGCTGGGCACTGGACATTGAATAAAAAAATTGAATTGTACAAATTGGAATAAACGACCCTATAGAAAACAAAAATGAAAGACTGTTTGTCTCTGTGTTGCGTTCTTTAAGTGTTGATTGGGCACGTTTAAGGTGAAATAGTAAACACAACAACTGTTGCTATTTACTTTTGTGATATGGTTTGTCTAAGGGAATCATTACATGATTCACACGATGTTAATTATACATATGGACACACTCGCAAGAGGGGAGGATGTTGTATAATCATTTACTCGGTTATACATGTGGCTCACAATCTTTTTTTTTAAAAAAAAAAGGAATGTTTTCCTTTTCTGTTTTGTTGCGTCATTTGTTTCTGTTATCTATGACGTACACATTTAATATGTTTTTACACACGAAATGATGCAAATTTCAATGTTTTCGTGTCGCTAAGTGCTGAATGTCATATCGTTCGTCCAAAAACGTCCGTCAACTCAAGTCAAAAAGTCAAAGTCATTCGTCACACGTTCTAAATAGTATATTATAATAATTGTATTTGCGTTTATCGTAATTCCAGGATCAATTAAGCTCTGTGTGATGTTGTTTGGAAAAAATTTGTTTTTGTAAAGGACGAGGGAAAGTGTCGGATCATTGCGTGAATGTCATGAAATTTTACGGATTGAAAAAAAAAATAATAATAACAAGAAGAAAATGGGTAAGCGACTCCCCTTCCATTTCTCCTCACGGCCAGCGTGTGAGAGGTGCATCGAATTGATGGGCAGGGAGGAACTGAAAACATTTTCAATTTGAATAGGAAGGAATGCGGAAAAATGGGGTCTGCGCGACAATCGTGGCATATGTTTTTGTACACACGTCAACCTGTTCATTCACGGAGAGAGAGAGAGAGAGATAGAAATAATCGAAGACAGGTGCAAAAATTGCAAAAATTTTACACGAAAACGAGGACAGTGTGACACAGAACTTGGGGGGAAAAAAGGCACAGAGTGGCGCACGCGTACGTCTTGGTTTTTCGCGGTCTACTACGTAACAGAGTCGATCTAGTACCATTTCTGGAATGATTTCAAAAACTAAAAAAACAAAAAACCAAAAAAACAAAAAATTACAGTTACTTATTACGGTAATCTTGATTCACGTCGGCAAAGTCCCTAAAGTTGGAAAAGAAGTCATCGTCATTGAAGAACGAGCTCGGGAAATTGGGAATGTTGGCGTAATTGTTGTTGTTGTTGTTGTTGTTGTTGATTGATGTTTTGATGGGAGGAATGAAAGCACCAAATTGATCGCCAACAGGTGGCGGTGATGGATGATTGGACGGGAAAAACGGCTGTTGAGGAGTACGGAAAATTTCAGACTGGATGATGGGCGGTGGCGATGGTGAGCTGGGCGGGAAATACTGCGGTGGAGGATTGTTGACGTAAGGTCTTTGATAATCGTTCGTGTCGCGGAAGACTCCGCCGCCCAGGACGTCGAAATTTCCCGAACCTAAAAGGCTATTCTCTCCGTCGACGAATTCGTTGAAATTATCAGCCACGAAAGGTGTCCGTTGATTTTGTCGATTGTTTTTCGTATTGGAAAACAGCGAAGGTCGACGTGAACGGAACGACGTGATGCTCGGCTGCGTCGGACTGACAGGCGCAACTGTCGGCGTGATCCGTCCGCCGTATGGGCCGCTGTTGGGATGGAAAGAAGGACTGAAACGTTGCTCCTCTCCAACAGAATCGGCGATGATGTCGGCAATGTCCGTCGGCTGGTGATGATGTTTATCGGACGTGTTGGAGACGGGCAAATAATCCGGTTCCAGCATGGCTTCGTCGTCGTCCAATACGATGGGTTTGTCTTTCTTGTTGTTCTTCAATAATAATTTTTTCGATGAATTCTGTAACGTCAATGTCTCGTCGGTCAAGTTGCCACTTGCTCTTTTTATTTTCTGTTGATAAAAAAAAAATTCAAAAAATTCAAAATTCAATTTGACAAAAAAAAACTTTATTTGTATTTGAATTAAAATAGTTTGGAAAAAGCGCAAAAAAAGCCTCGACGGAAAATGAAAACAAAAACAATAACAAACGTTCAAATCGAAAAAGTCAACAACAAAGTTTTACAACAGCAGCAGCAGTAAGTAAAAAAAAGGAGGGTATAAAAAAGTAAGTAGGTAATCAACTTACCTCTGTGTAATCAGTCAAGTCAGTTTGTTGTTTTTTGTTCGTTTATGCCTCGTTATTTTATTTTTCGTCTCTCTCTCTCTCTCTCTCTCGCTATTCATTTTTTGTTTTTTTTAAAAAGGTTTTCATTGGATTTTTTGGAAGTAGTGTGTGTCCGCCGTTTGTATCGTTCGTGCGTGTTATGCAATTTGTGCTCGTGTGTTACGTCATGACAAGTTGATAGTCGTACGTAGTAGTAGTGGTCGTGCCATAAATAGTCTCGTCGGTCAAGGGTATGAAAGTGGTCAGTCGCAGTCCGTCCGATTTTTTTTTTTAAACCAAAAAAAAAAAAATTGGAACGATAATAACTAATAAAGCGGGGAAATGGTCGATGCGTAAATTAAAAGACATAGATAAAGTAAAAATGAATTTTAGGAATTTTTAAAAAAATGATTTTCTCTTCAATTTTCAAAGTTCAAATTTCAATTCCAATCAATGGAGTCGTCGTTCGTGAGTAATTGAAGAGTCCGCGGGATTGTTGTTGTCGTTGTTGTTCTGTGTGTTTTGTGTTTTGTTGTGTGAGTGTGTGTGTGTTTGTATGTTGCGTGTTTTGTTTATCTTTGGGAAAGGGGAGTTTTAATTTTTTAGATGGAGTTTGTTATTTGTTTAATTGGCTTGTTGCCGGAACTGCAAAAGAGAAACACACACAAAAGTCAAAGAAAAAAAAAAATTTTGTCAATATTCAAATATTTAATCCAAAATTCTCAGCACTGGGTCTTACTTAATTGATTTAAAAACAAAATCTATTGATAACATAATAGCGAACTGTTTTGATTTGAATACTGCTGCTGCTGTCAGTCGAAAGTCATTTCAAGTCAGTACTAAGTTGTATCTTAACTCATCGTCAATTTCGTAATTTTCTTATTTTTTGTCTCAAATTGGGGATTGAAGTAAATTACGTAACAAGTCAAGTTATTTGTTTGTTTTTTTTTCTGTTCGTTGAGTCGATATTTTCATGACTAATTACACTTAAAGAGTCTGTCATACATCACTTTCCTCCTCGTTTCTACGATTACGTGATGATATTGGCTAATAGCCTAATATTTTGATTTGGAATCGTCTCTTACCTGAGCGCTGGGTCGGGCAGGTCGGTTCTGGGCTGGTCTCTTCGATGGGTTCTCTCCTTCTTAATCGAAACCAAAATGAAGTATATATAAATTTCAATTACAATCAAGAACGCCAAATTATTGGCAATGACATTAGCAGAGCGTCTTACCTTCACGGGCAACATCGGGGAAAGCGTCGAATCCGCCCAAAGCTTTCAAGTTGGGGAAATCGTTGAGAGCGCTCTCCATGAATCCATCGCTCTTGGCATCGGGCTCTGTTACAATTAAAAATGGATCGCTCATTTTTAATATTTGCCACTATTGAATTTTATACTGGAAAAGGATTGTCTAATATACCTGGCATGCGTCCTTGGAAATCGAAGGAAGGAAGTCCGCTAGTGAAACCGGAAGGGAATCCACCGGCGAATTCCGGCTGCTTGTTGGGACGCTCAGCGGATGATGAAGGACGAGCTGGACGTTGGACTGGTTGTTGGCGAGCGGGTCTCTCGATGGGACGTTCAACTGGACGTTCGGCGGTATCTCTGGTAGGAGCGAAGATTTGCTCTTGGCTGGATGGAGGACCGAAAGATGATGGAGCTCCACCACGTGTAGATGGATCGACTTCCTGTTCCTGTTGGGGACGCTCTTGAACTGGACGATCCTGAACTGGACGCTCCTGAGCACGTTGAGCCTGTGGGCGACGGAATTCAGCTGGAGGAGGTGGACGGAAAGCCTGTTGAAGAGGTACTGCTGGCTGCTGCTGTCTGGAAGATGGTCCAGCACTGCTGGGACGAGTTCCAGCATCGAAATCCACTTGACGTTTCTGTTGGTTGATGTTCCTCTTGTTGGGGAAAACTGGGACTTGCATCGGCTTGCCAACTACCACACTGCTGCCTGTTAATTACATATGCAATCGAAAATTTCAAAGATAAATCGAAAAGAATTAGAAGGGGAGGAAAATGTTTGTCAGTAAAACAAAAGGAAACAGTTGCTATTGTGTCTCTGTGGCCCCGATGACGATTGAAACGTAACCGGAGAACGGCAAAATGAATAGTCGCATATATGCCTTAAGGGCATACCTTTCTCCTCTTGTGCGCTATAGGAGAAAAAGTCAACAAATCGACAGTGACCTTCCGACCAATTTGTTTTGAGTGGTTCCTACCGCACAAAAGGAAATTCTATTCAAAACAATAACAGCTGAAATGTATATCGCATTTGATCAGTACAACTCTCTCTCTCATTTGAAAACAAAACAAAAATTTTGTTTTTTTTTTGTTAAAGTTTCACCATCACGATATGTAGGGATAGAAACGAAAGAAAACAAAATACGGGCGGTCCCGAAAAAATATCATTTTCGGGCGACTTTCATCGCCTTCGGTGCGCTACAGAGAAACATTGTTGGACTGCTGTTACGCTGCCAAATGATTGTGGCTATATGATGGGTTGTGAGACGCAGTGTGGATGAGCGATCATGTACATAATAACAACGCTCATGTGAACCAGTTTCCTTTTTTTGTTTTCAGGCGAAAACTATATGGCGGAAGAGGGAAATTCATAAAATCTCCTTTTTTTTTCGCCAAGAAGGAAAAAAATGGTCAGAAAATTGGATGGAGGGGGGTGAAAGTTGGGACGATCTATCGTTCATTCGTTCCGCATCATTCCCCAACTCGGATAATGTTTAAAAAAAAAAAAGTTTTTTGTTTGTTTAGTTTTTAAATAAAAGGACTTTCTCTCTCTTTTAACACGAAATCTCTTCAAGAAGAAAAAGAGAATCGATGTGACAAAGAAAATTTTTTATTTTAACCGAAAAAACTTTTACTCTCGAGTGACAGAGAAATTGTCAAGTCATGGCAACATCTTCAGATTGGAAATTTGGAATTTTTTTAAATATTCAATTTTTAAAAATTGGAATTGAATTGAAAAAGAAAACTTACGTCGTCTAAGGAAATCGACTTCAGATGAAGCGGAGATAACGGCGATCAGGCACATCAGGATCACAACCGATTTCATTTTTGGTAAATAGTGTGTTAAAATATCGAACTGTGTATATGTATTGTAAAAGAATGGATACGTTTCGCCAACGTCACTCGGTTTGTAGAGCTAAAGAGAATGAGGTGTTACTCGTTGGAAGAGTAGCTGGAAAGTGACGTCGTTTACAGCCACTGCTCACCTCTTTTTATATGAAATTTTCCCCTTGTCGAATACAGGGCAGCACACACAGTTGGCCTCTTGTACTACACTAACGCTATGTGTATGCATCTACAACAACAACAAAAAAAACGCAGGAGGTGGGGGGGAAATAATCAAATTCACCGCTTTTTTTTTTCGCCATGTACAACCCTCCTCCTCCTGCCTTCTTTTTAGTTTTTTTTTGTTCATCTTGGGTAAAAGAATATTATTTTGTTTAGCCTACTTCTGCGCCAAAGCGCGTCCAGAGTCCGCCTACTGCCCCCTCCCACCTGGAATCTTATATTTTCTTCTTTTTTTTTTTTTAGCTGAAATAACCGCATTTGCGCTTTCTCCCGCCCCTCTCTCCCTCTGTCTGCTTTGTTGTTGTTGTTATTGTTGTTGTACGTTACCCAGTGGTAGGTATGTACTACCATAGCAACTTGGCTATAAACACGTGACTTGAAGGATCCACCACCGCGGGATTCCGCCAGGTGCGGCTAGTTGGATAGAACGTCGGGGTCGGTCACTCACATTACGGACCTTAATATCGTTCGTGAATGGTCTCTTCTTCTTCTTTCCCACACGTCATTGAACACGAATACTGTCTCTCGCCATTTACAACATAAAAAAACTGTTAACGAAAAGAAAAGAGGAGAAAATATGTGATGTGACAAAATAGAAAATTATTTTGTTTTTAATAATAAAAGAAGAAGAAGAAGAAGTATACCGCGACATTATTCGAGACTCTCTTGTGGTCTTTCTCGGGTGTGTTTGAGGTCATATCTTCCTTTCGTATTGCATTGCCGTTATTACAGGTAAGTAGCAGGGAGAGAGAGGTCCTTGGTCGGCGCCGCCACCGCTAAATAAATTCTACACCAAGTTCACCTGATTTTTTTCTTTGTTGTCTTCCTCTACTGGTGTACGAAGGTGCGCGCATTGTCGGAATTATTTGTTGATTGTTCTTGCATAGAGTGTTGTCGAGTGCCCAGACGTGCGCGGTTCAGGTTATTAGGGCGACGCACTGTTCTCGTTTCGATTCTTTTTTCCTTTTTACATATAACAAGCAGCCAGCAGTCAGCAGCGGCATTATTTATGACTTTGCCGTCGAGGCACGACTGACTATATCTACTTACGTGCTGGCGTCACCTCTCTTTGTCTCTCTTCTTCTATAAGTAGATCTACTAAAATGTGAGTCAGATTGTTGAATTGTTATTATTAGATGCTGAGATGCGTGAATTATACGCTCAACAACATTTCGCGAATTGGAAACGGGAAATATAAAAATTTTATTTTTTCAAATTTCTGACCTTGTCCCGCCAATATTTTTAAAAAAATCGCATTCTAATTTTAAATTGCTTATATTAATAGTACCATTTTAATGTCTAGATGAAAATAATTAAAAATAGTTCAACGGACCGCGCCAAATGTGATCATGCGGAAAGGAGACACGCATCAGCATTTGGCAGCACGCAATGTTCATTCGTGAAGAAGTATCTTGCTCCACATCCCCGAGCGTGTATCCATCCCATCGTTGGCCCGTCTAATATATGACGATATAACGGGCTCTTATTAAAATTTCAGCAATTTCTTTTGTTTTGGTTTTTCTTATCTTCTGCGTTCCTCGTGTGTGTGATGAAAGATGACACGCTAAGTGTGCGGCCCAAAGCTCAAACTAAACACCCTGGCGGCCAATTGTTCCGATAGTCTCCTGTGCCACTTACTCAAAGGGAAAACAAAATGGAATAACATTTTGTATCGCCATAAATTGTCGAATTTTTCTCGTTTATTCAAAAAGAAAAAAAAAGTTTAGAAAATGGTTGGATAATAGCCATTTTCTTTCTTTCTTTTTAATTATTTGGCCAAGTAAAAATGAAAAGATACAAAAAAAAAGTACAAATTTAGGAACTGTGTCGTTGTCCCGCGTCTGTCCGGGTCCACCCCACCACACACACCAAATGAGCCTCCCACTTTTGGGATGGGGGGACACAGTCAAATAAAATAACGTTCACATAAAAGAGGTGAAAAAGAAATCGTCTTCTTCTTCTTCTTGTTATCTGAATCAGAACGAGGCAAATAATCCCTATAAATAATTCCCCCGTGCATAAAAATAACACGTTTACGATCGAGTCGATTTTAACGTACAAGGAAAATGAGAAACTACTTAATTATAAATAATAGTTACATAGAAAATGACATAAGAACGGGTTGTTAGACGGGACAGTGTGACGACACACATCTTTTTATTTCTTTCTTATTCCCTTTTTTGGAGCCATGAAAATATCTGAAAATGAAGACGACGACAACTTTGTTCACGAACAATGAAACATAATAAGTTGGAAGCTTTAAAAGAAAAAAACTATGCCAGGTCGCGACTCGCTGATATGTTCATCCTATTATAATCATTATATATAGCGACTTGGTTCTCCATTTTCTAACACGAAGCTTTTATCTCTATTCAACGTCGACAATGATTCGACAAGTTACTCCCAGCCGTTTGTCATAATCTCAAGACATTTCCATCGAAAAATGTACACCAACAAACCAAAACTGAATTAGCGCCTATTTTTAAAAAAGTTTGCGTGTTGGCTCATCACCATTCAAAAAAAAAAGTCAAGGTGTGTTCTACTTAAAGTTCACGGTTATTATAAGTTTGAAATAAAATGCGCGAAAATTTAAAATGAACATTTTTAGTTCGGTTGTTTTTTTTTTCGCCCGCCGGATAAAATGTTGCCCTTCAAGTGCCCTACCTTCCCACAAGTTGCCCCTTTCGGGACACGAAAGTCACGAGGTGTGTTCTGCATAAGCCGTTGGAGCGGAAGGAGACCAGCAGCACCGACCGAAGAACAATTCATGTTAAATTGCAACTGTACTTATTTCGCGAACTCCTCCCGTGTTGTAACGCTCCCCCCGTCGTTATTCAACGCATGAGAACTTTTTTTTTTAAAAAAAGAGAGAAAAAATGGCCTTTTTTCTTTTAAACGTTTCCAACTACAGTATTTCTAAACAAAAGCTGCGCAAAAAAAATGCGTATAGATTTTAAAGGGAAGTGGATAATAATAACACAGCCGAATGGAACAGTAAAAAAAAGTAAATTAAGGACCAACGGGAAAGAGAAAAGGAGGTTTTTAATCGAGGAAGTTATAAGAGCAAGTCGGCGTTTTTCAACTTAGGAAATTAATGTTGAAACACACGACGAATTCGCTCCCACTTTGGGAACTAGACAGTCCAAGTACACAAAGCAATAATTGGACGGTAGCGAAGTTGCATCGAAAAAGAAAATAATAAAAAATAGAAAAAAAACGGTTCGAGGAGAAAGCCATCGCACATCTTGAGGCCATTTGGAATCATTTCCAACAGAGCTGGCCAGCTTTCACGGTCTGAATTGAGAGAAGAAATATACTAACGCTCGATGCCTCGATCTATAAAAAAACGATGGCGGTTGCTGTGTCTCTCTGTCTGTGGTGGAATGAGGCCTGAAGACCGTTCCTCTTATCTATAATACACACATGCAAAACTACCGTACGTACTGTCCTATTGCCGCCTGTCGGGCACAGTGAAAATGAGGTCAGTGGCGATAACAACATTTGTCCGATCGAGAAAATGTTGCTGTAAATTTTCTTTCATACAGGAGGGGATTGAAAATGGGAGAAATTTGTTTTGTTGTTTTGGCTCGTCTGTCGAGCGTCATTTTTTTTTTTTTTACTTTTTGTAGGCCGACAAAACAGCGGGGGGAAGGTGGTATGTCATTTTTGTTTTCCTCATCAAAAATTGCGCTCCTGAGGCTCTCGATAAGTCAACTTGAGATGATGGAAGACGTCTTGCTCTGTTTGAGCAGCTATCCAGCGGTTCTGTGAATCGTTATAATAAACAAAGAATGGCCCATTCAAATAATCACATGATTATCGAGTGTGTGTGTGTGTTGACCCACCTGACGCTTGTCGTAGAGGCCCGTGCTGCTCAAAGAGTGATTCAAACATTCCTTGGCGTATTTGCGCAGACTGCGATTGTACTGCTTATTGCCCGTCCAGCCGACCTGAGCGTAAGGATACTGCGAATTCGTTGATCCGACTAGATCCACACGTATGGCTCGCCATTGGCGACTCGGAGAATTCGCCAACTGGAAAGCACCTAAATTTCTCTCCGCTGGACACAAGGAAAACGTTTGTTTTTTAATTATTAAAGACGATAGAAAAAAAATGTGGCACAAATGCAACATCTACCAGACAAGTCGTGTCGTTCAAATTCATCGAATTTATCGTCAAGCGGGTACTTAAAAATGATCATCATCGTTGGCAAATGATCGTTTGTCGAACCAGAGGAAAGTGGGCTGGAATCCAATTCGATAACTTTCCGTGGTCCGTCTGTGCGCACGGCTCGTGACCAAACGACCAGATCTTTCTTGTTCAATTCGTCTAGAACGGCTGCAATTAAACCGTAATCGCCATCCTTGCGCTCTGGATACGAAAATAGCACATCCAGATCGTGACCGGAAGATTTCCCGCTAAAATTTTTAAAACATCAAAATAAATGAAAGAAACGCGTCATTATTTATAGCATTTCTTTTGTTTGTTTGTTTGTTGAAATGAAATCTATTTTTTTAAAAAGAAAACAATTCATCTTATTTTTCTTTTACCGTCTGAATCCTCCATTCATGCTAGTCACGACAGATGGTAGGATGAGCTTTGCTAAATCTGTGATGTATTTGTACGCATTTTCGGCCTCTGCCAGCAACAGTGGACGATTCAAATCGTCGTAGAAAGCCACTCCTATTAATAAAGACGAAATGAAAAAACCTGAATAAAAGTGAGCATTTTCTATTGCCATGAGAAAACGGTACCGTGTATTATCATGTCGTTGTTGATGTCGTGTAGATCAATTTTCTTTACGTCTTCAGTCGTGCGTAAACCTTTCGCATACCATTTCTCGGCAATAGATGGGCCAACTCCATAGACTTTGCAAAATATCTGGAAAACGAAACAAAAGAAACGACACACACACATAAAAAACAAAATTCAAACAATGCAATAATTGCATGGGAAATAGTTATGAAAGACAAAACACACACCTTAAGTGAGAGAAATTTCTTGTCGTTTCTCTTTTCCTCCACTTCCGGACAATGTCCAGATTCGACTATTTGGGTGGCAACTCGCAACGCATGACCACTACCGAGATCTTTAATTCCTTGTAACTGAATTTATGAACAGAATTGGGTTAGCGACACGCAACGAATAATATGCGCAATTGTACTAGAAATGTTAATTCAGTTAGTTTCTAATGCTACTAAATTACCTGTTGGGAGTTGGTCACCTTGAATGGTAAGCATCTTACGGCAGCAGCTGCACGTGCAAAAGCGAGAGCACGAAGTTTGTCAGTTTTCGATTGATGGCAAATGTTCCAATACCCACTTAGTAAATCGAGGGCTTCCTGTTCAACATTATAAAAAGATATGTATGTTATTGGAAGCTATTTGTCTAAATATCTGCATTCCAACATGAAATGGTACAGTTACTATAATCTTATACTTACTGCTATTTCTTTGTTCTGGTGATCCAAGACAGCCTTTCTTTCAGGGATGCATTCATTGAATTTTTTCAAGTCGAATCCTGGTATTGGGTACAAATGAACCTCTTCAGAATGTGAGACATCATCGGCAGCTTTCTTCTCAGGTGGAGGTATGGAAGGTAGAAGAAAAGCAGATTCTGATACCACAGAATGACACCTGCTAGATTAAAAATGTGTCCCACCAAAGTTTTTTTATGTGAATTAAAAGTATATCCTTACTTTACACATTCAGCAAGCCATTGCGCATCTAGTATGTAACCTTTCCAGGATCTGAACTTTTTGAATTCTTTGCATTTCAAGACTTCCTCTTTGCTCTCAAGTTCTGATACAACATGAGTTACACGGGCTCTGTGCATAAAAATAGAAAATTTTAAAGAATAATGACACAATTTCAGAACATATTGATAGTACGTCATTCTTGCTGATAAAGTAAAGCCCATCTTTTCGACATTTTTCGTCATAACATCCAGTCTTTTGGGTATGATACAATCAGGAAGAATGTAAACAGTGATTGGGGGTGTATCACCATTATAGCTAGTAGGAACAATTTTAATCGGCCTAGAGTCGTCATCATCGTCATCATGCGATTTCCTCTTTTTCACTGAAGTATACATACTTTATTTTAAAATATAGAATTGAAGAAATGAACGAATGAAATTTAGAAGTTTAAAGAAGCATGCAACACATTTCCAGACGGTTTGTACTTTGTATTTTTTTGTTTAGATCATTTTTAGAATGCACGTGAAACGTTGCATACGCCATCTATGCACACAATCACAAAATGTTTAACAACGCCATCTACTTCAAACCGAGTGCAAGATAGTTTGAATTTGTCGAGAGAATCGATCCAACACAAAATTAGCTAGTATAATAACAAAAATAGCGTTAATATTTCTCGTTTATTATTTAACAACAATTAGCAATTAGAGAGTCCATCAGAAAATCGCCTCCACAGATCAAACATCTCTTCTTTCCTAATCTCATGCACCGCTGCTAGTTTAGCCATGACACATGTATTCAGCATTTCACGTTTTTTAGGACGACTGTTCAAAAACTGGGGGTAGTGAAGATGTTGTATGTTAGACTGATTATTAGCTATCATCCCCGTAATGTAAACATCCTCTAACTTAAAAAAAGTTTCATTCAAAGCGGCTCGATAAAGTTGTTCGACGATATCACTAGTCAAAACGTAAGCGGGTCCCGTGTGGAAATTGGGGAATTTCTTCTCTTTAAATTGGCTCTTGGAGATGTAGTAGTGGGATTTTGTGTCACGAACCGGTTTCCATCCCTTTGCAAAATAGCCCATGATTGTTTGACTTCGATTTTTGACACGATCTAGGATATCCAACAACACCGGTGTGTGAATGTAGACATCGTCGTCCGTCTTCAACACGAATTTGACACGACTGCAGTGAGTCCAACTCCATTCTAGTGTCGATATCGTTTTCAGTGTTAGATTGTTATACGTGTCAATGAACATACCCTTTAAAAAAAATGTAATAATAATAAAATTCTAATATGAAAATATTAAATAATTATACCTGAATGATATCACCATAGAGACGATTCTCTCGTTCGATGTGTTCATTGACCAAACTTGTCTTAGAAATGCCAAGCATGAAAGCCAAGCCAATATCTCGTCGAAAAGCAACACTTCCCCAAGTGGAACGTATGGTGTTACGTTGCGACGCGTGTTGAGGAGAAGACATCACCAAAATCAACAATTTCATTCCCTCGCCTTGATTTGGACATATGTCATTGAGCGGCATTTTATGTCCGGCTTCATATAATGTACTGGTAATGACAACAGGATTTTCCTCTTCCGGTGATTTCTTTAATTTAATATCTGACGCGAAAAAAAAAATTTCAATTACATTAATACTCGATGAATACAAACATAAAAAGCGCCCAAAAGTATCAAATATAAATTCGGGTAATTTCTACGGGAAATAATGTATAGACAATAAGGTTTTTTGTCAAATTAAGTCGCCAATAATAGCTGTTTCGTTTTAGAATTAATTTACGAAAATCGTCGAAATTGTTGTTCTGACTTTTCTTCGCGTCATTGAGCGGCATTTTATGTCCGGCTTCATATAAAGTACTGGTTATCACAACAGGATTTTCCTCTTTTGGGGATTTCTCTAATTTAATATCTGACATAAACGAAAACAAAAATTTAATTATATATTACTCAATGAATAGTACATTACAAACATGAAGCGCGCAATAGCTTGCGCAATATTATCAAATACAAATTCCGACAATTTCTATTGAAAATAATGCAGACAACAAGGTTTGGCCGAATTGAGTCCCTAATAATAGATGTTTCGTTTTAGAATTAATTTACCAAAATCGTCAAAATTGTTGTTCTGACTTTTCTTCATCGCTGACGAACGCTTTTTGTACTTGCTACTATTTGCGTTCAGTGAGACTACTAGTCCAATAATCAAACCTACTACTAGAGCCCATATAAAGAGTGCGCCTACAACAATTTTGTCTTCTCTTGTGAAGGATTTAATCCGGCAAAACGAAAAACGACAAATTCTCATCTGTAAAAACACAGAAATTGATTTAATAAAATTCGATAAATTTCGCGTATTACCCTGATTACTTTGAAATTGGTATTTTTACTCGTCAGTTGTTACATGCTGCTGTGAATTTGTGATTTGTCCAAGTTTTCAATCCTGTTAATTGCCAGTGACCAGTTAAAGTTTGTCGAACAACACACGTATAGGTATAGGACCTTATCTCAGTTTCTCTTATCAGTACAGTTTATTGGTTCAAGCATCAGATTTTCTGATAGTATCGCCTTATGACACATCATCTTTAGATATATTGCCTAGATATTCTGCTGTGACATTCTTTCCACTTGGAAAAATACAAACTAATTACCGT
This sequence comes from Daphnia galeata, assembly GCA_030770115.1. Taxonomy (NCBI): domain Eukaryota; kingdom Metazoa; phylum Arthropoda; class Branchiopoda; order Diplostraca; family Daphniidae; genus Daphnia; species Daphnia galeata. Next base: position 9,054,957 of record CM061114.1, read on the forward strand.
CGTTATCTTATATATGTTTATTGGTGATTTTTGTCGAATGATTTAAAATAAACTTTCCGATACTACCAGGGCTATATAATTCTATGAACAACACAAAGACAAAAAACCGCAAAAACCATGAATTGGTAACATTTTCAAGGATTCACGGAGCGTTTTTTATTTCTTCTTCCAAAACCCACCCAGTGAAATGAGTGTAAAGACCTTTAAGACCATCATACGCGTCAAACAGATATGGTTCAGCAATCTTGGCGTCAATCTCCACCCACACTTGATCTCCCGCTTTTAAATTGAGCGTTACTTGGAGAGCTACTTTATCATTTTCACTGGCAGCGGTGTTGAAATCTTCAATCCAGCTCCTACCGCTTCCAATACCATTCAGATAAAGAGACACCCCTAAACCAATTCTAGACGGATAAGCTGGAAATTCTACCATTCCATTGAAAGAGAAAAAATAGGTTCCCGTTCGTGGTGCTCTGAATTTCCCTGTTTTTATATCCATGGCGTTCCCAATGTTGACAGGAGCAAGCTGAAATGGAATTGGGGTACCTATTTGATAAAAGGAATCGTTTCTTGCCACATGAAAGTATGTGAGCGACGATTTGACGTCAGCGTACCCGATCCATTTTTGAAAACCTGTTGATGATAAAAACTAATTTTAAATTAAATACATTTTTCTTAACCATTTTTTTTAACTATTTACCAGTATCGTCAGGGAGCTTAGCAAAATCACAATACAAGGACTCAATTTTTGACGTTCCGAAGACGGAATACAATCCGCTTAGAGTGTGTCCCACCAGCCACAAATCTTCACATGAAGTTGGGATTCCAGTGACGGTCACTTGTCCCGTACATTCGAACCGCCCCAACGTATGAACACCAGAAGAAGATTGCAGTTGAGTCCGGCCAAAATTGAGTCGAGTTATGGGCAAAACCTTTTTATCTGTGATGACGCCTACACATTTTGTTGAAGGAAAATTCAATTGAGTTTATCTTAGATAGTGAGTGTGCTTATTTATTGTCCTTGCCGTCATCAGCTAGAAGTATTGGAACTGTGGAATCGCAGTTGCATTTTACGTAAACTTCGACGCAATTATTGTCGATACCACACTGGCAAGTGTGGACGCTTGCGTTGCTTCCGGACCAAAAATATTGCGGATTTCCATCTTTGTCATTCCACCAGGAGTAGACGATATTGTTAGTCTCGAACGGTGCATAATTGCACTCGTACTGTTTTTAAAATGTATAACAAATAAAATGAATAATTAATAATGTTGAATTCAATTACAAAACGTATGCCAGTAATGAAACTTACTTTAATAGACTGGCGGCATTCGGCCGATAGCCGAGACAACGCCTTAATTTGTCGGCTACTTGCGCTGTAGATAATCGCCCTCGAGTAGCATCCCGGATCGGCACAATGTTCCACGTTGGTTGGAGATTCGCTGTTGTGTGGAACAGATGTGGATCCTACCAACGTTAAACTCAATCGAATGTTTTTATTTTTTTTTTTTAATTCGCAATTGTGTACCTGACGTCATATCGCATTGCACATAGATGGCGTCATCTCCGACTCCTTGCCCGTCCGGATCGATCCAATACATTCCGGATGGAAGCGAAGGATCAATCGCACGAAGTTCTTGACACGTTCTTGAGACACTGTTCCTTCCAGCAAAAGGAATAACAGCCGATCCGGAAATAGCTTTCGATGGCAGATCAGTTTGCAAAGTATTGAGAAGTGATTCTTGATGTTTTACTGTTGCCTCTAATCGAGTCACTTTAGCCTCAAGTTGCGTCACTTTATTTTCCAAAACTTCCCCGATGTTTTTCTTATAATATAAAAAGTCGCATGTAAACAAGAGAATAAAAGTTAACGTATATTTGTGTAAGAATTGAATGCAAGCTTACGTGATTTTGATAATTCTCCTCTAGCTGTGCATTTTTGGCATTAAGTTGCACATGTTTGGTCTCGACAATATCCTTTAATTGAATCTTAGTAATAAAAAGAACATGACAGTTGTCATGATGAAACGTGAATATCAAGAAGATATAGCCTAATGCTACAAATAAAATTGGATTACAAAATTTTCTGTTAATTTATGCAGCTTCTCTTCCAGAGCCAATATGGTTGTTTCGGATGAAGTAGATGATGAAACCAACATCATCAGACCGACGAGGTGGATGAAACTTATTGAGGATCGACGAACCATATTTCCAATCGGGGCTATGAAAAATGAATAACTTTTGAGTGTTCTCCTCAATAGCTTGACAGTGTGCATCAAACAACACACATTTATTATGGAATACAAGACTACAGTATGCTATAAAAACTATTTCTTCCATCATATTGATAATATGTTTGATAAGATAAAATTAGACTTTTTGATTTTGAACTAGCGCCTAACAGACTACGTCCGCAGCAATCACAAATTTTTTTATTTTTTTGCCACCAATAATACTAGATTGGACGATCGTTTTAGATAATGTCTCTTTGACATTTTCTATGACATGGGAAACACTGAAAACTTCTAACATTTTAAAATTTAGATGTGCGTAATTCAAGATTAGAAAGAAGTTTATTTATATAGCAGTGTGAATAGTAAAAACATATGTCACGGGGTATGTCATAGCGGATCACCACATGTTACGAAGATGAGGAATGTATAAAATGAATAATCGAAAATAGATTTCTGTTTTCTGTCAATATCAAAACTCTTTCAAACTTTCAAGACTTTTGAACATTCAATTCGCCTCGCAATCTTGCTGAGTGTAGCGGATAGAGTTTATCGTCTTCCGTAGGCGGATTGCTGCGGCTGTTGAAATGAGGGTTGAATGGGAGTCGACCAAGACGGCTGAGTCGGTGCTGACCAGAACGGTGCTTCAGTTGGTTGGTGGTGAGATTGCTGCTCAACTGGTGCTGGGTGGTGAACAGGAGCTTCGTAGGCCGGGGCTTGAACTGTCGTCACAGTTCCAGCAATTCCAGCTGGGCCAGAAGGTCCTGCAGGTCCTGGTCTGCCGGGTGTTCCTGGCTGGCCAGCGGGACCCGGGCCTCCTTGAGGTCCTGGCCTTCCAGCAGGTCCAACTTGGCCTGGTCCACCAGGGAAGCCTGGAGCTCCTGGTTGGCCTTGGGGTCCGGGACCGCCAATAGGTCCAGCAGGTCCTGGGCCTCCAGGGCCGCCTGGAAATCCTGGTGCACCTGGTTTGCCTTGTGGTCCAGCTGGTCCCGGGAAACCAGGGCCACCAGGAGCTCCTGGGCTTCCGTTAAAACCATCTTTGCCTGGTTTGCCTGGTTGTCCGGGACCACCTATAAGTGAAATGAAAGAAATTTCACGCAAATGAAATATTTTCGCCTAGTATGAATAATGTATACCTGGTAATCCAGGTCCACCAGGGAATCCGTCTTTTCCTGGAGCGCCTGGTCCGCCAGGGAAACCATCTCTGCCGGGGCCTCCTGGGTTACCTGAGGGACCTACGGGACCAACGGAACCAGCAGGTCCTGGACCGCCAGGTGCACCAGGGCGTCCATCTTTGCCTGGGCCTCCAGGGAAGCCAGGGGTTCCGGCTTCACCTTTAGGTCCCGGGCCTCCAGGGAAACCATTTCCACCAGGTCTTCCAGCTGGACCAACAGGGCCAACCTGTCAAAAAAATAAGAATTGATGGTTGTGGTTGCAAAAAAATATGACTTATTATATAACCAACCGGTCCTACTGGACCAACGGGGCCAGGTCCTCCAGGAGTTCCGGGAGCTCCATCTCTTCCAGGTAATCCTGGAGCACCTGCAGGTCCAGAGCCACTTGAAGTTATAGTTTGTCCTGGAGCGCCTGGTTGGCCTTTAGGCCCTGGAGCTCCAGGTGATCCGTTGAATCCATCTCTTCCGGGTGATCCAGGAGCTCCATTGAGTCCAGGTCCGCCATTGAATCCAGCTGCTCCTTTAGCTCCGGGGAAACCTGGTCCCCCAGGAAGGCCTGGAGCTCCGTTTAAGCCTCGTTCTCCTGCCGGTCCAGGTCCTCCTGGTGCTCCGTTGAGCCCAGCTGGTCCTTGTGGCCCAGGTCCACCGGGAAATCCGGGACTACCTGGATTTCCAGCTTCTCCTTTGGGTCCGGCAGGTCCTGGGGATTATTCAACATAAAATAATTAAAATGATCTTTAAAAAAAATCCAATTATTAATTACCCGGTGCTCCGGGTGGTCCCGGGAGTCCAACAACAGTCGTCGCTTGAGGTTGGCTAAAACTTCCCTGAGTGCCAGGATTTCCAGGTGGGCCAGGAGGTCCCGGAGGTCCATTCAGCCACGGAAGGTGTCTGCAAAATTCCCGTATATCAAATTAAAAAGTGTTATTCTTTCTTTAAAAAAAAATTATATAGTCAATATTAAATATGCGTAAATTACACAATGAATTGTTCCCATTGTCTTTGGATTTCCTCAATTTGAGGCCTCGCCGGTTGAATAGAAAGGCTATTAGGTGATGACCATGGTTCGGATGAGCTGTGCTGCTGCTGAGGAGCTGGCTCAGGCCATTGAGGGGCAGCTGGTTCAAATTGGGCAGAGGCAAAAGCCGATGCTGACGATGAGGCCGAATTTTGAGTTGCCCAGTGCCCAAGTGAGACATGCTGAGATACGTCAACAGCCTGTGGAGCCGATCCAAATTCTGGAGTAGATCCATATTGCGGTGCAGCAAAGGCTGCTGCAACCAAAAGTGGGATGATAGCCTGATATCATAACATGAAACGTCAGGTTTAAAAATACGACAGACCAATAAATGAATCAACTTTAGAAACTTACACTTGCTGCCTTCATCATGGTCAGTATAAATAAATATAGAATCCTCTAAATATTTGAATCAAATATCTCCTAGAATCTGTTCATAATCACGTATTAATCCAACTATTTTATACTAGAACATTTTTAAGCAGTTTAAAACCGACCTTTGGGAAGAAATGTTTCTTATTTCACTGGAGCGCCAACACTGCTGATTAAAGACACCCGAGCGCTCGCCTTTTAAATGTGAGCAGAGTTGCTGCACGCGGAACGAGAATAAAGAAATCACGTGACGTGAAAAACCCGCGCCATACAGTGTTGATGATCAATAGACTTTTATTATAGATATACGTATGATGTGGGATGGAACTATGGGATGGACAAAAGAAGAAACCTCGTCGTGTTATTAGGGGAATCCTGTGAGTGAAAGGGAAAGAAAGTGCGTGATGGCAGCAGCAAACGAAATCGTGTAAAAAGTAGGTAGCCTATAAGCGAATCTTTGTACTATATGTCGTAGTTGACAGCACTTGACATCATTTCTCTTTTTCTTTTGAATTTTCAAATGACTTCTCTCGAGTCGTGCAGTATACTCGTCCTAAAGCAAGAAGCACTCTTCGTTGTATTTAACGAAATAGAAGGTGAAGCATGACATGAGCAAGTTTCATTATTGAATGTAAAGCCAGCAGCAACTCCAAAAGTTTACAAGTTATTGAATTTCGAATCTCAATCTCTCCTTGGTATGCACATGGGATACTGGTGGCGGTGAGTATATAAGTTATGTCACATACATGTGTAAACATTATGTTGGTGAACATATCACACAACGACACACCGTTATTGATTTACGCTATGTATCCCTTGAATAATATATACTATATAGTCAATTTTACGTGCATTAAATATCCAACCTTCTTGCTAGAACCCGCTAAAACCCCGGAAAACATAATTATAATCATCCTTTATTATTGTATAGGTTCTTAGCTTTCTTATTGTTTTATGATCATCAATTTATCCTAATAGATGTATTATAGATTCAGAATGAATATATAGAGACTAATGTAAATAAGGTAAAATTATAGCTCGCTAATAATGCCATCAGCACGCAGTCTTAATGTAGCCATGTATCCTAGTTTATTTGAAGATTCTGCGAAAGTGAAATTGTCAGTTTGGTAATAGTATGCTTGAACTGATGTGTGTTGTTGGACTGAAATAAAGTTGCGGTAGATATTTTTTCGCCCACGTCGAGTAAAGTGTACTGCTGACTCACTGCTGTTGGTTATATGACTCGCCATCTTTCTTTGAGTTTCCTTCTTGAACCGTGTTTGCTGCAGATGTTACCATATTAATATATAAATAGGTTATTAGGTATAGCATGTAACTTTTGATGGACAAAACATTTTCAGCAGTTTATTTTGTAACGACCAAAACTTTGGCTGATTTATAGACCGCGAGTAAAAAGAAAAGGTGTTTCCGTGGGGATTTTTTATTTATACTTTATATGAACACTGCTGTTAGAGTTAGAGAGCTGCGACATATCCCAGCAGTTCCGAGTTGTTCAAAGAACAAAATTTTAAACTCATTTTAACTATCACAAATCCCCCCCCCCCCTCAGAAGGTTTGAAATTACTTTAATTGAGCGCACCAAAATGATATAGGAAACCCAATTGAGTACGATGAAGCAACTGCATATTATTTAAGATAGCCTAACTAATTGTGAAATAATCAGACTTTAGGACTCTAATTCTTCTATGCCTGGAGACGAAAACTTTCTCTAACATTTTTCCCCCGGCCCATACATATACGAAGAGAGAGACAGCAATAGCTACATGTGAAGCAGATGCTGAGCAGTTGTAAATTATATTCAAGGGACAAGATTTTTCATTTGTGTCAGTTGTGACGCAATGAAGAAGAGACTATGCCTTTTTTTTGACGGGCATTTTTTTTAAATATAGCGACAAAGGTGTGAACATTACTCAGAATAAGAGAAGGTGCCAAGTCATGTTACTTTGCCTATACATCAGAATGGAAATTATGTTTACACTTTAGTGCCCAGCATATACAGGCTCTAGGAGATTCCCAAAGGTAGACTAAATTTTCTTGAGCGTGAATTTTAAAATAGAAAGTCGATTTTTTTTTAAATAGAGGGGAATTCTTTATGAAAAGAGTTACTGAAAGTTATGTACCGTTCACAATAACAAAACTGAAAGCAAGTTATAGGTGACTATAAAAGAGAATGACTAAATAAGTAAATAACAATATGATTTGTTTATTTCATTCAAAAGGTATGAATAAAATATGAAAATGTGGTTCGAAAATTCGAAAACTTGAATATTGAAAATCAAATATTTTCCGCGTATTTATAAATCCTCAATAAAAAATCAATTTCAAAACGAAAAATAATAATGCGCGTGAAAGACTAACCAGCATTAATATAAAGGAAACGAGTTTTTTTTAAAACACTAAGAAAAATCCTTGACGTTATTCACATAGGATAGGATAGCTAAGAAGGTGACGCAAATGGATCATTTGCTGTTGCTGCGCTGGCACTTTACCGTCTCCCGATGATCCCTCGTATCCTCCCGATCCACCCTTTTTGGCGAGTAAGGTGTCTGCAAAGGAACTTTAACCTGAATTTGCAGTGCATAGCTCCCGCCAGCTCCGTGAACTGAATCAGCGATTAGGGTTTTTCTGTCGTCCCCTCCATCCAATACAGATTTCTTAATCGCTCGAAAAGGGATTTTATGATGCTGACCTTTAATTTTGATTTTCCAGACATATAAAAGTTGAGATAAGTCTCATTTTCGTAAACCAATCAGTAATTATTTACCCTTGTCAGAAACGTCCCTTTCTTCTACGTCGCCTGATTGAAATTTGAGTTTTTTAAATATATAATGTTTTATGAGGTTAACGGTTTAAGTAGACCTATATCATGGTGGATTACCAAATGTTGTGAAAATGAGGAATGCATAAAATGTATAACCGAAAATAGTTTTATGCGCTCTATAGCTGCTGTCAATGCTCATTAAAAGTCTTTACAATACTTTGAAAAGTTCAAATCGCCGCGAAATCTTTCAGATATAATAGCGATTTAAAAAAATATTGTACGGAAAGAGTTTATCGTCCGTAGGCAGATTGCTGTGGCTGCTGGAACGAGGGCTGAATGGGAGCTGACCAGAACGGCGCTTGAGTTGGTTGGTGGTAAGATGACTGATGTTCAAATGTTGATTGATGGTGAATAACAGGAACTTCGTAGGCCGGGACTTGAAATGTCGTCACACTTCCGGCAATTCCAGCTGGACCAACAGGTCCTGCAGGTCCTGGTCTGCCAGGTGCTCCTGGCCGTCCAGCAGAACCGGGGCCTCCTTGTGGTCCTGGTCTTCCAGCAGGTCCAACTTGGCCTGGGCCGCCAGAGAATCCTGGTTGGCCTGGTTGGCCTTGAGGTCCCGGAAAGCCAATCGGCCCAACAGGTCCTGGACCACCAGGGCCGCCTGGGAATCCTGGAGCACCTGGTTTACCTTGAGGTCCAGCAGGTCCCGGGAAACCAGGGCCACCAGGAGCTCCTGGTCCCCCGTTAAAACCATCTTTGCCTGGTTTGCCTGGTTGTCCGGGACCACCTGTAATCGAAACGTAAGAAGTGGACTAGTAAAAAAAATTGTAAAATGAAAAATTTTCACAATAATTTATACCTGGGAATCCAGGACCGCCGGGGAATCCGTCTTTTCCTGGAGCGCCTGGTCTGCCAGGGAAACCATCTCTACCGGGGCCTCCTGGGCTACCTGAGGAACCTACGGGACCAACGGGACCAGCAGGTCCTGGACCGCCAGGTGCACCAGGGCGTCCATCTTTGCCTGGGCCTCCAGGGAAGCCAGGGGTTCCGGCTTCACCTTTAGGTCCCGGAGCTCCGAGGAAACCATTTCCACCAGGTCTTCCAGCTGGACCAACAGGGCCAACCTGTCCCAAAAATAAGAATAGATGATTTTGGTTGCAAGAAATATGACTTAATATATAGTGTACCGGTCCTACTGGACCAACGGGGCCAGGTCCTCCAGGAGTTCCGGGAGCTCCATCTCTTCCAGGTAATCCTGGAGCACCTGCAGGTCCAGAGCCACTTGAAGTTACAGTTTGTCCTGGAGCGCCTGGTTGGCCTTTAGGCCCTGGAGCTCCAGGTGATCCGTTGAATCCATCTCTTCCGGGTGATCCAGGAGCTCCATTGAGTCCAGGCCCGCCATTGAATCCAGCTGCTCCCTTAGCTCCGGGGAACCCTGGTCCTCCAGGAAGGCCTGGAGCTCCGTTTAAGCCTCGTTCTCCTGCCGGTCCAGGTCCTCCTGGTGCTCCGTTGAGCCCAGCTGGTCCTTGTGGGCCAGGTCCACCGGGAAATCCGGGGCTACCTGGATTTCCAGCTTCTCCCTTGGGTCCCGAAAGTCCTGGTAATTAATATTCAACGTAAAAAAATTAAATTTATCTTTAAAAAAAATCCAATTATTAATTACCCGGTGCTCCGGGTGGTCCCGGGGGTCCAACAACAGTCGTTGCTTGAGGTTGGCTAAAGCTTCCTTGAGCGCCAGAATTTCCAGGTGGGCCAGGTGGTCCCGGAGGTCCATTTAGCCACGGAAGGTATCTGCAAAATTCCACATACATATCAAATTAAAAAGTGTTATTCTTTCTAAATAAATTGATATAGTCAATGCTATGCAATTATGCATAAATTACACAAGGAATTGTTCCCATTGTCTTTGGATTTCCTCAATTTGAGGCCTCGCTGGTTGAATAGAAAGGCTATTAGGCGATGACCATGGTTCGGACGAGAAGTGCTGCTGCTGCTGAGGAGCTGGCTCAGGCCATTGGGCGGCAGCTGGTTCAAACTGGGCGGAAGCAAATGCCGATGCTGACGATGAGGCCGAATTTTGAGTTGCCCAGTGTTCAAGTGAGACATGCTGAGAGACGTCAACAGCCTGTGGAGCCGATCCATATTCAGGAGTAGATCCATATTGCGGGGCAGCAAAGGCTGCTGCAATCAAGAGTGGGATGATAGCCTGAAAGTTTAACATAAACGTCAAAGAAATCTCGTTTGTTATCCTACTCGTATAGGTTTAAGAATACGACAGACCAATAAATGAATCAACTTTAGAAACTTACGCTTGCTGCCTTCATCATGGTCAGTATAAATAAATATAGAATCCTCTAAATCTTTGGATCAAATTTCTCCTGGAATCTGTTCATAATCACGTATTAATCCAACTATTTTATACTAGAACATTTTTAAGCAGTTTAAAACCGACCTTTGGGAAGAAATGTTTCTTATTTCACTGGAGAACCAACACTGCTGATTAAAGACACCCGAGCGCTCGCCTTTTAAATGTGAGCAGAGTTGCTGCACGCGGAACGAGAATAAAGAAATCACGTGACGTGAAAAACCCGCGCTATACAGTGTCTGATGATATAGACTGTTATAGATGCATGATGTGGGATGGAACTATGGATGGACAAACGAAGAAACCTCGCCGTGTTATTAGGGGAATCCTGTGAGTGAAAGGGAAAGAAAGTGTGGCGAACATGCATCAGCAACGAAATCGTGTAAAATAAAGTAGGGGTAGCCTATAAGCGAATTTTTGTACTATGTTTTGGTTGACAGCACTTGACATCATTTCTCTTTTGAATTTCCAAATGTTTACTCTTCGAGTTGTCCAGTGTGTACTAGACCTAACGCAAGATATGAAGCATGACATGAGGAAATTGCATTGAATGTATCAGCCTCCCTTGCATCTAAAGTCAATTTTACGTGCATTACGACGACCCCATACATTTCTTGCTAAAAACCCCAGAATTATTTTTAGAATCATCCTTTATTGTATAGGTTCTTAATATAAATAGTTGCTTGTATATATATTATCTAGTTTATTCGAAGACTCCTCTGAGGATTCTGCGAAAGTGAAATTGTCAGTTTTGTAATCTATGCTTGGACTGGTGTGTGTTGTTTGACTTAATACCAATATAGCTGCTGAATAGATACTATTGCCAACGAGAAAAATTTATTTCACTCGCCGAGTAAAGTACTTTTGCTGCCATGACTCGTCATCTTCCTTCGAGTTTCCTTCTTGAACCGTCCGTCCCTATAGGTTATTAGGTAGAAAATATAACTTTTGCTTGCCAAATTATTTGCAGCAGTTTATTTTGTAACGGCCAACACTTTGGCTGATTTATAGACCGAGAATAAACAACTGCATGCGTTTTATAACTGCACTAAAGGAAAATGTTTTTCCGTGGGGTCCTGGATTTTATTAATACCTATATATGAACTGAATGGCACAGCACTGCTGTTAGAGTTGCGTCATCCCATCGCATGCAGTTCCAAGAGTTGTTCAAAGAAATAATTGTGCTGATCTCATTTTTATTCTTTGAGCTCACCAAAATTGAAGGAAACCAAATTTAATAAAGCAACTGCATATTATTTAAGATAAAATTATTTCGAAATAATCAGACGGGGGTTGGGGAGACTATAATACTTCTATGCCTGGAGACGAAAACTTTCCCTAAAATCTTTCCCGACCCATCATTTACGAAAAGACAGCAATACATGTGAAAAAAATGTAGCGATAAATTATAATCAAGTGAAAAGATTTTTTTGTAAATTTGTGTCAGTTGTAACGCAATGAAGAAGAGACTATGCCTTTTTTGACGGACGTGTTAAACAGATTAACGAAAAAAGGTGCGAATATTACTGAGATTAAGAGAAGGTGCCAAGTCATGTTACTTTGCCTATCTATCAGATTGGACATGTGTGAAATAAAAGTTCTCTTTACACTTTAGTGCCCATATAGGCTCTAGGAGATTATTCCCAAAGGCAGACTAGGTTTTCTTGAGCGTGAATTTTAAAAAAGAAAGTCGATTTTGTTTAAAAAATAGGGGAATTCTTTGTGAAAAGAGTCACCGAAAGTTATGTACCATTCAGAACAACAAAACTGAAAGCAAGTTATATAGGTGGATATAAAAAAGAATGACTAATAACAATATTTTGTTTATTTCATTCAACAGGTGAATTCAATAGGCTACGAAAAGATGAAAATCTGGTTAAAAATTGGACAACTGGAATGTATATAATCATGCAAATATGGGACCACTTCCGCGTGTTTATACAATGCTCAATAAAAATATCAATTTCACAAACGGAAAAGCAAGAAAAATATTTGACATAATTATACAGGAGATAGCCAAGAAGGTGACGCATATGGATCATGTGCTGCTGCTGGAACTTTAACGTTTCCTGGTGATCGCTCGTATCCTCCCGATCCACCCTTTTTTGGCGAGTAAGGTGTCTGCAAAGGAACTTTAACCTGAATTTGCAGTGCATAGCTCCCGCCAGCTCCGTGAGCGGAATCAGCGATTAGAGTTTTTCTGTCGTCCCCTCCATCCAATACAGATTTCTTAATCGCTCGAAAAGGGATTTTATGATGCTGACCTTTAATTTTGATTTACCAGACATATAAAAGTTGAGATAAAGTCTCATTTTCGTAAACCAATCAGTAATTATTTACCCTTGTCAGAAACGTCCCTTTCTTCTACGTCGCCTGATTGAAATTTGAGTTTTTTAAATATATAATGTTTGATGAGGTTAATTGAAATTCCATCTGTATTTCAAAATTGTTTTAAAGATATCACCTTTTTCACTTTTAGCAGTTGCTTCAACGGTCTGATGAAATTGCGCAAGTAGAAACAACATTGAGCAAATGCTCAGGACCATAACTTGCTGAAACTTATAATTGAGAGCAACAAAGCAACAAACCGATAAATATAAGTGGTGACAATTAGATAAGGTACGTTCATATGAGAGGAGATGAGTTTTAATAGTTACAATAACAAAAAAACGACTATACCTTTTGCATGTTGAAATCAAATGTGTACCGTATGTTGTTAGATATATTGAAGTTGGTATACACCGAAGAGATAACGATTACCAACTGCTGTTCAGCTCTTTGTCTTGCACTATTATATATATACAGCCGAAATATTTTCTACAAGTGTTAAAAGATGAAAGTTATTCGTAACAGCACTATCTATACAGGATTTTCTATCATTTTCACCCCTAGGATTTTCCCGCACTTATAATACGAAGTGTATACGTAACGCGCAACTTAAACGAATGAACATGCAGTCTATATCGATTGTTTCCTTTCACCATACCCGGATAGCCTCATTACATGCCCAACTAGTCTCCACACACACACACACACACACACACACACATTTAATGTTACACTTCAAAATTTCACATTTCTTCAAATAAAAACAAAAACATTTGGGGAAACCTGGGACGAGTAATTACAAACTACATTATATTTAGTCGGGAAAACCCTAGAGTTCTATATGCTGTATATCCTTGAACATAGTTAATATTCCACAAATGAAATGAAAAAAATAAAACACACGAGCTGCTTAAAGGACAAGCGGGTGTATCAATTAAGAGAAAGTTTACAGAAATATGAGAGAAAACAAATGAAGAATTGTCATCGCTAATATAGTTAAATTTTTATAGTTGAGAATAGACAATGGCATAATAATAGTAGAGTTACAAGCATATGCTCTAAATTTATATTATAGAGAAGGGCACAACTTTTGATTCTCGTTTGCTTTCAGATGTTTGACGATAAATTCAAAGTTGAAAAACCTCATTCGTTGTCATAACCCACCACCTCTAAAACAGCAGTTGCGACAATTTACAAAACCAAGACATTTTTACCTTTTCTAAAATGCCTTTAATTTTATGAGGAGGAGGACCGAATGCTCCGATTGGGGACTGATGGCAATACGGTGCGTATCTCAATTCTGTCGGTAATCCGTAATAGGGAACCGGATGATAAGGATAAAACGAAACGGGATGTGTTGGAGGAACTGCTGGGACTCCTGCTGCATATCCTGCGTAACCGTGCTGTGCTGCTGGGCCTGGATAGAATACAGATTGAGGAGCTTGGACGTAGATTACTCGTTGCTTAGACGACCCGTAACTTCCCACACCTTTCGGAATTTTTAAAATTAAAAAAAAAAAAGAATTTTATTATTAGTAAATAACATACAAAACATTGGTGTAGATGCACATCGTCTTTTGATAATATACGTTAGTTATACAGTAACTGAAATGAGATTTTGAAACATAAGCCAATATTTTTATTTTCATTTTGAATTTCAGCGAGGTTTTTATACTTAAGTTGCTGATGGCCTTTTTTATAATTTAACTAATGACATTTTAAAAATGAAAACGAAACAAAATTTACTGAACTCACTTTTTCCTTTGAATGCATCGATGCCCTGAACAAAGACCAACACGCACAACAGAAAATATTTCACGTAATAATTCATAACGTAGCCTATGTAACAACGCGTTGCTGGATAAGAATAAATCGACAATAACTTTAGTTGAAACCAAAGTGCGATGGCTAAATGTTGCGCTCAAATGTCAACGCAAAGCCTTTTATGTGCGATTTCAATGGAATTCAGCAGAGTAAAAAAAAAAAAAAAAAATTGAGTGATATCATTTCGATGAGTACCAAATGAATGTCAGCGTATACTAAGGGGCGTGTGAAAAATCTATAAATCCGATTGTTTTGCGTATAGCAACAATATCAAAAAGAATTTACAACATATTATTTTAGACTATATTACAGCAATCACTGATGGTAGAAACGCGAGTAAAAAAAGATTATTATTGACTTCAATAGAAATTCCACAATAACCAGTAAAATGTGTATATAGTATATTATTTATACCGTAAAATGATAGTAGAAGGATGGCAGAGTGTCGCACTATAGTAAACTATATACCTACAGGAAACTATAGTGAAACTACCTAAAATTGCTGTGATTTCCTTTCAAGACCAACTATACACAGATCCTAATAATAGACGAGCGATGACAAGCCGATAAGGAAGTTGGACCGATTTTTATAGCTAGAAGAGGAAACGGGGGCCTATGTATCTATTATATGTCCTCTATTTCTCCAGTTTTCTTTTTTTTTTCGATTACCAAGTTTTTGATTGATATACAAAGTTCTGTTGGACAACCAACTTTAACTTTTGGCACTACTAGCCTATATTTGAAGATATGTGGCAAAGTATACGTGGCTTGTACTGCTTGTATTGTAGTTTGATATAGACATATCAATTGGAATTACAGTCAATCAACTATCTTCAAAGGAAAATTGGACCAGCTCAAGTGATGGACTATAATAATCCGGATATTTAATTCCAATAATCTCCTCCGGCAAAAGGATATTTGCCATAAAACGAAGAAAGGATCGCTGGGCCTGCGGCTGCTGCGGTATGTCCTGCTGATCCTCGTCCAGTTCCATATCTTCGTCGTCCTCCGTATACTCGTCCTCCGTATCCTCGTCATCCGTATCCTCAGTAACTGTCTGCCTAGGTTGAATGTGATGGGGCTTGTTTCTAAATCGAGGATTAACTCCCTCCTTCGTATATTGTCCCGCCCCGATGATGGCCTTTATGGTGGCCTTTGTGATGACCTATATATCCATAATTGATGAAAAGTTTCAAACGTAATATTATTTTTGGCTGTCGAATGGAAATCGAATCGAGGGAAGTTAAAATGAACTAATGTTAGTCACAGATTCATGGTAATTATAATACTAACCTTGGCCTTTTCCCCAGGATCTATATTAGCTTTCGTGATGATTGATGCGTCCTTTATGAGGTCCTGTATGATCGATGTGACACAAGTCCAGATATTATTCAGTCGTATTCATTTAAAATTTTTATAAATTTACAAAACTAAAATCATTTATGTAAAAGAGACAACCTTTTTCTCCTCCATGCTCTCCGTAGTCACTTCCACTGTAATCTCCTCCGACGCAGTCTGAACCTGATTGCAGTTCAAAGGCGGTTCAAATAGAATTCAGTTAATTTTAAAAATGTCCTTATCGCAACCACTGTTCCAATATAGAAATTTTCACCTTTTTCATTCAGTTTTTTCCAAGTTGCTTCGGCTCCGTGTTGAATTGGAACCAGCCCAACCAATAAGAGCGAGCACATCAAACTAAAATAAATCACCTGCGTTTAGTGTCAAGATGATCGAGTTAATTGTATTAAGCCTATACTAAATTACTAACATATACTATTTGCAGCAACATGTTAATATTCTTTACCTGTTGCATTGCTGAATCAAAATTTTCTCTTGACTTTCTTACAATTTTACCAGCATAAACCGGCACGGAGAGTAATCAGCACCGAGTGCGGTTGAAATTCGCACACAGCCACCTTTTTATACACATACAGTACAGTATTCACAATCGATATAGACTCTGGTCTGTTGGCTAGTCCATTTTCTAACCAATAAAACCGAAGTAAGAGAGAAAATTCGCTCAGCTCAGTTTGCCATGATGGCGGAAGCATTTTCTCTTATACTTTTCAGTAGGTGTTTTCTCCGCGAGCTGAGACCTCAAAACGTATAGATATGGTTGCCTACAGGCAAATAGCTAAACGCGGCGAAATTCAATGATCAATTTACAGTTTTGTAATGCCTTTGTGATGTCTTTGTGCTGATACGCTCAAACGCTATTTTTGGTTTCCTTATAAATTTAGCCTGGTGATTGTCGACCGAGTGTCTGCTCCATATTAAAGTGACTTCGTTCATCCACCTGAAATTATCTTTCCAAAAAAAATTTCACTTTTTCTTTTTAGCACGCCTCCTATTTTGTCCGGGAAATTTGGAAGATTATTATAGAAAATAGAGCCGTGAATGGTCTGGAAAAACCCTTTATGTACGCATACCATATTGTGTTTGCGCTCGTAGGAAAAGTATAACACGCGTATATAGGTTTCAGTTGTTGTATTGAATCCACTGCTGCTGGCTTTTTTCATGATATTTCTAGATGAAAGATTTAACGATGTAGGTTATAATATAGTATGCGAAGCAAAGTCCATGCAACCATAATTGACTTGGTGATGGTGCGGATGCATTTGTAAATTGTTTTATTAGCAACGCACCGCTGGTGTTGGAGCGCGGCTGGACGACTGAATATAGAAGACATATCCATTAGTGATTCAAAGTTGGTCTTTATTAGTCGCGATATAATCATTTAATTAAGCTTTATATATTTAGCTATATACAGGTTGTCCACCCATTGTCGGTGACGAAATCATGGTATAGGAAGATGGTAGGCGCACTTCCCAGAGCCGTCGACTGCGAAAACGGGACGAAAACTGGAATGTGTAACAATCGGCAACTCTGGCAGGTGTGTAGCGGTTGGGCCTACTTTAACATGGGGTCTTATGGGACTACCCCTTTCGAAGCTTTATATTAAGGTGTAATTATTTTTTTTTCATTAGAAAAAATCGGATTCATGCGTAGAATTAATTAATTTACAAAGTTCATTAACTTAATTTTTAATTAAAAATGCCTGTATAATTTTAAAAAAATAAAAACTGTCGGAAAATTTTAGAAATTCCGCTTCTGCTAGACTGTTCCACATTATAGAACGTTATAGAACGTGGAACAGTCTAGCAGAAGCGGAATTTCAGAAATCCGTGGACCGTTTTTATTTGTTTTATGTTATACAAGCATTTTTAATAAAAAATTAAGATAATGAACTTTATAAAATAATTAATTCTACACACGATTCAAATTTTTAAAAATCAAAAAAAATTTTTTACACCTTAATTTAAAGCTTCAAAAGGGGTAGTCCCATAAGACCCCATGTTAAAGTAGGCCCAACCGCTACACACCTGCCAGAGTTGCCAGTAGCGACCCATTCCAATTTTCGTCCCGTTTTCGCTCTCTCATCTACGCCTACCATCTTCCTATACCATGGACGAAATGCTCGGATTCTCTCAAGTTCATTCCACCCAGAATCGTATACCTTTCAACTTTCACTTTGTACACAACGGGAGAAATTTTTTGTGAGATTATGCAACAGAAGTCAACGAACTGTGTACAGATTTGAATCTAGAAAATGCAATGTGATATCAATGCAGTAAGACGCGTTTTTTCTTGGTGAAATGCAGATGGCAGGGTCTCACATATTTTTATATTGTTCAATTTTCAAAAAGCCTCAATTTCGGTTATTTTTATCAAGTCCACCAAATACCGAAAGTTTTAAGAAATAAAAAAAAATAAAAAGCAATCAAAATGTTTGATCGAAATTTAGGCTAGTATTGGGCTTTATTTTCCAAAATGATATACATTATAATCCATTGTCTTTACGCGGATTCATTCATTATTCGATGATGATGAAAAGTGTGAAGTTCTAAACTTCTAATATCCTCCAGCAGACTGAGGAGGAGGGCCATAAGAAGCAACTGGGGCTGGCTGATGCACCATAGGGGGAGGAGGAGCGTATCCTCCTGCCGATCCTCCTTGTCCTCCTCCGTAGGGAGACATTGGGATCGGTGCAGGAGCGTGACCTCCGGCTGATCCTCCATAGCCACCAGATTGACTGCCACCTCCAGGTCCTCCCCCATAAGAAGACATTGGTTGGTGATGAGATTGGGGAATTGGAGCTGGTTGGTGATGGGGAATCGGGGCAGGTGCATGGCCTCCCGCTGATCCTCCATAGCCGCCAGATTGACTACCACCTCCATGTCCTCCTCCGTAGGGAGACGCTGGGATTGGCTGGGGATGAGATACGGCAGGTGCGGAATGAACGTGGACGTGAACTGGCGCAGCTCCTGAAGATCCTCCGTATCCGCCACCTTGTCCTCCACCATGACCTCCTGCTGATGATCCATGGCCTCCACCGTAAGAAGGAGCGGGAGCAGGAATTGGTCTCGGTGCTGGCGGTGGCGGGCGATGAACAGGAGGTGGTGAATAGACCATCACCGGCTGTGGGGCAGGGATGTAAATGATTTGCTGCTGAGGAGCAGCGCTGTATCCTCCGCCACCGCCATGACTCATACCTCCTCCGTAGCCTCCGCCACCACTTTGACCGCCTCCGTAGCCTCCGCCGTGACTCATACCTCCGCCGTAGCCTCCACCTAATCGGAATTGTTAAAATATTTAAAGAGGAATGAGAATTCCTGCGGGAGAATTCAATTCGATGTACAAGAGTTAAGACTAACCTCGTCCTTTTCCTTTTGTCGCATCAGTGCCATGGACCAGCACCAACCCAAGCAGCAGAAAACATTTTGACAGTGAAATTGCGTTAATCTGCATGTCAAATATTCCAATAATATATTCATCCAATTTCAGCACTGAAAAGTATAGTCATAGTAGAAAGAATTAAATATATTTAGTTTTGTTACCTTAAGCATGTTGAGAGAGCTAAATCTTCACCAACTGACACCGAGAACGATGGTCAACTGTACTTTGAAATCGTCAGCGCCATTCTTTATATACCGTTTGTTGCTGTCAATTTCGAGTTTCCCTGACCTGAGACAACGACAATGTTCAGAAAGTATATCTGCGTTAGAGGCCTCATTCTGTAAATTCATTTTGATTCAATTCAATTCAACGACTTTATTGCGGCTCACATATATCATCTTCTCGCCGCCAAGGATAAACCTTTCCCTTTCATTTAGTTTTCAAAAATAAAATCTATAGGGGAAAAACCTCGGGGAAAAACCCTTTTCTCTCCCTCAGTTAAACGTATAGAAAAGATCGTCATTTTCAGAACAAATGGGGGAATTTTGTAAGATGTGCCACATGCTGACAATGAGTGAAAGTGAAACACATCGAATGGGGACGTGATAAAATTCTACCGTTGTTTTTATCCTCAACTGAAAACTTCATATTAGACACCTAGTAAACCAATGTAGCACTGTCTAATTTATGGAGTTCTGTCCTATATCTGTACAGATAGGGTGACGACGTCGTCACCTCAATTCAAGTTGAATTGAATTCAAATTGATTTGAATTAATTCTAGCCCTACTCCAACTTTCCACCAAATTGTTCCAAACTTCCATTTCCATCCTAGTTCCAAAGTCCAAACTTCGAAATTTCAATACCATAAAGGAGCCATAGATCCCAATCATGAAAAATACTATTACTTTAATATTTTTTTTTTATTTCACCCCATTTCGCGAACATTTTTTTTGTTTTTGCTGTTTTTGATTTGTTTATTCATTTTTTGATGGGATGCTGACCGTAGAACTCCAAAGACAGAAGAACTCCAAAGACAAAAGAACTCCAACGACAATAGAACCCCAATTTTTTAAATATATTAAAAAAATGTATATTGACCCGACAGTAGAACCCCAACGATAGTAGAACCCCAAAGACATAAGAACTCCAGCAGTAAATATTTTTAAAAATATCGGACAATAGAACTCCATTGCCCGACAGTAGAACTCCACTGCCCGACAATAGAACTCCAACGATTTTTTAATTTTTTTGTTCCTAAACAACCTAACCTAACCTAACCTAACCAAACCTAACCTAACCAAACCAAACCTAACCTAACCTAAAACCTAACCTAAAACCTAACCTAACCTAACCCAACCTAACCTAACCTAACCTAACCAAACCTAAACTAACCTAACCTAACCTAACCTAACCTAACCTAACCTAACTTATTAACCTAAAATATATTTTTAGATTTTTAATAAAAGAGAGTTCTACTGTCGGGCATGAAAAAATGAAAAAAATTGTTGGAGTTCTACTGTCACTTACTGGAGTTCTACTGTCGGGCATTGGAGTTCTGTTGTCCGGTATTTTTGGTAATTTTTAAAACTGGAGTTCTTATGTCTTTGGAGTCCTACTGTCGTTGGGGTTCCACTGTCGAATGCAATTATATTTTTTTAAAATATTTAAAAAATTGGGGTTCCATTGTCGTTGGAGTTCTTCTGTTTTTGGAGTTCTTCTGTCTTTGGAGTTCTACCGTCTCCATACCTTTTTGATCTAGTATTTTTTTTTTAAAGATTTGGCACCCTGGCGATTATCTTTAGGTAGTTAAATTTAACCGCGAGCGCGAGCGTTCGTCTGTTTAGTACTTTGAAATTTGAACGTAAACATTAAACAGGCATTGTGTATTTCAGGTCGAAAAATAGATTCAGATAAAAAAACATGAGTCTTCTTTCTTTGTCGAACGAAGTTTTAATATGTTACATCTTTTCACTGGATACTATTTCCATATCTGACTTGCAAAGTCTCATGGTTTCCTGTCGGCCTTTGTACAATATTATTCGAGAATCAGATGAGCTATGGAGGCTCAAGTTCATTCAAAGGTTATAAACTATTAATGTTTTTGCTTTCTTTTTACAATTAAAAACTGTTGCACAGATGGGGCGATTTCCTTTCACAGACTCCCAAGAGCTATGAAAATGTTTGGTTTGAGTGGACAACTATGAGATTAAAGAAAGCAAAAGAAGTCCAAAAAGCTGTTCAAAACATGTCCTCTGTAGCTTATCCATTGGGTCAATCTCCCCTCATTGTGATCAACAAGTTGATTGCGGGATCATATCCCATTCCTGAATATGTGCAGAATGAACTTGAAGAACTTATTTCAGATAAGAACATGTGACTATCAATGAATTTACATAATTTTGAATTTGTTTTTATCCTCAATCTAATTTTTTTTTAGAAAGGCAAATAAAACCACTGCCCACTATGCCAGTGATGCATTAATCAAAGTGAGGATCTCTATGCTGGACAAAAAGTGGCTAGAATTTATGGCCCAACCAGAATCTCAAAAGTCTCTGTTTCAGGGAGTTGCCCTTGTATCACAGTGGGCAACATTGGAACATGGAAAAGGACAAACTTGTTTGCAAGACCTGGAAAGCTCAATTGAAGAAATAACTGATAGAGTGAAACAACTGGAATTGGAGGAAATGAGAAATGGAAAAAAATTGGAATTAGGAGTGGAAAAAGTATCATTTGCTAGCACTGTTGAGCCAAAGAAGAAAAATCTTAAAGTCTTTGATTTCATCAACCAAGTTATGTTCAATGAATTGGGTTTTAAAAAACATCCATATTTTTATACTTCTGATCGTAATCTATATTGTAATTTTCAACAGGTATGCCTTGCAACTTTATCAATTTGGCTAAAATGCAATGCTGATCAAGGTCTAATGTTATTTTTTTATATTTTTCCTTCTCTGTACTTTGAAGGCGTTTGAAAGAAAGGAAGGTTGCCCAGCAGTTTTGTGTGCCATCTATCAGGAAGTGGCTAGGAAAATGGACATTCTTTGTGAGCCGGTTTTTTGTGACCAGATTGATAGAGAAGACGGAAGAAGTCTCTGGGATACCTTGATTGAAAGTGAAAAGCTTCTTCTTAGATGGAAGGATTCAGCAGGGTAACATAAACTATTGCTATACAGTCTAGCATTGTAAGATTCTTTGGTATCCCTTCGTTAGGTCAGAGGACGATAGTATTTATATTGACGTCTATCGTGGAGGGTCTTTGAAGCAGTCAAGTGTGTATCCATCCCTCAGAGAACAACCAGCAGCATCAGTCGACTCGGTTTTGAAAAATATGCTAGGAGTTTTAACGAGATTTATGTGGAACCAATACGATGAATTTGGGCTAAAAACGATGAGAGACGATTTGTCATTCTACGTACGATTGAAGTGCTCCATGTCGCCCCAAAACCCAAACATAATAACGTGGTACGCAGAACACTGTATCGGTATGGGCATCCAATTAGACGATGCAATCCAACTACTTCAAGTATGATACCCACCTACTGTATAAACAAATTAATACGATTAATTCTTGTGCTGTATTTGTAGAATTATTTTCAGTCTCCAGAATACAAACCTTTGATTAGGGAGTTGTTTTATCGGAGTCCATCGGAAATGTTAGAGGAATGTATCAATAAGCTCTACGAACAAAAAGGTGAAATCGCTGACGCGGTAAGGTTATACCTTGAATGTGCAAAGTTTTCCCTTTCATTATTGTTTTGTCTTCTTTAGAAAACTGTTCATCATCGGCTGTCCTCGTTAAAATTTTCAGTTGGTCTCGTCGTGATATGCAATTACAAAAAATGGGGAAGCAAATTTAGAAAGCCTTGCGTTATAGTGTCTTGGAATTTGAAGTTCCAAGAATCGAGCGAATGGAAATCTGAAGTGAGAAGCGATGATGAATATTATGACGAAGAAGATTCAGACGATTTTGAAGATGAAGAAGATGAGGGAGATGAAGAAGTTGATGAAGAAGATGAGGGAGATGAAGAAGTTGATGAAGACAAAGCTTGTTCTCGAATGAAGAAAGCCGTTCCCAGCCAAGATCAGCCGCACTATCATATCTTAATGGTTGATAGTGATGAAGATAACCCCCAATTTCAATTAAACGTTCCTGAAGGTAACCAATTATGCGTTTCTGGACGACTAAGAATTAATATGAAATAACCATCAAAATATTTTTTTTTGTTCTGGATTCTTAACTTTAGAAACCTTGGAGCTCCTTCCAGCGGCTGTTCCCATCGAACATGATAAAATTTGGTTTCATTTTGAGAGATTCGACGGCCGTAGGTACGTGCCGAATGCGGAGAAAAGAGCCCAGTTTCCTGAGGATGAAGCAGTGACCTTATCATTGATTGGATAACTCAAACTGGTCAATATTTCTTTCTTTTTTAATGGGTTTTACGGACTGTTCACTTTTATTTCTTGATTTTTTTTTCTCTTATAACTTGGAAGCTTCTTTTTGTTTTGAAAGTTGAACGTTGTCGTCTTGAAAGTTCCGTAAAACTTGAATTCCGTTAAATTAAACTTTTTGTGCCGCAGACCTCCAAAGTTTATTTCCACTTCATTAATATCCAAATGGATTGGATTCTATTAACGTACATTTCTGAAACACATAGCCAGTATTAGATATTATGTCTATTATGTATTTATTTAGAATTTGTTGCCAAACAGTTAAAAAACACTAAACGAATAGTCGAATAGATTCCCAGGAATGAAAACAAGAATCTTTATCTTCAATCACGATTAGCTGAGGAAACGCTGTATAGTGGCGGTCTGGCGGCCTAGCTTTTAGTATCTTTTAGTATTTACATTTCTCCGAGCTTCAACCATCAGATGTTTTTATTCGAATATATATACCTATTTAAAGCTCTAGTTTTGTGAAAATTAGGAAAAATGGGAAAGATGAAACAATTTTGCACTTGACCAATCATATTTAACTGATAGTCATACAAGTAAGAAATCAACTTTTAATTTTGGTTTAAGAACATTTTTATATTATATCTAAAAAATACGAACTACTTTCTTTGTGATCAGAAAATAGCATTCGTATTTTCTACATCTATAAAGTTCGATTAATTTTGGGAGGATATTTTTTTACAAAACTACCGTAATTGCGGAACAAATTCATTATCAATAAATGCTTTTTTAATCACTTGACGAGCCTCTGCACTGACACTGAGCATGGGTGATCGATTGGGTCCACCGTAATACCCAAACAAATCCAGAGCTGCTTTCATTCCGGCCACTCCGAAACGCCGGGTCACCTTGAAAGGATAAATATTTTTAAACAGCAATTATTTTGTGAGCTATTTTGTGAGCTATTTGAAAATACCATGTTATTGGGGTCAATCAACCTTCGTTGTAGCTCTTTATCGATGACGTTGTTTTCGTAAAGTGAATGCATGTGGCAGAGAACGTCTCCCAAAACGTTGGCTAAAGCGCAGACTCCTCCGACAGATCCGGCGAGGTAACTGGGAAGGAGGAACGAAGCAGAGCCGGATAAGACCTTGAAATCTTGACCCCGAGTCTTCTGGACAATACTTCCGATTCTTGTTACATCTCCTCCGCTATCTTTCAGTCCAATAATATTGGGGTGTTTTGCGAGAATTTGAATGGCATCTATGCTCAAATCGATGCCTGTATTAGCTGGGACACTATAAGAATACAAAAGTTTAATTAATTGCATATAAGAGTAGGACAATATAACTGTGGATACGTTACCTGTACAAGATGACTGGTACGGGACTAGAGTCGGCAACAGTCGTGTAATGGGAAATCATAGCAGCGTCCTACGGAAATTCGCATTAAAATGAATTAATTAGTGAGCAATTTAAAAAAATGATTAATTGGATTACATTCATCGATATTTTGAAGTAGGCTGGCGTAACTACCATCACAGCATCAGCTCCACAAGCAGCCATTGCCTCTGTCAGTTTGACGGTTGCCTTGGTAGCTGTAATCAGATACAATGAAAATCAAATTCAATAGCACGAACAATTCAAAACATAAGTATAATTTATGCATAACTACTCACATTCACAACCGGAGCCAGCAATCAACGGCTTGTTGCTTTCCTTGATGAAATCTTTGACGAACTTGACGATTTGTAATTTTTCTTCTTTTTCCAGATAGGGGTATTCACCATTGGATCCTTGGACGACGTAACCAGCAAAGGGAATTTGAGCATATTGCGTGAGATTTGAAGCCAATTTATCAAAGGCGATAGTCTCGTCGACGTTGAATGGCGTCGTCAATGGTGGGTAAATGCCTCCAAGTTGAATTTGTCTTCCATTATTGGATCCGGATGAAAAGAGTCGTAAACCACTGCATGATAGTGACCGAGAAATGGTAGGGTACGCTCGTCCAATGGCCAACATTTTTGTGATGACTTCAAGTCGATGTTGTTGCACTCACAGTGAAACTGTTTATTGTTGCAGCGTGATCGGATTTCTATAGAGTATAGAGCCACATCAGATTAAACAAAAATGTATTCTAACTCACACCTTTACTTTTCTACTTTTACTCAATATTTAAAAGGTATAATTTTTTTTCTTGTTATTCAATTTTATTTTCGAGCAGGGGAAAATCTCCCCAATTAAAGCCCATACTGTGTTGTTCAACTATTATTAGGGCAAATGGGACTGAAATAATTTTCCACACAAGTAAAAACTTTCTATTATTGTTTTGATTATTCTGTGTGTCTTGATTTGATATACTAATATTACTGTATTACAGTATATTCTATTACCAAAAAACTACACAGAGAAATGACATAGTAAATTGGAAAATTGCACAGGGATGAAAATATTAAATTTAGGAATTTGATAAGTGACAATAAACCGAAGCGATAAACAAAAAACATACATTTTTATTTTTACCTTGTAACTGGTATAATCAAGATTGATAGTGGACTACGTTGGAGCTCCGAGCACTCTTGTTTGTTGTTTCTCGATCTCAAAATTAAAGATGAAAAAAGTTAAAACCTGTCTACTCTCGTAAACGATAACGAGAGCAAGATACTGTAGAGTACTAGTTAGTGTTTGTGTTAGATTGTGTGAACTGACGAGCAGCACGAGCGCTAAGCTCGCGTTTTCTTTAACTTTGTAAACACGCAACTGCCAAGAGTTATGTAGTCAACCAAAGTTTCCTTTATTAGCCTATTTTAACTGAGATAAGATACCAGAGGAGATACCCGGAGACATGGTTGTTGATATAATGGTTCCCACTGTCTGTGTTGTAAGGTCCCATAAGAAAAAAATTGAAAGTTCTCCGTCAATGATCTTCCCTCAGGGCATGGTTACTACGAAAGTGCTGCCATCTGCCCAGACAATCTCTAACTTACAACAATAATTCCATGTCCATACGAGATTTAACACATAGGCAACATTTGCTATCAATGTTTTTCCGATACTTCTAATGCATTCATGGTACAGTGGTTAAGACGTCTAACTGGTGTTCACGGGTTCCGTAGTTCGATTCCAGGCTAGGATAGACTTTATTTTGTCCCATATAAACATTAGTAATATTAAGTTTATTTTTTTTTCATCTGAAATCAGTTAATTAGAAATCATAAATCAATCTGTTTTACGCATGTTTATCATCATAGTCCTACAACTTTGTTTTGTTTACGAGCCATACGAGGGACTTAGAAAATTTCTGTGTTGTTTCAGTGTAAGCTTCCACCCTTCCAACACCAGGTCGCGGGGCTGTCGCAGTAACCAAAGATCACAAATAAATCAGCTGCCTTATGGGACCTTATAACACAGACAGTGGGAACCATTATATCAACAACCATGCCCGGAGATACTAGCGTGCCGCCCGTGCTGCCCATACGATACCGGCACGGCCGTGCCTGACGATACGTGAGAAAGGTAGGCCTATAAAATAATTTTTAGAATTAAAATATTATTTAATAACAAAATGAAATGGCCATTCAAAAAAATCAAACAAAATATGAGATTGATTAATAGTTACAAATTGTAAAAAAAAAATAAATAGTTTGAATTAAATTCTTTATTTGATCATCAGTGGGCTACAGATTTTAAAAGCTGTGAAAAGCTTCGAAGCGGAGTGTATACCTTTCTCATATTTAACGTGACGCAAGCCGCAATCAAAAAACAATTTAATTAGTAGGCAAATATGAAAATTGATCAATAACAAGGCATTTCCTTTCAGGACTATAATCATTTACTGTATATAAAGTTTATGCAGGCGTGACAAGATTATTGTTTCAAAAAGTCTCTGACAGTCAGGACGGACGACGACGGAGACGTGCCAAGAATATCTTTAACAGAAATGTTGAGAATTTGAAGCTCGTCGAAAATGAAAGACGGGTCCATTACTTCAACTTCTTCATTAGTTTCAATTTGAAACAAGCCATTTGAGACTTGTTCGCTCATTATCAAGTCTGTATCAATACTGTCAAGGCTTGGGAGATTCCATACGATGAATTTCGTACCTTCAGAATGGCGCGCGACGATGTGATGGGAACTGAGGTGGAGCTGATCGATCATTTCTGGGCATTTCCAAGTCTGTTTGCAAACTTCAGTTTCAGGATTCCAAATTTTGATGACTCCTTCGGGCGATCCTGTCACCAACCTGCCCGTGTGATAGTCAAAACTATCCTCGGCGTGGATAAGGTTATTTATTTCACGGACACAGCGGAAATCTGCAGTTGAGCGCAACTGTAGTTTGATCAATTCGTCTTCCGCGGACGAAAGAAAAACGGCAAAATATTTATCGTCCGATACGAGTTTGCAGACTTTAAAGTTTGGAATTTCTTCCGTTGCTTCGATGACCATTTCTGCTGGACTGTGAATTCGGCGGACGGTAATAGATGTGTCGCGATTGCTAGGACCAGAGGCAATGCTGGTGCAGGTTATGAGAAGTTGGTGAGCAGCGTGAATGATTACCCAGTCTACGACTTCTTGATCTTGGAACTGCTGGACGACTTCTTTCGTTTTCAGATCCCACACAAGAACGGTGCCGTCGTAATACGAGCAAAAGATTAGTTCTCCACAGATCTGCAAGTCTGTTACCCATTCTTGGTGTCCCACCAGGAATTGTTCTGATTCCAAAGTCCAACGATTCCATACCATGATTGAAGAGGGAACTGAAGGGGAAGTTCTCAAGGCAAAAAGGATGCGTTTAGCATCCATAACAACAATGGAAACACTGACTTCACCAAGATTTGTTGAAGATGTTGAATAGTTTCCTGAGCTCCAATTTTGACTAAGAGAAAGTTGGCAGTGGAACAATCTTTTGTATAGGAATTCGTCTTTTTCCATGTCATGTTTTGCCTCAAGCTGTCTTCGCTTCAGCAGGGTCTGAAGAAGTGATTTTTGATGGGAAGTTCTGTTAAAAAGGTGTTTCCACAGTTTGCCATTTCTGATGGTTAAATACCAAGTTTTGGATACTGCCTCACAGTGTTTTAAGCTGATGTCATCAAGAAAAGATAGAATATTTTCAGCAATTAAATTCATGTGTCTCTTTACCAGGAGGCTGATAATATCTCCATCTACTTCCATCTACAAGAAATCAAACAATCAACAAAACTTTAAAGTGAGAAAAAATCTAACTAATTACAGTTTGAGAAAAGGAACTGATGTCTTTCGAAGCGAAACCAAACGAACCCAGCGGTAC
Organism: Daphnia galeata; assembly: GCA_030770115.1. Classification (NCBI taxonomy): domain Eukaryota; kingdom Metazoa; phylum Arthropoda; class Branchiopoda; order Diplostraca; family Daphniidae; genus Daphnia; species Daphnia galeata. The sequence goes on from CM061114.1 coordinate 9,083,474, forward strand.
ACAGTAGAACGATCCAATCTCCACCCAATAAAGGAAGTAAAGGAACCGTTTAGCAATATCGATGAACAATAAATAATTTGTTTCAACAAACTGAAAGTCTGTCGTGCCACATTTTCGTCTGACAGCTGGCCGCAATGTTTATATTTACTTTCTTCATTTCTCCGTTCAACGCTAGATGGCGAAACATTTGACACATTTGCGCACGAGTTTTGAATTGTTGCCAGACGTATTTGTGTAAAAGCTAAATAAAATCTCAAAATACTTAAGAAATGACAATGGTTCTATGTATTCACATCCAATATATCATCGACAGTAGAAATTGTTGCAAAGAAAAATACCAAATCACAGACAACATATTGACGTTAGTGTCATTCAACGAGCAAAGCAACGGAGTTATAGACACAAGCCCGCCACATTATTAGACACATTTCTTTTGGTGTACAATAATATCCAACAATTTTCATTTCTAAAAATAAGTATTTATAAGCAAAACCAATATATGGAAAGGATCATTTTTAGTTTTCACAAAATCCTTAAAAATAAATCACACAAAAGACTCATCGAATTGGACTTTGTTCCAGTGCTGCAGGCGTTCTTGATGTTGAGGTTCGATCCGTATAATTTGCTGTTGAGGTTTCACCATCAATGTAGAACATTTATGACTAGTACTTACTTTAGCCGCAGTGCAATCATCCGCCTCTTCTTCTTCCTTAGCCAAATGATCCGCACGTCTGCTTATTTCCTGCCTATAATATGACGGTTTCTTCATCGGACTATGGTGTCGGGATGGAACGAGTTTCTTATATCTCCTACCCCATATCTATATTGCATCCAAGATGACACAAACAAACGAAATTGATTCATCTTATGAACGTTTTTTATTGAAGAAGAGAACTCACCCTACGCGTTTCATCTCGTCTCCAGTGGATGGAACGCACTTGACCCTGTTTACAAGTGTGAACGGCGTCGGCGCTCTGACTTCTGAGCAGTTCACTTTGCCAAGGGCCCAGCGATGAGTAAGTCGTTGTGCTGTTGACACCCATTGAACTGCCACCACCCACCTGTAGAGACGGCAAACGATCTTGTTTGGTTGGATCTCTGGTTGTCACCATTAAAGCAGCTTGTTCGGTCACGGCGTACAACTTTTGAGACACGTCTTTTCCTATAATGGAAGCGAAAAATGTTTTCATGTTTTATTCCGTTAGACGTGGCATATCGTCGTCGTTAGTTTCGTCTGCGTGCAATTTGCACGACCTGTCTCAGATGTGTAAACATTAGATGAAGCGGTTGCGGCAATCAACTAATGGCGTATCGATTCTCAGAAAAGAAAACGACGCCGAAGAGTCTACCGTGAAAAGCAAACTCACGGGACAAAAAAGGTAGAAAGAACAAAAGACATCGCAACGTTGATTCTATTTCTCTTTTTTTGTTTTGTTTAAAGAAGGTCGTCATTTGGATTCGAACGAACATGAAAAGATATGGAAGACGACATGAACTGATTGTTCTACAAGGACACATAGAGCAGCTCCTATACTCCCGCGTGAACTGTATATATTTATCTATATTGATCGATATAAGAGACACTGATATAGTACGCTCTGTGCAACACTCTATTTGATTCGGCTGGTCAGAGATTTTTTTCAGCTCTCTTGATGGTGGATGATTCTATAAAAGAGTTCATAGACACCGTTAGACCTGCTCGGAATAGACACATACTACCACTCCTCCCACGTTGATGTGTCTCTGCTCTGTTGCCAGTGGCACTGCTCGAATCAATAAACGTCAATCAATAGATGGAAAATGACGCACGATAGTGTCACCGGACCGCGTTGTATCCACAAAAACGTACACCCCGCAACTAAAAGACGCACCCTCTCCAGTTTTCCATCAGTCGTCGCAATTGGTTAAAAGAAAACAAAACGTTATAAAGCGAAGGGGCAAATATAAACACACACACAAACCTTTAATGGCATTAACGACCTGTTTTTCGTCCAACTATATTATAAGTCTAATGGGTTCTGACACGATTATAAGTTAACATTCTGCGACGGCTGCTATATTAGTGCAAGCACCTTGATGGTGAGTTGAATTTCCAAGTTTTGAGAGAGACCCTTAACTTACCAATCAAGCAATCGAGAAGGAATCTCAGCGGTGGGTTGTTGACGGTCAAGTGGTTCAGGTTTTCCGCATCCAATTGAAGTATCGTGCACGGTTCGTCAGCTGTGATGGAAACCTGTGTAACGTCTCAAAAGTAAATTATCTGGCGGTGGCGGTTCTTTACACAACAATATGAAGCAACAACACAAATATCTGTAGAAGTGATTCTTCTCAGACTACGATTGGGTTATTTATTATTTTGATGGATCGATATTTGCCAGGTATATTATTACCTGATGCCATACGCGAATATAATTGAAATTGTATATACCTTTATAAACGACCTTTTGGCCCTTAACATGGGCTACAAGGACCTTTCACATACTTAGAGAAACCCAATGAAGAGGAAAGTAAAAAAGGCTATATGCTGTAATTTCACCTGAATCTTGGAGGCTTTGACGTCTTGCGAGGAAACGTTCTGCATCATGTACCACTCGGGCGAATCGACGAACTGGAACGGTTCAATGTGATGCAGCAACCGGTTGCCGAGACCAAAAGTCACTCTCATTCTGTAAGGAAAAAACACAAAATAACATATTGCACTACCTGGTTGTTTTTTTTGTTATTATAATTAAAAATGAAATTTGAAAAAGAAACTATAAAGAAGATGATTTCAAAGGTAAATTACAAATCCTTCATTATTATAATGAAGAAAAGCATTCTCTTCCTTCTCTTTGACCAAGTCACTTTCATATCCACTACATTCTCTAAAAAGCTTTTGCCATGTTATCGATCGACTAACATGACCGTATAAAAAGGTTTTTATCTCCCTTAGGGCGCAGTATATAGTAGGAAGTCTACACAATAAGATAACCAGATTCTTTTCCCTTTTTTTATTATGTCTCTTTAGTACATACGAAAGTAACAGTGATAGCAACCACAACCGTTATGTCTGCATCAAATCGCTGCACACGCACAATATATAGTCAACTGAAAATGTTTGACAAATTGCCAATCTAAATTGGCGTTATTGGATTGCAGTGGGTCCCAGACTCACCGAGTCTTTTTTCGCAAGGTCCTAGGGGAGAAGACGAAAGTCTGTCATTGTTGCATCATATCGATTGTGAAGCTTATATTGAATCTACAATGATTACTCCAACATCGATCGGCATCATTTCCTTCCTCTAATATATTATTCCGAAAACGTACAGCTCGCTGCCTATCAAGTTACCGCGTCGACTCTATATTTAGTAGATCATTTTTCTCCGACTTTTTCTTTTATGTATTTTATTCGGATGTATAGCAAAAGAGATGGAGAGCGACAAGGGAGGGGGGTCTACCTAATCAACCAAGAGTTTCAGTGCCCCCATTCTATTAAAGCAACAATGTCCTTTCTTTTTTCTTCTTCTTATTTTATTTCTCTTTTACACAGGAGAGCAGCAGGAGAGCCGATTGCAATTCATTTGGATGCTTGTCAAACTTGGTCGGATGAAACTACAGCTTCCTTTCAGAAGAAACCTGTCAAAAACTAACTTTCCAATCTGCTCGCCGACGACCCTCAATGTTTACACTTCATTTTTCTCGCTTTATAAGACTCACTTTTTCTTTAGAAAAGAAGAAGAAGAAGAAAAAAAAATTTAATAAAAATGTCGCCTTCATTTCCGATCTTTATTAGACAGGCGAGCACGTTCACAGCATTTGATGTCGGGCTCTCAATTGCCAATGAAGAAATTCCATCGTTCCGTCGCGGAGCCTCCTCACTGTTTAGGAGGGTTTTTTTTATGGGAATACTAAGGGAACTTCATTTTGAATATGACTGGAGCTCTTCGTCGTCGCCCTGTGTGCATCTTGTTAAGATATTCAGAATTGTTGCACATATTCCCGCGATACACACACAAAAAACATTAATCAAAATGGCCTTGCCGGTTGCTGCAGCAGCTCTTATAATCTTTATGAGTAAAAGTTCAAGACCAAACTATGGCAAAAAGCTTTTTAGACATTCAAGGCACAACTTTTACATATGTACTTTGGTCGAAATGAAACTTTAACGCACCTAACAAAAAAAAAAGGAAAGTGGTTTTCATGGCATCGTGCGGTGCCTTAATAAAGATCTTCGCCGAACAAGAGCTCTCTTGGTTCGATATCAAATGAATACACAAAAAGCAATAGAGAATTTTTGGTCCGCAGGGATATTGTTCGTGTCTCAATTACCCTGGCAATAATTGCATTTATACACATTTGGAATATAACCGCAGGTCGCATATTCCTTAAATTCTATAAAGAGGTCTTGTTACACGAAGAAGAGCGGCAGCTTGGGGCTTGACTTATTTCGGCTTATTCTACGAACTATTCCGTTGGGTTTAAACAAGAGATCTACTTGAACTCGTCACTCATATGGAGCCGAGAGAGTCAGGCATTTTAGAGGTTGCCATAGTAACTAGTTTGAGGGCTGATTTGTTTCGAAAGAGGAGAAAGAATAGAGAAAGAAATTGGATGTAGTACTCACTTGCCAGACAAGAGGACGGATAATCTCATCGAGGCTGATGGATTTGATGACGATGATGACGACGATGTTGGAATGGAACAAAATTGTTGAGTAGCGACGAAGAAATCGTCGCCTACTTGTAGAGACCTTACGACAGACTTGTTGGTCAACTGAACAAAGAGCTCTTGAGAACAATCCAGCGGCACGAAGAGCTTTTGGTAAAGTTCGAGAAGTGGTTTCTGGCGAATTCGACCCGGCCGGAAGCGCCAACTCCAGTAGACAATGTGAACTAAAGTGCCAGCTGTCAATAACGCATTCCAGGCGAATACGTCAGGGGCGCAAAGTTCCAGACATGCCCACACCGTCACTAGTGCATAAGCCAAACCCATAAGAATTCGGCTGATGAAAATGCTCCAAACAAATGTGTGATGCGGAATCAGGAGAGATGCGGCGTAAAACAGGTGGGCAGCTTGATACAGTCCGTGTTGGGCTTTCTCCAAATCGCTGCACGATTGCAATTTTGTACTGCTGGTGCTGGCGATCGTCCAAGTTCCAAGACTAGAATTCCGGAAGTCGTCCAACACTTCCGGCATCCTCGGCGACTCCGTTCAAGTGAGACGCATTAGCGCTTTATCCAGCCGATGTCTGGGGTAACCTGAATAGTTACTGCAAGAATCCAGCAACTACACGAGGAGGTAAACAAATGAAAAATGTAGAAACACAAAGAAAGAAATGAACGAAAGAAAAAACCAAAAATAAAATCAAACGACTAGAATGTGATTCTAGATGACTGGATGGTTTGGAAGCGAACCGTCAACTGAAGAGAGGTACACAATTCCAATCGGATGTTGCATATACTACTACTACCTCTCTCTCTCTGCCACCACCACCTCCCTCTTACCTCCTCCACACACTCCTCCTTTTCCCCTCTTTCATCCATGTATGGAAGAGAGAAGACGAGGGGAGGAGAACGAACAGCGGCGATCGATACAATTCGACGCGACGCAAAATACTCTTTCCAACCTAAATAACGTTTAATTATCGTTGGATACTTTTGTAGATATAAAAGAGAAATCAATTAGTATCACTGTTTGTCGTCCTTGGCAGGTTCTTATTTTCCCTTTGAATAAATTTCAATTTGTCGCTTGATCCTGTGTTTGAAGAGGAATGAATGATCCCTTTCTATATAGATGCAATGGACATAATTGAATTCAAATACTAGGTACTATAGAATGGAACGAACTTATAAGCTTAAACTGCGTACAACGTTATAGTGGAGATCACATTTTCCCTGGCTGGCTGATGTTGACACCATCCATTTTCCGAATGTGACAGATGCTCACTGATCGATATTCAATCTAACGGCTGACTGTGAATCATACATTATACAGGGCTGCATCGCAGATATTTAGACGGAGCTTGAAAGGCTGTCGGTAAAGACAGAGTGGGAGGGGTGCGGTGCAAGACTGAGAGAGACGGGTGATTGAGATTGGGCGGCGGCCAACTGTTGCACAAAACATTGACTGGGCATGTGCGACGTGCACTCCCCTCCATCTCTATGCGTACTCTTCAGAGTATAAGAGGATATATACGTGTTGTATGGATTGGTAGAAATCCCCTTGTAAATGAAAGAGACGTGAGCCGATAATGCCCTCACACGTAGTTGGAGTAGGGAAATAATAGGATGAGAAGACTATAGGGGAGATTTTTTTTTTAAGAAAAAGAAAGAAAATTTATGGGTTCGATGGGACCTATAACCGATGCGCTAATCAAGTGTGACTAGTACAAGTTGTTGCCGTTATCAATAAAAACTTTGACACCACTGTTTATAGTATGTAGATAACAAAGGAAACTGGGGTTCCTGTCAATCGCTATAGTACAGACGAAAGTGTTTTTAAGGAAGCAGACGCTGCATTGTTTATTGTTTACAGTGAATAGTTCTTTCTAATGAAATGAAACGCAAGAATGGTTCCAATCAACGGAAGACTGGTGGTAACGAAAGAAAACGGAATTTCAATCAAAAGAATAACGCGGTAGCTGTTGGTAGATTTCAGGAATTGTTGGATTGTGATGTCGAATGGTCGAATCGACTCGCTAGTTACATGCAAAGTAAAATGCCTGGTATAACTGGCCTGTTTGAAAACAAATTCATGGAGGTAAAATGGAGTCATGAATAGCCTACACTAACCGGGATAATCGATAATGTTTACATTTTACAGATTTCCGGGTACATTTGGTTTCCAGCTCTTGCTGTTCTTTACTTTATGCATCCCCTGGTACATAAACAACTTCCAATCAACGTCATGCTTGGTAAAATAATCCCTTCCAAGTTGAATATTAGATTTAAATTTGTAAATTTGAATTTTCGCATTTTTTTTTTTTTAGCTTTAGCCTTCGACAGCGTCGTCATTTTATTAATCAAGGCTTTTGTCAAAAGGAAACGCCCACCTACAAAGAACCCTGACTTCTTTACTGCAATAGGGCCAGACCAATACAGTTTCCCTTCAGGACATGCAAGCAGGACAATTTTGATATCTTTTATCTTTACTCAAATTAATCCGTTATTTGGAAATGGTTACCTCAATTTGATGGCCTCTCTTCTGATTTGGAGTTGGTCCATCTCTGTTTGTTTCTCCAGAATGCTCAATGGTCGGCATCATCTCTTGGATGTTGTAACTGGTGCCTTGATTGGAATTGTTGAAGGTTCTTTTATCATTATTTCTTCCCTCTGGATTTCTCCTAAAAAAGCGGAGAATATCTTTGAATTCCTTTATTAAAAACATGAAAATGTGATTTAATTACCATTTCAGTAATAAATAAATAATTTTTTTGTTACACTGCATTTCCAGTCAGCGAATAATTTTGTGAATTACAGTGTGAGCATTAAAATAGAATTGGCAACTCGTACAGACACGGACAGGATAACAATTTTCCGAGCAGACGACGAGTCACCAAAACAAAAAACGGACTCGCGTTGTAAATTTGTCATCTTAATGAAATGAACCAAAATGAATTGAATCGACGAAAGTTTGGCTCTAATCAGGGAGATCTAAGTGAAGAATATATTAGTCACGATGGAAAACGCACGGTTCCCGGAGGACTTCGAAAATTTTTGGATTTGGATGCAGAGTTGACGAAAAATTTCACCAACTTCTTGCATAGTAAACTACCAAATATCACCAAATCTGAAACTAAGTTCATGGAGGTATAAAAACATACATTAATAATCTTAAATCCATATCCTTCATAACAACTTTCTTAGATTTCTGGCAGTGGGTATATTTGGCTTCCAGTTTGTGCCATTCTTTACTTCATGCATCCTCTTGTGCCAAAGCAACTTCCTATTAATCTCATCATGGGTATAAATTTAATTTTATAAAGGGTCTTTAAAAAAAAAAAGTATCTATTTCTTACAATAACAAAATTTGTAGCTTTTGTACTGGACATTGTTGTCATTGGACTGTTGAAAGCATTTGCCAGAAGGAGACGTCCACCTACAAGAAACCCAGACTTCTTTAAATCAATTGGACCAGACCAGTACAGTTTCCCTTCTGGCCATGCAAGCCGTTCTGTACTTATAGCTTTCATTTTTTCTCAAATCAATCCATTTTTTGATTTTGGGTACCTGAATTTTGTTGTCTCTCTTCTTCTATGGGGCTGGTCCTTAACTGTTTGTTTCTCTCGAATTCTGAACGGCCGTCACTATCTCTTTGATGTCGCAGTAGGTGTTTTCATTGGATTTGTTGAAGGTTATCTCACGTCATACCTCTGGATGTCCCCCGAGCGAGCTGAAAACATTTTAAATTTCCTTTCTGATGAGGCCCCTGATATTTGATTGAATATTTCAGATATGAGTGAGATAAAAATAAAATTATTGTTATGAATGCAATCTGAGATACACATCTGAGATAACTTTCATCCCTGCACTTTAATTTATTCAAATAATACTGTCTTTATAAGTGTATATAGCAATTATCCTAAATTCTGCAAGTTAAGTTCAGTCTACTTTTGAAACAGTTTTAAGGAAGATGTTGGAGCCAAGGACAGTGAATTGAATTTGGATATTATCACAAACTAACCGATTTGAATTCCCTTCCAAGATCCACATTTCATGAGTCCATTGTTTAAAAAGTTTTATCCAGGTTTCCTGTTCTTCTGCAGTTAGTGTCAAGAGTAAACTCAAGCTTACCTGGAAAGAGAAATTATCAGAATAAAGTAAAAAAAAAAAAATTGTAAAAAGCCTTTTAGCTAAAATACATATAACAATATTGTTGTTTGTTTCCTTCTTCCAATGTACTCTACAGTTTCAGAAATAAGAGACAAAATGCTGGCATAGTGGAATTGAGAAAGTGGGCCCTTATTGCCTCTTTCATATTCATTCAAACCATTCACAACAAGGACATCAGGTAAAAGCTCGCTAGGTGTTGTGCAGAAACCTATAAGTAATTCTTCAAGACTCTTCAATTCTTGACAATATCTATAGGAAAGTATTAGTTAACTAATTGCATTGCACTTTTAAAAAATTGTGATAATCTAGTACTTGAAAGTGATATTTGCCATATTTCCAGTTTCCACACTTGGAAGGCTGTGTGTAGTAGGAGGGATTCGGGTGAGTTCTTTAGCCATCACATACATGATCTGTTTATCTAGGGATGCATGAGTAAGTGCAGCCTGAGTGGAGAATAAGCGGGTTATTAAGTAACTACAATACATTGAGATGGAAGTTAAAAAATTAAACACTTGCTTGAAACAACAATCCATTTCTTTGCACTTGACTTTGACCAATCATCAACAAAGATTGCCAATAGGGACTTTTGGAAAAATGTGTTGCCATAACAGTATTTTGAGTTTCTAAAATAACATTGATAGGTAAAATTGCTTTTAAAAGAGAAAATGATTTGACTTCGTCTCCAAGTACGCGAGGTTCTTCGTCATTGTTATCTGTCATTTTTTTAAAGACAGCGCCTTGATAAATTTAAGCCAAAGCTGTCAGTTTTCCTAAAATTCGTACTGTGGGCTATGGCATAACCGGCATAACGCATAAAACCGTCAGATATGGAGCCCAACAATAAATCAATAATTGTGCCAATTAAAAAATTCTTAATTTATTTTAAAAATTTTTACCCCACCCCATTTCGAGAGAATTTCGGACGAGTACGTGGCAGCCTAGACTCGCGAGTGCGGTATATTATACTCGATAATCCACTCTCACGTACCCATCCTACTCATCCAATCTTCTTACGATCTTAACGTCATGGAGGATTATTAATTATTTACATCAACTCCGAGATTCGAACTCGTGACCCACAATTCCCCCTGTACCCCCTAATGGAATGATTGTTCGCTAACCAACCTTCCATTGGGGGGTATTAAAATATTTGCTTTTTAAAATAGCCAAAATACAAAGTTGCAAGAAATTAAGAAATTATTTATGCGAAGTGACAATTTAATAAGAAACGCAACATTAATACCGGAGTCTATAGCCAAAGTAATCTAAAGACCACTGGTCTTTATCTATGCTATAGCTCTGACAAGTGATAAATACATAATTCGGAAGTACATAATCAAATCTAGGTTAGCCTACACTATTAATGATGTTAATTTTAAAAAGTATGACATTCATTTATGGCAATGCCAAGCAACGGTTTAAGGAATTATATTGAAAAAGAACCCGTGAATACAGCATTTAGTCACACTAGCAATACCACAACTATTCAGAAAATAAAAATGAAAATATTACACAGTAACCAACAGACAAATAATTAACACTTCTGAGGTGAGGAATAATGGAGTATTATCTAAACAATAAAGTGGAAAGGAAAGAAAATTGATAGGTGACAAATTACGTTGCCGTTTAGACTTGGGTTAGTAATGAAGACAGAGAAATAGGCCGTATGGAAATACATGAAATAACGGTTGGGGCCTACAAAAAGCAAATCCAAAGAGAACTGAAAAAATAACTCAAAATATCAAACCAGACCAATCAATCAATGGTGAGATCCAAAAAAAGGATGTCGGGCTTAATGCGCTTAGGGGGAGAGAGGATGAGGACTTCATCCGACGTCGTCGACGAGGGAACGGATTCCAGATGCCTTTTTTCTGTAAGCTTCGCCGCCGCACGTCTCCGGCTGAGACTTTGACGAAGTTTCAGCACATTTTCTATTTCCAATCTCAATCTACGATAAGGTTCTGTAACACGATCATGGTGTTCTTTTGTTTTTTCAAGTTGACAAACTTTGTCAGCGCCGAACCATTTCTTCACTGAAACACTGAACCCGTTCAATGGGCCATTCTGGATTAGTTCTTCTGTGAATCCCTTGAGACTTGTCTCGCTTCTGATATGGTAGTAGAAATCTTTTAGCGGGGAACGAAGAAAACTTTCCACTTCAGGATGGTTGGGTACTTTGGCTTTCGGCATACACCAGGTGAATGACGGTTCCTCCAGGGATTTCCATTTTGACACCAAATAATCCACGATGCGTTTAAAAGCATCAAAAGAAAATGACGAGTTCACGATAGCATCTTGGATATTGGCATTGCCCAAGAAAATCCGCTGGAAGGCTTGGTTACCATCAGTAATAACGACGGAGGAACAAATCCTATCTGCAAACAATTTCCAGGAACGAGCGTCGTCAATCCAAAACAAGCAATTCAAAATTTTTAAATGATCCTCTTCTGAATCGCTGACTGACAAAAAATTTTGACCGACAAAATGTCTACACAGCTCAGAAAAAAAATCAAGACAATTTGAGAATTTCTTGATGCAGGGCTTCGTTGTGACTACCGAAATGTGAAGATCAAGCAAAACCATCTTCAGGTGAATGAGTGGCAATTTTTCCAAATACGGTAGAAATGATCGATTAATATTCTTTTGATTGGGGTCAAAGCGATGCTTTTCAATCAAGAAGAAAAGATGAACGCATACGTAGAATTTCGATTGTTTAAAATCTTTTTGATTTTGCGGTATTGGGGTGTTTGTATCCAATTTTTGGTATTCTTCAATTACCCATGACTCGATGAGGGTAGCGCAGGAGTTCAAAATATCCATCCTGGAAATAGGTTCCAGCTTACTCCAAACGGCAGACGAAGAGACGAGATCTTTGAAAAATTGATATTTGAAATTTGGGGACCAACATCCAGCGGATTCGATTGTACACACTTCCTTTATTAACGATTGCGCCAATGACTTTTCGAGATAATGAATAAAGCACCAGACCATATTCGAAACTGCTTCTCTACGTTGCATTACTTTAGGGTTCTTCTTCATTTCCGAAATCAATAACTTGCAGATTTCACGCATCATGGCTGAATAGCAGGGGTGTTTGCTTAAACGTTTGCTGTGGGATTTTTGAAAGCCATCAAGGATGTACCACAATTGTTCAAAATTCATTTGAGTAAGCTGTAACGAGATGGAGGGTATCCGTTGGGGATCTACTAGTTCAGGGTTACGTTCCATTCGCATCACAAACCTAAGACAAAAAGTCAAACTAGATAGTAGAGGTTCACATTTATATGTCCAAGTATAGTCTGAAGGTGACAGAGCTTCCTCTTTAATGGCTGCCAATTGCTTGAATAACAACGTAGAGTAACAATCTACTACTGAGATTCGCGCAGTTTTTTCTAATTCTGACAAGGTGTCAAATTTCCAAAAAGCTGGATTAGAAATCAGTTTTTGCAACAGCATCAGATGGCTTGAATCGAGGTAACTTTTTTGAACGGGGACGCTGATTATTTTGGAAATCAGAGACTTGAGCAATTCTGAATTTCCAAGTCGAATAAAACAGTTGAGCAATCCAAAGGCGTCTGAAGCGGAGGGGACGCGTAGTTCACAGGATAAAAAGCTCTTGCAGATTTCTAAGAACGCAAATTGACAGGATGCAATGCCCATGAAGCGCGAGTTACCTTGAGAATCTAATTGCAATACCAAACGGCACTGTAAGAAGGAATTCAGCTTGGGGAAAAGAGAGACGAAAGACTTAATTCTTTCTTGACTGGAGGCTTCTGGATACACTTCCAATGTAACGATTGAATCCATGTATAAAGATACATCTGATAGTTCGAGAGCTGCAGCTCCATACTGGTCGAGGTTGACGATCGATGACGCTAGACGATCTCCAACCAGCATAGCTCCTTTGACGCATTTGACATCAAGAAAGTACTGAATCAATTTGACAATTGGCACAAATTGTTTCGTAATTCTATCAGCAGTTATCAGCCCTTCAATAAGGTCGACGCAATCACCCCAAACTAGAGAAAACGCAAGTTAGGCACTATTTAAATGTATAAAAAAATTGCACAAAAGATAACTTACCATTACTTTGACAGACGAATTTAACGACAGCATGAGCTACTTGCTCATTTTGAATGCCCTCAAAAGTCTCCAATTTCCTTTCCTTCACTGCAGTATCGAATTCTGATCCAATGATTTTCAATATCTCAAGTCCTTCTTTTCGTGCTCGCAAGGCGATGCAGAGACGAAGCAATCTCAGCGTCAACTCGCCGTTTCGAAAAGCTGACTGGGTCCAGATTCTTTGAGGATAGGTGAAGCAATATTCGACTACCTGGCGCAAATCATGAGTGAGCTGTTGTTGAACCAACGGCTGCCATCCGGGAGCGGAAGTCAATGGACTTTCAAGGTTATTCAAAAGCATACCGAGACCATAGCGACAGTAAATTTCAACAGATCGATGTTTTGGCCACATGACTAATATTGTACGGAAGTACATCCTCTGACGAATTTTGATCCGGTTTACCCCACCCTGACCATAGCTGCAATCAGTCGAACTTAGTCTGTAAAATTTGTTTTCCTTGTCAGGTAAAATCCTAGAAGGCTCCAGCAAGTTCCGAATGGGTCCAACACACTGCTCGGTCCAGTTTAATCCTCCGATTTTTATATCTTTGAAAACACCATTCGAATCTATCCAGCGCGAAATTATTGTTGACTTTGTTTCCTTGGAAGGGCTGGAACAATACCATTTTTCTTGCTTCGTGTTGGTATGTTTGACCATTGCGAGATGCACGTCGATAAAAGGGCAGCAACGGAGGAGATCAGCCAAGTGTCGATCTTTCCCTTGAAGGTGATGAAACGAGAGACTATTCTCGAAATACTTCTCTTCAAGAACAAAAAACAAAACATCTTCTTCTTCACACTTCATCATGGCTGGGTTGTTTAAATCGCAAAAACAACCATTTTTCTCTTCCTGATAACCGTCAGCCTCACTATCGAAATCAGATACATCTTCATCATCTTCGCAATCCTCAATTTCCGTGTCGACTTCTTCGTCATTCAACGAGAAATTGTCGCTGTCAGAAGATCCATTTAATACAATAACAGATGGCAGATGACTAGAGCTCACCGCTTTGGGAATAAGAGGAAATGTTTTTTCATCCATTAAAGTAACGATGGGGATTTCGAGGTTTCCTTTGGGCAGTGGATTCTGTTTGACTAAGGTGTAATATTCATCATCATCTTGATTAGCAATCCAAGGAATGAGCGCTGATTCTAGTTTCCTCTTCGAAGTGAGAAAAATGAAGAAATCGGCTGGTATCGCAATGTTAGAATTGGTCCACACCAAATTGAACAGGAGCGTTAACTTCAAGCCTCGGGTGACGGGATTCATAATATACTCGCAGCTGTTGTAAAACGAAGAAAGGAACAGCTTGTCACAATCATCACAACTAACTTGCTCTCCCTTATATCTCATTTGAATGTTTCCACCTTCATGGCCTCCAGCTACAGGTAAATGAAGAATCGCTGTACCGAATGTTCCTAACACAGTGAACATATAATAAGTATAAGCAATTAATAATAACACTGAGGTAAATCTTACCAAATTCTTTGTCTAAGTCGGCAGTGTGAGTGTATTGTCCATCTACCTCATGTAGTATCAGCTTATCAAGATAAGCTTCCATTTTCATTGTTTTAGTAACAGGAAGTCCTAACTCCTTGATGACTAGAGAACTTATCTCTGTGTTTGTTGATAAAAGAAACTTTGATGAATCTATTTCAAAACTGTGTTCCCGTGGTGAGATAGAGATGGTGTTTGTAGAAGCACCTGCAACAAGCTGTTGTTTTCGTGAAAACACCTTTATTCTTTCAGCATCCTGAAATATTTAAAATTAACAAAATTCAATTTAGTAAACATATCGATATTACTAAAAAGTATGGTTTTTAAACTGTTCTCAATACCAGAAGAGATAGAGGTATATTAATGTTTCCAATATCTTCCAGCTGAATAGACGGTAGTAAAATTTCATCAACTAACATCGTCACAGCTCCAAAATCCAATAATCTTTCACGTGGGGGCAGTACAGCTTCAGCAATACACTGCCTATCAATTTCTATTGAAGCTTTCATGGTTCTTTTCTTTTGTCTGCAATTTTAAATATGACAAATCTTATTCATGTCCACTTTTTGCAGGAATTGCAATTTGCAGATAACTGTGTTGTCAACTTGGCGTATAGGATAAATTTCAATTTCCCACTTATTCTTCAGTATCAGTACCTCTCATTCAACTGCAATTGGCCAATTGCAAACAATTTAACATTTTAACAATTTTCTGCAACTGCAAACAATTTATCAATCTACCCAACCTCATACTTACAGCGTTGCCTGTCCGGAGGTTCTACGTACGGTTCTTTTTAAAATGAATCTGGCATCATAATCACATGATGCTTGCTATTTTTGTGCAACTTGGTCTCAACACGCCGCGGCGGTACTTACCGCCGCCTGACCGTACAACCACCGCGGCGGTACGTACTGCCGCGGCAAAGAATTTCTCCAAGATCACAGCGCCACTCGGTGGCGATGTGGGGCAAGGGCAATTCACACGACGAACAGAAGATACCGGCATACCGCATAACTAACACCTTTTACGTTGTTGAGAAGCATTTGTACACAATTAAGAAATCATTTTATCGTTTAAATTTGGACGAAATAAGGTGTTAATTGGGGTTGCAGTACAAAACATCACGGGCCACAAAATTTCCAGCAACCAGCCCTCAGAACAAAGTAATTTGAATTATTATGAATTAGTGCAAAAAAACACTTAGAAGAAATGAACTAAATTAAGAAATGTTCTTTAATGAAAAAATTCCTTTCGAACCAACCATTTTAACAAGATTTATTAATATTAATTCTGTAATATAATAACATTGGCGGTATTCAGTTTACTGATATTAATGTAGATGGCAGCACTTTCGCTAGTGTTTATGTTGAAATGCATGAAAGCATGGCCGATTGGCCTTGATGGCATGGCTCTTGATTCCATCCACTGAATCATTTCAAAAATTCCACCGTGAATCACTTCACAATTTTAATTCTTATTTCCTCTATCAATCATGGATGACACCACGGATCCAGGGCAATCGAGAAATAATGAACATTCTGATGATGAAGATGATGAAACAGAATTGTTCAAGGGCATGTTGAGAGAAAATCAGAATAGCAACTTGTACAGAGAAGGGAACAGTGATTCTCGAGTTGTTGCTTTTAAAACCAAAATTAGAGCAAACAAAACTGGGAAAAGAAAAAAGAGGGATAAAAAGTCATCAAATTCGAGAACACAAAGACAAAGAGTTGAAGATTTACTATTTAAGGTAATTGTGAACGATCAATTAATTTTTTCTTTATGTTAATCATTTCTCATTTAAGGGTTTCCAAATTGGTAGAGACAGTGGAGAGGAAGCTGTTGTGTTTATTGCCATGTACCTTCCTTGCGAAAGCCGTGGTGTATGCAAACGATTTGGGTTTGGACCCAAGGCTGATTCCATGGCTCAGACTGGATTTGTGAGAGAGTTCTTCGATAAGTGGGAGCAGCTATGCATTAAAAAGAATTGTATTGCAATTGAAATTCAATGTCTCTTGAGACTTGCATCTTGGTAACACAATATTTTATTTCAGGTGATCAAAAGAAAGAACTTCAAAAAGCAAAATCTGTTGAGGCTCAAAGAAGTAATGAAAATCCCAATGAAGACCAAAATGAGATACAATCAAGCAACAATAGCAGTAAGATTGATACATAACCAAACTTAATTCCCCAATACAATCTTTTATTTCCTTGTTTGTAGATGACATTACTGAAATTCCTCTAGTGGTTGTTGAAACTGGTGCGCTGATGAATGTTACTGGAGCTCAAAGTATTATTGAAGATCCCAATGAAGACCAATATGGGCTACAAACAAGCAACAGTAAGATATAAAATTCACCAAGCTCAATTATTTAATATAATCATTTATTTCCCTGTTTATAGATGATATTATTCCAACTCTTCCAGTTGATGTTGAAACTGGTACGCTGATGAAATCTACTGAGGCTCAAAGTAGAATGGACTATTCGAGTGATTGGCAAAATGTTCTACCAACAAGCCACAATGGCAGTAAGATTTTAACGTAGCCAAACCTAATTCCCTAATCCCTAATAATTTGTTATTATTATTCTTTTTAGATGATATTCTTGCAACAGATGTCGGCACTGATACTCTGATGAATTTCGAGAACACATTACCAGAACACACGCCAGGCGTCTCACCAATTCGAATGGTGCAAATGCCGCAGCCATCCACACTGTGTCGTCCAACTCTGGTGAGGCCACCGACTCCTGTAGTGAAACCGACTCCTGTTAGGCCACCGACTCCTGTGAGGCCGCCGACTCCTGTGAGGCCGCCAACTGTTAGGCCGCCAACTCCTGTTAGGCCACCGACTCCTGTGAGGCCGCCAACTCCTGTTAGGCCACCGACTCCTGTGAGGCCGCCAACTCCTGTTAGGCCACCGACTCCTCAGCCCGATCGCCCAATTCTTTTACTGCAACGGTCACAGCACCCATCCAGTCTGTTGACAATGGATCAACTTATTCATCCCACACCTACGCAACCATCGACGTCCATGACGCGATCCAGCTCTCCACATGAAGCACTCCTCCAACCGTCGGTGGGTGCGATGTCATCAAGCTCTTCCTCTCCACATTCAACAGTTGTTCAGCCGTCGTCTCGTCATTCACCATCAAGCACGTCCCGAACGTCGGCGAAAGTAGCAAGAGGACGTGGAGGGGGAACAAAACGAACGGCGCAAAAAAATGGAAATTCGGGTGTTTCGAAAAGATCCTACCAACCTTTAACTAAGGCTTACACTTGGGCGGGGAAATATTTTGCCTTTGCTGAATGGTCCCAAAAATATGTATACCTATCTGATCTCCCACCCACAGTGACCGAAGTCATCCCTTTGCAGGAAGACCCGCTTGCTGCTGTTACCCAATTGTGCTAACAAATTGTGCTAGAAATTTAAAAAATTCCTGCAATCTACCCACAAAGGGAAAAAATGTATGCAACTCAGACAACTCAGATTCCTGTCATTGTCATCTACTGACAATTAAATCAAGAACTTGTAAAGGTAACCGTACTGAAGTACGGATACTGACTACGTGTATGTTTCGCTGGTGACAATGGGCGAAATGTGAATGTATCATGTATGTTTTCCGTGTTTACTAATGTTGTGTTCCAAAATCTCTTTAAGTCAACCAAGAAGTTTTTACTACTTTATCGGAACTGTTCGACTTGAACTGTGATTGTGACTGCTGTGTTCGACGAGATTTCATTTGTCCCTATGAGACTAAGAGGCTGGCTAGCTAGGCTGTTCATAGAAGAAACAACCAGGTATATCAATGCATTTTCATTCTAAGTTCATAGTCATGTTAACCATAGTAAATTTTGTATTTAATAATACATAATATTTAACAGATTGTCCCAGCAAAGAGAAAGGTGCATGCCAAGACATATGGCTCAGCCCCATTCAATTCAACAAGGGAAGGCTCAAATAGTTAAACATTATTGATTGCTCTTGTATTGATGCACAAGGAGAATACCACCAGTTGTGAACATGGGAGAAGCAGGCAAGTAAACTTTTCAGAAATCCTTTCGTGCTGATTTTGCTGATCTCTTTCTTATGTTTAGAATTGACATGACTGCAAATTAAGTCAGAGTATACATTTTTTGTGGCAAAGGGATCAATGAATATGAAGTTTTCTTTGACCAAGCTGTAGACTCAAAGTCTATTTGCTTCCAGCTGCTAGACCAGAACACGAGACAAAGTAGGCATTGGAAATTGCAAAGACATTTGATGGTGTGCCCCTTTACTGCCCTCACTAATTTGGGAACAATATAACAGCAGTTTTATTTTATGATCAACTTAAGAGATTAATTTATCTTTGTTTCTTTTTACTTCTCAGGTAAAATTGTTTCAGTATACTGATCCTGCAGCTGAAGCACGTGTTGATAATAGCATTTTATTTTAACAACGTCCTAGTCAAGAAAATAACTGAAATCTTGGGAATGGTGCAACTGAATAGGTTTTTAATTGTGACTCATCATTCAGACTTCGAAGTACTAATGTATTTATTGTATCATTTCTATTTACATCAGATGGTATCGTGATGTACTCCAATGAGTATAATTATTCCTTCAGTTGCCATAAGAGTAGATGTGTCCTACCCACACAGAAGCCAGAAGACCAAGTCTCATATTATCAAAAGAAAGCTCATGTTCTGTCGGTTCTGAATTGATTCCCATGTATAATTTATAATAAAACACATTTGTTTGGAGGGTAAAATGGCACTTGTTGATGGGTTTCACTAAGCTGTACTCTTGCGTTTCAAATATTTTGGTGCTCAATTAAGTCAAGACGATCTTGGCCATGCCTCACACTTTTCATTTGTGTAGCGTCACAATTGTATTATTTTGAAATTGAAATTCTCGCTGGTCACAAACGTGTTTATTTGAATACAATAAAAAAGATGTGTTCAATATTTCTCTTTGAATGCACTGTTTTTGAACGCTATATCCTGACTCGTCTATTTTTATAAAAATCTATATGATTTTCCATTAAGATATCATAAACACTGGTAAATTAGTGCATAAGCTAGTATGGTCGTCGAGACTCATGTAGTCGGGACGAAGCCCCATTCCCCCCGCCAGTCTGTAATGGCAAGTGCCGTACAAAAAAAAAATCCCAAAATTACGTTATATCTTGAAAACCGTTCTTATTAGCGAGTTTTGGTCATCGTATTTTGTATCTAAACATGTTAAAAGTTATAATTATCAAGAAAAAACTGAAAAAAATTTCCGTCCCCAACGGCTTTCATTCAACGATGGCGGCGGCCGTGGGCCCACAGTCGGGGCTGTTTAGCGCATGAGTTCGTACCGGGTGGTAAAATCTTGCGAAATTAATTGCATGTGATCGATTAAAGATAGAAAAATTCTGTGTTCAGAAAATGAATTGGCGTGTAAGTATCTCTCAAAAAATATAAAAAGGAAATTATGCGCGTAAAAAATGTGCCTCGGGCAGAAAACTACGATAAAGTTTTTTCGCCTAATTCCTGTGAAGTACACATGCGTGTGTTTATTTAAGGCTTATTCTGACCTGATATTCCGATTCAGCGTCAAAAGTTGAGTTAAAGTTGTTAATTTCATTCATTTTGGTAGTAGCCTGAGGGATTTGGTTTTTTGCGATCTAATTTTTTTCTGGAAAAAGTCCGCCCTGTTACGGTAAGCGACTTACTGCGCTTTTTTCCTTAAAAAAAAAAGTGTCGTAAACCAATAACTCCCGCAGGCTACCACCAATATGAATGAAAAATACAACTCTTAATCAACTTTTTACGCCGAATCGGAATATCAGGTCAAAATAAGCCTAAAATAAACACACGCATGTGTAATTAACTGTGAACGATTTTTTTAGTTTCACGCACGCTACTATGCGGCTGACCACCAATATAAATGAAAATTACTACTCTGACTCAACTTTTTACGCTGAATAAAAATTTGAAGTCAGATTAAGTCTTTTATGAACATTTATGAACTTTTATGAACAGGTAATTATAAAAGGTCAGGAATATTTAATTCTCTGATGTATTAGATAACTTAAATTTTGCTAATTTTAAATCTGCTGAGACTGATTGAAACCTGCTTTTATAGTCAGGTCAATAAAGCCAGTCAACATTGAAAATATTAACATAACAGAAGTAGATGAAATATATATGTATTTTCTTATAATCATTAGGCATTGGAAATGGAAAGTTATAATCCTACAGCTAAGAGACCAGACTATTCCATCCGCATCCATCTTCGCTCAAGTCAGCACACTTCATGGTCATTCGACAAGACACTTTTCTCCTGCATGGCAGTTCAAGTTAGATTATACGGTCTTGAAGAAAGGTTCGTATCTTTCTAAACAACTTCTGTAAGTTACAAGATATACATCTTATACAAGCAGATTTCCTTCCTCAAAGATACAGTTCTGAAGTAGTACGATAGTCTTATATATTTTTACCCATTCCTCAAGAAAATATTGTTGACTTGATCAATCAAAATATAAACTTTTTCACTTAATAAAAGCAGTTTTCATGTTATAAGAGACAACCAAGGTTGGATTACTTGTTAAAAAATAGACAAAATTGAAACCATAAGAATTGTTCACTGATTTATTATTGTAAGAACTGAACGACATGAATGCACTTTATTTTCTTGCCCTAAATACCACAGTCTTCATCATCTAAATTTCCCAAAAACAATTCCTCTGCTCTGTGATCTTCATTATCCGGGGCATTTGATTTGGGATTTATTCCAACGTCTTCACTGCCAGACTCATCGGTTTCGAAATCTTCATAGTCATAATCATCGTCTTCATCTGCATCTTCTTCGTCTAAATCTTCATCCGCGTTTGGGATGGTTCCGGAAAAATCCTCTGACGTGATCAAATGTTCAAGTAGTTCCTCATCATCCATCCCCTCCTTTGCCTGCAACAAATCATTTCTAAGCAAATCCAAACCCGTCGATGCGATACAACTAAGGTTATAGATTTCGCTTTGAATAAGAAAGTTTGACCCAGACAGTATTTCTTTCTCATCTAGTAGGGAACTAGCAGCACACCCTTCTTCGATTTTGGAAGTTATTTCTATAATGCGTCCTGTTTGATTCTTCAGTTTGTCTTGTAAATCGAGACGAAGTTGATTTAGAGTTGCGAAAAATTGCTTCAACTCATTAGGGGATATAATAACCTCCTCTTCATAACGGCAGGTAAGCATCCATGCTTCACAAAGCTGTTGATCTTCGTGATATGGAACTATAAATAAAAGGTGAATGAAACCAAACTATAATAATTGAATTTCAGATAACCTTGTAGCTAGTGATTACTTTTTAGAGGATGGATTTTTCTTATTTTACCGCTATCGAATTGTTCTTCGGAGATGTCCAGTTTGTACTGTTCCTTGATTTTGGTCATCAACTTGCGAGCCTTATCTTTTACAGTTCGTATTCTTTTTTGAAGTCGTTTACGCTGTTTTGACCTCTCTAGAAAAAAAAATACAGAAACGAATCAAATATGCGTTATCAATTTAGGAAACTTATTTTTTGACTTATTTAACATAAATTTTTAAAAATGGACTCTTACCAGCATCTTTTGAGACTTTACGTTTAAGGACTTGTATTTCTAAGAATAATCCTTCAAGATTGTTTATAGCTTCATGAAACGGAGTGTTAACTGTAACTGAGTTGTTACCTGTGAGTAGGAACGAAATAATTAATAAAATGACTTAAGTAAGAGAAAAAATTTGATTACTTTTACAGCGCTCGGCAAATCGAACCAATTTTACATAAATACATCTCAAGTCTTGTTCGTGATTTTTATACAGCTTTTCTTGTTTGAGACGATTGACGTCGGCTGAATATCGCTTGATCTTTTTATTTGCCTATGGATGTAAATAAGATTGAAATAATGTAACAGTATATTAGTGCTGTAACCATACAAGAGTAATAAGCTTTTCCATTTTGGCCACTTTGGTCTTGTTTCCTTCTACTCTAAAGTGCTCTGATTTCTGTTTATAGTCAACCAGCTTGACTTTTTGCTATAATAGTTTATGAAACAAACAAAAAATAATTAAGTGTAACAAAGGGCAATCAGTAACAAGTACGTAGTTCTACAATCACCTCTTCAATTAGAGAAGCGCCTTTTTCACACAGAAGATTAACCTTCTCAAGTCGCGCATCCATCAGCTTGGATGTTTGTTTGCGGTACCATTTTACTCTAACCCTAGCCTATAATTTGATTAACACTCTCTTTAAGTGGCACCTATAATGGCAGTGTAATACACAAATTTCTACATGAAAAGAAATCAGAAAGAAATTTACCGTGTGATACGTTTTTAGGATACCTTTGACCATACGATGGATCTTACCCCAGTTTTCTTTGATAAAACTAGAGCTAAAAGTATCTATTCTTCCTTTAAATTGAAAAACAAAAAAATAAATAAATAACGTGACGTCCATATTGTTTTCGAAACAGCAGAATACTCACGAGATGCACTCATGTGTTTGGTTGTTGTTACAAAGCGACTGGTGTGTGCATTATTTTGTTCTTGACTTTCACCACTAGTAGCGCCAGCTCCTTTTTTGTAAGATCCAAGGTGTAGTAGCTAAAACAAAGCTGCTTAATAAAGTATGGTAGTAATAAATATATCAAGTTGATTACTTGGCAAAACCACGCGTGTGTTTTCCCGTGCCATCGCGAGAGAAAGTCTATGGTCAAAGTGATAAGACCTTCAAATCTTTCTCTTAGCTCTTCAGTCTGAGTGACTTTCAAAAGAAAAATCCAGTACTGACATACGACATCGTAACAAAAGAAACGGACATTCTTGTCCTTAGCGTACTCATGTAAGTACAGTACATGGCGGTATGTTTCACCCATGAACAAATTTAGCGCCCTCCATACCCACCCGTGACGGCAGCTCATAATGAGCAAACCAGTTTCATCCAGACCTTTCATTGATGAAGATGTTGTTTTAGCAGCCTGGTAAACTGCTGCGCCACAGTTTTCTTTATTTTTTGACTAGGATTCAGAGAACTTAAATGAATGTTTCAACAGTATGTCCAAACGAATAATATATACCTGCGGCGGAATGACATTATTAATGAGATCCAAAAATTCCTTAACGTCTTTATCAGATGCTATCATGATATCTTGAAAGAGAGGATCGGTTTCAAATCTAGTTTGTTAACGAATAGATTAATTTTCGAAAACCTTAACAGAAATATTATCATCAAAAAGTACCCTTTAGCTGTAATACAACGATAGCACTTAAAATTTCCATCGACGTGAAGAGCAATTGGGTGTTCTCCACACGCCCAACAAATACCAGGTTTATAGAGAAGTACTTCATTTTGAATGCGATATCGCATTAGATTATTCTCGTCATAGGCTTTAGAAAACAGAATGGGATTGATGTAACTTGACTGACAAGGATAAAAAAAACATCATATATTAAGGTTATTGTTTGCTAAATCAGTTCAGTTAAATTTAAGATTACCCGGCCATTTTGAGTAGACATTTGAGAAAGACTTCTCAGAAACATTTCTTGTGATGTTCCAGGAGTATTGTTTTGAATTTCGTACCAGGTATCCAAAAGATGTTCATCAAAAAAGAGATTAGCAGGTTCTTCCTTATCCTTTCCTGGTTTACCTGGTATCCATTCTGAATAAACGTACTCTTCATCGAGGGCATCCCTACACTCTCCACAAGAAGTGCAGCTGAAACTGGCAGACTTTAAATCAAACCTTCCTAAGAAAAATACAGATATTCGTAAAGACTTTCGATTGACAATAAATGTATGTGATTTCTTAATGGGTCCGTATATACCTTTAACTGTGATAACAGTAACATCGTTGGTTCCGGTATTTAATACACAAGTGTCCAGCTCATTACAACTCCAACACCTGGAAGGAGGGAAGGAAGTTACAGGAACGGCTATAAATAAGAAATAGTGTAAAGTCACAACAAATGCTGAATTCAAAAATGGCCAAACAATATCAGTACCTTTCTCAATTTTTTGACCAAACTCGTTCATAAACTCGGTTGGTAATAGTTGCTCAGTTGAGTAGTTTTTACTTGTTTTATAAACTCTGGCATGAAGTGGATTGAAAAAATGGAATGCATAATCACATTCCCAGCATAAATGTTGCTTACAATCATAACAGCATACGAGGATTCGGCCACTTTTCTTGCACACAGTGCACACACTATGAAACTGACTTCTCCTCTTGAGTTTGGCATTAACGAAATTAGTCCGTATTTCTGTTGTCCAAGCTCCATGAAGAGCTTCATTTCTTGACTGCCATTCTTTGCCTTTCAGTCTTTCTTTCTCGAGCGCCCTTTCCTTTTCTACCGCTTTAGTAAAAGCATCATTTTGTATGTCTGCTGCTTTTTGAATGTCAATCATCACATTTTCCATTATTTTTGACCCTGAAACAAATAGTAATAGAAAATAACACGCATTAAATAAGGAAGTTGATTCCCACACTTACTCATCTCATCAACATCAACAGTAGTTTCAGTTGGATTTGTAACATTCTGAAACGAGTCCAAGTCTTCAAGTGTTGCAGCTGCTGGATGACCAGCAGCTTCTACATCCGCAGGTGGAAAATCATCTTGTTCAGTTTGTTGTTGACTGGAAGAGGCTAACAAATGATTTGATGCCATCTGCCTACATGAACTAGAGTTTGGCTTGTGGGTTTTAGAACGGGGAGAAGCTTTGGGCTTCAAAAATGAAAGATTTGATTGATGTCTGAGGTTGGAACCTCTATTAGGCTTACCCAACCACTGCAATCTCCTTTTAGCGTTCTTTTCATCTTTCTTTTTCGACTCATTTAAATCTGTTTGGACAGATGAATTCGAAAACATCTTACAGATAACGTTTCGAAAAAAGTGTAACAAAAATACCTGGGTCTTCAGGAGGTTGATCCATTTTCAAAACACTTACTTAAGTTTCAATAAGACCGTACGAAATATTGCTTAAAATGTCAAAGCTTTAGCAGACGATACTTATTGTTTACCTTTAAGAAAAGCTACCGGCATACTGCCACCGAGTGGCGCTGTGATCTTGGAGAAATTCTTTGCCGCGGCAGTACGTACCGCCGCGGCGGTTGTACGGTCAGGCGGCGGTAAGTACCGCCGCGGCGTGTTGAGACCAAGTTGTTTTTGTGTCAGTGATAGCCTATGTTATGGCTTTTTCAAATAAGGCGATAAACAATAAAATTACCGCATATTTATTTAAAAAAATAGTTGAGTCACTTTCTTAAGACTTTCAGACGTATACGTCCAAAAAACTTATGTTACAAAGAAATTCCCATCCCTGTTTGGTTCATTAACTCCCTCCTTAAGTTCTTTTCTTTTTTGATTATTCTAGCGAAGTTGAATTTCTTTCTCCCACTGGCCTGATAATTATAAATACAACATACATGAATCCTCTGTGAACCATTGTATAAATAAAAGCTTTGTTGCCACTCAACTATGCATTGACTAATTTAGTTTAATTCAAACTTCTATTATCTTATCAGTTCTAACCATTTTTCACACGTAAGCATAATATATTTTTAAAACTAGCCCAAACAAATAGACCGATTATTTAACGTAAACAAATAGGCGCGTGCCGCCATAACGATCGCCACGCCTTTTCCCCATCCTTCACTGTGTAACCCCAGGCAATCCCATTTAACTGAAAGGAGGTTGCGTCAGAGCCATGAAAGGGGAGGTCTCTCAACTCCATAGGAAAAAGTCCATAAGGCAGCGGCACAGAAACAGCTACCACGACGGTGCTGCCTCCTGTGGGTGTGTGGTGAACTACAACTTTTCTACGTTTTTTTGTAAGTCCCAGCACCGTCGTGGTAGCTGTTCCCAAAAATGCCAAAAGTAGGAGGATGGGAAAGAGTTAAACTTGGTCTCAACTCGGGAAAACCGTGCCGCAGCCCAAGGGAAATTTTCTTATGGAGTGAACAGACCTCCCCTTTCATGGCTCTGCTCCCCCCATATTTATCTCCCCCCATTCGAGAGAATTTCGAACGAGTACGTGGCAGCCTAGCCTAGACTCGCGAGTGCGGTATATTATATGCTGGCATCCCTGGTAGTTTGCGAGGTTCCCGTAGGAAGTAGATTTTTTTTTAAATAGAAAAAAAAATTGTTGATCAAATAAAATAAATGAAGTAATAAATAAAAATGTAGCTTTATTGAGAGCAATTTTTTGTTTAGCAATGGGTTTTTAAAATGATAGGCTTGGAAAGAAATCTTGGTGATACTATTTTGACGTATGAAATATGAATTGTGTAAGTGAAATACTAAACTCAAATTTTACAGCATATGTAGCTAATATTATCTCCGTGCGATTAATTAATGTTTCTAAGTTTTAAGTTGTACAAATGTAGCAGTTGGCCAGTTGTATCTAAACTCTAAAGCTCAATTTTCCCTAAATATTCATAAAGAATATAGACCATTTTCACTGTGCGAAAAGCAGTATTAATGTACTCCGGCAACGCTGCAATCCGCCATTTGTAGTCCAGCTTTTCATTTTTTTCTAGTTAAAATAGGCTAAAAACTTTAAGGGACGATTCCTCCCACTAATTGTTCTAAGAGAAATTAAATTCGTGTGGAAAGTTGTACGTTGTAGCCTATATCTCCATTTATCTTCTACACTGTTGGGCGGAAAGGACGGAGCCACTCTATCCCGGACGCTCTATCCAGAGCACCAGTGAACGACCCAGGCCCAGACGACGAGATCGCCAATAACGACGTCCAGTCTTTTGCCAGATGTGTGGAGATCCGCCAGGTTAGCATAATGCAACAAGCCAACGACGAACAGGAGGGGGACGGCATCGACGAGGATTCAACTCATCTATCCGATCCTATGCTAGATGAATTGCGAGCAGTTGCTGTATCGGATGCCGATTAAGTCGCGCTCAGGGCGGCGGTCTCAGAGGGTTTCCGGACGCCGCGCAATCAGACACCTTTGGGTGTTCGCGAATATTGGTCCGTTCGCGAAGAACTGTCGGTAGACGACGGCCTCGTTCCCTTCGGCCGCCGCATCGTTATTCCACGACCGGCCCGCAGAGAGCTTATCCAGAAACTCCACTCAGCCCATCAGGGCATTGTGCGAATGAAGCGCCGGGCGCGGCAAACCGTTTTTTGGCAAAGCATTTCGAACGACATCATTTTATGGGTGGAGAGCTGCCAGGCATGCCAGGAGCGGCTCCCGCGTCAACAGAAGGAGCCCCTTATGCGCGACCCACTGCCAACGTGGGTGTTCGAAGATGTATCAGCCGACCTTTTCCAGGTGGGTTCGCTACACGTTCTCGTCTACGATGGCCTATCCGGATGGCCCATCGTTCACCAATGGCGTCACGACCCGTCCGCGCGTGAAGTTACACATGCAATCATTGAAAACTTCGTCGACCTGGGCGTTCCCATGCGGATGCGGTCCGACAACGGCCCACAGTTCGAAGCCCACAGTCTCCAGACCAAATTACGCCAATGGGGTGTAAGGTGGGGCAACTCCACACCACACTACCCCCAAAGCAACGGCCACGTAGAAGCAGCAGTGGCAGCGATGAAGGACCTGGACCAAAATTTCAGCTCACGGAGACATCACATCGGACGAGTTCGCTCGCGGAATATTGGAGTTCCGAAACACCCCGAGGGAGAACGGCAGGTAACCAGCGGAAATGGTTTTCGGACATCCACTACGGTCCATTATTTCAGCGCACCGGACAGCATATGCCGCTCATTGGCAGTCTGCAATGGAAGGCCGCGATCGACAGACAGCACTCGACGTGGAGATCAAGTTCCGTTACGACGAACAAGCTCGCCCACTCTCCCCACTTTCATTAGGCGCTCACGTGCGGGTGCGGGACCCAACTTCAAAGCTCTGGGATCGGCGTGGTTATCGCCATTATCGCTCTTACCGGATCAAATTTGCGAGCGGAAGCGTGTTGTGGTGCAAACGACGTTTCCTTCGCCCGATGGTAGCTGTTCCGCAAACCAACGAGCCAGTGGTTCACGAAGGAGCCGGAGCAGATGACAGCACGAGCGCTCAACACACGGCAGCCGGTCAGATGAACGACATGCAGCAAGGCGGCGCTCCAGGTGCGTCTCTCCCTTCCGGGGCCACCAGCAGTTCGGTCGACACAGCAGCAGACGCCGGGAAGCAACCAGTACGCCGGAGCGATCGCGTGCGGAAGAAGAGAGTGATGTTCGATGTGTGACGTGCTGGCTAAATTTCCATTCATGTGGTTTTTTTTTGTGTGGAAGGGGGAAGCGTCATACTGTTGTGTTTATTTTGTGTTTATTTTGTGTTCTGCTGTTATATCTGCGCTTACGCGCTATAACAGCTCGAGGAGGGTTGTTGTGTACTGTACAGTATCCTTCACAAAAACCCGAAAACGGTTTTCATACCGTTAGGTGGCCTACTATACAGGATCCTGCAAAAAATCTATAACTGTTTTTCGTACCGTTCGGCAGTTGTAACTTTTTGTATTCATTAATTATAATGATGTAGTTAGCTGCTGCATTTCTTCCTTGGCCTCCTCGGATAAGATTTAACTGAGAAATGCGGTTGTTGTGAAGGGCACGAATGTCATCACTCGAAATCCCACTGAGGGAATGATGTTCACCGGAATCCTGGCCGTCTTGACATTCTGAGTTAGTTAAATTTCTCATTTCAGAAACAACCTTTTTTTCGGCAAATTCTGCACCGATGGTTGAAAGATTTGGAGAAAGATATTCGGTTTTGAATCTGTAACAAAATAAATAAATAAAGCTATTATTATATGATTTTTTAAATAATAATTTAATGAATCATACCGAGGATCCAGGTAACTGGACACTATATGGCAAGAGTTCTGATAAAAATCTACAAAACGTTCTTTCATGTTCAGATTCAGTGAACTACACATCATTAAAAGAACATCATTGAACTCATGATTGTGGATTTCCGTGAGGTGCTCTTGAAGTAGCCTTATGGACGGAAGAACTTTTGAAATGGATGGGTAATATTGCGAGCTTAAATTTTGAGTAAGAATGTCGAATGGTTTAAGGAGAGTTTTTGCTCCAGCCAAGGTCTCCCATTCCCAATCCTCAAGCAATAAGTCCTGCCGATCCATTACTTTCAAAGTATCCCTCACTGATCCTTGCAACTCTACAGAAAAAAATAAAAACCGGTTTGATTTATAATTCCTAATGGTGGTGTAGTAGATAAGGCGGTCGACTGTCAACTTCGGGTTCTATGGTTCGATTCTCTGCCTAGTCACTTTTTCAAATTTACTACAAAGCCCTGAATTATCGTTGATTATAATTCATGATTTTCGAGACTATAATATCTATTTTTGGTTGAACACTTGATTGAATGAACAATTAAAAATTATAATTTTTAATTGTTCATTTAATTAAAATCTAGAATAAACGCACTAATCAAACTAATACCTAAAAGGCTCTGGATCATAATGAGTGTGGAGTTCCATCTTAATGTCACTTCTTGCTGAAGCCGTGACTTCCTAACACCACAAAGTTGTTCAAGCTTCAGAGTTGCTGGTCCACTGTGATGAAAGAAGGTGACAATATTTCGGCATTTGACCAGGATAGCTAAAGAAAACTGCATGTAAAAATTTGAATTTTTAGCCGAACTCTTATTATTTATACCATAAAATTCCGCGTTGTCTTGAATAGCATCCTTGACCGCAAGGCTCAAGGTATGGGCAAAGCACGGAATATGTTTCCATTTCAAGATGGTAAGTATAGCTCTCTTGATATTTGCTGCATTATCCGTGACAATCCCTGAAATTTTGACTTCCGGAATTTTCCAATTTTGAGTGATGGCTTTCAGATGTGTTGCAATGTTTTCCGATGTGTTACTGACTTCGAGAACCATAGTAAAAAGAACACGCGAAACCATTTTGAGCTTCTCGTTGATATAATGAGCCGTTACAGTCATGTAACTGGCATTCGTCCACGGCGTCCAACAGTCAGCGGTCAACGCTATAAAGCTCGCAAGAGAAAGTTCAGTCTCCAGCTTAGCCTTTGCCTCAGCACACAGTACATTTCTGGTTTTAAGTGAATGTGTTAGTGTTTTGCGGCAAGGTAAAGCGATTCTGGGGTCGATGGCTTTGACGAACGCGCGAAAGTGTTCGTCCTCGACCATGCTGAGGGGATGCATTCCTCGGACAAGAAATAACACCAATGCGCGAAGAATCGCTTTCATATGCACTCCATCCTTCTGATAAGGTTGAGAGCCTAACTCTGCCCTAGCACCTATGTTTGATTTGTATTAGTTTACACGACGTAGGTGCGTAGATGTGTTCTAGTATATAACTCTTATTACCATCGGTTGACTCAGACGCTTCCGATCCATTCCTTGAAGAACCAAAGTGGCTGCTCCGAGACGAAGGACGGCTTTCACTTGCATCTAATTTTTAAAAACAAACAAATAAATAAAAAAGTTGTCTTATAAATTTATAATAAAGACGACTTGTCACTGTCAATTGGTGGCAAAGTATTTACGGCAGGATTCTTAGCTATAATT
Source organism: Daphnia galeata (assembly GCA_030770115.1). NCBI lineage: Eukaryota > Metazoa > Arthropoda > Branchiopoda > Diplostraca > Daphniidae > Daphnia > Daphnia galeata. The sequence continues at coordinate 9,114,436 of CM061114.1, forward strand.
TTTATACTGGTAATAAAATCAACATATGGCTGTTTGACATCTTATCAAACAATTTTAAACAAAAACGCATATGAGTAATAAATACATGAATATATAAATACATATTATATTACCATTGCTGGTCGAAGCACCAGTATTATCCAAATCGGGAGTTCTAGCAGGGGGATCAGAAATATCTTCCTCACCACCGCTCTCCTTATCGAGAAGTCTTGTTGGACGAGATGAAGTTCTTTTTCTCTTCGGCGGGGGCTGCTTCTGGGGTTTAAGGGCGGCGTATTCCTCCTTATGTTTTGCGTCACCCCTTTCAAGATGAAACCACAAATTCGTGGTATTTCCAAGATATGGGGTGACGGTTTTGCAAAGGCAGCATACTGTTACCTCTTTCCCGTTCAATTTTACCTGATTGAAATGCTTCCAAACAGCACTTGTTTTTTTATTTCCCATAACAGAAAACTATTGAAAAACAAACTAGTGGTCTAATAGCAGATCAATTAATGCAGTCGCAACCCTTTGACACTCGATACAGACGTAATAATAATAAACCTCCGGTATATTATGATTTATGAGTAGGGGAGAACGGAGTCAACATGGACACGGGTCATATTGGACAAAGACCATAAGTGCTACATGTTATGGGAAAAATTTTTTTTTTTAAATTTTTGTATATACTAGAACGTTTAACGTTCTAGAAAAAATATTCATTAAAATTGAACCATTATTGCTCTTGTTATCACATAATTAAAAAAATGGCCCTGTTTGATGTAACATTTCTCCCTATTACTCTAAGTATTTTTAAAGTGAAAAACACTACAAATGAATAAAATAATGATAGGTGAAATAGCCAATTCATTTCTTAATAAGCAATCCACGACTCAAGTAGACCGAAATCCCGGAGCGGCTTTCCAGATCTAAATCCGGAAAAGGCCTTAAAAATATAAAAAATATAAAGGCATGTTCGTCTTTGCACGCCGGATTTACCTGCGTTTGCAGAATGACGAAATTCCCACCCGTTTAGGAGTTATTTAGCTCTAAAGTTTGGGTTTTTTGAATTTTGTCAGAAAGTGGGGGGGCTTTGACATCCATTTTCGGAAAAGCGGGGGAGCTAGGGAAAAAACTAATTGTTCTAAAAGGTTTATTACATACTCAACCACCGAAATCCAAAAGGAATTTCCTTTCCGGATTTTATTGGTTGAGATATGACTGATTTAGTTAAAGGATAATTTTGCTGGTTTCCCTCCCTGGCTTGCAGCCATTTTTTTCGTACGGTCTGCTGCGCTCCTGGTGGAAGCCAGCAGAAGGTGGTGCATAAGTCCCTCCAGGCTATTAGCCTTAGCAATCGATGTCAATGGGTTCACTATATATGAAGGCCTGTATAAATGCAATGGGTCTAATGTGAAGGCCGATATATAAGACCTTCTGCTGGCTTCCACCAGGAGCGCAGCGAAACAATGGCTGCCTGCCAGGGAGGGAAACCAGCTAAATTATCCTTTCACTAAATCAGTCATATCTCAACCAATAAAATCCGGAAAGGAAATTCCTTTTGGATTTCGGTGGTTGAGAACGCAATAAACCCTTTTAAAAAATTAGTTTTTTCCCTAGCTCCCCCGCTTTTCCAAAAATGGATGTCAAAGCTCCCCCAATTTCTGACAAAATTCAAAAAACCCAAACTTTAGAGCTAAATAACTAGTAAACGGGTGGGAATTTCGTCATTCTGCAAACGCAGGTAAATCCGGCGTGCGAAGACGAACATGCCTATATATTTTTTATATTTTTAAGGCCTTTTCCGGATTTAGATCTGGAAAGCCGCTCCGGGATTTCGGTCTACTTGAGTCGTGGATTGCTTGTTAAATGATTGATACAAAAATCAAATGTTAGTGCCTTTGCAGTGTTAAGTTATGAACGAAATACTAAATAGCACCGAGTTGTGTCATTTTGGACACCTAGTTTTGGGGTGTAATTGGACCACGCTAACTATAGCAACGAGGGGAGCCTGCCGCCTTAGGGCATAATTTACAGGCAAATATCTAATTTCCCCCCTCTTTTCTAAAACACTCGTAACTCTTCATTGTTTTACACAAACATGTCATTATCAGTGTGCATGAATAAAGAAAGGGGAGATGAACATTCTAAAATTTTTTTAAATTTTTTCCGTTTATTATTTTACGTTTTATTATGATTGTCCAGTTTTAGACAGAGCCTGTCCAATCTTGCCCCGTCTTTTTCAAAAAGGCCCAAAAAATTTGACTTTTTCAAATCGTCACAATTACTTTATTTTCAAAGGGAAAAATGTATAAAAAATATAGGAAGTAAACAAATGAACGTTTAACGAAACACACGAAAAAAAATTAGGAAAAAGTGAAAACGACAAGAAATTACCCGAAGGGTTACTGGTCAAAGTGTCGTTTGCCGTATGGTTTACATTGGTATGATTTTTTACATAGGCACCCTCAGTTCTCGTAATACTACACAGATGGCTTTTAGCAGTTCTCGTGACACTACATAGATGGATGCACTAGTTTTTGGCAATTATTGATTGTAATCAACATTTTTATTACATTTCAATAACACTTTTACGTACCTTAGGATTTTTTACATCTTTTCTGAAAATTTGGGTTAAATCTATTCAGGCGTTTGATCAGACGGAGAAATTGCTACTTTTTGACAGAATTTCAGTAGCTGTTATAGCAGACGATAACACAGATGGGAGGGATAAACAGACGATAACACAGATGGCAGGGATAAATAATATTAAAAGTAAACGTTACTTGAAATAGGATAGGATTAAACGAGAAACCCAATCATTTTTAAAGTTACTGCCTATAGTTTTATCTCTAGGCTGATAACTAGGCCTAGTTATGGGCACAATTCCACAAAACCTAATTTCTACCGTCACTGCAAAGTAAAAATGTATTACGACATAGGGTGACGGGGCTTATATAATTCAACAGTTTGCGGATTGCCCCGCCACGAGGCGTATTAATATCGCATTCAATATTAAATCAGGATTAAGAGAACGAGAACGAAACAAACGACCAAGCAAGAAAGAAGCAAACGAAGAGAAACACGAAGAAGTCGTCGAGAATAATCATCCTGTTGAAGTAGAAGCTCCAATTGCTGAGATCAAGGAGAAGAAAGGACGTGGAAAGAAGGCTCAGCCCACTGCAAAAGCTGAAAAAATCAATTTATTACACGAAGATATTTCTGAGCCAGTAGCGGAAGAAAAGGCAGTCGAAGTGACCACAAGACCTAAATCAAAGACTATACAACATCTAAAGTTGGGACTCAAGTTCAGAATGGAAACTATACCAACTGAAGAGGAAGATAAAAGAACCCCGGTTGATCCAATAATTTAGTTGAAAAATGGGTATGAAAACTGTTGTTTACAAAATCATACCTGTCTTTAATTTTACGATGTAGATCGTAATAGATCGATTTTTTGTTTCCTGATGGAACAGATCTCCTCAACTATTATTTTCCGTTCCTTCTGAATCCACAAAATACCTCATAACTCTCAATCAATCGCATTTTTTTCTCCGCTTCCTCCTCTTCGCGCTGCAAATTTTTAAGCTTTTGTTCTTGTGCAGCATTCTTTTCTTTTTTCTCCTTCTTGAATTGTTTTCTTGTTGCTTGATTCAAGACCTTTTTAGCTTTTGAAACTTTCGTTGAAACCGATGGAACGGTGCCTGACTCCTTTTGAGATTGGATTGGCAGGTGATCGGAGGGACACTAGAGAGTGACTGGGCCAGGCACTTGACTGGCCCTGAGAGCTTCTGATACATTAGAAACGCAAAAAGAATCAGCAGTCAGGGCTGCTGGCCTTGAAGCCCCAGAAATCTTATCTTCCGCTTCTAAGTCTATCAACAAGGGAGCTGTAGTTCCCGTTTTCTTACAAGCTATGTCTACTGTAACCAAAGAAAGGTCAGATAAGGTTTTCTCAACAGCGAGACTTAAAGTTGTTTGCCATTAATCTGGTCTTAATATCTACATTTTTAATGTAACAAAGCATGCAATTCTGTAAAGAGATTCTCCGACGGAGATACAGAGATACAGTCTTTGGTGTACAAAATCTGACATCGCAAATATTTTTTGGGGAAACTTTTTCCTAATTTCCTGGTCCAGCGTCACAGAGTTGAAATCCAATTTCTCCAATTTCTTTCTAAGAGCCAATGCTTCCCTTTTAGTTAAGTTTTTTTGTTGTCTTCACAAATTAAAAAAAACTGCACGAAATTTACCACTATATGAGTCTAAATGTGCTTTTAAAAGTATCGGTATCGATATCGGTATCGGTATCGCGATACTTTTGAAAACCAGTACCGGTAACGGTATTGGCGATAGCCGAGAACCGCTGCTAGGGTTGTTTTGAATTTGAAGTTCCAAATTTTATTTGTAGCGATTCCTTATTACCTTTTGTTATATCACGTGCATTCCATAATTGCCACATTCTCTCCAATAAGCATGGAATTGGAATGCAACTACACGCAGGCTGCTCTTGAAAATATTTATGAGTTTGAATTATATTTGGAGTTTACTACAACAGATATTACAAAAGGTATATAACTTTTATAACAGTTGTTTATTTGATCCTACATATACATTTCAATCCAGGTCGCACGCGATTTTGGCTTTCGGAAGAAGGACATAACCAAATTTATGATGCATAATACAAGGCGTTACTTAAAGATGATTCGGTTCACATGAGTTTCCGATGGGCCACCCGCCAAAATGAAGAATGAATGAGAAATAAAATGATTTTTGGTTTTCTCTGTATCACTTTTTCCATCTTTATATCGTTTCCTGTGACCTTCCATAGGATTACACGACGTAAAACTTTATCAAGGAAGGGGTATGAAAAAGAAACAAACGTAGGTAAAACAAATTTAGAAAACCAGCATGAAAATGAATAAGTTCACAGTCACAGCGTCTGAAATCCATTGTTGAAAGTATTACGTGTCTGCTCTTCTCAATGTAAATAAACATTCAAGTCTTAAAATGTTGAAATGTAAATGTAAAAATAATTGTATTATTTGTGGTTGCACGTGCAGTGTAGTGGATAATAATAATAATAAAATACATCGTAAATGTAACGATGGGTGTCCTCCCCACAAGTGTAAAAAACTAGTCTTCGAAGATACACGAAATAACGACGACTCTGTTTCTGTTGACCTACAAGATACCTCCAACATCATCAAAGATATTTTACATATCTTGCGGATGGAACCGGATTCTTCCCTTATAACCCATCTACCATAAAAAAAGATAAAGTCAGAGCTATCCACATCTATCCACAATTCGCTAGAAGCGAAGGACGCTAGGACCAGAGTTATAAATGTTTATAAAGAATTCTTACGACGATTTGCTGTAGCCTTGGTTGGGGAGATTGCTGTAGAACGGTCAGTTTAAAAAGCAATTGAAGATATGAGTGGTGACAGGGGAAATGTGTTGACTCAGATTATGTCTGTATCTACAAATTAATGATCGATTGAATATAGGACGGTTCGGGCTATGTTGTGCATACAACTAAAAGGAAAAAGTTGATCAAAGAAAATTCTCTTGCAGTCGCAATAGTTACAAGAAAGGAAATGTAGACTTGCAACAACTTCTCAAAGGGAAGAAACTTGTCCGTATTTTTCGTTGTGTACAAAAATTCAACCCTCTAGCTGTGGATTCCGCATTGGCTTTTATTCTCTCGTCAGAAAACGTTAGTTACACATCTTGGGGAACAAAAACATTTAATTTGAATGGTATTGATCACGTATTTCCAGCCGTCACAAGAAATAAAACTAGGGCAATCATGTACCGGAACTACTGTGCAAACCAGCAAATTCCTCGGATACATAAATTAAAAAGAACCGCATTTTACATGATTACGTCGAAACTTACGCATGCAGACCCGAAGTTACGAAAAGCAGTTGATTACGTAACCGAATTTCTCATAAATGACAACTTCAAAATTATTGAGGATGTAATTAACCACTTCATGAGATCTGCAATCGAAAAAGAAAAAATTATTAGGAAAATGGAACTTGTTCGACCAAATTGCTGAAATTTGACTTCGACAAGGGTGTAGCAGGACACTCCAACTGTAAAGCCCATGATTTTTCATTGGGTCTTGGTTTTCGATCTGACACCACTCTTCAGGAAAAAAAAGGATCTATGTCGTAGATGTGTACTGCTGCATTTCTTTTTCAATAAACTTAGCAACATCATAATTAATTCTGATGAAAAAAAAGATTTGGCGTTGAAGGCCCTATACGTGGAGCGCATGAAAAAGCTATTCTCTTTAAAGGACACTGTCTCCGCGTACTCAATCAACAAATGTCAATTGAAAAGCCCTTGCTGCAATGAGACAAAACTATATCAATGGAATCAACGAGTGCTTCATTACAATAGACTACAAAATGAAGCTAGATTCTATATACTATCGTGAAAAAAACCGTTGATCATTACGGTAAACGAGGGATGAGCTGGCATGGGGCGATGTTTCAATACTACACAATGGACGGCAATAATTCACCGAAACTAGAAAAATATTACATGGATCACGTTATAGGAAACGAAAATAAGCAAGATAAGATTGCTGTTTCGCCTTAATGGAGGCCATTATCTTAGGAATGAAGAAATACCTGCCGGAATTTAACAAAGTTACGCTGCTTTCCGATAACGCAGGTTGTTACCAAAACACACTTTTGATGCTTCAAATACTTCTTCTTTCGTATGCCCATGGCATACAGATTTCTCGTTTCATGCACACGGAAACGCAAGATGGTAAAAGTGTTTTAGATGCACACTTTGCTCGATCAATGCAAGTAATAACCTCCTGGTGCAAAGAAGGTAGAGTACATCAAATACAGTTGTCTTAAATATCCCTATAATTTGCTTTCTTATGTTTAGGCAATGATTGTGTAACACCTTCACAAGTAGTGGCTGACCTGAAATCAAACGGAGGGTTGCCCAATTGCAGCGTCGAACTTGTTCAATTATACAGAGAAAAAATGTCATGTATTGAAACCGCATTCGGACCCCTAGATTCCAAACTGAAGAAATTAGTCGGGAGGTCTAACGATGTTCTTTTCACATATAGAGAACAAGTATCCTCAAATGTACTGTCGCGACAAAAAGACTTCAATTATGATTTCAAAAAAATACAAAATTTCTCCCTTGAGGCCTTCAAACACTCGGGTAAATAATTCCTAATAGTCAATCACTGAGATGCCAACTTCTCAATCAAATTTATTTATTTATTTTAGATCAGGAAAAAGGTACCAATATTAACGTCAGTGTAGCTGAAAACATTTGCTGCAGCAATGATCCTCAAGAAAGTGGCGAATTGGAAAATTACGAATCAGAAGAGGATACGAGTCCTACATCAAACGATTCTTCTTCAAGCCACTTGTCTGGACTCACTCAATCAATTACCACTGAGGTAGTAATGGAAGTGGGAAAATTAACTGGAATAAAGGTGGTACCAGACAAAAATATTGTACAAAGGAAACGTTCGTGGAAAAAACGAACAATTAATTTAACTTCTGTCACTCGCATTGAAAACAAACCAATTAAAAAAAACATTGAGATCTTTGCAATCAGAAGAGCCCTACAGCTACAGAGCGAAGGCCAAATATCTTTCACTCAAGTTTCCGATAATGTAGATGAGATGTATCCTTCATGCCCGGAAGAATTCGCCCCTGATTTTGAGTACAATAGTGGATGAGCCAAATGACCGCAAGTTGGAAAAATGTACGGCACTAAACATTTAGAACCGTATAAAGAGGAAATTGAAACTCTATATTATTCTGGCGAAAAGGATTAAAAAACAAGATGAGCCCTGCACAAATAATGGAGCGTTTGCAGACACTGCATCCAAAGGAATTCTGTCTTCCATCTGAGAATAATATTTGCTTTTATATTTACAAGCTGCAAACCACCAAAAAGAAGGGAGGTTGTGTAAATGTCCCTAAGCAACCCGATGAATTAACTAGATTCCTGAAACAATTAACACACGGTAATCCTAAAATGAAACCGGAAGAAGCTCTTCTCATGGTAAAAAACAGTTTCCCTACTGCCAGCAATGTTAGTCTTCCATCTGATACTCAAATAAAAAGAAAGTTCAGTAACTGTAAGTCGTAAATGAATAAAGTGTAGTGAAGAAATAGCAATTGTCAAATTCTTTGTCCTAGAGCTATAGAATTTATTATACAACGAAAGAAATAACTTTTAAATAACTACATTACGATATTAGATTGAGAACAAGCATGATGGAATGTAGGGGAGACTGGGGTTATATGGTACGCTGTACTATGTGAAACAGTGAGTTAAAAAATACTTAATGTAGTTTTTAAATTCTAAAATTAATACATGATGTTGTTCAAAGGTATCTACTTTGTTCTCTAAAAAATCATTACTTTTGTACATTAAGTTTTTTAGTTTTTTAAGAAATAAAAAAAGCCCCAAAATATTCTTAAAAAAAAAAGTTGTTTTTCTAAGAATTTCTCGAAGTAACTATGTTTTTTTAGAAAAGTGAGATAGCAGAATGATAGTTTGGTCTTTTGTCAATAATTCCCCACAAAAATAAAATTTTTGAGTTGAAAAATGAGCTAGTTATAAAAGTTTCCCCAAAAACATTTTTTGTGGGTTATTTGGTACGGTTTTGTGGGGTGAATTGGTACTAATACGGAATAGCCGATAGGCGGAGCTCAGTGCTGCCAGTGGCAATTCAGAGAACTTTTCTCCTTCAAGAGAACTTTTTGTTTTTTATAAGAAATGTTTTTAATTATACGAGTATACCAAAAACCTTAGCGAAATACAAATACTATACGAAAAATTCTATTTCACGATATTTTTAAAATTAATTTATCTTTATTCTAAAGTGGAGAATTTAGTGTGTTTCACATAGTACACCCCCCTGTCCCATATAAACCCCGATTTTGTCCACGCCCACTTTTTTTTTCGCAACTTTATAAACCGGTAGAGGGTAAACTAACGACTCAAACATAAAATAAAAAATACTGGAGATAGACAAAAGTAAGACGAATATAATAAAACATTTATTTTACAAATCGGATGATTAGGAAACGGCCTACACGATAAAAACAAAAACCGGTCCAAATAACCCCAGTCTCCCCTATGCTTGTTTTCCATTGGAAAGAATTGCATCAAATTGATGTACAAAAGAACAAGAATGAACCGAATCATCTTTAGAAATGTAATAGATTCAATTTTATCTTCATCCAGAAGCCTAAAATCTTGTTCGACCTGGCTTGAAATACATGTGAGATCAAATGAACTGACAAAAAAACAAGAAATAATACCTGCCGTTGTGAAACCACTATTCAATTTGCTGAAATCAACTACCCAGGTGGCACACATCCCTGTTACAGACTCTGTTTTTCGTCTGTTTCCCAGACAATGGGAAACAGACGAAAAACAAGGCTGTTTCAGCTCTGAAATTGCTATGACATCCAATATGTGTAATTCATATGTAAAACATACATGTTAATACACTGTTTTTAAACTGTCGTACATGTATAAGTTATTCAATGTATAACAGGCTCTTCCCAGCAATGTAACATGTCTGTTATATGAAAGGTGTACATAGTAGGGTTTACAGACTTTGTACAGGGAACAGAAAAAAGTCGGCATTATCCTGGGTTCACATAGTGTGATATACAGACTTACCACAGATCTGTATCGATGCTGTAACAACTCTGAGATACATGGCTGTGATTCTGATAGAAAACGGAGAAGAGAAAAATGTCCGTATTACCCTTGGTTCACATAGTGCGTGTTTACAGACACACTACGAATATGTAACGATACTGTAATATCTCTGAGATTCATGGCTGTGATTCTGATAGAAAACGGAGAAGAGAAAAATGTCCGTATTACCCTTGGTTCACATAGTGCGTGTTTACAGACACACTACGAATATGTAACGATACTGTAATATCTCTGAGATTCATGGCTGCGATTCTGAGAGAAAATGGAGAAAAGAAAAATGTCTGCTATACTCTTGTTTCACAAAGTACGCGTTTACAGACACACTTCGGATATGTAACGATGCTGTAATAACTCTGAGATCGCTGTGAGTCTGATAGAAAACGGAGAAAAAAACAAATGTCCGTATTACCCTTGGTTCACATGTGTGAATTGATGTTGGCTAACAATTGGGGCAGATAGCAGGTTTATTTACAGAATGATTTACACATTTAAAATATATCATCATCGATGATCATGACGTAATGGTTATGTACTCTGATTACCAAGATGAAACAACAATAATGGTTGAATAGCTACAGGTTCGATCCCTGAAGTGGACTGAATTCTCCTCGGATTTTTTCGACTATTCTTTAAGCTAAATAAAATGGCTACCGTGAATTGAAACGTGAACGATTAAATTGAACCGTGAACGCGTGAATTGAATCGTGAACGCGGAATACGGCAGATGGGATAAGAACACGATACGAGTCAATAGAAAGAGGAATGAATCTAAATTTCAAATAAAAAATTATCAGTTTACCACTCCCCCCAAAGACATAAAGAGGAATGGAATCTCGAAGAATTTACCATATACAGCAGTTAATTAATATAAGCCAAATAAGCAGCATATTTCAAAATTTATTTTAACAATTTTATTACCAACACTCAATACAAGTCCATATTAAATTTCAGAAGACGATAATTGGCAATCATAAAGCTGCCGTGATTATTCACGATCACGGAAATCCTCTCACTCACGCTACTATTAAAAATGTAAAGAGGTATAGGGAAGAAGAGAGCAATTACAGCTTCAAACCAACTGTTAAAAAAGCTTATCAGGTTTTCATCAGTAACATATATATCAATAATGAATATTGATTTAAATATTATCATCATTAAAAACCAAGCAAATAATTGTTATTTTTAAATACTTTCTGTAATGTATGGATGGCCTCACGACGATATAAAGGCGAGCATAGGATATTCTCATCCGGCACTCCCGGACAGCGGGCTGTTTGAAGTGCGGTCGAATAAACCTGATCCCGCCTCTCGACACGGCACTAATAGACTCCAAGGAATAACCTCACGACCGGAAATAATATTAATGCTGTTTAGATGGCTCAGCTGACTCTCACTCAGTGTTCCACCTTAAGCAGCAACAAAATTAATATCCGGACACGGTTTTCCCGCACTACATAGTATGAAGAAGAGGAATAACTAACCACTTGCTGTCTTCGTTTTCGGAGTTTTCAAATGGAAAAGCTATACATTTTTTGGCTGTTAAAAGGACTGATGTAGGAAGAAATGTTCTACTGTTGCTTAATCCATCACAAACAAAAATGTTGAGATCGGTGGCTGGCATTGGACGCAAAAAAAATTCCTTGCGTGAACCATCATCATCATACGTAATATTCAATTTTTGGACAACAATGACTTCACTTCCTGTTTTCATAGCGAAAATTTTAAAAATGGAATCATTAGGTAACATAATAAAAGAATCAGCCTTTGAATTTTCTCTCAAGGAATCAACAATTCTTGTCTCTGTTGGTTGATACGGATGAGATTTTTCGATATGTAATCTTTCATTGTATCTTCTATAATAAAGGTTTGATACTTCACAGCACTTTTTCATCCCTCGAGCAATCATCAAGTGCTGCACAACTCCAGTTTGTTGACTGCTTCGTCTGAACAAACAATCAGGAACAAGCTAGGTACATTATCATGCTAGTGTAAATGATATCTTATAGCAATTTGTCAATCCAGGCTTTGATACTTATTATTAACACTTTTTCTTCCCTCGACAATATGCAACTGAGGTGCACAACCCCAGTTTGTTGATTGGCTGCTTCCTTCGACAACCCAGGTGCTGACAACCACAGTTTTGTTGACTGCTTCATCTGAACAATATTTATTTTAATCAGCAGAATCAAAGTATTTTTCATTCTAGTGTGTGTATTTTTTCATTAATTGTGTATTTTTGATGATTGAATAAATAATACATTTTATACCATTATATATTTCTTTTAAATTTCATCTGTAAATTGGTTGGATTTGGGCTGGAAGGTTTCCAACATAAATTAGCTGTAACATCCATGTATTGCAGTCTATTTCTAACATGTCTGTAACAGATATTGAAATCATGTTTGTAACAGAGTCGATACTGACCATGTTTTGGATGACTGTTACGGACATGTTATACATAGAATGTAATACATGGCTGTTACAGCTAACTTTTTTGCGGACATCACCGGCGAAAACCATACCTGTAAAAAATACCTGTAACATACCTGTTACCGAGTCTGTGTGCCACCTGGGTATCGATAAGTTTTCAAAGTCCAAAAGCCACTGATTAATCACAAAAGTAATGTTTATAAATGAAAATGATTGACAAAGTAAGTTACGTTGTTAGGTTGAAAACCAACAAGCAGAAGTGTATTCCCGTCAATTAACCGACTAAAGCTTTAGGACTAAGGTATCATGTATCGATACGAGAGGGGAATTTGAGGGTGGCAATGGCTAGGGACCCTAAGGGGAAAAATAAAAAAAGTTGTTATCGCCACCGCGAGATGGCGGAGAAATTGAAGGCGAAAATGTCCAAAAACGACTGATTTTTTTGTTAAATTTCAATCGTTAATAACTCGTTTCATAAGCCGAATAATACAAAACGGGAAAAATAGTCTAGAGATATAGACTAGACCTTCCTTTTCATGCAATTAGTTTTTTTAGGAGTGATATTTAAGGAGAAAACTAGTCTAGAAAATCGAAAAAAAAGCTCGATTTTGGGCTGCTGGTAGTTAGTTTTTCTTAATTATCTGCTAAATTATAAAAGCTAGACGATTGCGGATTTCAGCATCAGTTTTTCCGAAAAATTCCGCATCTGAATCACATAATTTTTATTTTTTAAAGGCTTTACATTGGATGTTTAGTCGAAACCCCAAAAACGGTCTCATTGAGTGGCTGACGGCTTGTTACGGGAGCAAACATCGAATCGTAGCTTGGTTGTTAGAGCGACGGATAGCTGTTATGAACACCTGTTAATCGTACTTTCGATACTGTGGAGCTGCTGTTTTATTTCATAATTTTTTTTTTACTTTTTTTCTTTTTTTTGCATTTTTAATGCCAAACTGATAAATCACATTATTCTATCAAGAAATGTTTTTTTTAAAAGTTGTTTGATGGAATTAGGGGATTTTTCATTTTGACATGGAACTTAGAAAAAAAAACGTAGAAAAGATGTAGTTCACGACACACCCACAGGAGGCAGCACCGTCGTCGTAGCACTCTCTCTGCCGTTGCCTTATGGACTCCGTCCTTATGGAGTTGAGAGACCTCCCCTTTCATGGCTCTGCAAGTTCTATGAAAATAAAAGTTTCAGCAATATCTTAAGCGATCGCACGTTTTTCCGAAGGATAGAATAGAAGTGTACAGTCTTCAAGAAACAAAACTGATTTTTCAATAGCATCAAAAAGTTACTTTTTCTGTAAAAATTTGATTTTCGTCTAAAGGTACAAAAAAAAATGTTTGTGTTCCTCCCCTCGTCGTCAATTTTTAAAATTCATGCTCAATAAACCTCAAATTTTTTGCGAGGCATTTTATAATCTTCTGAAAATTGAACGGATCTTGATAACGAAATACCATTTCGGGGTATTCTGGAAGAATAAGTCTTTCCCTACGCCCTTGTTGTCTTTGGAGATTTCTTATCTGATTCCTCTTCATGAAAGAATTTGAACAGCAAAGACGTACTACTTTTGTGTTTCCCATTTCTCAAACGAAACTGAATTAAAGGATTGATATAATAAAAAGAAAAAATTAAAATAATACCCGAATCATGCTTAAAATTGCCAAGAAATCGTCATTTTCGTCATCTTCCTATTCTTGTAGTAGAAATGAAATTATATTTAATAATTGTCTCGTATCCATTTTTAAAATCACTTCGCTTTAACAAAACACTTGAAATTTGAGGAAATTACAAAATATTCTGTAGAAGAATTAAAAATTTAAGGCAAAATTTAGGCAAATGGCAATGCCGTAAACTTAAACTGATTCGAGCTGTACAAGGACTTGGGAAATCAGCTGCGAATACCACCTGGACGCACCCATAGATTACGAAAGGATGCTGAGTTGCCAGGTCTGGAAAAGGTCGAAAATCTCGTTTGTGCTCAACTTGCCTGATATTAGCACAGGCCTCTTATGTAGCTTCATTTTCAATTAAATAATAGTAAGTAAAAGAACGGGTTTTTCCCATGTGTTGTATTTTTATCGGAATTGTCATCATTCTGGCAAGTTAATATTTTTTTCCAGACCTCAGAAAATATCTTAAATATTTTATATTAATTGTTTTGTCGGGCTGTTTACATAGAAATTGTGGTTTTTGGCCTTCATCCCCCTCCCACCTAGCGGGGAACAAACATGTCCCCGAACGATGTAAACAAAACAAAACATTTAGTCTGCTAGATCCAACCACCTCCTTTGGACAACTTTGCTCCTATTGGCCAACAGCCGGTTGAAATCTTTTAAAAAATTATACTTTAAAACAAAAGCTAGTTAGCTAGTAAATTTGGTATCAATAGATAACTCGTTTCAAGCTCCGTAACGTAGTTTGGTTTTACAAATGAACACAGCACAAGTTTAGATTTTAAAGTTGATTAATGAAGATCACTTTCACTTCTTCACAGTAAGCCAATGAAAAATCGTAACAGTAAAAGGTACCACAAGGGGGCAGCATGTGGAGTGCATTCAAAAACCGGGTAGGGTACGCGTAGGGTACTAGCACTGTAATAAGCTTTATTGAAACTGTGATGACGCCATCTGGCAACACAGCATCCATTGGCTCCCTATATAGGATGGAACTCCCTTCCTATGCGTCAGTCTCTGTCTGCTCGTCCTAGAGCACTGGTCTACGGTGTATCCAATACACACTGATTCAAGCCACATTCTATCTCTTATTCTAAGTTCATCGCAAAAACAAAACAAAATATTTAATGGTATTGATCTACATGCAAAGATGTGTAATATTTCTTTTAAAATAAACACTGCAAAATGAAAGTAGTTTTTTCAAGATAAAAAGAAAAAATATTTAAGGCTGGTAAATAACACGTATACAAAGCGTGTACCCAAAAAACGAAATACTTGCTTACTGTGCTTTTAGCTACACCAAAACGATAAGCTAAATCCTGCTCGGTTATATTTAATCGTAGTTTAATTAGTGTTATACAAAACTGATCCGAATAACCTAACTTTACGCGCTTATCTTCTTTTAGCACAAATTGTGATAGCCAGTTAAACATTATCCACAGTATCCCATAAGAATCAATTCCTGTATAAAATGATGAAGCATTATTTTCCTTTTTAATTATCTCTGATACTGTTGGTCGCTGTTCAACAGCTTTTTCTAGAATTGCTATTCTGTCACGGGACGTAATTTAATTTCCCTGAAGCTCAGAAATCCTTTCATTAGCAAACAGGAGCTTTTTTTCAGCAAGAAATAGTTTTTCTTTTAAAACAGTAAGTTGCAACATTAATTCTGTTTCTTGATCGACTGAAGTTGTTTGTGATGAATCCGGCCAAACCCTTGTATGCAAATTCTGCGGTCGACATTTTCACCAACTGATCTGCAAATAAGAAGTAGAAAAATTATTTTAAAAACTTATCTTCACAGCAACGTCAAACACAAAATGAACAAACACCACCCAGAAATTATTAATTTAAATTATTAATCTTGAACTAACCAGGAGAAATTTTCTGCGAGATGACGTCGCGGAATAATTCTATATTTTTTAATCATTACTCAGGTAATTATTCTTTTGGTCTATTTTATTTTATACCATGTTGTGTAACATGAAGCCCACAATTGTCTTGTAGAGGTGTAGTTCTTTTCTTTTGGACTAGCTACAGAGAATAATACAGAGAATAATATTAACGGTTAACGCATTGGGAATTTTGTTGTTCATTTGAATTTCGTAGCTCGAACGTGGAGTGTGCGTAGTTGGTAGGCCGTTCGTAGGCAGTAGACTGAGTTTTCGTTCGGGCGTGATGTGTGGCTCTAGAGATGTACGAATCCATTAAAACTCATAAGGTGGAAAAAATTACCTAGAATGTCTAGTCTGCATTATTCGTAGTTCGAATCATTCGTAGGCAGTAGTAGAAGAGGTGAATCGTAAAAATCCTTCCCGTCTTCAAATTTTACTGATTCGTCCTACTATTATTTCTTGTACATTACTAGTGCTACCATCAGCTGTAAAAAGATCTCAACTATTTCTTTGAAGAACACAGCTAAGAAAGAGACTTTATTTCACTTTATTCCAAAGTTTCTGACAGCAGTATGTCAGACTTAGAGCTCACTCAGAAGTCTGTTCAAGAGCGCTCAAAAGCTGAAAATATGAATGAAGAAAAAACCAAAAAGTCAACCAAACTGTACAGTTGTGAAGCATCTCAAATCGATAATTAACCTTGAAGACAATAGAGAAGACAATTGTAGTAGTTAACATCGTGCACCCCACCCAGAACAAGATCTACTCTTTTTACCACAACTTATGAGAGCCCAAAAGTTGTTGTAGGTTCACTTGTAATAATTCACTTAGTTTTCCATTGATATCATGCTTATCTTTTAAATTTTGTTTTTATTTAATTTTCTAGGTTACTTCTAGCTCAGAAGTCGAAAAACCAGTAGTTCAGAAGAGAGTATTACGCGATCAAACGCATAACATAAGAATAACATAACATAAATATATAAATGTAACATAAAAGACTACAACACATAAAAAAAGAAAATAACATATAATAATAAAATAACATGTAACAAAACGTAAGATAAGATAACATGAACACAAGATAATAACACATAATAAGAAAATATAAAATAAAAGATAATATAACACATAAGAATAACAAAACAACATATTACGAATAACACGTAAGCATATTACGACGCCAAAATTCAGATTACGCTTAAGCGCACCCCAAAAAACCCGGCAGATAACAGCGGATCCGAGGCCCGTCAACCCGAATAATGTGTTTCGCATTATGTGGGATTCGTCACAGACACAAGGGGGATAGTCGGAATTCATCTAAGGAAAAAAATTACAATTAAACACTGAGATGTTTAAGATTAATTAAGATGCAACTTATGTTAGTCTTAACGAGACGAAAACGTGGGGACTTCGAGGAAGAATTTAGCAGCTTGTGGATTTGCGACCGTCTAGGTTCAAGTAAAGTTCAGCAATGCCGAGCAAGGTCGAGAAGAAAGGAGTAGCATATAATAGAAAAAGAAAATAACATATAATAATAAAATAACATGTAACAAAACGTGAGATAAGATAACATGAACATAAGATAATAACACATAATAAGAAAATATAAAATAAAAGATAATATAACACATAGGAATAACAAAACAACACATGCCGTAAGAATATTACGACGCCAAGATCAAACAAAACCATGGTGTATGTCGTTTTAAAAATCGACATATTTTCAATAAATTAATAATTAGCACTTAAAACGTTGAATTTTTTCTTTTCCCATAGGGAACAAAAGGTCAAAACATGAATTTTTAACAGATTCGTTATAGCTTATGAAATATGGGTTATACGTTGAAAGTTACATGTTTCGTTTTTTTGGGCTCATTATGCCCAACTCTGGGCATGGCAAACCTGTGAACTGTCCAATATGAAATTGGTCTATGAAATAAAAATGATTTGTGTTGACCTTTCTTGCTGTGTTTGAAACGATACACTTTGAGGGATCTCACTCATCTCAGTGAAGTATGGAACAGTTTGTTCTTCAAGTCCGTTATCGAAGTCTTCGATTTCAATTAGTCTTTTTTTAGTAATGACAGTTTGTAATCATGCCCACCATTTCCTGTTCGGAAATAAAGTCGTGAGATTTGCTATAGCACATGGGACGTAGTCACAGGACCCCCTCGACACAAGATCTCGGTATATGTCGACATAAGACCCCCCCACCCCGTCACAAGACCCCCGATAAAAATTTTATTTAATTTGTAGGGCGACATAAGTTCTCTGACGGTCGACACAAGACCCCGAATAAAATTGTTATGGAAAACCCCGTCATAAGACCCCAAAACAATTTTTAAAAAATTTAAACAGCAGCGACGTATGACCCTCCCATGTCGACGCAAGACCCCCTCATATCGACGTAAGACCCCCAATATTTTACAATATCAATTTGGCACCCCGACGCAAGACCCCTCAGATTTAAAAAAACAAAATACGGCTCCGACACAAGACCCCCATCACATTTTTTTGCAATTATGGGCACTGTTCCAATATTTAGTAGTAGTTCACTTCAGACAGCACAAATAAGCTTAAACTAAATCCATTCATTATCTGTGTAGGTATGTATTGTACAAATCAATCTTTGTTTTTGAAATCGCAATTGGCAAAAAGAAACAGCTTGGGATATAAAGAAAAAATCAAAAAAACATATTTACAATCGCTGTTACATGACTGTTGCAGAAATAACAGTTACTTATCATTATTCTGCTACCCTCCGGAATTCGATGAACTTTTGGGGCACAAATGCGACATACAACATGACCGCATGGAACAAACAGGGCTCCTCGACGGTTAGTCACACACACCGGGCATAATAGCAAGTCTTCTACAGGTGGAATAGGTAGTAAGGGAAGGTCAAGCACTTGTGGAACTGGAGCTACAGGAAGAGCATTAGGAAGATTAGCCGGAAGATCAGCAGGTAGAGCAGGAGGAAGAGCAGCTGGAACGGCCTCAGCAACATCGACAGGAACGGCCACAGCACGAGCCCTTGGCCTGCCTCGAGGTCTTTGAACAGGTTGGTCAATGATATCATTTTGGGGACGAGCTGGGGCTGCTGGGCGTCCACGATGTGGCCTGACAATGATGGCTGCATCTCCAAGTCTCGCAGGTGGATGACGGAGACGGAGCGGGTTTTGGCGTCTTACTACCATATTCCCACCGTCTCCTTGTTCGCCTTGCTGCTGAACTGGAAGATCTTCTCTCTGCTCCGCTGGAGGATCTTCTCTCTCCTCTGGTGGAGGATCTTCTCTCTGTTCTGCTGGAGGATCTTCCAGCTGCTCAACTGGTTGTTGTTGTGCTACAGGATTGGTTGCTGTTCTTCGAACGCGGGTGGGTACCTAAATAAATAAAATTGAACTGGTTATCTTACAGTCTTTTGAAGAATGTTTAAAAATTGTTCTTACTCTATCAGGCTCGAACATTGATGACGTTAACTGCAGAAATTCATAATCTTGCAACCGGTTAGCCTGCAGATCTTGAGTTAGTCTGGCAATCCTTGCATCTCTACGACGATTTTCGGCAGTTTGAGGGCGAGCAGTTTCCTGACCGGCCTGTTCAGCTTGTAAGTCCCTTGTCCAGCTGGCATCGCAGTCTTGAAGATGGCCTGAATAGTAAAGGAATAAATGAGTATTAAATTTAAAACTATGGAATTTTTATTCTTACGAATAAACGACCAAAAGTTTGATCTATTCCCTCCGCAACGTGCGTTGAACCAACGGTTGAATGACTCCACGTTGTTGTTGGTCCTCCAGGTATCACCGTGGACGGAAAATCGTTGTGGCCCCTGTACAGTGAACCAGTAACCTCCCATGTACTGGTACAGCTGCAAAATCATCGCTCTTATTTCCGGAGCCTCAGAAAGGAGAGCATCGGCGTTTCTCTGCTGAATTTCCTGGAATTAAAGTATAATTTTATGTTAAATTGAAACAATAAATTTCAAAACTAAAGTAGTAACTTACTTGAAAGGCTTGGTAGGCTCTTTCAGCTGGCAGCAAAGCGAGCGCGATCAATAGCTGTACAATCCTTTTCACTGTAGCGTTGGTCTTGTAAAGCGCCTGCAACCCGATTTCACATGCCTTTCGGTAAATGGCCTGTAAACACGTGATTAAGAGTGTTAAGTTAGTGAGTAAGAGTCGTGGTAATATTTGAAAGTGCTATTTTATCTTACTTGTCCAAAGTGAAACCAGCAACCTCTTGATCGGGCCAAGGGGAACGCTCGGTGCATGGATCCTAGTATGGCTTCCTCGAAATCCGAAACACACAGTTCAACTTGAAACCCCTCACCAGGGACTGTTTCACGGACAACTTCTAGGAACCTCTGCATTACCAAGTTGTAAAGTTCGGCCGTTTTCTCGGTCATCAGAACATAAGCTACTGGAAAAGCCTGTGTTAAAGTATGAAATATTTAGAAAAACAATATAATATGGATAAAGTTAGAATTGTTACCCTGCCGTACGCCATAACTTGAATCGTGAGGAGCTGGTAGAAAAGATCAGGAACTACTTGAAAAGTTCCGTCGGCATGGATTTCTTTAGTTGTTCGTATCAGTGGTAAAATTGCCATTGAAATAAACATGAAGGCTGTGCCAGTCGCCGTCGAAAGTCGGCCCTTGAAGAATTCAGCTTCGCCATTCAAGGTTCGTCTGTTAAGAAATAAATTGAAATTCTAGTTCAAACTTATCACATTCAATCAATATACCGATAGGTTGGCGAATCGTTTAACAGAGCTTCCGCTTCATCTAACGAATGGGGAATTGGCGGTTGAACTCGGCGTTTCGATCGCTGCATCGCCCTTTCTAACGCAGGATTGTAGCCGATTACAGCGTCTGGATGTCTGAAAAATCATTTAAACTATTAATTTGATAGCTACATGAAATTAAAAATATCAAAAATAATACCTCTGTCTAACGCTCTCAAAAATTGCTTTAGGTCGTTCAGGTTGGGTCGCAGCCTGTTCCTTGCACTCAGTACGAACAGCAAGTCTCCTAATTTCTTCCTCCTCACTTGGGTGATTGTGCTCTCCAGTCATCCTGTAAGAATCACCAGTCTGGTTCAATCTTGCCAAACATCCAGTGTGACTTAGTTTGCTTTTACGGCAACGATAAGTCCTGAAGATAAAACATGTGTTTACTTGAAAAGGAATGTTAGACGAAAAAATAATTACACTACCTTTCTTTGTACAAATGGAACAGATAATTGTCTTCCGATTTGTAAATAAAGCTCCCATGGCGGCTACCAGCAATGCGCTCTACGGCAATCTCCATCCAAAAGACCGAGAGTGGATGTTGATACGGCAAAGAAGCAACTGGAAATGATCTGAACTTACAAATTTCTTCGACTCTTATATATGAAAGACATTGTTTTTCAACCTACCGCAGCCATTCAGAGAGCCGCAATAGAAATATTGAAACAAGCTAGTTGATCCCATTGTCACCCCTCTTACGGCATGATCAATGTCCTTCTACGGGGAACTCCTCATGTACAGAGGATTCTCTTTCCCCAAGGGGGGCATGTAAGAGGAAACCCTTTTCTCCGAAAAGGTAGTGAACAAGCGAGGTGAGAGGAATATCAGTGATCCTCCCGACTGGAGAGTTAAAAGAGATAAGATTTTAAAGACACAACAATCTGCAAGCAAAAAGAAATGTGTGAGTAAAGAACTTCATAAATGTATTATTTACGTGTTTCACACCAGTTGCATGAGTTTGATCCTCATAGTGCCTTCAGATTTTAATATTTTCGGTCAGTTTCTCTATTTTGTAAACATTAGTTTAAAAAGTAATTTCTTGATAAGAACGGAAAACAAACAAAATAGTTGTTTTAAAAATTCCGCCGTTTGCTTCATTAATAAGATTTCCCGGTTTTATTTCGATTGATTCCAAGCTCCATTAAAACGTAGAATATGCTATAGAATATGCTTTGATCAACACAATCTAGAAAGCAAACAAAACCAATTGAATTACTAAATATCAAAGGGGATTTGTTTCTAAATTCACTACAATAATATGTCAACTTACTGTAGGGTCGTGAATTTTTTTGGGAACCTTTGGGTTGAAGATGAATCCAGGAAATACGAACGTTTTCATTTGACACGAGTTGCTGAGCGTTTACAGGATCACTTGGCCTAACCTTATAAGCGTTAAATCTCACCGGCTTTTCATGGTCTTCAGGAGGAAAAATATGTTCGACGGCCATAATAGTTTGAAATGTGGCGACTTCACTTCCCATGTTTCCATTTCAAACTAGTCGTCCGGTATCGATTTCTAGCGGCTTGGTATTTGATTCCAGAGAGATGGAACTCGAGGCCAGTTTATCTTACCTTATCTCAATGCATCCTGCCATCATAATGACCTAAATGAACGTAATAGTATGAAAAACAGACAATCCTTGCGAGTAAATTGTCTTCTTTACCGTAGCAGTATCACGAATTTTCATTAGACATCACAATTTTAGGAAGAAGTTGAAGCAAAGTGACTTCCTAGTCTTTTCCTGACCATTGCCTTGCTCGAACAGTATCCTCGGACAAAGCTAAATGAGAGTTGAACCTAGTCGGTTGTCCAGCAGGATTTTGAAAGATTTTGCTAGGACCCTGTTTCAGTAACGTGCTGTGATGTTTTCCTAAAAAATCAAAATTTACAGTCAAGAAAATTGTTCTTATCACTTACAACCGAAAGCACCTAAGAAATTGTGGGTCGAATTCTTTTCAGCGGAATTAAAATCGAGTGTCGATTTAGAAATGGTGATTTCCGATTTCCTTTTTCTCAAGTTCAATTTTACATTGCTCGTTTCCAATGAGTGAATGAACGTGGAATCGCTGTCTGCAATTTGGGAATGAATTATGTTAAATATTAAGGTAATAAAAAAATCAATTTTTAGTTGCCTTCCTAACGTTAGCTACGCCTTTTGACCCGATGTGATAGCTTTAAGCTGAGATTTCTTCGGTCGACTCCTGGGTGACTTTGGACGAACATAAATTTGATCTAAATGAAAATACAAAATTTACAGAATAACATGTAGGTTTTATTGATTTTTGAAGAAACTAACCTGATTTCTCATCATTTTTTGTCTGTTTGAGCGTATAACTATTATCAGCTATAACATAATCGATGGTTAAATCCATTTCGACCACCTTTGCACTAGTTGAGCGCTTACGGGCTGGTGAGGGTATACACGATTTTTGTTTTCGATCTTTATCTTCCGAAGCACTACGAAAGGAGTGTATATCGCTTAAGTGGAGAA
This sequence comes from Daphnia galeata, assembly GCA_030770115.1. Taxonomy (NCBI): domain Eukaryota; kingdom Metazoa; phylum Arthropoda; class Branchiopoda; order Diplostraca; family Daphniidae; genus Daphnia; species Daphnia galeata. Next base: position 9,137,438 of record CM061114.1, read on the forward strand.
TATTGTTGCCTACAATGATATGCTTTGCTTCTTTTAAAATATTGGTTTCAAACATCTTTATATAATTCTGTCATGAATCCAGAATTTACTTTAATTTTAGCAAAAATTCACCCAATAAAAATTCAAACACAAACTCAGTTAACCAAAGGTACATAAATACCTTTTAGAGATTGGCTATATGGTAAACCTTCAAAAGTCAGGAAACTGATCCAAAAAAAGGATCAACCTTCACAAATTTTTATAAAAATAAAATTAGTATTAAATGTTGTAAAAATTCTGATGTGAATGTGTGGTGTGATGTTGATGATAGCAAGTATCAAGAGAAGAACAATGATAATGATCCAATGTTACTTCAAATGTAGTATTCTTGGCTAATTTAAATTCTGAGCAATTATAGTTAAACTGATGTGCTTCTGTGAATAAACAGATTGGTTCACATCACACTATCTGAATGAATGAATGAATAAAAACTAAATCGTGATTAACACAAATCGATTCCCACAAATGCATCACAAGCAGAACGGAAAACTTAAAAGGGCATATAACCAAATTATCCACAAAACTAGTAAACTCACAACTAAAGGGAATTCTATATTTCAATTAAAAAATTCTAATTCTGAGCAGGAAGTAAATCAAGTCGACTTTTTTACCTTGCTTTGATCACTTCGTAGTCTGTGCTTTCACCATTGACAACACTAACTTACTTTGTATTAAAACAATCAGCTGATGTTATCTGAAAGGCTCTGTACCTCTGTTGCCATGAGATTTAAAAATCCATTTTCACATTTCTGTTTTTACACATCAAATTGTGATGGGGTCTTGCGTCGGATCCGTATTTTAGTTTTTTTTATCAGGGGTCTTGTGTCGGAGCCGTATTTTGATTTTTTAAATCTGAGGGGTCTTGCGTCGGGGTGCCAAATTGATATTGTAAAATATTGGGGGTCTTACGTCGACATGAGGGGGTCTTGCGTCGACATGGGAGGGTCATACGTCGCTGCTGTTTAAATTTTTTAAAAATTGTTTTGGGGTCTTATGACGGGGTTTTCCATAACAATTTTATTCGGGGGTCTTGTGTCGACCGTCAGAGAACTTATGTCGCCCTACAAATTAAATAAAATTTTTATCGGGGGTCTTGTGACGGGGTGGGGGGGTCTTATGTCGACATATACCGAGATCTTGTGTCGAGGGGGTCCTGTGACGCGCTCCCGTGAGATTTGCTATAGCACATCTCAGTAAGCACCTACCGGATATTTACCGCATGACGGTGCAATAGACCCGATCCACAGTTTGTGTCCATGTGTCATGTTCTTCAAGTCCGTAATCAGTGTCTTCGAATATAAGATATAAGATAAAATATGAGATTCCAAAACATTTTTTGAATCGGAAAAGTATTTCTGGGTTAAATAAACCAAAAACCCAATTTTTCCAATCTCCCACTGCAAACGAAACCCGCTGGGATATTTGTAACGCAGCATCCGTTACTGGTCTACAATATTATTGCTTTGCGCTCCGTCTGTATCCAAACAAGGCCGTTGTCGATCAATTGGATTTTTTCCTCTGCTTCCTGCTCTTCACGTTGCAAATTTGCGAACTCAAACGCGTTTCTAGCGAAATTGGTGGAAATTTTTGCATGTTACCGATGAAATTTGAGCTGGACTATCTTCATAATCTTTCTTCTTTTATTGCGTTGATTGCACTCTTTGGTTTTGTTCTTGTGCAGCCTTTTTTTCCTTCTTCCATTGGTTTCTGTCGTTTTATTCAAGACTTTCTTGGCTTTTGTAACTTCAGTTGAAATAGATCATCCCGTCTCCTTCCTGCTGCAGCAAATTTGAAAAAAAAAAACAAATAAAACGCATTAAGGCAAACGTATCCCCCTAATTGGGTTATTTCTTCAGGTATGCGCGCTAGATATGAAAGAAGATTTATATTTATAAAATCTTTTGCTCATCCAAACTTTGTGTCGTGATCCGGAAGATCTGAGCTATTTTTATACAGGGTAGATAATAAAAGATTCAGTTGTTTTTGCTTCAGATAGAGAACTTTTTGCATTGCAATTTTTTGCTTCGATTACATCTACTCAAGAAATTCGCCGATCGCTCGAATAGTCTCCATCCCTTTCTGTTCTCTGTGCTTCAAATCGGCTAATTTCCAATCAAGGTCGTCGTCAAAAGAACCAAGAAATGGCGTAAAATGCGGATTTGATGCATCTGATTTACCCGCTCCTATCTCCGCTCCAGCTCCAAATACAGTCGTTGTTGCTGCTCCAGTTCCAGTTAAAATTGAATACATTGCTGCTTGTCCAACTCCCGTTTTTGCTAGATTTTGTGATATCGCTCTGTCTTTTCCAGTTTTTTGGTTTTTCTCTCTTGCCTCTTCTTTCTTATCTTTCCTCAATTGGATTACTCCGAAAGTTTTTGAAGGCCTTTCGAAACGGCACCCGTAGACGTAGTGCTTCACTCGAGTTGAGGTGATGATTGCAGTAAAAGGTAATCAGAGCCATGGAAAAAAAATCGTAGAAATCCAATTACAAATCAGATTTTGTGAATTTATTGTTTAGTTTTTAAGATTTGATCCAAACACTGATCTGATCCACTGATCCAAACAAATAAGAGGAGAGTAAAAAAAGTAGAAAAACCTGATCGCGGATACAATAAAAGCTTTGGTGTAATGAACTTTGGTTTATTGGATACAAAATACTTAAAGGTTTTTAAAGATGAAAATTGAATTATACCAAATATATTTAATATATATGGGGTATAACCCTTGGGCAAAATATAAATGTTTTCCAGGGGATGGCTTTGGGACTCCAATAATCAAGTTTTCGGCGTTTAATACTTTGAGGAATTCAGCAGATACCAATGCTTCCGAATTTGTTGATCAGCTATTAAACTAGCAATAAATTGTATTTTCAAAAATTTGTGGGATCGCATGTGGCGTCAGGTATTTTCTGATTTTTCCCAGTGTGTGAATGTGGTAAAATTCCAACTTGCACATGGTTTTGATGTGAAGAATCATGGTCAAATTGCTGTCGAGGATCACTCCAAGGTTCTTCACCACAATAGAAGGTTGAACAAGTTCGTCTCCAACACGAAGAGGCAACTTTTCTATCTGTTTTCAATTTGTTAGTTATTGTCTGCTTGTGTTAGTTCCTCATTTCAATAGTGATATTATAAGATGGCAGAGATACAGACATCTTGTTGGTCTCTAGTTGAAAAAGCAAGTTTTCGCACAAGAGCATATCCATTATACACCTGAAATTTGGAAAAAAAGTCATCTGGTTTAACGAAAAGACATTTTCCACCGATGGCTATAGTACTCAATGGGTTCATCGTTTACCAGGCGGTAGACATGAACCTTGTAATCTTGCCCGCAGTAACCAGAGTACCCGAAAAACGATAAATGTATGGGGATGTGTGACTTATCATGGTCCTGGTGTATTACAATTTACACAGAATCCATGGTAGATTAAACATGCATAGTTGCATGGACATTTAATTCACCAAATGATTCCGTTCGCCAGAGATACATTACCCCTTCCTGACAACCGAGGACCCATTACTGCGTGAATATCCTGAGCATAGGCAGCAATATTGATTTTTTATGCATGGCGGGTTAGTGTTAAAATTCAATTGTGTTGTCAAGATTTTTATGTTTGATCCTTAACTTCATTCTTTTACTAAGATGCCCAGCTCATGGAGCGATAATCGTTAGAGATTGGTTTGCCGGTAAAACGTTGCATCAACAACGAATTTTAAAAATTTTGTGGCCATCATTTAGTCCTGACCTCAACCCAATTGAAAATTTTTGGGGCTGGATGATTAATCAGATGGGATCGATTGAAGCTGATACTGAAGAGGGCTTATGGGACTGGGTTACACATTGCTGGGAAGAAATTAAAGAAGAGAGGACTTATTGGGAGCATTTGATAGACTCAATGCCTGATAGATTGGCTCGTGTACTGGAACTTGAGGGAGATATGACAAAATATTAAACTTTGTTTTCCTGACTTCGAGTTTTTGTTCTTATTTATAAATCAGCCTCTAATGAGAAAGCGTAAATAACAAGTAGTTGCGCAAACCGTATTTAACATGCTAAAAGGTCGAGGGAAAATTGGTGGGAAATTGAAAGCGTAGAAAAAAAGAAAATAAGAAGAGAAAGAAAAAGCGAAAAAAGGATAAAAAAAATAAGGAATAGTAGGATATTTAGTATCCCCCCCCCCCAGTCAAATTAAAATAAAAGCATGCAGAGCCATTTTCCTGTCAAGAAACGTCCAGGCATGACTTTATATTAAATAGATATGTTATAATTCAATTTTTATCTTTGGGTTGTTTGCTTGAGTCCCCTAGCATACCCCAGGACTATTATTTATGAATTATACCATTTATAAAGATGTGTGGGGTAACACATCTTATGGGGTATCATCATCTTTATGAATTATACCATTTATAAAGATGTGTGGGGTAACATAAACTCGTAGAAATCAAATTCAAAATTTACACTTTAGAAATTAATTGTTAAGTATGAATATTTAACATGCTTTTGGGATCCCGCAAATTTTAAAATGCAATTTGTGTCTAGTTTAATAACTGATAAACATAGGCCTATTCAGAAGCATTTGTATCTGCTGAATTTTACAAATTATAACAAAATTCAAAAACTCGATTATTGGAGTGCCAAAGCAATCCTCTGGAAAACATTTATATTTTGTCCACGGGTTGTACCCCATATATATTAAATGGATTTGGTACAATTCAATGTTTATCTTTGGGGTGTTTACTTGGGTCCCCTAGAACACCCCAGGACCATTTTTATGAATTATACCTTTTTTAAAAATGTGTTGGGTGATATAAACTCGTAAAAATCAAATTCAAAATTTACACTTTGGGAATCAATTGTTAGGTTTGAAAATTTAACATGTTTTTGGGACCCAGTAAAAATTTTAAAAGGCAATTTAGTGCTAGTTCAATAGTTGATCAACATATTCTGCCACATTGGTATCTGCTGAATTCCACAAAGTATTACACAATCAATATTTCGATTATTTGGGAGGCAAAGCAATCCTCTGAAAAAACGTTTATATTTTTCCCATGGGTTATACTCCTAAATATTAAATGGATATGGTATAATTAAATTTGATCTTTGGGCTGTTTACTTGATTCCCTAAACCTCTACCAGTGCGGTTTCGAAAAGCTTGAAAAATACTGTAAGTTAGCCGATGGAAGAAGGATGAAAAAGAAAAGAAGACACGAGGGAAAAATTAAAAAAAAACTGAAAAAAAAAAAACAAAGCAAAATCAATTAAAACCAAAAAGGAAGATGCGGAACCAAATCTAGCAAAAACGGGAGCTGGATGTGTGTCCGATTGTGGACCAGCAGCACGTAATGAATTGAAACTCAGACGTTGTGGATTTCAACAAGCCGCTAGCAAATACATCAATTCCCAATTGTACACCATTTCCGAAGATTCTAATGAAGATGTGCTTGATTTCAAATTTGCAGATTTGCAGCGTAAAACGCAGAAAGAGATAGCTACTATTAGAGTGGTCGGCAATTGGATTGATTGGTTTCATATGAAGTAGAAAAATGTTACAGAAAAAGTTCTTTAAATGTTACATTCCTTTAATTTTGGCGCATCCTTTTACAAAAATAATTCACTGGCTGCCTCTCTGGTTTCTTTCTTTCTTTTTATAATATACACTGTAATTTCAAAATTGCATCATTGCTGAACTATGCATTTTCTATCAATTTTGAGTGTGCCATAATCAATAAATGCAGTGAAAATGTATAGAGCAACTCTATTGCGAGCTTTTTTTATTATACAGCATACTATCAGTAGCGAAAATTAAATCAGAAGTGTTTATCAGATATGTTAGCATTTTCAAGATTCTCTACCTTCGGTTACTTTATGAAAAACTGTCCAATAAGCATTAAAATGCTGACTATATTAATAATAAGACCAAACCATATATCCAATATATATTTGTTGGAAACAACAAAATTTTTTGTTAAAGAAATTGCTTTTGAAAGATATAGCGCTGTTTCTGAAGCGCACATTAAAAAAACTTTGTTTAAAGTTTTTCTGAAAGTTAAAATAAAAAACCATAAAGGAATCTAGTACAGTACCGGTCCAGTTATCGGACCGCCTGGCCATCGGTCCAACTCGCTTATCGAACCACAAAACCCTTCGCACCAGGTCAGCGGCATCTTGTGTTCAACTGTTATGAAATTTTCTTTTTTCTCGCGAAATAAAGAGTTTTCATACGTTTTTCATTCATAATTTTTAAGTTAATGGTTCTGTCATACATATTTATTTTTTAAATAGCCTACGGATTAATTTTGTTAATGTTGTATGGGGACATATGCCTAAGTTTACGGGAAGCTTTCAGAAAACTTAAGTAACGCTGACGGAAGGTGGCGCTATGATCGCGGTCCTGGTTATAGAACCACTCGGGTATCGGACCTCCGCACCAGGTGGTCCGATAACTGGACCGGCACTGTATTCCATATTGCAGCCACTAAGAATAACAAAAGCAAATAGGAGTAGAATTTCGTTTGAAGTGACGTCTTGGCCTTGAATTACACTTGCCCGAAAAAGCCACGCAGAGTGTGATGAAATTCCAAAACTTGGACATTTTTTCGTGGACTTTTTTCCGAGGAAAGAATAGACTGTTAAAGAATTCGTTTACGACGTAGTCATAAATTTATTGGTCGTTGAACTGAGCAGATTCGGATTGAAAATGACAAATGCTTTTTTTGTAATATGCTTAAAATCAGTAACTTTGGGAAAAAAAGACGATTTTCAAAGAATGACATCGCGACCGATTGCTACGCTGAATTAAACTCTGTAGTTTACTTCATTGATGTAAAACTGCCACCTATTATCGACATTTCCAACATTTTATAACTCTGAAAAATATTTAGTCGTTTTAGCGGCTGCCTTTTGATACTCGTGAAGCTCTTGAATGCCCGGGGGGTAAAAAGGAAACAAAACAAAACAACTCATGACAAGAGTAACGACACGTCGAACATGTGCACATACACGAAAAAACAATCTTGGTAAAGAACACGTGACAACCTGAGGATTGCGACGCGGATAAGCCGAGATAAAAGCTACTCGCCAACGACAAATGAGGGATGCATGAAAAATGCAACAATAAAGACAACCCATCAATTAATAATAAATGAAATGCATTAAAATGCAACAATAGGACCCATATCATGAGCTCCACATGCCGAGCTCCGCAGCCAGGTTGAGTGGGAAAGGAACTATGGGCGCACATTCAACACGGCGTGAGATAAAAGCGGCCAGATCGAGTCGATCCAGGCCGAGGATGCGCGACGGCTGACGGGGTTGACGTAGATTGTGATGTTTGTGGTTTGACAACAGCCGAACGGCCGCCCGGGAGCGGTGCAGCATGCCATTCCACCGGAGTTGTCGGGCCGGAAGAAGAGTTGACAACCACCAGTGGCCGCGGCGGGACGACCGGTTTAGAGCTGCCAGAAACGACGGAGCCACTTGATGGTTCACAGCGTGAGCAGGTGGATCTGGCTGTGTCAAGACAAAATCGGAAGTAGACCACTAGTGAATGCAGGGCGATAACCACGAACAGTAGGATGAGGGCACAGCAACACCGTCACTTTGTTGACCAACGCCAAATCCTCCTGAAGATAAGTTGTCAAGATTGATGTCACGATGTGTGCGATGAAACGCTAGGCCGTCCGTTTACCGAACCGCATACGAGCCCTGCTAGCTGCAAACAGATTCCCCAGAACGAGACCAACACAAGCCAGAGACGAACGCTTTCACTCGTTGACCAATAATAGCGCCGATTCACAAATCTTTGGGCGTTCTCTATGACTAAAACAAGTCGCGGTTTGACGACAAGGCACAAAATGCGGAATTAGCCGATTCTGTTGTGAAGGTTCGTTTATAGGACGCGTCTTTATTGTATCGACAGCTAGAGCGTACAGTGTCACAGAGGCAATACACTAAGTTGGTTTTATAGGGTCCTTGTGCTGATGAAGCTTTCTTCGCAGGCTTCATCTTTTCGCACATACAGCTAGTCTCCAAGCTGGCTAAATTTGGATATCCGGCCGGTGTACAATGGATTCGGGTGAATCCTAAATTAATGGCCGCTGAATCAGAAAAGAAGTGTTTTCTACATTTTGAATTGATGAATAATTGTTTCTAGCCTTTGAATAACTAATGTGGGTCTCTGGTCATTGGTCATTGACATTTTTTGATAGATTTATTATATGTTATTTTATTTTTTATGTGTTTATTCAACAATTTTTTCAAATTCTTACAACAAATAAATTACCCTTTAACGCTTGACCACTGATAGTTTTCACATTTTTGTTTATCGAAAAACCATTTCTCAATCACCTCATAACTTTTAGCAGCTGTGACTCTGAGATCAGTGTGGAGCATTTGGCATAATTTACAAGTCCAACTAGAACTGCTTTGCAAGTTGAATTTCCCTTTCCAGTCAAAGTAGCGGGAATAAAGATCCAAGTTCCTACTGAGATGGATCAAATATTCGGCCAACAGTTTAGGTGTTTTGAAATCTCTGGCGTTGATATAGGTGTGTGGAGGCGCAAACAAGGAATAGTTGGCTCCGCCAAACACAACTGGGATCGTTCCCGTTTCAAAGGCTGTGTACAATTTCTCGGTGACGTAATCCGGACAGAAAGAGTTTTCAAAGCTCAGGTAAAAAAGGTAATCTCTTTTCAACATAGCTTCACACTCTGCGTGCCTTTCCCTTAAGCAGGACTTTGGGTTTTCCAGACATTTACCAAAGACGTCGACTGGAATGTAACTTCGAAGTTCACGTACGTATCCCTCTCGATTGATTGACGTTTTGCAGTTACTCACGAACCAAGCGGCTATTTTCGTCTTGGATGTTATGTTGATACCGTAATAGTTTGTCCAGTCGTTGGATTTGTGTTGGATTGCAAATTCTTTCTTGGGTTTAAAGTGATAGCCGCCATATGTTCTTCCAGTCAAATCAGAATCAAGTTTATAAGTGGCCGTCAAATTAAAAAAGTTACGAGGTATCTTTCCCCAAGGGTAATCACTTCTACTACGAATAGCAGATTCGAAATTTAAATAAACGTAACGTTGATTAGACCGGCGACATGTAGGCAGACGATCAAATGATTTATTTCGGAAGTGAAAAACTACTGCGTCACTCACATCCAATTGGCGCCGATCTGTCGTTAGTCGGCAACTATTGCCGGCCACAGAACATCTCTTCAAAGACATTTTAATACTCCATATGTAGGAGACGGGCATCCACAAAAGTATCGTCTTGTGTCTGCCGCTCAATGGTCGAGTCTTCATGCAGGTGTCATTTTGTCTTTCCGCGATGTCGACTTCAGTACTAGCAACACCAAGTAAATCATCATGTGTAAAGGCCTAAAATAGAAGAAAACTTTAATTTAATGTAGAAAATTTAAGTATTTTGGTTATCCTTACTTCGTTTAATTGTTTTCGATGAAAACTTGGGCGAAGCAAGAAGTAAGCCACACAATGGATAAAAAATGCTCCGATCAAAAAGAAGACAACAACGTAACCCAACACTCTGCTCAACATTCTAATATTCTATTACGCTGTTAAGCAATGTCGTTTTTTAAAAAAATTGCAGCAAAAACTGCTTAGGTGATAGATGTAGCGCTGTTTCTGAAGCAAATATTTCACTCTATTAAAAACAAGTAAGGCCACATTTTAAAAAGCCTTTTTTTAAACGTTCTGAAAGTTAAAATAAAAAACTATGAGGGAATCTAGCGTAATAACGCCCCCAGGAAGTTTGTAAAGATAAGATGGATGGTTATGAACTATTAGTGGCTGTAGCGTAGCTGAAGTTCTTAGCCCGGTTCTTGGTTCTCCATCGTAGGTCGAATCACGTGACCATATTGCAGCCACTAAGAATAACAAAAGCAAAAAGGAGTAAAAATTTTGTTTGAAGTCTAGTTTCCACTTATTATCGACATTTCCAACATTTTTTAACTCTGAAAAATATTTAGCCGTTTAGCGGCTGCCTTTTGATACTCGTGAAGCTCTTGAATGCCCGGCATGTATACAATAAGTACAACTATTAATTGCTAAGTGCTCCATTACTCAAGTGTTCTTCAATACGTAAAATGTTTCAAATGGCTAACTTTATAGTTATTATATGATTTATTTCTAAAAAACAAAAATAGCTTTATGCCTCCTAATCCTCATTTAGTGAATTTGGTTGAAAGCGCAATTGGAAAAAATAGCTCATCGTAACAACCAGTTGAGCACAACCAGCCAAGGCAGCAGCTGTTTGTGCTCCAGCTCAAATGTCGGTACAATCTCCAAAGAGGCTACGTTTTGATCCTTTTACACTAAACCCCCTTTACCGTCAAGGATATTTGTCTTCAGAAATTGAGGTAAATGTAGTGTTTGTTAAATTTTTACTTTCACCGCAATATCTTTTCGTTCACTGAAAGGCAAGAATTTCAAAAACTATTTGTAATGAAATTTTGTTGTTTTTTTCAGGAAGGTGATACTATCAGATCAAGAAATGTCAATGAAACGACAAAGTAGCCGAAGCTTAGAATTTCTCGAGTCAAAACTTTATCAACCCAACTCTCGCTCAAACCATCATCATCACTGAACGTGTCGACGACAGCCTCCAAGAATACTGATTCGAATCAGTATTCTTTAAAAGACGCCCGTCTTTTCAAACAAAAGTTTCAGAATCCAAGGGAATCCTGAACACAACGGCTAGAAATTCTAGCATAAATAATGGAGCTATTTACACAGACGTTAGATATTCTGCAAAACGAGAAAACTATGTCTATTGGCTGCGTTCTTCCTACAATACGATTGCTTGAAGATGCTATGACGGAATTTTCAAAGGACATTTCAATCATTCACTGCCAACCACTGATTCTTGCCGTTTTGCATGGACCCCAGAAGAGATTTGGACATATGTTCAACAACATTTACCTAAAACTGGCATCGATTTCCGACCCTAATTTTAAACTTATATGGGCCAACGAGGATGAAAAACCTCGTCTGATTACTTTGCTAAGATCTGCGGTACGGCGTCGCCAAAGCAGTAATAGCACGGCTGACCAAGGGTATTTCATTTTCTTGGTCTAATCAATCGTTTCGAATAATTTTTATTCTGTTTCTTTTAGGAATTCAAACACCCCGTCGCCCAAAAAGAAAGCCCGTTTTCTTGACGCTTATAAGAATAAAAGGGTATCCATTGTATCCGATGAAGTTGACAGCTACCTAATGATGGGGCAGGGGAATTAAGCTCCCTTAATCGATTCCCAACCATCAAGAAAATTTACCTGTAACTATATTTCTTTTCTATGATATCATCCGTAAACATTTCACTTATCTTACTTGTTATCGCTAGGCAATATAACAGTGCCTTACCTTCGTCAGCTGCCTTTGAGCGGGTTTTCAGTACCGCCGGTTTAATATTTACAGCCAAGCGAACTAATTTGTCAGATGGGAACTTCTAATCATTAGTTTTTTTGAAACTTAATGGTGCATGCTGTCGTTTTTGGGCAAAAAATCCTGCCAAAACTTCATAGAAGTAATTCTTTTTTTTCTTCATACTTTTGTTGTATCACGATTGATGAAATACAGGATGCGATTGTGGATTTAGAATAATTAAAGCTCGATTTTTTTTTCTGATCGAATGAACGAGTGATGAATGAGCGATCGATCAAATTTTTTTGTGTGATCAATTGAACGAGCGATCGCTCAATTTTTTACGCTGATCGAGATCAAGATCGTCGATCACATTTTGGTGATCGAACGGCAAGTCTGGCTAGAATAAACCATCGGAAGGAGAGACAAATAGAAGTGAAGGTACGAAAGCAATCCAAAGAAATAACGAACACCAAGAAACCAAGAAAAGTGAAGGAAGTGCCATGTTCACAGATTTGCAAACCAAATTAAGCGCAGAAAGGACAAGATCGTTTGGCTGTGATCGACCTTCAGATTGAAAAGTTACAAACAGAGCGTAAAACATTATCGGATATGGTTTTTTCCATAAAACAACGACAATTTGATCTTCTACAATCTGCCATCCCACACCGGGACGAAAATGTATCGAAAGCTGCCACTGAGGATCAACCACCTCCGGCATCTACTCAGTGATGGAGTCTAATCAAGAATTGGAGAAGAGGTGAGTTCAAGTACCACTTGAGAGATATGGAATTCATTCCTTCATATATCCTAAATTTCTTTTACAGCGACGTTTGCCACTATTGATCACCCTTTCAAATATTGAATAACTCTGAGGACTATTTTGCGTTTTGAGTGGCTGCCTTTAATAATGCCAAGCATGTATGCTATAAGTGCATGATCAATTTTTTTTTTTTGCCAAGGCAGTAGCTGTATCTGCTCCAGCTCAAACGTCAGTACCATCTCCAAATTAAAAGTTTCGTTTTGATCCTTTCACACCAACCCCCCTTTACCGTCTAGGCTATCTGTCTTCACTAATTCTTGGCATGGCCGAGTTGGACGCATGCGTTGCCAGATTTATGTCATTAGTCATTATCAGAAATCTGGCAACGCGTCCAGATGCCGAGAATCACCTAAAAAAACCAAAACAAAGTTTTGTATTTGAATTTTCAGCCCGTAATAATTTTTTAGTCCGAGTAAATTATACATGAAATTAACCACCGATATCTTACCTAGAGCACCGTTGAATTCTTGTGAAGAAAAATTCCGAATTAAAAATACTAGATTTATTTGAAACGGAACGGAAAAAACTACAAAACGCATGCGTTGCCAGATTTTGAAAGTCGGATTTTCGCGATGTGAAAAAGCCCTATTCCAACTAAAGTTTCAGAAATTAAGGCAATCTTGAATAAACCGTCGGAAGCAGGAAAAAATAGAAGAGAAGGAAAGAAAGCGAACCCAAAGTACTTACGAACACCAAGAAAACGAAGATAAAAGATTCAGAAAACAGTTCAGCTCGAAGTGCATCGGAAAAAGTTGCAGATTTGGACGAGGCGATTGATCTATCAAGAACATACCACCATTTACAGCAAGTTCCTTAGTCTAAAGAAGGAAATAGTGCGATGTTAACAGATTTGGAAACCGAGTATGCGACGATTGGAAACCGATTATGCGTCGATTGATTAATTTCGCCGTCGATTATATTCGATTGATTAATTAACGATTATAATCCATTGGGAATCGATTATCAGCCAATCGAGTGGAAGTCCTAGTAGTCCGGTCGGGCTAGTAGTCTGGTCGGAATAGCATTTTTACCCAAAACAAAATGCAAAGTTTGGTTTTCTACATGAGCTGTATTGATATTAACCTTGTTTATGTTCTCCTAAAACCCTCCCTCGAAATTTTAATATTTAGTGTGATTAATTTCAATTATTGAATATGTGTATTTTTGTATTGTAATCTATGCTTATTAAATACAAAAAATTTTAATTTAAAAAAAATGAGCTTTGTTTAATAGTTATTGGTCTATATGCATGCCAAATATAATTTCCCTAACTTGTAAATTGATGAAACACCACACGAAAAATGAGTTCCGTCTCCCTTTTTAGTACCCAAAAACCGCTTCCGTGTTTAACACAGAGCTTACGGGGAAATGGCTTTAGCGAAAATCGCTGCCGTTAGTTACCTATAATCCCCTCCTCTTCCATTTTTATTCTATTTTAAAGAGCGAATTCTCTTCTACAAACCTAGTAAATAATTTTGGGGGGGGCAATTAGTTTTTAAGTTATAAGAGTTTATATACAGCCCATATTTCTGGAAATTTTGCTCAAAGCCGTGTTGGTTTCAGTCTCACCCGCATTGAGCGACGTGGCGCTTCATTTTGTTTTTCATTTTTCAAATGAAGTATTTTTGTTGAGATGTTGAATTTTTGGAGATGTTCATAACAATCAAATATGCAGAATATTGTTTATTTTACACTTGAAAATGTATCACAATAATCTCAAGCATAGTCCAGATTCAGCCAAACCCGCAGTGAGCGACGTGGCGTTTTGTATTGTTAAAGCCTTATGCTACGCCACGTCGCTGATTGCGGGTGTGGCTGAAACTAGACTATGGAGTAAGAAAATTTTCCGGGAAATGGGCTTTATATTTCATTGAATAACTTAAAAAGTAGAACTCCCTCCATTAAATCATTTATTGGAGTTATAAAGGATAAAAAGCCGATTAAAATGAGACCTTAACGATCGAGGAGAGTATTATAGTTTGCTATTGGCAACGATTTTAGTAACCATCAATCCATCATTTTACATAAGCGCCGTGTAAAACACGAGAAGCGTTTTTTGAGGACCAAAAAAATGAGGTGTCCTGCTAAAAGTAGCTGGGAATTCGAAACGGTTTAGGTTATGTAAAAAAAACTTAAGCTACATCTAAATGAAGGATTAAACAATAAAGTTCATTTTTCAAAATTGAAATATTCCTTTATTTTAATTGTTTTCATCGCATCACAAAAACATGCATATTTTTGAATTGATAATAATTACACTAAATTTAAATATTTTTTGGGAGGGTTTTACCACGGCATTAAGAAAAATAATATTAACACAGCGCATGTAAAAAACAAATTATTACAATTTGTTTGAGGTTAAAACCTAGGCCGTCCGGACTATAGTATCCGATATGGTTTTTCCTATTAAACAACGTCAATTCGATCTTCTACGATCTGCCATCCCACACCTGGACGAAAATCTATCGAAAGCTGCCACTGAGGAAACATTGTTAGATCAACCACCTCCGGCGTCTACCGAATAATGGAGTCTGATTTATGAATTGGAGGGTTCAAGTACCTTGGGAGATATGAAATTCATTCTCTCATATCCTACATTTCTTTTGCAGTGACGTCAAAAAATAACTATTAACTGCTAATATACCTCAAGTGTTCTTCATTATTTAAATTGTATAAAATGGGAAAATGGCTAGTTACATAGTTATACAGTTTCTAAAATTCTACAAAATTTATTCTTGCGGAGGCTTTAAAAATAAACTTTGCCATATCTATTCTAAAAAATGTTGTTTCTTTGAAATTATTTACTCAAATGTTGGCAGAATGATAAGAGCTAAAAACAATCGTAATTTGGTCAGTCCCGATATCAGCTAAATCTAATGAACAGAGATGAATCTAATTAGTATTAATGAAAAATAACTAAATTAACAATGAACATAACAAGAAACCAACAACAAACAACAACACCAAACCGTTACTACAACAAACAACGTACCTAACAAGATACAAGTAACCAAAGCACTTCCCTGTCTCGACTGTTAACAAGAACGGGGCAAGTTCCAAAACAGTAGCTAATAAATACCAGAGATAAAGACTAACTCGATTTAACTTGAATCAGAACGGAAAGACCGAATGTATTACGGTATAATGAATAGCTGGAGCAACAAACTGAAAGGTAACTTAAAAACACGAAATTAAATGGAAAGGCGAAAAACGTTTGGTGAAATGATATTAGAAAGAAAGTTATCAATCACTCAGCTTGGTTAATAAACGGAAATTAAAGAAACAATTCAAATCTTTCATTTGTTGCGACGGGTGTAGTTGCGCTTGGTGGCAACAGCAGGTACAGAAATCTCTTCGTCTGAATCAGTTTGAGCAGAGGCAGCTGGCAGCTTCTCCAACACCAATTTCAAACGACGACCTTTCGCTACTGGAGGGCCCGCTGGTGAAGGATCTGTCGATTGTTGGCCGGAAATCACTGCGACAAAGACGTCAGAGTCAGCATCCTGGGATAAAAAATCTTGTAAATTTAATAATTCAAAATAAAGAACACGATTTAAGTGTACCTGGACTACAGCACGCTTGCCACGTTGTTTAGTCAAGACTGGTGATGTGACGGTGTCTGGTTCTTTCTCCTGAGCTGCTGCCGCCTTCTTCCGGCCGACGGGCTTTTTCTTTTCAACCTCAACAGTTGCTTCCTCCTTTCCAACACGTTTGGCCTTTTTTTTTCCCGTCGTCTGGAGACTTGTTTTCAGTCTCGACAAGCTGCGGATCTTCCTTCTTCTTACGGCCACGGACAGCCTTTTTTTCAGGCTCTTCCTCAGCAGTTTCAGCCTTATCAGAAGCTTTATTCCGTTTAGGTGGATTTGCTTCAGATTCTTCTTCTAATCCATTGACTACTCGTAGAGGAAGTTCTGGTGACTTTTCACCTTTCTTAGAGCCTTGTTTCTTCTCTTCAACAGGAACAGAAGGATCCACCGTTTGTCCACGTTTGGTGCCTCGTTTGGCAGCAGCAACTTTCCCGACTTTTTGTGGCTCTGGTTTAGGTTCAGGAGATTCGGAGGTAGCCTTCTTTTTAGTCGGCTTCTTCTTGTTTTCTTCCGTCTCTTCAGCGATAGCATCCACGGAATCAGTTGCTTTCTTTTTGCCACCTCGTTTCTTGGAAGCGGGCTGATCAACATTATCCGAAGATTCATCGTAGGTCTTGACAGGTTCTCTTTGATTTCTTGAAGACTTCCTTACACCCTCCGATTCAAGCGATCTTTCTTTCGTTTTCTTGGGTGGACTCACGTCTGACTCCTCCGGAGTAGCACTAGCAGCTTTTCCCCTTTTGTTAGTTTTTTGGGCCTTTTCAGTTGTTTCCGGAATGGCAGCTTTTTCTTCGACCTGTTTTTTTGCTGCAGGACCTTTCTTTCCCTTGCCTTTAGTCTCTTTAACTTCTTCAACTGGCTCGGCTTCTTCTTCCAATTCTTCAACTACCTTGACCGGTGCCGCAGATGCTGTTGCTTTCTTTCCGCGACCTTTCTTGGCTGGAACAGTTTTCAGGACTTTCGATCGTTTCCATCACTTCTTCAGCAGGAGCAGACGCTTCTTCTGGAACTGCAGATTTTTTGTCTTCTTCTTCAACCAGCTTTTTGGCGACAGCAACTCCTTTCTTTCCTTTGGCTTTGGTCTCCTTCACTTCTTCAACTGCTTCTTCTTCAGAGTCAACCTTAGATACCGCTGGTACAACTGCTTTCTTCCCACGGCCTCTTTTAGCTGGAGCAGCTTCTTGAGCTTCGATGGTTTCTTCTACAGGAACTTCAACTGGCGCCTTTGCCTGTCGTCCTCGGCCTTTTTTCTCCTTAGTTTCGACTACTGGGACAGCAGGAAGAGAAGATTCAATCTCATCATCAGATAACGGCTCTTCACTAGTCTTTGCAGGCTTTTCTGTTCCGTCTTTGGATGATGTTTGTCTCCCTCGACCACGTTTCTCTTTAGTGTCTGTTTGAGTTGCGACTAGATTTTCTGATTCCTTATGTTCTTGTACTTCTTCAAGTTTGGCCTTGGCTTTTCCACGACCTTTCTTGACTTCAGGAGCTGCAGAATTCTCAGTTGCTTCAACAGCTAGCGGAGCTTGGTCTTCAGGGGTATCAACTTCTGAGACTGCTTGAGGAGAGGAACCAGTCAGTTGATTAGCTTTTTTCCCTCGACCTTTCTTGACTTCAGGGGCTGCAGAATTCTCAGTTGCTTCAACAGCTTGAGCTTCAGGAGTATCCACTTCAGCCGATGGATGAGCTTTTTTGCCTCTTCCTTTCTTCTCAGCAACTTCTGGTTCAGCAACCGAGGGGCTTTTATCTTCCTCTTCAGCTGGTTTTGTTTCCATTTTGGACTTAGGTCCAACTTTAGATTTTGGTCCAGTCTTTGGTTTAGGTCCTGCGGTCACTTCGACTGCCTTTTCTTCCGCTACTGGCTCAGGAATATCTTCGTGTAAGGAATTGATTTCTTCAGCTTTTGCAGGGGGCTGAGCCTTCTTTCCACGTCCTTTCTTCTCCTTGATCTCAGCAATTGGAGCTTCTACTTCAACAGGATGATTATTCTCGACGACTTCTTCGTGTTTCTCTTCGTTTACGTCTTTCTTGCTTGGTCTTTTGCTTCGTCCTTTTTTAATCTCTTTTTCATCTTCTAGAACTTCAGGTTCAGCACTGACAACCGCTTCTTCAATAGCGTCTTTTTTCGCAGCAGCTTTCTTTCCTCGCCCTTTCTTTCCCTTGGATTCAGCAACAGGGGCAGATTCTTCATGTTCGATTTCTGGAACTGGGGTTTCAGGTTCGACAACTTTGGCAACCAAGACAGCCTCAATGTGATTTTCCTCGACGGGGTCCTTTTTTCCAGCCTTCTTTCCTTTTCCCTTCTTCCCTTTTGCAGCGACACCTTTGGTTTCAACATTTTCTGGCTTCACTTCCGGTGCTTTTTTCACAGTCGTCGTTTCTTCATCATCCTTATCTGCTGCGGAGTCTTTTTCTTTGTTCGTTTTTGTAGCTTTTCCAACATTCTTTTTAGGAAGAGCGAAAGTACTGTCAGGTCCCGGTGGCATTTCTGTTGGTGGGACTTCATCAGAATCTGAATTGCTCATCTCCAACTCTATTACCCAAGAGTTTTTGTTGCCAGATGCTGGATTCTCTTTTGGTTTTGTCTCTTTCACATAGGTGCCCGCCATTGCATTATCCTCCTCAAACACGTCTTCTTCGGTTTCAGAGAGCTCTTTGTTATCGTTCTCGGGGTTTTCCATTACACCTCGTTTGGTGCAGACAACAAAAGTAGCGTCACCTTCGCCAGACAAAGTCTTGCTTCTTGATGTACGATGATCGTAAGGCGTGGAAGTGTTAGAAGAGGTGAGACGCGCAGATGAAAAATCTGCGGTCAAGTTATGGCCAGTAAAACAACTGTCAACTGCTGGTCCTGTAGTAACAACACCTAATGGTGTTCGTGGTATCTCTTTGGTGGGAAGAATTGGGCGAAAACCTTTTTGTGTTGATACTGATAAAGGCAAAAAAAACATGACAGTTAATGATAATATTATTATTTGAAAATTAGCATACTACCTATTTTGGTTGGTTTGGGCAGCAGATTCAAATGAGCAGTTAAAGGAGATGTAACAAGTTCTGGTTTAAGAAATTCTCCTCTGTCGGCACCAGAATCAGACCCAGGTTGAGTAGTTGGTGTCCTAGGTAGTTCTTTACCTTTGCGAGGTATTACTAACTCTAACTTTACAGGCTCTTCTTCACCACTGGAAGCAGAAGAAGTTTGTTTCTGAAAGTTTCTTTCGGCAGCAGTTTTGGGCTTTAATAATCTGATCTGTGAATAGAATGGTACAGAATTTTGGTTAAATGTATGAAAAATGATAATTGTTTTTTACTTTTCTAAACATTGTTCAAAACTTTCAAGAACACTAGAATTTTACTTTTCGAACAGCAGCTTGGATGTTTTGTGTCCCGTTATGTCTACTTTCCAATTTTGAAACTATAGCACCAAGAATTCGGCAGTTTTTTTTGCAATCAAGTAAATCTTCTCCTTTGATAACCAAATGACCAAGTTCCATACGCTGTAAAAAACTAAGAAGCCAAACTTCATTGTCAGGCTTAGCAAATATATTTTTAAAAAAAGAAAAACCTTGTTATTTGCTTTAAGATCGCGCTTTTTGGTTTGCCATCACTCAAAAGCCATGCTGTATCGTAAATTCTGAAGAAAATCTTGTAAACGTCTAAAAAATCTTGAGTATTGAGGTCCTGGAATTTTTTCCCTTTACTTCAAACATCAAAATGGCAATATTTTTCACGAATTTCTTACAATTTTAAGAAAATCCAAATTTGTACTTACTACTGAAATCCGAACAGATTTTCCAAGTTTTTCAGCAGTTCTGATTCGACTGAATCCATTGGCAGAAACAAAAGAAGTATTCAGAGAATGAAAAAAAATTCGAATGTGTTTCAAACTGTTATGCAGAGTTGCCAATTTTACATTAAGATGTCACTTCCTATATAAATACAGAGTACAGACGAATTTTGAAAAAAAAATTCAAAAGTCACAATTTCACTCAAAACTCGCAAGTCGCAACAAATCAACAATAAACGGAGTCTGTGACAACTAAATTATTTGAAATGAAATTTTTAAATATTTAAGAATTAAAGTGAACCCAATTTCTATCCTTGGAAACATTTGAATTTGCCTTTTTGTATCGTTCTCAACGATTTTACGCAATTGTTGGATTACCGCTTCTGTCACAGGTCTGTTGAGCAATTTCCTAGAAACAAAGTATTTCCTATTAAACGTCTATTATTGTCAAATGGATAGCTCACACCAGCCAATAGTTTGCTAGAATAATTTTTCAGGGCAGGTTCATTATTTCTTGGAGCTCTTTGAAACAATATGGTCATCTTGTAGACACTATCTTATTAAAATTGCTAGTGAGCCTAGCTCTGGAATCGCGCATTGCCAAAAGTTTATTCATGCTCTAATGTATAGTGCAGCTTCATGTTACATCTGTAAGGACAGTTGATCAGTCTAATAAGTGCTACTAAAACACATTAAGATTTGAGAAATCTATCATCGTCAGGAAAAAGCTGTTGATAAAAATCAATAAATTATAGAGCTTTACTTCGCGTCTATAGATAAATAATGAACCCTGATACAAGTAATGCATGGCCCATTTATTATTTCGCCATGGTTTTCAGGTTTTATATGATGCACACTAACGAGCACTGGTAAGTTACAATCTCTAAAATATTTAATCTTATTATGATTGTGCGTGTTTATGCATTTGGGTATATATTACATAAAGAATGAAAGGCACAGAAATTTGTCGAACGCATGAATTTCATATTGAAACTCTCCAGCTGCCAGGTGACCGAGAACAAGTTTTAAACATTTGATTACACACGTCCATCTCTCTTTGTTTTTGAAATTTGTTAAATGGATGCGCTATCGCTTTTATTCTCACCGGTAGTATGGATTATTTCTGCCGTGTATTTCCTCTACTGGTAAGGTATTATAGTTATTTTGCAAGAATTTTAAACTCTTACCTAGAAGAATTAACTTATACTATTATTAGGTATGGAACTTCAACGTTCGACTACTTTAAAGCACAGGGAATTGTCGGTCCCAAACCGTTGCCATACGTTGGTAATCTATGGGGTATGTGGAGGAAGGTAAAAAAATGAATAAATTAAAAGATCTATTAAATCTTCATCATTTATTGTGCGAATTATTCAACTACAGAACATCCCGAATTACGACAAGGAAATGACTAAAAAATACGGGAAAACATTCGGGTATTTCGACGGAACTTTGCCCAATCTCTACACGACCGACATCAATCTTATCAAATCGATTTTCGTCAAGGATTTCGATCACTTTGTCAATCGCAGGGTCAGTCCCATTTTTAATATCATCAAATTCTTTCCTATAACAATTGGCTTTTGTTTTTCAGACTTTCGAAATTAAGCGCAAAGTCTGTCGCAAAATGATGACTGTTCTCCAAAATAAAGAATGGAAAGATGTCCGCTCGTCTGTGACTCCAGTGTTCACTTCAGGAAAGATCAAACTTGTATGTATTTTGAAACTATGTTATTTAGACTACTAGACAACTTTAAAAGATAGCCAATTTCTTATCGTCATCGTATAAATTTATTAAAGATGTCAAAGATGATAACAGAGTGTGCCAACCGTCTGGTCATCAAATTTCAAAAGATAGTTCAAACTGGAGGGAAACTGGATGCCAAAATGTAAATCCAAGTTTTTTTAAACTGGGTTGTCGGAAATTTCAAGGAAATATATTATTCCTTGCCTCATTTTCTACACAGGCAATTCAGCGCGTTCACCATGGACGTAATTGCACGATGCGCATTTGGAATGACCATAGACAATTTGGGAGAGAAGGACGATCCTTTTACGACAAAAGCTAAAGTAGTTTTCAGCCCACCTGCTACCAAGTCTCCGCTTATGCTATTTCCATGTAGGCTAATAATAATCTTCGAAAGTTCTTTCGTGCCATTTTTATTAGTTAACAGACGTACTTTCATTTTGAATATTTATTTCTGTTAGTCGTTTTCCCGAAAATGTTACCGTACATTGGTGATGGCATCTTTTTTCCCAAGGATTTTTTTTTCTTCGTTAATCTTTTGGAGGATTTAATCAAACAACGAACCAATTCGTCTGAAGTAATACGTTCATGCCCATAATTTATTGAAACGTTTCCAATTGAAGCATTTTTTTTTCCACACAGAAATACCACGACTTTGTGGAGGTTGCCACAGAGTCTATAATAGAATACACCAAAACGGTTGGCAATAAGGAAGTGCCCTCTTGGAACAGAGAAGAAGTCGACGAGATTGTAACCGCCCAGGTAACTAGATCAACTATAGTCAATTATTTAATTTGTTATAAAGACTGAATTTACAAAACAGTCCCTGTTTTTCCTGCTGGCCGGCTTTGACACAACCGCAACCACCCTGACCAATTCCGTTTTCTTGCTAGCCAGAAATCCCGACGTCCAAGACAAATTATATCAAGAAATTATGAAAAAATATGAAAAATTCGTAAGGATATTTTGGTGTTCCTTTTTCTTTTTAAAGATGATGTTTTTTAATGTAATTTTATTCGAATTATGCAGGGGCAAGTTAACCACGAGATGATTCTCGATTTCGCTTATGTCGATCACGTCATTCATGAAGTGTTGCGTATGTTCCCTCCAGTGCCAAGGTAATATTACTTTATTAGCAAACATGCAATCTATAATAGCGGTAGTGGTTAGTGAGTTACGATACATAATTAATGCAGGGTTGAGAGGGGCTGTAACAAGGAAGTAACCTACAATGGCATTCACATCCGGAAGGGCATGGTAGTAACTGTTCCAACATTTGCCCTTCATTACGATGAAGAGTACTACCCAGATCCCTACAGATTTAATCCTGAAAGGTGAAATTATTTATCCTTAAATACACTTAGACATGGTGTTATAACCTCTAATACGATAACAGATGGGATTCTGAAAGTGAAATCAAACCGAGTTCGTATGTTTTTATGCCGTTTGGGATGGGACCACGCAACTGCGTGGGCATGCGCTTCGCCATGGAGGAAATGAAAATCGCCTTGTGCACCATTGTCAAAAACTTCCGCTTCTTTCCCGTAGCGGAGACACCCGTAAATTATTATCAAGATACAGAAATGATGCAATATGGCAAATATTTGTGAATTATATAATATGTTTTCCTCAAATAGGAAGAGATGCAGTTTGAGGACGGATTTTTAGGAGTCGTCCAACCCATTCACGCAACAGTTGGCATTGAATCTCGTTGACGACATTGAACAGCTTAAAGTTTAATAGATAAATGCTAATAAACGTTTTTTGTTGTTGAACAAGCAAATTACACGGAACATATAAAACGTCTTGTTTCGATGCTATAATCCACAATCATATTTTACAGAGGACAAAAAAGAAAAAAACCCCTTCTGGAGAACCTCTCCAGGGATCCTCGGCGCATTGGTAGAAAGTTTTTAGCTCTTTAGTTTATTTTATTTGACGACTACTAGATGACGCCAGCTGTTTAAGTTAACCGCTCCAAAAGACCAGACCAGCGAAATCAAAACTACAAAAAGCCTCGGCGGTGCACCGTTTCTAGATTTTTTTCTCTTGACCCGGGCCACAGCCCTACTACAAAGAAATGAAAAAAAAAGGATTTTTCAATTATTCTGAGGTAACCCCCTTTATGGGAGCCCAATTGTGTCACGTTTTTTAATAATTTTTGTATGTCTTATAAAACGCAAACGCGTGTGCGTTATATTATACTCGATAATCCACTCTCACGTATACGTCTTCTTCTACCATTCTTTCGATTTTAACGTCATGGGACCTCAAAAAGGAAAGATTAATCTATGTGGAAGAAATCATGAATGAAGAATATGAGCTCCATATTTTTTGAATTTTTTTTTTAAATTCAAAAAATTTTTTTTTTTTATCCCTTTTATTTTTTTTTTCTACTTTGTTTCACCCCATTTCGAAAGTTTTTCGGACGAGTACCTGGTAGCTCACGAAGTCCCACGGGTGCGGTATATTATATTCGATAATCACCTTCAGGTACTGTACATCCTACTCATCCAATCTTACGATTTTAACGTCATGGAGGACTATTACTGACCCATTCAATTATGTTAACCCCGAGATTCGAACTCGCACCATTCCCCCTGTCCCACCAATGGAATGATTGTTCGCTAACCAACCTTCCACTGGAGGGTATTAGATCTTTAGGTTTTTAAAATAGCGGATATACAAAGTTGCAAGAAAAAGAAGAAATATGCGAATTTATTCCAAATAACAATTTTAGCAACGCAACATAGTTCACAGCAATTGTAATTTTTTATGTACGGCATTTCAAGTATAGCTGTTAAAAACCTTCAACGTCAAGTTGGAAAAACGGCTATCAAGCCGTTTGATATTCAAGCCATCAAATTAGTGTTTTTATATAAAATTTTCGTATTTGAATAATAAACTTTTTTGTGTATTTATGAATTGGCGCAGTTGGGCTCCCATTCCCCTTTGTGAGTAACTTATACTCTAAATCTGCTCTAAATCAACATGAAAAATATTTGTATTCAAATTTTTTTATTGTTTTACTGAGATGCCAAGTTTACATATAGTAGTTTGTCAAGTCCCTTGGTGATTTCAGACGAATCACAACAAAACGGCAAGCGGCTGTAAGCCTGAAACCGAACCTTTTGACAACTAAAAAACTTGAAAGAATTACCAGAATTAAGATTCAAGTCAATTTATTTTCTATCATTGAAAACATTTGAATTTGTCTTTTGTACCGTTCACAACAATTTTACGTAATTGTTGCATTATATTTACAATCTGCTATTGGTGACTACGCCGCTTCTTTCACCTGTTGAGCAATTTCCTAGAAACAGAGTATTTCCCATAAAACGTCAAATATTGTCAAATGGATAGCTCACAGCAGCTAAAAATTCGCTGGAATAATTTTCCAGTTACAGTTTCATCATCTCTTGAAGCTCTGCGAAACAATGGTGATTTTGTAGACACCAGCTTATTTTTGCGAGGGTCACAGATTTTTGGTAAGTTACTTAATTTGATGTTTGCAGAAATTATATTGTAATTCATGTTGTGTCTTTGTTGTCCAGGCCCATCGTGTTGTTTTGTCAGCCACAAGCAATTATTTCAGACAGATATTCAAAGAGATATCTTCACCCAATGTAGCCATTGTTCTTAGTGGTTTAAACTACCAAGATATTGATGCATTATTGACATTCATCTATTCAGGGGAGGTTTCGTTATGTGATGCTCAGCTTCCCTCCTTTCTGAAGACTGCAGAAACCTTGCAGGTATGTTCTCAAATCATTTCCAATATTGTTACCAGACATTAACAGGTTTCTTGTTTTTGTCATCTAGGTTAAAGGTTTAGGACCAGAATGCACATCATCATTAAGCCGAAAGACAGACAGCAATAAAAATGACACTAGCATGCAAGAAACTCAATTTCTAGCTGCAGCTCTACAGAAACCATTGTCCAGCAAAAGGGTCACTCCACCTCCTCTTCTCTCTGTTTATCCCTCGACTCCCTCAGTCACGCCAATCACCACATCCGTTACCACAACCGCCTCTTTACCTAGCCTTGATTTAAGCCTAGCTATTTCCAATTTTGCCAGTAACGCGTCCAGCAGCAGCAGCAATCCTTCGGATGTAGGGCTTAAGAAACGAAAAATGGTCGAACTTCCGGAAGGTTGTTTGAAAACGGAAATGCCAGAAGAACGTAAAACGGAGCATTTGGTCATGACCGACATGACTCCACCGAATTCTATAGCCAACGAAGAACTTGAAAGAACTGAATCAACTCAATCCCGCCAGGAACCTGTTCAAGAACGAATTCATCCACCTAGAGTGGATCCCCCAGCTAGACCGTATCAATCCCAATGTCGAGGTAAGAAACACTTTACTAGTTTGAAACACTAAGGTCCTTTTTTTCTTAGTAATTAATAATATCTTAGTAATTAATACCTCTACGTTAAATTTTAGGTGAACGCCCTCGAAATGCTCGAGTACCTTTTTGCCCCCACTGTGGCGAGGATTGTCACAATATTTCCGTCCTCCGGTACCACGTCAAAACGACCCATTCTGAACCAAACGGTTGCCTTTGTTGCTGTTTCTGTACTGCTATTTTCAACCTCCATTCATCCGCCGAGTACAAGCAACACACGTTGGAAATTCATGGCGTCAAGTACACCTGATTTACTGGAACAATTGATTAGTGGAGAACCTTTTTTTTTTCTCTCAACTGCACAAAAAAACTTTCAACAAAAAGTTGAAAGAAAACAACAAATTATTATGTTTTGAAAAATGTTATTTTATCTCAGTGATATACTCCTATAGTTACGTAACTAGATCATACCATATTAACAGCTACTTATACATACTATAAACATCATATCGGAATTAAATAGTGATTAATACCTTAGTACCTGTGTATCCCATTTTAAAACTGTATATTTTTAACTCAATCGGGATCGTGGCTTACATATTTCTTTGGTCTGTCAATACATACATATTGATTTAAGTTCGGGTTTTTGTGTGAGAATGCCGCAGAGTTGATTTGTATTTTTATTCATGTGGTTAGTGTTCATTTCCAGACGCAGGATTCGTAAGTGGGAACCATGTTCTTGATTAGGACAAAGGCGGCGGATCCTCCACTCTTTTCCAACATTTCCAGCGTCTCCTGGATGAGATCCCCTAAATTGGAATTCTTTTGCTGAGAATAATCGATGCCATCCCCTTGATTGACTATTTTAACAAAACAGGAAAAATTGATTTTCAGTTACTATCGTGAATGAAAATGAATTCAAATGTTTCATATCTTACGATTGACTGATTTAAACAAGTTGAGAATGGGCAACAAAGATTTGTAATAAGGTAGGAATGCACGTCCGGACTCTTTGGAACAGGTGGCGATCAATTGGATAATTTTCAATGTCGAGCAGATGACACGAGGATTGCGAGTGTTTAGAGCTCCTGTTACATTTTTAAAACAAACGAATATTTACGCGTTTCCCTTTTTTCATTTATCCATAAAATGTGTAGCTACGTCTCAGTGGTGGGATGATGACAGGCAGGAGCGGAGTGACTCGATCTGGAGCTCTAGTGATGAGATCTTCAGCTCCTTTGCGTGCCAGGAATTCGTGCGGATGTTGAGTTTCGCATAGACCATCGAGAAAAAAGCGGCAGGTAATGCTCATAGTCTAGGGTATCCAATTCCACCTATTTCGACCATCCGATTAAAAAAACAAATTTTTAGAGGAATTTGAAAAAGTAAATAAGTTTGCGTGTCAAATTAATAAGCGACCCCCACAAATAACGGGAAAAGAATTTGACGGAGTAGAAAACAAATGATGTGCGGCAGACTTATTATATCGCCGTTCTTTTGTTGCAGTTGGTTTTGAAATAATAGCCAATGGCGATTTGATTAAACGGTCAACGTACGGTCTTAAACAACATTGAAGAAAGCAGGTTTTTTCAATGATCGCTAGACACGATCGTGCATGTACGACATTTCGTGCTGCTGCTGCCAGTCAGTCAGTCAAATGTCGACCTCGAAATGTATAAATACAACACACGCGTCCGATAAATCTAAACGTATACAGACGACTTCATCACGACAACTTATAATTCTTTTAATAGAGCGAATACTCGCCCAGTTTTCTTATATTGTATTCAATAAAGAATCACAGACGCTAATCAAATCAGACGTCCTTTCAAGTATCCTCTATTTGACTTTTAGACAAGGTCGTTTCCATCTGAAAAACTGGATAACCAGTTGCATTTTTTCGTCTACTCGTCGTGGAATTATTGTGTGTTTTTTTTTTTTAATTAAATAACAGGTTTTTCGGTTACCTTCCATCCAAGTCTGTAGAGACGACTTTCATGAACGATGCAGACAGGCAAATCGCCTCGTTGGTAAATCCGGCGGAATGCTAACGATGGACTGGGCCGTTCAGCGAAGACGTTGACTCTTTTAGGAGGTTGAACTCGACCTTGTGATGCTGAACGGATGGTGAAAGCTGGAACAACGATGGCACTGTTTGATTGCCTAGCCGAACGAATTTGATGCGGTTGACCACGACGACCGCTCCTTCCATCGCTGCCGCTACTGGAACGGCTCGATCCTCCTGATTCCTGCTGATATTGCTCCTGACCGGCCTGGCGCATCGTCAAAGACTGACCATCGTTTCGGTCAAACATCTTCTTTTTAAAAGACCAACCGCGTAGACACACGAAGACGAAGAAACTGCTGGACACAAACCAAAGTCCAGCGTTCTTCTAAGGTCACCCCGTTCAAGACATGCGACTGTGAGTGGTGGTGGGTGCCACAGTAGATGAGGGAAAGAAAAAAAGAAACCTGGCCAACATGGAGAAAAGGTGGAACGCTTGATCGATATTCCTTGGTTCACCTGGGCAGCCAGCACGACACCGATCCGTCTCTTTGGCCGAGGGTGTTACGGTTGACGTTAGTGCGCAACCGCCGTTGTTCCAGGAGTTGTGGCCTAACAATAGAAAAACACAAAAAAGACACAAGGATGAAAAGAAATGATTTTATTTTTTTATTGAAATGACATCGTCGTCGGTACAACCCGCGGCCAACTGCACTCTCCGATTTTCCATTTCGAAAGGCAAGCAGAGTGTCGTCTGCACGCACGGTCCCTTATTTCTAAACCCACTATAGTATGTGGAAGCTTGACTACGCACGCAAACGCGTCCATCAAGAGTTCTGCACGACAATAGTATGCTAGGGCTACTTTTACCATTACCATGATGACGATGATTCTTATTTTAACATCTGTTATTATTCCAACGCTATACACTAACTTCTTTCCGCATATCAAGTTGATAGCTGGGAATATTACGGTACTCCATGCACTTTTGATTTCGCGCAAAACACACGTTTTGTATATACATTTATTATAGTAATTCATTCAATTCCGTTATTTATAGAAGTAATAGTCGATATTCGATCCCTTGCTGTCCAGTCGACAAACACAAATGAACACTAGGATTAAATTATTCTAATTTTTTATTGTGCAAGTGATGTATATACGACTATTATAGAATGGCGGTTATATCGATCCCTAGCGGGTTAATGTATTCCTTGAGTATAATAATAAGAGGGCAGCTAGCAGTAGGGCGGTACATACAATAAGGTCGTCCGAAAAGGGGAAGTAAAACGGGACGAGAAAACTCTCTACTGAAACAAAAGCCCCTCTTTTCTTTTTCTTTCTATCGGACTGTACGCCATGCGCATCCGTCATGTGAATGACGAGGAAAGAAGTATATATACCGCTCTCAGGACACATATATAGGCTATAGGTATATCTATACACATTGTGTCTATATGTGAGATTGAGCTGTGACTGAAAGGGAATACGTAATGACAAGTTGTCAGGCGCAGCACGAAAACTATAGTGGAGAGTCGTGTGTAAAGGTATTGTTTATCGTATCGAACGGAAAGCAATCATCCGTAGAGTGGAGCTCGGGACAATATCCACGTTTTCACTGTACAACAATAATCAAATTTTATTGTTTTCTAAACAAGTTTATTCGGAGCAAAAATGAACGCAAACACGAATCGTAGTACCGTAGTATAAATGTGTACGTACATCACGTCTCTGCACGCCAACTCTTAATCGAGCGAATTCAAGACGATCTATAAATATATACTACGTACGCAATTTAGCGTCGTATAATAGTTTGGCAAATGATTTGAATTCAGCATATGAAACTTAGTTCCTATTCGTGTTGACAACTGAATTTACGGTTCAGAGTCTTACGTCATCGCCGTAATAAAACGTTGGATGAATGCTAATAAAGATTAGAACAATTTGTTGATTACGTCAATCTGATTTATAAGCTTATTCTTGATGAAAAAAAGTTTGAAATTTAGAAATTTATTTGTGATAATATCGAAGAGGCCTAAATAGTAAAACCAATATTCAATCAAAGAAGAAAAAGAATCACATATCTTTTATAAGGAAATGTAATTTCCTATTTCAATAACCAAGTTATGGATCTACTCTCTACTCTGTTATATTTATTACTTTTGTTACATCCGTGGATGTTCACGTAGCGCGACGTTATATAATGTCACCACTTTTTTCTTATTTCCTCGATTCTATTTTCATCAACTTTATATGAGATCATACGCGGAATTATTACCCAACCAATGGAATGATCTAGCTAGGCATTATATTTTTATTAGCTGGAGGATGTGTTTAGTAGGTGCAATCAATTTCATCTGACTGGTCTAGTTTATTTGATTACAAACATTTGTTATCTATAACTCCTTCTCGCGAAACTTTAAGACCTTTGGATAGATTGCATCATCATTTGCTGGTCAATTGTGTCAAGTTTAAATGCCTCATGTGGTCAACCTTTTGTTGAGCCGCTAGTAAAAAAAAAAAAAGATTTCTAAAAATGTGCAATCATCTGATATTGAAATAACCCAAATATCGTAACGCAGTCGTAATTTCATTTAACGGTAGATTTTGATGACTTTCTTCAACGCAATGTTGGGAAGTTATGCCGTCATAATAATCCTTTTTGACTACCAAATCTAAAATTGCATACTTTGGACGGGACACTTTCATTTCCTCCCCTCAGTTGATGTGCCAAACCCACTCGGATTTAGCTCCTTATTCTTTTGTAGATGGTCGACGAGGCCATATAATAAGGGAGGAGGACACACTCCGTCAAGTTTCGTTCAAATAGACTTTGCGTCACAGTTACTGCTGATGCGCGTGTTGCACGGAGGCAACACACGGAATAGGGCCGTTCCTCCAACAGATCTATTAAGGCGCCTACTCTTCACCCTGGAGGCAAAAGTTCAAACAAAAAACCAGACGCAAACACATGAGCAAGTCCAAAGTTGCCTCCCTCCCACTTCACGTACCGCACCAGTTGGTCGTCACCTAAAAAGGAATAAAACCTGGGGAACCTCTAGGCTTGATAACTATTCCGCTACAAAAAGAGAATTTTATTATTTTTTTTCTTAAACTTTTTCACACGGACTGTTTCCGGTTGGCCTTAAACACGCCATTCACTTGTCAATCAATCACCAAAAATAAGCCAACATTTTTTAGGGTTTTGTTTGTTTTTCAATTCGCTAATGTATTGACCTAGAGTCAGATCTTTATTGGTTGATTCAAGACTTTTTTTTTCTTATTTCGTCTTGTGTGAAACTTTAGATACAATCAAAGCTGTGACAGATTTACAAGATATTAACATTCGGTGTTTTACTAACAACAATGGCCACGAATCGTCCACCACAACCACAGAGCTGCTGTTGGTCTCTTGTTTTGTTTGTTACTTCTTTTCCCTAAAGGAAGGAATCAAGAGGAGAGAAACAAAAAAAAAGAGGAACTTAGTGGTTGTTGACAGCCGGGCCCAGACGTCTGTGCGATAGCGTATCAAAAGCCGTAACACCACGGACTCGGGTGTCGATAGGATTGCACGAAATGTCTGCCGTCAATTCTTCTAGACCAATTTCCTTGTCTGACTTGGCTCGTTTGACTGCGTCTTCAATCACCTGGCGAACCTCTTGGTCGATATCCTGACACAAAAGAGAAACAAAAAACGGGATAAAATTTTCAGTTGTTTCGAGTTTTTATGAAGTTCATACCTTGAGCTCGTCGGCTGTTGCCAAATTGGTAGAGAGCATACGCTCGCGGAATCCAGTGATGGGATCACGAGTCTGTCGGACTTCTTGGATCTCATCACGGGAACGGTAGGATGTGCCAGGATCTGACATGGAGTGACCAGAGTAACGATACGTTACCACTTCCATCACCATGGGACCTTTGCCAGTAGCGCAATGGTCGATAGCGAAACGAGTTGCTTCACGAACGGCCAGAACGTCCATTCCGTCCACCTGAAAATCACGAATAGTTGATAACTCGCACAAGAAAAGCTGTTGGATGTTGCGAGTTTGAACGTACCCAAATGCCTGGGACGTAGTCACCGCGAGTGTAGTAATTCGTGCTAGCCGAAGCGCGATCCACTGAAGTACCCATGCCGTATCCGTTATTCTCGCAGATAAAGATAACGGGTAGTTTCCACAACTGGGCAATGTTCATGGCCTCGTATAACTGGCCTTGATTAGCAGCACCATCACCGTACAGGGTCAAGCAAACACCATCGGTTCCTTTTGAAATGTCGGGGAAGGTTTTTCGTTTTTATTAGATAAACGTTTGATACTGAGGAAATTTAAATTTTACCTTGGTATTTGAGAGCCAATGCGACTCCAGCACCTAATGGTTGCTGGGCACCGACAATTCCATTGCCACCGTAAAAGTTCTTGACGTACATGTGCATAGAACCACCTTTTCCTCGTGCACAACCAGTGCTACGACCGGTCAGCTCGGCAAGGACTCCGACAGGGTCTACGCCCATCATGTAAGTCCAACCGTGGGCACGGTAGGCCGTGATGACAGCATCGTAAGATCTCATCGAGGCTCTCATACCGACACAGCAAGCTTCCTGTGTAACAAGAAGAAGAAGATTTTAAGTATTTTGTTAGAAAATGGAAGGAATAAAAAATGTTAAACAAACTTGTCCAGAATAAAGGTGACAAAATCCTCGAATGATTTTCTCCTTGTA
The DNA here is from genome assembly GCA_030770115.1 of Daphnia galeata. NCBI lineage: Eukaryota > Metazoa > Arthropoda > Branchiopoda > Diplostraca > Daphniidae > Daphnia > Daphnia galeata. Next base: position 9,169,867 of record CM061114.1, read on the forward strand.
CAAATTGCCGGCAGCCGTTTCCATCCTGCGGATCATTTGCATGTCTTTGTAGTACTTGAGCGCATCTTGTCGTGAAAGGGTTACAGATGTTGATGGACCCTCTTCCAATTTGTGCAGCTTGAAAGGCTATGGATAAAAGATGATTAGAAATACTTGATCATAAAATAGACAATAATATACAAACCTTGGTATCAAATGAAGCCTCAGTGTTTAGCCCATTCTTGGAATAAGTGAACAGCGGAGCAAGAGATTTCTAAACAGAGAAAAATGATAAAGTTAGACATTTCTAAACTTGCTATGTTTTTGATAAAAGTTTGGGGGAGATACCACTGAAAAATCGAAAAAATCTGAAACTGCATTTGCAGTCCATGAACCAGCTCGTCTAAGTTCAATCACCTGAACCCACAATACCCAATCCAAAAGGGCAGCAAAATTAAAAATAAAGAATCTTGTTTAAACCAACTAAAAAATGTGTAGACCTGTTTCAATATTCAACATATGGAAACATCCCTAATAGATCACAAGACCTAATAAATGGAGCTTGGTGAGGGGAAAAAATACTTACATTTTGCTGATGCACCTGCCTTCCCAAAGACCTCAAAGTAATAGAAAACATTTCTGAAGATGGTTCGTTGTTATTTATATTACTGAGCACTGGGCAATAGCGAAAACCCGGATAACTATTTTCAACTTTTTAATAGGTCGAAAAAAGTCCTCGGGACGAGACTGTCGTGAAAAATCGTCGTGAAAAAATTATGTCGGCAGAGAGAACAACGTTGCCTAATTTCATGTTGCTCTTTTCGTTAAATTTAGTTTTCATCTTTTTTTTTTTCCTTTAAAACAAAAATTATTTTTCTTTAGTAACGAAAGAAAGCCGGTCAGACTAAAATTTCACTGATAAGTTTCAATAACGTAACGAACCACAAAAAAAGCTGAGATAATTTTTTCTGATTCTTTTTTTCCGGCCATTTGATAATCGATTGGGACCGGTTTGACGTCATGCCATGTTGATTAAACAATGAGTGGGAATGATAAAAAAAGGATGATGAAAAAGTAGAGAATGATATTCATTTATAAGAACGATTGAAAAAGATGCGCTCAGGGTGACGTGGAAGTCCTTTGGTACTACCACGTTACGTGGTTTTTAGGGCGTTACCATTAATTTTGAAAAATGAATAAAAAAAAAGAGGCGGAGCTTCATTCGAAGGCATGACGTCATAGCAAAAGCAAGATGGCGCTTTTCCCCATCCGTTCGAAAATTCGTGGCTCTCAAGAGATCGTTCGGCAGACACAGTAACGACGACGGTGGTGTGTGTATGTGTTGTTGCAGTCCCCGTGCTGTTGTTGAGTGTTTTGTTGAGTGTCCAAGAGGCGAGTGAAGAACGAAAAGAGCGTGTCATTTCAACATTCACGGCTTCGGCCGTCTATTTACCACCACTCGTCGTTAAACTGAGAAAGTTTTGCCCTTAGTTTCCCCCCGTCTTGTTATACTTGTGGTTTTCGTTTCAAGACTTGTCGAGCCCCTGAAGTCACGACGAAAGCTATCAACATTTCGTCCGACTCGCAATTCGAGCCTCACAGGTAAAATTATCAAAAAAAACTAAACCGAAAGGAAACCATTTTCTTTCACCAAAAAATTTGGAGGGGGGAAGGGGTTGAAAATTTGGAGGGAAAAACGTTTCGAGTGTCTTGGAATGTGATTCATCATTACAGACACCAGCATAGTACAGGCCATTTTTTCTTCAACCCTTTTTTTTTGTCTTCTTTCCCTTCTTCTTTAAAATTAGTAAAGACAATTTCGTGTTTCCTGTAACGAAACATTTTCATCATCTCCGGACACTTAAAATTGTCAACATTTTCAAGATTTCCATTTTTTGCTTTTCGAAACAGGAGACGGTTGGTGGAATCTTTTTTTTTCTTCATTTTTTTTCCTTTCCATTCCTTTTTTTTTCGAACGCAAGAGTCTGCGTTGTTTCCCGCCCGACGCTAGACGCGCTGCCTGTCCACTTTTTTTTTTTTTTGCCTCGAGGGGTCCACACACAAAATTTTCGGTTTTGGGGAGGTTTTGTAGGCGGGGGCCACCGAAAGGAAGAAGGGGGGGGGATATAGAAGGAGAAGAAAAAAGGAGAAGCTTATTTGACCACCAGCGCCCGCCCCAGTTCGTTCTCTTTATATTGGAGAGAGCGCCCGTAGGGACAAACACCGTATGCAAGAAAAAGGGACGACCGACGTCGACGACTTTTGTGTTTGAAAAAAAAAAGAAATAATAAAAATTCTCCCAGTATACATACCACCGACCGAGAGAGTATAGGGGGAGAAAAACGGAAGAAGAGGAGAGAGGGGTGTATGTGAATCCCTTCCTTTTTTTTCTGCACAATTTTACGTGCGGACCGTGTAATAAAAACCTTGAATTGCTCCATTCTCTCCCCCTCTCTCGTCTTCTTCTTGTGGCCCCCTTTTTTTTTCATCACATAACGCTTTCTCGTGAGACTGGGCTGAAAAACCGGTGGTGGTTGAAGTAGTTTGGGGGGGACTCTGTGTGGCTAGTGAGAGGAACTTTTTTGGCGTTATTTTTCCCTCTGACGACTGTTGTGTGTGTCTTTTTTCGTGCGTGAGCCAGTGTGTATGTGTGTGTAAGGTTATATTACTTTTTTTTTTCGAGGGGGCCAGACTGTACAAAGGTATTTCATTCGTGTACCTTACTCTCTCTCTACTACACACGTTGACCACACGTCTCTTTGTGTTTGTTTGCTACCAAATCTTTTGTTAATCGAATCGACACGTTCGATTGTGTTGGTTACGTGTTGTTTGTGTATGTGGTTGGATTATCCATTTTCATAGAGTGCCTTCAAAAGTGTTGAAATAGTGGCCTGACTTAACTGGAATTCTCATTTTCTGTGTTTGTGTCTGTGTGTGTGTGTGGGTCTGCCTCTTGTGTCAACACAAACACAAAAATAGGTATGGCAGATGGAGGGGAAGAGGCTGCTGCACGAGTCAGCAGTCCACAACACATGGAGGAGTATCATCGTTTGATAGAACTTGGATTGGACAGAAGAGTTGCAGAAAAGCTGGAGGAAATTTACAAAACAGGTAACAAATTTAAACAATGAAACTTATTATCACATGTAGTCTTGACAACTTTTGTGCCTTTCTCTAGGTAAATTGGTCCACAGCGAGTTGGATGACCGAGCCTTAGATGCATTGAAAGAATTTCCTGTGGATGGTGCCCAATCAGTGTTGCAGCAGTTTCTAGAATCAAACCTAGAACATGTCTCAAACAAGTCTGCCTTTCTTTGTGGTATAATGAAAACCTACAGGTTAGTTGCTGCTAATATTGAATAAACTTTACAATGACTAAAGTGTTTGTGACCGTTTTCCTTCACACCAGGCAAAAAGTCAGAGCCCTAGGCTCAGCTACTGCCAGTGCTGGACTTGGCACAGCCAGTGGGACCAGTGCTGCTGACACGTCTTTTGACTTGAAGCCTGTAGGCAAGGGACCAGATGAAGAAAAAATCAAAGCAATCTTGGACAGGACTGGCTACAAGCTAGATGTCACAACGGGACAGAGAAAATATGGAGGCCCACCACCAAACTGGACAGATCTCCCTCCACCCAATGGCTGTGAGGTAAATTTGTGCCACTACAGTGAGATGATGACAACAACGACATTCTTACTAATTTCTTACTTTTTTCAGGTTTTCTGTGGCAAAATTCCTCGAGACGTCTACGAAGACGAACTGATTCCCTTGTTTGAAAAGTGTGGGACTATTTGGGATCTTCGGCTCATGATGGATCCGTTAACAAACCTCAACCGTGGATATGCCTTCGTGACTTTTACTACAACTGAAGCAGCTCAAGAAGCCGTCAATCAGGTAATATTTACAACGATTTTTGGCTTTGTTTTCAGTGTTTAGTCAAAATTTAACAATTTAGAATTTAATGTTAGTTTTAATATTTGGGTTTTTTGAACAATTTGTTGTCTGATGATGAATGGATGCTTTTGGTTGCTCCAAGCTGGTTGCTGTTGACCATAATTGGACAATTTTTATTCAAAAGTCAAGATTTTCTTTTTGCTTAACATTTGGAAAAAAAATTTTAACGGGAAAGAGAGGGAACGAGATTATTTTTTGTGCTGTAGTTAGTTTTGAGTCTCCACTTAATGCAAAGATTAACGGTGATTGGGTTGCTATGTACACACACAGCTGAATGATTTGGAAATGAAAGGCGGGCGACACCTGAAAATTAACGTTAGCGTCCCAAACCTGCGCCTATTTGTGGGCAACATTCCCAAGTCCAAGGGACATGTCGAGATCATGGAAGAATTCAGTAAAGTTACAGGTAACACAACATGACACAACCCCCAATCTATTTTTCAAAATATTCCTCCCATCAGAAACCTCCAAAACTTTTTTTTCGTGTTTTTCAATCCTCTTACTTTTTTCACACTTGAACATGGTCAAAAACAACAACAACAAACACGTTGTTTATTCTCTTCTTGGACAGCACGTTCCCTCTCTATTTTTCTCTCTCTCACAATCTTCTTTCCTTAGGTCCAGCGTACGGGAATAGTATAGGATTATTGCCAGCTGTTCGAATTCTTTCTTTTCTTTTTTTGTGACGTTAGAAGCGGTCGTATCTATCCATCATCACTTTCAATTGCCTTTGTCCATTATTACCATCTTTGAAAGAAAATCGAACTATCGACTAGACGCAGACTCGTATATAAGTTGAAGAGGCGGACAAAAAAAGCAATGACGATGCAATTTGATGATGGATGGATGTCGAAGAACTTCCGTAATCGATTCTGTATCGTCTTGGGCTCTTTAAATTCTTTATCATCTTTTATTTCTCGTCTGTATTTCGATTCTCCTTTTATTTTTATTTTTCATTGTATTTTCGCTCTTCTATCGAAGGAAAGCAGGGGCCTACGCACTTAGAGATACAACATCAGACACTCTTTTTGTCTCTTTTCCGACAGTATTTCCCATTTCGTAGCGCATTTAGTCGTTTTGTTTTTCGTCCGTTCTCAAAATGTCAAAGAATATTTGGAGGCTTTGGTCAGCTTTGAGCAACCGCCACACCGGATTCGTTTCTTTCTGTCGGTTTATTTTTTTTACTTTCATTTTCTGATTTTCTGATTCCGTTCTTTTTCAAAGAAATTAAAATTACGCGCGCGAATCGTAGTTGATATATACCCACAGATCAAAGTGAAAATCCGGTGAATGAATGAGTCGGTGATGAGTGTGTGAGTGTGTGTTGCTATTCTTTTTTCATTTTATTTTTGCGGCTTATTGAATAGTAGTTCAATTTTTTGAGGTGGGGGTTCATAAAATCGATTTCTATTATTATTATTTTTTTCTTCTTAACTTATTTAAAAACAAAAAACCAAAGATTCGATTTTTCATTTGTGTGTGTGTGTTTGTGCGTGCGTATTGTGTCTTGTCCGTCCGTCCGTTCGGCGATGACAGCTCAATGGTTGTGAGATCCGCAAAGGCCGGAAGGTGGGCGTGACCATCTCGCACAACAACCACCGGCTCTTCGTGGGCAACATCCCCAAGAACAGGGACGGGCACCAGCTCTACCAGGATTTTGACAAGTTTGCACGTAAGTTGCTCGAAAACGAATCGATACACAATCAAGTCCCACCATAAAAAAAAAAGAAAAAGAAAATAAAATCACACACTCACCGGTTCCTTCGACTTCCCTTGAACACACACCACAGACAACACAGACCAACCACCACCACAATAATTCCTACGTCCGACCGACTCGATTTTTTTATATTTTAATTATTATTGTTATCGTTTGTTTTGTGTGCGTGTGTGGCTTTGAAAAAAACATTTCATCTCCTGGCTCGATGGATTCACATATTTTTTTTTATTGTTGCCACCCCATATCTGTGATAATTTGCCCCTTTCTGTTTCCGACAGATGCGTTTGGTGTGTGGAACCCGTCATATATATATATTTTTTTTTTTTAATTGTGTGCGACACTTTTTTTTACAATTATTTTTTTTCACGGAGTATTTAATTTTTTTAAAAAAGTCAACCATTCGCGCCTAAATTTTTTAAATCGGCTATCGGCTCCATCCACATTTACATATTGGATTCCTTCTTCACACGCACACCCACCCCCGTTGGCTTTTCACATTTTGATTATTGTCACATATTATTTAGCATGGTCGTATAGAGAAATACCTCATGGCTTGTTGAAGTACTTACTTTTTTCTCTCCTTGTTTTCTCACTCGATACTTTTATTTTTCCAATCTCCTCGAAAAAATTCTCACCTTAACTCTGACCTAACCTGACTTCTTTTTCTCAAGAATGCACACACACACCTCCTCTCTAAATTTGTTTTCTCCATTCACTCAATTGGTTCATTGAATAATCTTTTTTTTTTTTTACTTTTATTTTTTTTGTGTCGTGTTTTTGCTTCGTGGTGGGTTTGTTGTGCGGTTTCATTTAACAGCTGGACTAGCGGAGGTAATCATTTACAGTTCACCTGATGATCGGCGGAAGAATCGTGGCTTTTGTTTCCTCGAGTATGACTCGCACAAGTCCGCTTCTCTGGCCAAACGACGTCTCAGCACTGGACGTGTCAAGATCTTCGGCTGCGATATCATCGTCGACTGGGCAGATCCGCAAGAAGAGCCCGACAATGACACAATGTCCAGAGTAAGTTAATTGTTTTTGTTTCATTAGTTAGCATTTTGTTCATTGATGTCTTTTGAAATTTAGGTTAAGGTGCTGTATGTGCGGAATCTCACGCAGGATTTCACCGAGGAGAAACTAAAGGAGGCCTTTGAAGTGCACGGCCCTATTCAACGTGTCAAGAAGATCAAGGATTACGCCTTTGTGCATTTCGAAGAGAGAGACGATGCTGTTCATGCCATGGATGCCCTAAACGGCCACACTCTTTACGGTGCAAATTTGGAAGTGTCGCTGGCCAAACCGCCGTCCGATCGCAAGAAGAAGGAGGAGATACTCAAGGCTCGAGAGCGCCGGTTGCTCCAGCAACAGTTTGTCCAACGCGGCGGCGCTGGTGGTGGCCTAGTTCCAGTTGTGCCGCCTGCCTTACGCGGCGCTCGGCCGCCCATCCGTGGAGGCTCCGTCCCTTCTCAAGCTGCTGCTGCTTCCGGCCCTCTTGCTTACGGTCGAGGTAAGATTTTTTGGGTTTGATTGTAGTTTCTTCTTCTCTAATTTCAAACTGTTGGCGTCTCTTCTATTAGATTTTGATTTTGAATACGGTTACGGAGCCTATCGAGGTCCGTACCCTGATCCTTATTACAATGGATATTTCCCTTACACTGGCGGTGACTATTATTACGACTATCCATCTCGTGGCGGAAGAGGAAGGCCAGCTGCAGGCGTAAGTTTGACTTTTGTTTAGTTTTGTTTAGTTTTATTTCATTTGTTGCTGTTTCCAGGCACCTCGTGGAAGTCGTGGTAGAGGTAGTGGTGGTGGTGGTGGCCATCGTGGTGCTGGAAGTGGAGGTGGTGATCAGAGAACGTCTAGCCCCGCTGGCGGGACAAGTTCGAGATGGAGAGGCTCTGCGAGTGGCGGAGGATCTGAAGGAGCGACGGCCATTTACTCTAGAGGCGGAGGTGGAAATCGTGGCGGATGGAGAGGAGCTCGTGGAGGATCGGCATCTGGTCGGCCTCATCCTAGATCTGGCCAACCTAGAAATCCTGTCCGGGAAGAAGGCGCCAGTGGAGGAGACGGATCGCGCCAACTGGATGAATCTTCAAGTAAGTTTCAATCAAAAATTCCATATCTTCTTTCTTTCTATTCCTTTCTCTCTTTTCCTAGTAGAGAAATTTGATTATTCCTGCCCTTGTTGTCGTTGTAGTAGATTGTTGATTTTTGTATTGAGCGCCAAATTTTAATCTCTTTTTTTCTTCTTTCCCCGAACGTGGTTGTAAATTGACAGCGTTCTTTATGCCGTAGGAGGATTTGGAACGAGTAGGAGCAGACAAGGAGGTGGAATTGATTCAGTTGCCATGGGAACGTGGCGTGCGGATGCTCAACAGGGCGGCACCGAGGATTCCGTATGGCCGTACCAAGATTCATACGGTACACAATGGAGCTAATTTGAGCTCGTCTTGTACATCTTCTCCCGTTTTTTGTACCTCGTTGACGGAGAAGCAAGATAAAGATGCCCGCGGCCGTTCGTAACCCCCCTGTCTCTCCAACGCGACAGCCACCACCTCCCAAAAACAACACAACACACTGCCCGACCACCCGTTCAACCCTCCTAGCTCTGCTGCTTCACTCTCCATCCTATTATCCCCCTCTTTTTTTTGAATTTTTGAATTTTTTCATGTTTGAAGGTTAAAAACTCTCGCTGTGATGCCGTCGAGGCTCTATTCGATATGCTCAGACGTCGTTTGTTTGTTTGTTTGGGGTTTGATCTTTTGTTTGTTTTTCCTTTCCATTGGGTTCATCTTTACAGTCTTTCATCTTCGGCCCAGCTTTTAAAGAAACGAAACGAAACAAAAGGAAGAAGAAGAAGAAGAGTTAAGAGTAGTGGGTATTATTAGGACGCAGCACACACACACACATACAGTTAGAGATGTCGTCGTTGTTGTAGAGTTCTTTTTGTACCGAATAGAGTCCCACTACTTCTAAAAATGTATCCCCTCCCTCCCCATCAAACTCGACATCAAGAAAAAAAACAACAACAAACGTAGAATGCGCAACCAACTTGCGACCGATTCTTTCTGAAATTCTCTCCCCCACCCCCCATTACTATCGTTTTTTGCCCTCCCCGTTTCTCTTTATCTCTCTTCTTCCTCCTCTTTGATTGTTAAAGTTTTGTTTTTTTTTTTGGTATTTCGCGGAAGGATCGTCCCTCTTTGATCTCTCAGCTGTGAGCTAAGGCGGGCATGGCCAAGCCCTCTGCCCAGTCGGACGGGAAAGAAATTTTTGTAGAAGCAAGAAAAATTAAAAAGGAGTATTTTTTTTTCGAAATTTAAGCACAGAAAAAGAGATAAGACAACGACAGTACAAAAAACTGCTTGGGCACGCCACTACCACCATTATTACCACCCTCTCTCACCCCATGGACCCCCATATATGCATCTGTATTAACCCTTTCTCCCTCTCAAATGTCCTTCTTCAATTCCTTCCTTCTTATCTTCTTTATTTCTCTCCCTCTCTTCGTCTTTTTCTCTCTTGATTCTCCCGACATCACCAGGTGGTTTTCAGGAGATTGAGTTTGGGAACGAGTAAAAAAAGAGAGGGATAAAAAAAATTGTTGACACAATACCCATCCAGGCTAAGTGATTCGTATTGAAACTATTTTTCTCCCGGTTAAAATTAACAAAGGTAAAAAGAGACATATTTAGTAAAAAAAAAAAAACGAAAACTGAAAAGACACAGTTGTAGAGAGCCAGTAGTAGGATTTAAAGAAAAAAGTGTTTCCCGGTAGTCGGTAGTATTTTCATTTTGGATTTTTGTTTTGAATTTGCGAAACAAAAAAATAAGCAAAAACCATTTTTGTCGTTCTTCGTTCATGAACGGGGCCAGTGGCACAAAGTGCGCAGTTTAATTTTCTCTTTATTAGATTTTCCCTCCCCCATCTCTATTCCCGATTTTGCAAACTTAAACATTTCAAACTTTTAATTTCTTAAGCACGTCCATTTCAATTATTTGACGACTAAACGAATTTAGATTCTGTACTACTTCCTAACGCAACACGCTCCACCACTTTTCCCGTACAATTTGTAACTTCCAAGTAGAAATCCACACACAACTTATTTGCAAGAAAACTAACAAGGATTTTATTAACGTAAAAATTTTTTATTTTTATTTTTTTTGCTCATTCATCCTGAGATGAAAATGTGTTATGTAATGATGGGAAAACTGCGGCCCCTCCCTCTCTCTATCCATCTTTATCTATTTGATCGTTCAGTTTGTCCTTCTACCCCTTTTATCAAATGCGCTTTTCTTTCCCTCGTCTTTTGTTTTGTTGTTGGTTGTCGTCTTGGTCTTTCGTCTCCGCTTTTTGTCTTGTGGCTCTCTCGGATACTTACAACCTACCGTTAAGTACATCATCATCATCATCAAAACAGTAAAAGAAAGAGAGAGAGAGAGAGAGAGAAAAAACGACGTTCAATTCGGTTTGACAAGAGACTATTTTGAGGCAACTCCTCCGCCTTCATATGTGTGTGTATGTGTTCCCAATCCCCCCGGTTTTTTGCGTGTGTTCTTTGTTGGTCCATTCTCTCGTTAATTCCTTTCCCACCCTCCCTTTGCATCCATCTATCAGTTTTTTTTTTCGGTCTCCGATTCACTTAAGTGAAAATGGAGAGTGTTGTTGACCCTCTCTCTCCTGCAAAATTCTTTATCTTTCCCTAATGTGTTTTTCTTTTGAATTTTCTTTAATTTCCCCTCTTCTTCCTGCCAATGTGTATATGTCCTGCAATTTTTTTACTTTCTCTCTATTTTGATCCAACTGAATATGTGGATGTTAAATGAAAGATACCCCAGTGCTCTTCATCAGCCACCATTTCAACTTCTCGTTATAATAATAATATTAAAAAAGAAAAAAGGAAAAAATTCAATTTAATCCCCGGGCCTTTTTTTTCATGAAATTAATTAAACGATATTTTTTGTTCCGTCACGTTTGACGTGTATTGCGGAAGAAAACCTAAAAATTGTTTGTTTATTTTTTTTTCTTCTGGTACAGATTAAAAACAAGTGCGACGTGTTCATCTTTTTTCTTTATTATTATTTTTTCATTTTTGTCTACTTTTTTTTGCTGTGTGTATAAAATAATCATAATGTGCGGAATTGATCCGGTGAAAGTTCCCCTCCTCCCACACATGTTTCTCTCTTTTCACGGAGATGAAAAAAAAAAAGTTTGATTCGGAGCGCAATTTTCTCCACCCCCAATCTTTATTCCCAACCACACCCATTTATCTGTCTTTGGTTAATTACACTAAAAAAAAATTCCCCTTATTTGTTCGACTTTTTATTTTGTTTCAATTTTTTTTTATTTTTCACTCCCGATTTCAAATTGTGCGCTCTTATAATTTGTCGTGTCTCATCACTTTTTATGTTTTAGCTTATTTACTTGAAGAAAGAGATCAAATTTTACAAGTTTTAGCTAAATTTAGTTGTAAGATTGAATTGCCCAAAATTTGATTTTGTGTGCGAGAAAGTCAATAGCGATATGAAAATGGGATGTAATTTTTAAAACTTAGCCACGTACATATTTGTCGATCATGAAATTGATGCATTTTATTGTCACTTTATCAATGCAACAATTGAAAAAATGGACTTTTTCGTTGAGTGTCGTCGATGAATTTATCAAATAGTTGACTGATATTTTGGCTGAATCGAAATCGTAAAGATGGTGTAAACGAATGCTATAAAAGTGATGATTCTGTTTTGAATTTACTCTTTGAATATTCCACCCGTTGAAAATTGAATCTATACACAAATAAACGTGCGAGAAGAGAAAGTATAACGGGCGAGACACACCCAAACATTCTGTTGCATCACAATTCGGTTAGACACACACAGAGAAATACAGCAGCGTCTAAAACTGTTACCGTTTCGGTTGTTTTTCATTTGTTTGATTCGCCTTCCATCGGTATGTGTGTCCTTCACCAAGAGTTTCAGCAGCTCAAGTCAATCCGCTTATTTTCTTTTTTGGTTCTCTGCTAGTTTACTTTGATTCTAATGGAATATTTGAGTTATTCACATCGTCCTGCAAGACTCTCCCCTTCTTCGGTTGTTGTTTTTTTTGTTGCTTATTTTCACAATTCCTTATTTGACGCGACAAAGACTTTATTTGGAATGGAAAACCGGTTGCTCTGCGCTGTCGTCGCTCTTGTTTGGTGTTGGTAGAAATGCAAAAACCACCCCCCACCCGGTTTTTTTTTTCTATCTCCCCCGAACATTTCTTCGTCAGAGGGTTTATCAAATGTCCTCCATTCAAATGTGCGATTCTGGTTTTCCACCTCAAATTTTTTGCCCCCGCGACTTGTTATTATACACCGAATCAAAGTGATGATGATGTCTCGTATATAACCCACCTCTTTTTTTTTTCTACATGTCTGATGTATCGGCGTTTTACATATTGAAGAAGAAGAAAAAAAACTTTGGTTTGATAGTTCACCCCTTGGTTTCTCACAGTATACGTTGGGTTTTTTTTTTGCGTGTTTTTTGCACATGTGTAAAAAAACATGAAACACGTTCAATCACCGATCAAAAGTTCACACGCGGGATCTAATGCTGGGGTGTTCATCATTTTCCCAGCTTACGAGATCTATTCCATCGTCAAATGCCGATGCGCTCTTCATCAATAATGTTTCATTTACCTTTGAATTTAAAGCTGTTAACATTTAATTTTAATTTTTTAAAATACTTTGGGAGATCTAGCCAAAATGATTGAATATAATGAAATTTTATTATGAATAATATTGTAAGTTACGACGAGAATTTTTGAAAATTTTATTTTCGTGATGCTATATGACAAACGAGAGAATGTGATACATGAAAAACCTGTCTCCTTTTCCATCATTTTATTATATTGCCAAATCTCAATATTTTCTTTCGTTTTATTTTTTAAAAATCTGTAAAAATAGGACCTTTTTAAAGAGGAACTAACTGGTTGATGCGGTCATCTATTTATTATTGTCTGGTAGTACGAATTCATTTCTAGAGTCTTGTATTACGATACTCACGCGACGGATTGGACGGTATCAGCAACTATTTAAAAACAACAAACATTATCGGCTTAATAGTTTTAGCTGCAGTATATATCTAATATATAGTGAACTGTGATCATCAACAACCAATTCTATCAAGCGGCTAGACGAAAACAGATCGCAGACTATCGCGTCAATAAAAGTACATGTCTGGACATCATCAAAATCTGGCACAGCAGTGATACACACGATTTTCTAATTATTTACAATGAAATTTCATTCAGCGTGAATTTTTTTAGTGTGACCGATATTACATATTTGATGGATCGAAATTTTCATCGTCTTTTATATTATGAGCTATTATTTATTAAGCACATCACATTTGAAATGATGGATCGAATTCGAATGTTGATGATGATGACTGTAATGAAATATTTGTTCCAATACTTAATAAATATAGACAGACAGCACGCGTGAATATAGAGAATCCTGTTGCCCGTTTTATAATATATGGGCTGAATGAATTTCAAATATTTATGCCGTTATCGCATACGTCCAGATGTAATAATAACGTGACCGTTATTCAACGATGATGTCCTTCCTTCGAATAACAGATGCAAAAACACAGCAGCTCACGCCCAACGGATGTTTTTATCCAGTGCACACCGGTCGCATCATTTCGCTATGATGTCTATAGGTATACAGAGACAATGTCTGCAGGGCAATCATCAGAGAACCAAAAGAAATAATCCTCCTCTTATTCTTGTGTAGAGTCTGAAAATCATTTTGCATCTTCGTATAACGCCAAACTTTTTTCATCAAATTTTTGAAGTAAAAAAACTCCCAAACAAACAAAACCACCGACAGTCGAGAAGAATAGGAAGAAGATTTCCATTGGACACATCCGCGCCCGGATGAAAAAAACAAACTCCTTTTATCTCTGTCGTTTATTGAATACGGAAGATGTTCACTATTCATATTCATGTGTTTTTTTTTCTACATATATTCCATTTGGTGATGCCAAATCGGCGATGAGGGAAGAAAAAACACACAACCAGTGCATCATCATGGGAAGATAATGGGTTAGAAAAAGCGCTTCTTCTTCTTCAATTGAAATGTGAAAACACATCCCCCATCCACCAATCTCCTCCTCCCTTCTTGTCCACACCGGAACGACGAGATGGCAGTTTCGCAATTTTCCCAGGATACGAGATTAAATACGGTACTACTACTCGTTATGTGATTTGAGCGGCGAGCAAAAAAACACAAAACTCTTGACGTGATGTACATAAAGAAGTGGAAAAACGGAACCATTCATCGGAGCTGTGACGGACTGTGGGCGGAGCTACGAGATGTACAAACACACATGTGTGGAGCACACATGCATAAATAATATATACGACCGTTTTGTGTGTTGTTGCTGTTCCTTGCTTTGATATATAGAGAATATAATCCAGGTATTCAGATTTTTACTTTCTTCTTTCTGTGTGGGTTTTTTTTTTTCTATTCCCCATTTGGCGAGTGAACTATTTTCCAAAAAAACGGAAGAGATAGAGAGTGAGAGAGATGCCTTTTATATTATCATATATGATGGCGAATAATGTTGGTTGGTTCACATCCTGTGCAATTATACACACACAACATCGACGTGTAGGACAGCAGCTGGAAGATTTCTCTTCTAGTGATCATAAAAACGCGCATCCTATATCTTGTCCGCATGTGTCTCTTCCTCCTTTTTTTTTCAAGGGACTGCGATGATGATGTTAAAATATGGAATAACTCGGGATGAGAAAAAGTCCGTTGGTAACTTTCACCTTTTATATGCGCGCACGTTATTGATGTATAAAAAAAAAAGAACTCGAGTCCCGCGCGTCGCACAGTTGCTTTCACAATCTAACGAATCAGTTGCAATCATATAGTATATGAAATTTCATTATTCTGGCGGGTTTTCATTATTATGGTAATGTACAAGTGCGGGTAAACATTTACCCGATAATTGAATGGCAAACAGGAAATCCACTGAACGGATGCGGAATTGATAATATTACCAACGATGTTCATGCATCGATTGCCAGCATTGGGACAAAAACATATTTCGTGAAATACATGGAGGATGATATTATTATTATTAGCATGGATTTAATATTTCTAATAGAAAGCTTTTTTCAAAGTTATATAGGACGTTACTTTATGTGGAACACATATTTATTGGTGCACGTTTTATTGATTGGAAATCGTATAGCCTAGATTAAAATGTTCCTGATCATATTTTCCGTGTGAATCAAGAAAAATGGCGTGAAAGTATTAATAAGTATGCCTATCTTGATTTCTTCCTTCTTGGAAGCAAAATATTAAATAGTTTACATAACTATAGTGCAGCAATTATTGAATTACAAGATTTGGTAGCTGGTTTGTTTTGACGTTGCGAAACGAGATCAAAAGACATGCGCACGCTAAAAGTTTTATTTTTTTTTTGTTGCTTAATCGACCGGAAACTTTGTTTTTCAGCATTTTCGCCGGATGTGTTATAAACTGGCAGACGTTGTTGTAGGTCGTGCTCAATGATCTGTCATCGTGAAATGAGGTCAACAATTTTTGTATGAATCGATTTCCTTCATTCAAACAAGTTCGCAGAGAACGCCGGGTCAATTTTATGCAGAAAATAAGCGCGCCTTTTTTTTGAAAATAATCCAAATAATTTAATTGAGAAATGAATTTGTTTTTGTTTTGTTTTTTATTTTGTTTTAAAAATATGAATAAGCGTGTCACGTTGCATTGTTCTTGGCATTGTTATATCGCCAGCAAGTCTGTCATTTTTTGTTATTTGAATATAGAAAAAGACGTCTTATCGGTCCATCCAGTATATGGCAGATAGTGCCTATGTCTGCTTTATGTCTACGAAAGGGTTGATTTGGTTACTTGATCTTTTAAATAGATATCAGTTGACCGCATGCTGGTGCGCCTGGTTGCCTTTTGTGCCCCAACAGCACCGTTTCCGGTGAATCCTTGCGGAACACCTGGAGAGGAAATCAGCGAGGGGTCGAGCGCTTGCAACTCCTTTCGCTACGCCATTGAGGTAAATAAGCGCAAAACTTATCTCATTTTAATGTATACAGACATTTATTAATATTGCGGAAAAAGATACTTTGATAACAATTACAATGTTGTATACACGCTTGAAGGCATTTTGTTTCCCCTATTAGGGAATTAACATATTGTGTAGGGTTCGCTTTTGAAACCAATCAAGTTGTAATGGAATTAAAGCACTTCACGGAGAATGCTGCTAATAATGATTGTGGAATTATTACATCGTTTAAAATTCGATTTATTTTAGCTATGCCGCAGTTAGTTTTCACCTTTGTAAGTCATCCTGTTGGAAATCAAGGCTATAATGAAGGCCTTGACCCACAAAGTCCCATCAAGATTATAAATATTTCAAATAGATGTCAAGTTCGATATTTATCATTGAAACCTTGTTGAAAATACAATGTCACCATGATTTATTTACTAGGTATTTTCTCAATACGATAATATTACCGGGATTTTCTTTTAAATCATCAAAATTCTTTTTTTTAATGTTCATGAATATTTAATGAAAGTGAATCAAGTACCCTTGGGTTTAAAAAAAACACAAGGCAACAAAAAATTATCTCTAAATTATACTGATTCATCAATCACAGCAGTTCGCCTTAGGAAATGAATTATAGGGAGCAGCTATCAATCTCAAATAAATTATGCACTTTTCTAACGGTAAAATTTCTAGATTTTAAATCGACTGTATATGAAAAAGCTAGAAAAACTCTTATTGAATAAGAAGCGAACTTTATTCAGATAAGTTTTATCATTTTTAAAAGAATTTTTTAAAAATATCGCGTTTTAAGGTAAGAGAATAAATGCCACGATTAGGCATCGTTGTCACGGACTCCCATCTAAACGTTTTTTGTTCGATAAACAACAATGTCTTGTCACGGCTGCGCTCGTAGTTTTGGTTTTTTAACAAAAGAAGTAAACTACTCAGAGTATGAATCTTTGATATTTGTCTAATTTAAATTTTATTATTTCAGTATGGATGTGAAAAATGCGGATTTGCTTTCTGCTCCAAATGCCTCGTCAAGAAAATGTGTAAGACCTGCTCTGCTGTCAAACAGTCATCAGCTTTACCACCACCACCCGTCATTTCGCAAGAGTATGATGAAATACCAAAGAGTTTTGTTGAGTAAAATTTCAATTATGAACATTGTTTTTTATACAGGAAAAATGGAAAAATAGATATCCCTCATCAGAAGCAAGTCAACCAAATTCCTCCAGTTGTCTTGCAAGAGTATGAGGAGTTATTCATACAAGATAATCTTTTTATTGACCATAAATTGTTTTATTTAGGAAATTGGAAAAACTGGAGAACCCTAACAAAAGCCCAATTGTTGTTTACGCTGAAGACAGCCGGATGGTCAACCTGAAAAGAGGAATGTCTGTTGAAGATCAGCAGCTTGTCAATCGTCTATCCAAGCTCAAGAGTGAGATTCGAGAGATGAAGGGGGACATCCCCAGCCAGTCAGAGATTGAAGAACGCTTGGCTAAACTGAAAGGAATAGATCCAGAAGTGTACAGGAAACCAGCAGCCATTTATGTCAAGCCTAAAACAAATAATGTTGATGATGCAACAGATCTTATTAATCAGATTAGAGAAGAAGTTGCCATTGACAGGCAGTCAGATCTTCCCTCTGAAACACCAGCCATTCAATCAGAAAAGGTAAAACTATATTTACTGCTGAACATTTTTATCAGATTATAAATGGGAATTAACTCTATTGTTTGCTTTAGGAGACGGACGATGTTGAGATGCTGTTGCAAAAAGAAGCTCAGGCAATACAAGCTGATGCTCAGTTAGCTTTGGAAGGCCTGAAGAAAGATAAAGAAATTCAAGAAAGGTATATTTTTTGTATCTTTTTATAATTATCTTATGGTATTAATTTATTTTATTTTCATGTACATTGTTTAGATTGAAAAAACTTCGACTCGATAGAGAAAATAGAAAAGCAGAAATGAAAGACAACAAATCCAGTGATGGCACGGAAGATTCTGAAGACGAGGACAAAGAAGCGGCCAAGATTATCAATCGAGTCTTGGATGAAGATCGTTTGGAATTGGAAGACGAAGGAATATGTGACGACGGAGCAGCTGGTGGTGATGAAGAATTACCTTGGTGCGAACTCTGCAATGAAAATGCTCATTTGCGTTGCTTGGACTGCGATTCAGATTTGTACTGCCGCCGTTGCTGGAAGGAAATTCACAAAGATGCCGATCTTAAACATCACCGAACTGAGAATTATAAAGCTCCAAAATAATTCCTAGTCCTTTTTTTCAAAACTTAATTCTTCATTCCTTAATAGTAGTTTAATTGCCTTTCTTTGAAAATTCGCCTTTCTCTTATTCTTTTAAAAAATTGATTTTACCGTATTTTTTTCTGTGATATGCTAATTGTCAAGTGAATATTCAAAAAAAGCTTGTTCTCCAAAAAATAAAAGATATAGCTGATGTGAGTTACTATCGTCAACTGTCATTTGTTTGAAGCTGTGCGCAACCGCTCTAGAGAAGTTGTACGCACACCAAAGTCGTAGGTGGGAATAAAAAAAAGACGAGTTCGAAGCGGAATTGTCGATTCTTATGGCCAGACGCATCCCGCAAGTAGTTCCCGATTGTTCTGTTCCCGCTGTCTCGTTGTGCCATGGCTACAAATCAATTGCAAAGAATCTTTCTCTTAACTATTTTGATTGCCAACAGCTTTCGTCTCAATTCGGCCATGTTCGAGCAAATTGATCCTCAGTCTAAGGAGCAGATGGATAGTTCTCCGACTTGTTTCCGGCGTCCGTACACTTTCAAAGTCAACCAGGAGGATTCCGAGGGCCGTTCCTGCTGGGATGTCATCACTGCCACTTCTTGTTGGGGTCGATGCTCATCTAACGAGGTTAGTCATCTAATATAGTTTTACATTAGGTTTAATTTTTTAATTTATTTGTTTACAAAAGATTGCAGATTGGCGTTTCCCGTTCAAACGTTCACAACATCCCGTCTGTCAACATGACACGATCCTGCCACGAGCCATCGCATTGAGAAATTGCGATCCAGATGCCAATCCTGGCACGTAAGTCTGAATTATGTTGCACAATAATAAAACTCGTTTCGGATTATAAAACTTTTGTTTTAATTAGGGAAATGTATATGGCCTTGGATGCTGTAACATGTCGTTGCGAACTCTGCCGCACTGACACTACAAATTGCGAAGGTCCCCATTACGATCGACGGTTAACGGCCCGCCGTCTGAATTGAAACCGTCAAAAATTTCGAGAAGATAAATATCGCAGATAAAAATTTAAAAAAACTCTGTTAACACAAAATCTTTCATCGTACGCTTATTATCCCAGATGAATATTATATGCCATTTCTTTGAATTCGTCTGTATTAAAGATAAATACACTAGAATGGAATCGCATCATTCCAGACGCTAAATAGACGATTGTTTTGCTTTGTGTGTATCAAATTCAAAAGAAGCAAATAATGCATAGTTGAATAAATATTTGAAACTGTCAACCCGTTTTGATAGATTCTTGGTATTGTGGAGCAAGGAAATTTAAAGCCGTGTATAATCTCAACTTTCAATGATATTATATACTTCAACTTATACGTCTATTGCAATCATTTCAAAAATTTGCAAGCTCCAATAATTTGACTGCATCAATACGAATTTTGAAAGCGGACACGCGAACGGGATTGTTTTTCGCGAAGCCACGTCAGCGCATAATTAAGTGGCAGCCAATTGTGAAACGCGGGTGAAGTTACTTATTCGATTGGCATATGAAATCGCCAATTAACACGTTATTAAGTCTAGCGCACGTCATTCAGACATACCCCCAGATTCTCACCTAAATGTGAAAATGAACTGTGTGTTTCATTAGAAAACGACAGACATCTTTGATTGACTTGATTGAGTTAATCACTCGTTATAGGGCAGTATAATTGAATTGAATTTGATTGAAGTTTATACGTGTATTAGCGAGCAAATTATATATCATGGAGTGTATACACATCGTTTTCCGTGAAAATAAAATCAATTGTTTAACATTGAGATGATGTTGCCTAATTCTAGTCCTTCTTGCAGGTGAAGCAGGAACACGTCTTGGCCGATTTGAATGTGAAATCACGAGGACCTCCCAGACACATTACTCTAACGGTCACCTATAAAATTATTAACGAGATAGATTTTAATGACGTTGTATATCTCAATAATTTGATTATTATTACGTCTTCCGATGCCATGATGTTGCAACATTGGCCGACTGAAGTAATGACTTTCTCGGGATTCTTCACTAGAGCCTCCCAAGTAGACGGTACGGACCAAGATTCGCAGAAACCCCGGCAAGCGTTGGTTGTGATCATGAATGCAACACAGTCGGGAATCGTGACACGTCTGGTGTGACCTATGTAAACATTATGATATATCATTGAAATTCAATAAAATTACATTTCGGAAAAATAATAAAGAAAGAAGCGAAAGAGTTTTTTGTTTCTATTATCTATGTCAATTAGAATAAAGTGAAAAGGTCATGATGACAGACTTGATTGTTATGTGATTTGATTTTGTTTCAATTTTTGAATACCGTCAGCCAATAAGGACGAAGAAAAATACGCCCAGCATTTTGGACGAGTGTTAGTGACCAGACTTCAACTGAGAATTTATTGATGGGGAAAAAGGACACAAGTAGAAGTGGTACGCTCGTCCCTCCTCATCTTGTAACCAAAAAGCGAAGCAAACATGCGTCAGAAGGTGCGGAGATCATTGCATTATGCAATAACTGTCACTCGGAAAAGTTATTAGCCTTACAGGCGAAGGCAAAAATGAAAGTGCCGCTCATTGATGGATTTCCATTATCCCTCTATAAATTCATTTCTATAATATTACCATAATAGACTTTGTATCATTTGTGACACACTAATAGTAAAGAGAGGCCGAAAAAGTGTTTGATCTATTTGCCATTAATGCGCATATTGTTAAAATTGAACCACAAAAGACTTGAATTCCATTCTTGTTATTTATCAGTTTGCTGATTTTTAATAAACGAAAAATACATCCCGCAACAAAATTCCGTGGTCTTGTTAATAATTTTGAATTCATATAGAATTGATAATTTGTTCTACATTTTTCAATATTCTTTTCTTGACGTCAACCAACGGATCGTAGAGTATCACTAAATAAAACATAGCGCATTATACTCGTGTCAGTTGGAAAAAGTTCGTGATTTCAGACTTAATAGCAAAATTGTTGTTTTATTCACTACGTCCCGCTACGTCCTCTATAAACCTGAAAAGAATCTTAACTATATATCAGATAACATGTTTCAAGGTTAACTGGGATTTCCAACAAGTTAAGACAGGAGAATTTCTAGTTTATTAGACGACTAACTAACTTTATAAAGATGAAATTGATACGTACCGACTTGATGGCAACCGGATAACTCCCCAGCACGAGAAGTAGATGAACGGATTGACACATTGATGGGACCTTTGAATGATGATGGATTTCGCGGCTCTCCATTGGACGCGGTTAGCAGGACAGCCAAGATGAGCCAAAAATACAAAGTAGAAACCATATTTTCTAATTTGAAATGTTTTACTTGACTGTATATTTTAACTAATAGCCTGGCGTGAATATTTTCCAAATTAAAACAGATTTGGAAATTTGTTTCGTCTTTTTGAGACAATATAACAGTTAGGGATTTTGGTGCTGTTCTATTAAACGTGATACGAGCAAGACTCGAAGCCTACAAAGTATATAGTCTTATACGGAGCTCTTTGGCTCTCCGACATCTTTCATATATAACCACTAAACATCTCCTTTGGCGCAAGCGCTTTAACCCAGAAATTCTCTTCTCATCGTTAATTTACATATTTTTTCGTGTTTGACATTCTGTTCTTCCATCAGAAAAAAAAATAAATTAAAGAATTGTGTTTTTGTTCCAGACTATATTCGATGACAAAAGGCCAGTAGAAAAGGGGTGACAACCGCGTTCCATGTAATGTTCATTTTAGGAGGAAAAAAAAAATGTCTTAGTTCATAGAAGAGGAGGGTTCAACTCTTCTAACCCCTATCGTATGCCCATTGCCAGTTGAGTGAATATAGGAAAGGGGTAGAGAAGCAGAAAATTCTGGAAGAAGAAAAAAAACAGGTCGAATTACAGGTTTTGGTGACGCGGGTTCAGCCGAGTAGAAGACATTTTTTGTTTAAGGAACACAAGACATGAAAAAAAAAATGTCACGATGGGAGGAAAAAGTTTTGTTGTGTATACATAATACTCATCTATAATATACCCGAATTATGTAGTATAGGCCTATATATGTAAATCCTTTATTATATTCATCCAGCAACATCAAGAAACTCCCTACAAAATGAGAAAGGCTTAAATATAAGAAGACGTTTCTCCTTTTGATGGGAAAATAAAATTTTCTCCTTCATTTTCGATTACTGTATAATAGAAGGCAATTGAGGAACTCGGCAAATGTATTCATGGGCGCATTTCAGGTCCTCGTGGAATTCGATAATCTGTAATGGAGACCATTTACTAGGCCGGGATTTGAGATCCGCCTCGTAGAGCTGTTTACATGAAGATATCATCAGAAAGTAGAAAACTATTAATGCGCATCATCATTTTCAATTAAATCAACACACACACCGATGGAATGCAATCCATATACGTATCCTATATATGTAATAGAGAGGACATATACCTTTTTGGTTAGACAGACGGGCACAATAGGATCATCCCTTGCATGAAGGATAAGGGTGGGGCACTCGACGCCAGCGATGTGAACGTCGCTGTCAAATGCCACGTTGTTACTTGGCAGCCTCTCGGTGAAAAACCGGTCGACGACGGACAAAGGCCGATAAAGCTGCACAGCAATTCAATGAAGCGTATAATTAGATCGACCTTTTATTCTGTTATATAGCTATAGATCGCGTCATTCAAGCCGCACACTGCTAGATAATATAGCTAGCTGTTTGGCTGCTGACATTTGATTATTTATTTTATTGTATTTGTTACGATAGTTAGCGGATGATTTCGAAACACGTCGCGGATATTGTTGAACGGTGATTCTAAAATCAATCCATCAGGTGCCTGGTTGACTGCAGACAATTGCGCTACCATCTTGATGCCCACTCTTTTTATGTAGTTACATGTAATTAAATAAAGATTATAATTGTTAATTTGAGATGATGTTGAAAATAAACTTACGCAGTACCGAGTGAATGGCCCCATACAATCACTTTTGATTTACCGGAATATTTTCGAATGTATTGGTAAGCACGAGTAGCGTCATTGACTGCTCCATTTTCTGACATGACAACATTAGATGAATCTGCAAAACCTGATAACATTTTTAGAAAATTGAATTATTACGATTCTGAAAAATGTAATTTTTTTATTGTGTTGTACGTATACCTCTATAATCTATAGAAATGACGTGATAATTAAGAGATTTAAGAAGTTTGTAGAGTTCCAAACGATGGCCAGTCGCTCTAGAGCCGGAATTTCCATGCAAGTAGAGTACGATCGGATTTTCGCTAGCTAAACTCTCTTCATAGGTCTTGAAAGATTGGCTAGTCAAGTTTTGCGGTAGGATATGCCTTAATTATTCAGTTGTAATCAGCACAATACGAGGAATGTTGATGTATAATTATTTATCGATGTCTTGTTTGTCATATTACCAAACACCCACGGTTACTTTCGGCTCTGTGGCCATGTAAAAATTCCGTGCACCGCTCAATCCGTGTAGTTCGGGTTGGTTGTAAGTCAACGAGATCGGCCATCGCAAACTAACTGGGGTAGGATCATTAAATGAAAAGTTAATTAAGATAGGCTTTACACATGATCAGTCATTCAAAGGCTCATGAATAGTAGGAAATGGTAAATATTCTTCACTTACTAGTGTAAGGCAAGAAAACAAGTTGTCTCTGGAAGGCGGAAGAGTACCGAAATATTAAAGGTAATACAACGTAAAGAATGAAAAGAATGACGACCACTATTCCGATGATAGACGACATGAGAACGAGAAATCTATACACACAAAATGTTATAGTCCCGCAAACAAGTCTGGGATTCAAATATATGGCGTCAAAGTATGTAATAAAGAGTCGTCCTTATCTATATATCGTGTCTATATACTCTCCGGTCACTTATATTTATTTCCTTTTTATTTTTACAAAATCGTGTACTGTTCAATGTTCAAGGCCTCGTGTATTTCTGTTTTCAAATTATCAATTTCGAGGGCATAATCGCATGAAGTGCGCAATAACAAATGGTAACAGAAATTGAAACAATTTCCTTCCTGTCTAGTGAACAATGTAAAAAGCCGCAATGCTCAGCATATGGAAAATAGGTTTCCCTTTTCTTAGTTTCTGAAATTGGTAGCCTACAGCTGTACAATAAAATTGATCGCACGTAAAGAAACTACACAAAAGTATCTCAACTCATAAATGCAGATTGTAGAACTATGATGATATCTCTGTCTACTAAGATTATCAAAACTCCCACGGTCTTTGCATTGATGTGATTCCTCTATAAATAGAATGTCGCCCACCATTTCGAGCTAAATCTAATATCTAGTCTATTTCATATAGAGTCGTTTCTTTTCTTTATTCCACACAACTTCATATTATCTAATAAACTCTTATAACAGCAAATTCGTTTATCATCACGCAACGAAAATATGTTGCAATGCGCCAGTCTTACAAAAGACAACTAGCGAAAAGAATGAAAATATTCCGATTGATGTATTTGTATTTTTCTATAATTTACTTATTATTATTACGCAGGGAACAAAATCGGGAAAATTTTTCTCGGGACTTGCGTGCTATAGTGATATAGGAGCGGTGTAAGCAGGGAAAGAAACTTGTTAGCCGGTGCGAGAATGCATGGTATAAACGGGCGTACGGCGTACTCTGTGAAGCCTTACTGACTGGGTGTTTGGAGGAGAATAGACAGGGACCTTGGAGGCCGATGGTGGACTATGCAGGGGTCGTGTAGACAATAGGAGTGAAAAAAGTTGGTAGAGAGGGAGTCGAACGGAGTACGAAGAGGTTTAGGTCTGTATTTAGAGTATTTCGTCCCCTTTATAGCCACTTCGCATTAGAGACAAATACCTTTCGTAACCGTCAACCTTTCAGGTAACGATTTGAGTGCGGGAGTACTACTCTGTAGGAGACTGTTGTTACTACTTGCCAGTATCGCTAGTGTCCAAAGGATTTCGTTGTTTCATGTTGAAATGAAACGCTAAAAAGACTTCTCTTTTTAAAAATCAGATTATCAAATATTTTAAAACGAGTTCGGGAATGTTTTATTTCAATTGGATTCAGACTAGGTTCAAAGATTATCGGTAACATGACGTACACGCAAGAGACAAAGGTTACTAAACTAACGACAGAGACGACAGACAAGTCAGATTTAAAAAAAAAGGACCCGCCTTAAATCTTTCGGATATTAGAACACACTGTTAGGCACAACATATCTGTTATGGTTCAATCAAATATGCATTAAAAGTTTCCAAGTTGCACTTACAATTGAAATTATAATTTCATTTCGGTTCACCAGTAAAAAGGATGCGGCGATAAAATCATCCGCAAGTCGACTTAAAATTTAACTCAACAGAGAAACAATAATGCGGCTGGAAGGAAGACGTATATAGACATGAAATGCACCAAAGACGGCTACACTATAAGTTTCTGTTCTGACTTCTTCGTATCTAGACTCGAATCGATGTATTCCCTAGTTGAAAAGAACACAGTTAACTAGTTTTTTAAAATGGAAAAATAAATTAAAATGAGCATTACTGAATTATGGATGGCAATTCGGGAGCTCTGCAAATGTATTTGTGAGCATATCCAAAGTTATAGTGAAATTCAACAAATTGCACTGGAGGCCATTCGGCAGGCCGCTGGTTCAGTGCCACGTCATAAAGCTGATTGGAAGACAAAAATCAAATTATGTTTCAGAAACGGAAGTCGTTCAAATAAGTAATACCTTCTTGGCGAGAATAATGGGAATCACTGCGTCGTCTTGAGCGTGTAGAATCAGAATCGGACTGTCAATTTTGGCAATATGCTGGTCGCTATCGAAGGCAAGATCATTGGCGACAAGAGGCTCAGTAAAAAACCAATCAAATGCAGGGATCGGTCGAAAGATCTAGGGAAAAATCGGTCAAGCTGAAGTGTTTCGAAGAAATTAATTATTGTTTCCTTTTACATATGAGAGTGGATGATTTCGAATTTCATCTCGAATGTTGTTGAAGGGAGCTTCTAAAATCAATCTATCCGGAGACCGTTTCTCGCTGCAGAGTTGTCCCACCGTTCTTGAAGCAACTCTGTTGAAAAATGTAACGATATTTCACTTGTGAACACATACAAGTGCTTAATGATAATTTACCCAGTGCCAAGAGAATGGCCCCACACAACAATCATGGAATCCTTTGAATGTTTCTTAATGTAGTTGAAGACATTTGTTGCATCAGCAATGACGCCTTCTTCGGACATATGGGCCTGAGTTGAATCAGCATAGCCTGAGAATAATCAAATTTGTTAAATAATGTGGACAGTCAAAAAATCTTGGCAATACTGATGATACCCCTATAGTCCATAGTGACTACATGGTAGTTTAAAGATTGCAGGATTTTGTATAATTCTATACGATGACTGCCTGCTCTTGAACCTGAGTTTCCATGAAGGTATAATACAATTGGGTTGCCTGAAGAAAAGGAATCTTCTGGAGATTCAAACTTTGCACTCATTAATGACTCTGGTAAAATGTGCCTAGTTAAAAAAATAAAATGTTTGTTTTTATGATAAAGACACATTATTAATATTAAATTGTCTAGTTGTTACCAAACTCCCACTTTAACTTCTCCATCAGTCTCCAAGTAGAGATTACGTGCTCCAGTCAATCCTTGGGATTCTGGGTCAGAGAAGTCCACCCCAAAAGGCCATCGTACTAGAACAAAAAAACAAAACATTTAGATTAAATCTAAAGTGGGCATTATATTTGGTCATCTATTTATTACCATATGGTAAGAACACCATATGCCTTTGGAAAACTGGCAGGAAGCGAAATGCCAGTGGAAGACAAACATAAAGAATGAAAATAATCAGGCCTATAATCTGCATGAGGGAGATGAGGGATCTGAAATACAAATTGGCACAAAAAAAGAAAGTTTGCATCACTTAATGTCAGCGGTGAAGCGTCACTGTTTACTCTTTGGACACGAAAAACCAACTGAGTATATTTACCGCTTTAGTAGCCTGATCCTAAAAAATGGTTTCATAAGAAATCGGGTCAGTTGAGATGGAGCTTGTTGCACAATTCTAAGATTCGAGATCGAAGTCCTCAGAAAGTATGACTGCAACTAAACGATATCAAAACATTCATGACACAAAACAATAAAAATTCGGCGAGAAAACGAGCAGGATAACGTTAATGTGAATCTGTGATTCGTCTGCTTGTATGGCAGTGTAGGAATTTGTGGATGCTGACCTCTAGCAACCAAATTTGGAACAATACATTCAATTATCCTCCTCCGAATAAAAAATGTTATCAATGTAAACGCTTTGTTAAAGTGTTGTTAAATAAATTTTTGTGTGACACTTACTGAGCGTTCACTGCGCACCCGCGTTTTAGAGAGCTATGTCCAACTCTGATGAATTGCAAAAGTTATAGTAGGTCTTTTCCGAAAATTATATGTGAAGTTGTGAATTTGATTTGAAATAAATTCAAAATACATCTTGAACAAATAAAACAAAATATCAAGCAGCAAACGATTTATGTAAGACTACCCAGTTCCCATGCGGACATGCCCTTTCCTAGAACTTCCCATCACGCTATGCAAATTTGAATTTCCCGCTTGCAGACTGCCAGCGGCGATAAATGTGGCAACATGTATCCAAACAGAAGTAGAAAATCCAACAAATTATTCAAAATCATCTAAAATCCCGACATTTATTTTTATTTATTCCCTTTTTTCTTAAGATAGATCCTATTCGTGAAGTGAACACTATACTTAACATCGTTATTTAATTTATTCTATAAAGATTTAGACCTAATATTTGCTAAATCAGTGTATTAATTTGATTCAAATAGATTGAGTTACGTCGTAGCTGTTTCATTTAACCAATCGCTTATATTCTTGTGCAAAACCGACTTAGACTTAAGATCATACTTCACAGGATCATTTCTGTAGTATATCTTGACTTGTTTCCCACCAGAAACTTGTTCTCTTGACACCCACGATGACGAGTAAAGACGCTGGCTTCTGAGCGTGAAGCAGGCCGGGAGTGTAACTACTTCGGTAGGTATCTACTCTCGGCCATTGAGGACCGTTTCCGGTGTCTTCTTGTAAGATACCGGGAGGAAATCAGCGTGTTCAGAGTGGTGTTTAAACGAATCAATATTAAACTTAAAACTCAGAAAATCTCACTTTTAAGTAACATTATTGGAAAATTCTATGTTAATTGTAAGTTCATATAGTAAAAAGCGGATATCCGGCGTCGTACTTACTATATACTGTACGTACAAGTGGGTGGAGTACGGAAATTGAAAATAATAGCTTCTCGGTTTGTTGACATTAGTTTATAGTGCTCCCGGAGTTTCACAATTTGCACGAAGTTGCAGAACCAGTAGTATAACAACCTAGCCTTACTGCCTACCTACGTGCTACCAAAACTAGTAACGAAGAGTTCTAGCTATTACCGCTTATACTAGTTTTAACTAAATACAAGGAACACTTTCTGCATAGAAATTGCCAAGTTATATTCAATCCTTGTGTGGACGACGTCCTTTACCCTTTCCTCAAAGCCTCAAAACAACTCCTTTTTAATCTAAGTTACGTTATATTTCATGGCTATCGCTAAGGGCATTAACTTTATGGCTTGCCAGAAATCTGAGGCGGGATTGAAAGCTGAAAACTTGAATAGATAACAATCTGCAGCTTGATTTTAAGTTATCGACCAACACACCAGCAGACGTCTTACCCTGCAAGTTACTAACCATGTTTGGAAAATAAATCACCCGAGCTTTATAAGTTTATATTGGGAATTTCTAGACGAGTGCTCATACATGTGTAGTTGTGTACGCTATGGCAGGGCTATGGTATGCTGCTATGCTCTTCTCAGAGTCTGTTTAGTATCAACAGCAACTTCAGAAGGCGCTGCTGCTAGCTTAGCATTCCAAACAGCTGATCAAGCTATATCCTTGTTTTTGCATGTGCTGCATTTATCAGTGCTTGGTGCTTGTTGTTTTTGCTAGTTCGTTCTCTCACGAA
The DNA here is from genome assembly GCA_030770115.1 of Daphnia galeata. Lineage (NCBI taxonomy): Eukaryota > Metazoa > Arthropoda > Branchiopoda > Diplostraca > Daphniidae > Daphnia > Daphnia galeata. The sequence goes on from CM061114.1 coordinate 9,198,883, forward strand.
GTCGTCCATTCGGCTTAACGGTAGCACTACAGTTTAAGTCAATTATCAGCCTTTGAACACGAGGCCAATTTACTACCTCTCGGGAGTTTGAAATCGATCGTCGGACGTGATTATAAGAATCTAAAATCAGTATGGAAAAAAATGATTTGGACAAATTGGACTTGGCAAATGACATCCACACGCAGAATTTCAACGTCATTCGTCTAGCTTCTTATCGGACTGCTGTCAAATTCCGTTTCATTCAGCGTAGAACTCATTGTAACATTTAGATACATTCCAGACATATTTTCCAGTTGAATTCACTTGATGCTTATGGTATTTTTACAGTGCACCTTATTGATGTTTGGAATCTAATTGAGGCCTTCAGAGAAAATGGATTGAATTCCGTGGAGCCCTACACACCAATGACTCTCAGTCGACTTGAGACTTTGATAAACACTCTGTATGTTCATTTAAACAAACGGGTTCCCATAGGGCAACAGCTTCATGTTGATCCTGCAACCATGTATCTTATCAAGTGGATTGTGTCTGTTTACAACTTGTAAGTGATAACAATACTTTGCCAATAATATTAACTCTATAAATGAATAATGTGTAATCTTTTACAGGAATGAAGAAACTGATAGGATTCCTGTCTTTACAATCAAAATGATTTTAGCTGTACTGTGTGGTGGAAAGTTGGCAGACAAGCTTCGCTGTAGGTTACCTGTTTCCTAACACTTATCAACATGTATTTCATGCAGCTGCATTTATTTACAGATGCTTTTTCTCAAATGTCTGACTCAAATGGTCAGCTTCTTGCACCTAAATTTGAAGACTTCATGCGTCAGTGTTTTGTTCTTACAGCTGCAGTGGGAGAAGAGCCTTCATTTCATTACAGGCCAGCAATGGCCCAAGAAATCTTTCCAAATGTATTAATATATTTAAGTTAGTCGGTTTCTCAAAATATAATTGAAATTCAATCTTATATTTATCGTATAAATAGGGTTCCAAAGTGAGTGTAAATGAATTCCTTGACGTACTACTGGGTGACCCTGCGGCAGCTCCGTCGTTGGTGTGGCTTCCTCTTATACATCGTATCGCAGCTGCTGAAAATGGTAAGAACGTCATATTAGGCAGTTTTAAACGTCGAAATTACCGCTCTTTTAATTGCTTGCAGTCGTTCATCCAGTGGAATGCGTTTCTTGTGGACGCACCCGTTTCAGCGGTTTACGATATAAGTGTACCAAATGTCCTTCGGCCTGGAGCCACCAATGTCAAGAATGTTTTTGGCGTGGACTTTCTTTTTCTGAGTCACATAACGCCGATCACGAGATCCGCGAGCATCACACACCGGTATGTTGAAAGGGACATTAGATAATGAAATCTTTTGACTGGGTTATCTGTATTTCCCATTTGATATGCTTACTATATGCTTGTTTATTAATTCACGCTTACTGATGCTTCAGGCAGCAGAAGAGGTACAAAATAGCATGCTATAGAATATAAGCTAAACGAACCATTATGGCTAGAATTGACTTTTTTTTAATTTCCTGCCGTTTAATGTAGAAAACCCCAAAGGAATCGGTGTTTTCGGCATCTTTGAGACGTTCTCTTCAATGCGTGAGAAGCCCTACATCCGACTACGAACAGCAGAATCGCGCCAAAGCCTGGAGAACACTAGAGGGTCCAGAGAGACCCGTTCAAGTCACATACGTGTAAGAAACCCTTTTAGTATATCCCATATGGTCTAGTGGCTAGGATACTTGGCTTTCACCCAAGAGGCTCGGGTTCGATTCCCGGTATGGGAAACCTTTTTAATTCCCATTTTAAATTATGTGATCGTTACTTGAGACTTATGATTACATTTTACATCATAATAACCCGCTTACAATTTTTCATCGCCTAATTAGTAATTAACTCGTGTATATTTCTTTGATTTTTATAGTTCAACGCCATCGGCGACGTTGGAACGCAACGCTTCTCTATTGGGTGGCAGCGAGACTTGGAAGACTAGCCAACTTCAAAACAACACAGAAAGTTTGAATCGTTCATGGCAAAGAGGAGATGATGAGCATGGATTGATTGCGCGCTATGCTGCTAAGCTGGCAGAAAATCAAAAGGATCCTCGTTCGGATCAAGAGAGCAGCAGCGCCAGTGCACACCAATTATTGGCTCAGCTTGAGAATAAAAATCAAGAAATTCTCAGAGAAATCGCTCGTATTCGGTACGCCCTCGCTATTATATTTGTTTTCAATTTGAAAAATGTTGACCCAAATTCTATTGATCTCTGTACAGTCACGAACAGGAAATGGATGAAGGGGTCATAACGGGACCTTATCCCCTCATGGAAGAGTTGAGCGTTCTGCGGCAGAGAAAATCGGAGCTTGAACAACAATTGAACGGATTACAAGATTCTCGCAAACAACTTATGGTGCAATTAGAATCGCTAATGAAGATGATCAAAGTAATTTTTCCAAATCCCTAGTTCTCAAATATGCAGTTCATAACATTTGACACCTTCTTTTGTACCATCCATTTCTAGAATCAGCAGCTATCGCCACGTTCCACTCCTTCGTCGTCTTCTACCCCTTCTAGCCGTGGGAAAAGTCCCTCCGTTGAGGCCGATTCTCATCAAGCCGCCATCTCTCCGTCTATGGATAATCCCAATCGTAATTTTAACCCAGGTAGTTTTGATTGGCGTCAGGATTTGATGAGTGCTGCCGATTCAGTGACGGACGCCATGAGCAGTCTGGTTCTCGAATATAATGGGGGTGAGATTAAGATGTGTTTAAATCATTAAATTTAAGATCCTCTTTCAAATGTACTGCTTTTTAATTTAGATACTGATGAAGATGATTCTGCTAGGATTTTCAACGGATTATCGAACGATTCGAATAATACCTGCGTCTAAATCGTCTCTTGCCCACTTCTGGTTTTGTTACGTTTGGCCGTCATTCCTCTCCACCTCACTTTTCAGTTGCTCCGGATTAAGTTTATAAGTTTTCCTTATCCCTTTCTTTATCATAATAATTATGGTATAAGTACCACCAGTTATTTGGTTCCCTCGTACTGCCCGTTTCTTTTATTGTATCCATTCAATTATTTCGGTAGCCTTTAAGGAAAGGTAATGCAAAATCCTCACGTTGCATTTCTGCCACCTTTCATCAGTGTATGTCGTTGAATAGCGCCTCTATGTATTGGACATAGGTGTGTAGCAGCCAGCTAACAGCGCTGTGGTCGTTTTTTTTTTTCTACTGGACCTTGTTGCTAGATTATTATTTCAATTCTTTTCTCGTTTTTCTCACACTCCGTGCCACATCCATCTCTCCAATCGATCGGTAAAAAAGATATTGATCTGACTGACCAAAAGAAGAAGGGGAAAAAAAGGCTGGCAGCTCTTTATTTAGTTCTAATAATAGTTTACAAGTCAGAAACTCTCTCATATTAATTTTTAAAAAATAGTTATGTGAAACTCGTTAATTGTGCTGTTTATTTGCCGATGTGAAGACATTTAGCGTGGTTGCCTCTTCTTGAATACTTCAATCCCGTCCTCTTTAGGTAAAAAAAAAGTTCGTTAAAACAGGAACATTTATATTGTTGTTTCGTTACCAAGTGTTTGTGTTGTTGTTGCATACAAACAATAATAATAAACCCTTCCAGAAAGAAGAAAATTTCAAAAATTTCCGTAATCTGATTTGAAAACGCGAGATGGCGTTCCTGTGCTGTTATCTACCTGTTTTTTTTTCACCCTCTTCTCCACACGCACATTCCTATTTGGTCACGTGACCTGTTCTTCTACCTGCGCTCCGTCCGTTCGTCCGTAAGCTGCACAAATCCCCCATTGTTTGGCTGGCCCAGTGTAGCAGCAGCAGCATACTCCTCTTAAACTCCCTTCCTTTTTCTTTCTTCTTCAGTTCTCCTTTTCATCCACCTTTTTTTTTCTTTTCACTCCCACAGGTAGATACATTGAACGCCCTGAGGGAGTTTACTCTTTTTCATCTTCTTACCGTGGCTTTTCTCTCTCTCTCTCGTGTGTTGAGGCCGTTGGGGGGAAACGGTGGAGTTAGCTGCATTCATGACTCGGGAGAGTTTCAAATGTTGTGAGGCGGGGCAGTTCAGAGTCGACCGTTGCCCTGACACAGTGCTGCTAACCAACACTCGCGCGCCATATAACTTTTAACAGACAAAATCGACTCTTTCTTGGCAGATTTCGTTGCCAAATCGTGTGGTGTCTGGTGATCTCTGTGTTGGAAAAATGCATCCTTGCTGGTGAATCGTTCAATCGATTAAACAACAACAAGAAATTCAAAACGTTAGAAGAATGAAGCCTGAACGCTTCAATTACACAAAGTGGCCGACGACATTGCTGGTCGTCTGTTGTTTCCTTGTCATTCTTAACCATCGAACGGTGAGTGCGTCCATCTTCAGTCAAAGTGTGACGGACAGTCAGTTCATGACCAGAGCTCACAGTCCCTATCACATTCGTGATGTCATTCAAATCGAAAAAACGGGTTCGCTCAATATAGAGTCGGGCGTCGTCATCAACTTTCATCCAGGTGCGGGGATTCTCGTCAAAGGTGCCCTCATCGCCAAGGTAAAAATTTCAATTTATTTTATTCATAATTTAAAATCAAATCTCGATTTTTAAAATGAAAATGATTCTATTTCGGGATGGGCTGTGATTGTTGTGAACTTTCTTCTTTGTCTCGAGTTCAACGCTTCAAAGGGTTTAATTTGAATGACCCACTTCAATCCATTTTTGATCGATGTACTAAGTAAATTTCTGTGAAATTTGAAACGTTGCCAGATATCTGTCTCTCATTGTGTACCGAGTTGGTTTTGTCTCTTCTCCTTTGCGGTCGTCATATTTAAGTATTGGGTAAATTATCTGCGGGTTTCAATGTCCATGACGGTTGCGGTTAGGCCCGTATAACTCGTATAAGCACATGTCCGAAATTAACGAGGTGAACGGCCTAAACGAAAATGAAAATGTTGTTTTGCGCCTGAGAAAAATTCATCTGGCGTGAAGGTGAACTTTGATTTTTTCTTCTCGTTTTTGTTTAATTTTTGTTTATTCTAACGAGGAGAAAGTCTTGGCTTGTTATTTCTTTTTTCGGGGGGTGCCAAGATAGTTTTGTCATTATGCAACTTGCAACCTGATAACACAATCGTTGGTAGTAATTTCACATTATCACGCAATGGAAAACATGGACGACAAACGGAAGTTGAATGACTCATCTGTGTGCCTCATTCTCTCTCGTTCATAATTTATTCATCTTTTTTGTTTGTTTTTTGTTTATTGCCCCTTTTCGTCTGCTGTAAACACAGGGCAATGCAGACGCGAGAATTGTTATGAACGCCATGGAAACGGGACCTGCTCGATCGCTACCTGATGTCCGGTTAGTTGATGGACCCACTCCATTGTCCGGCCGTTTGCAGATCCACCATTTGGGTGAATGGCGTTCTGTTTGCACCAACTCTAGGAAGTGAGTCAAATCGGGCGGGCGTGGTTAAAAACAAAATAAAAATACAGCCGGATGCTGCTTCTGTTATATTCATTCATAATCATAATTCTTTGCCTTTTCATTTATTTTCTCACTCCCTCGCTCAACCAAAATTTTCAGCTGGACCGTGACAGATTATGAGACAACCTGTCGACAGATGGGCTATACTGGAGGTCGTTACGTTCAGTGGATGGACCGCGTCAATTCCTCTTCCAGCCGTCCGCTTTTACTAGAAAATCCTCAATGTTATCCAGGCGGATCCAGTCTTTTCGAATGCGACTGGAATTCAAGACGAGTCGGAGCTGGCGTATGCGGTAAGAGCTTCGTCGATGATTCGGCTTGTTATTATTAGGTTTTGTCTTTGTGTTTCCCATCGTCGTCGTCGTCCATCCGGCAGGTCACTGAACTTTTCCAATCTCTTCTTTCACCTAGTGTGCCTTGTTAAGACACGCTCGGTAGCTACGATCGCATCCGGTCCAGGGTGGTTTTTAAATTTGTGTGTACATTTATACACGTACCATATATACGTAGCGAGACGTCTCTCGTCAATAAATCGGTTGGTCCCTATGATATATATTCCTGGTGGTTTGTGCGGTTTCGTACCTTGGAAAACCACCGCCCTCCTGTGACGTGAAAAAAAAACAAAACAACAACAGCCAAAACAAAAGAAAAGAAAAAAAAGGAAAGAAATGGCTGACTGAAAGTAACAAAAATCACTACCGTAATAGGATATATCTATTTGGGCTGTGGCGGTATGCGCGTTTCAGTCTGTGTGTCACGTGACACACAATTTCCGGAAGAAGTTGAAGGGGGGAAGCGAAGAAAAACGTGACTGACGGAGCCGAACAATAGTCGTGAGAAGTAACAAAATGATAACCCCCTTCTCACCCCGCCCCTCCCTTCCAAGACTTATTCCGTTTTCAAAGAAGCAAAACAACAATAAAACTGTTTTTATTTCTCTTTGGTTTTAAAAACATAAATTACGAAAAGAAAGAAACACACGCCTTGAAAAAGAAAAATAGGGAAATATACTGTGTTCAATGCTAATGATATTATTTTGTTTGGGGTTTCCAAACCTATTAAAAAACGCTATACAGATTACCATCCGGATTTGGGCATGGAGTGCTCGGGTTACTACTCGCCGGAATCGGGTCTTGTGGGCACTCGCTGGCGAGGCATCCGCTTTGAACACGCTCGACACAAGAAGGATCTGACACAGGGCAACACCCTCTACGTCAAGGTGAATATGAGCCTTCAATAAACATGTTAAATTATGATCATTATTATTTCCTTCTTGTTTCTTATTTTTTCCCCCCTTTTCCTCAAACAAGAAAAATAATCACACCAAAAAAAAAAAAAGACAAAAAACAAAAGCGGAAACCGCAGAGCGCGCGCCAGCACTTTTGATTTCCGGCCTTGTTTTTAACAGTCACTTTCATACGTATATACGTACTTATTGGGGATGTTGTATTTGTTTAATTTGAGGGGTAGCTATTTTTTCTTTCTTTCTATTCTTATTTTTACTTAAAAAATTAAACAAACAAGAAAGGATATTGCGCACTGAGTTTATGAAGCCTTGAACCATACGGCTGGATTTTATCTCTTTAAACGAGATAAAAGTGAGATAAAGAGATAACCCTAGAGGATAACAAAGTAACAAATGGTTGCGTACCGGAAATTTACCCAACATATTTCTTTCTCATAAAAATTAAATATTATTAAATATTTATTATTCTTTCTTTTTCAATAGATCTCGGAGTCTTATTTGCATTATGTGGACATTTTGAACGCTGGAGTGGATCTTGACGGCAGAATTGTTTCTGCTCTGGAGAGTGTCGGAGTTGCCCCACAAATGGATAAACTTCGGGTTGAAGGATCAGCTTACAACGGCATTAATGTGACGTCACCAGATTCTCCTGTTGTGATGCGTGGAGCCACCGTGACGGGAAACGCCGGCTACGGGATCTACGTCAACACATCCAGTGGTTCCGTCCTCTTGGACGCTTGTACAGTCTCCGACAATGGCCAGGAAGGTGTGAAATACGTTTTTCACGACACTAAACCAGGCGATCAGTCCGGCGACGCTGTGGTCGGTACCCACGACCTCTGCACTTCGGCCAGTACGTCCAATCCTGTCTATCCTCTGCCCATCTTGGCTGAAAGCTATCACGAAAGCATCGGCAACGCACGCTGTGAGAAGCGATTCACTTCGACTCCTGGACAGGTTCTGACGCTCCATTTCGTTTACCTGATGGCCGATAAATTGGATGCCATGGCCGACGTTGTCGTTCACGACGGTCCGGATTCCCGTTCTCCGCTCATCGCTAAATTCTCAATCACCAACAGCACCCGTCCTCAAAGTGTCACAACGACCCGCAACGCTATCTGGATCTTGTACACGGCTCGGGCTTCCAGCCGCACTGTCCTTCAAATGGAATTGACGTCCGGTTTCAGTAAAAGTTATGATCTGAATTTAACCAATTCAGTCGTGACAAGCAACGGAGCTCGAGGCGTATTGGCCGAGAACATCCGCTCACTTTTGCACGTCCAGGGTTCAACGCTCAGAGAGAACCGCATGGCCGGTGTTCAAGTCCTGGACGGCGCTGGTGATGTCAATGTCACTTCCAGTTTCGTCGGATTCAATTGGGGCGATGGTATCAACATGACCTACTCAGGTGGACGTGTCAACGTCTCTTACTCCGTCATCGAATCTAACAGAGGCCATGGAGTAGTCGCCTGGTTCAATCAGAGCTCCTTAAAACTGGCCTTGAATCAAGAGTTCATTATAGCCTATAATACTCTAACAGCGAATCAATGGACTTCCGTCATGGTCGGCAACTTTTGCACGGCCGGAAGTGTCAATGTAAGCGGCAACATCTTCAATCAAAGTGAATGGAACGCCTTGGAGATCCTTTCTTGCTGGAAACCTTTAGTTCCAATGCGACAAATCAATGTGGGGCACAATCAGTTCCATCACAATCAACGAGTGGGATTTGTTATGTCGCCCGCTGTATCCATGACGGCCGTTGTGGAGCACAATCTCTTCCGTCATCATAAACAAGGCTGCCTTCTCATTCGTAATCCGGATGCTTTAGAATTGGAATCCTTATCCAGTGATGTTCTAGTGATAAATAATCGATTCGAATTCAATTCCGGACTGTTCGTCGCCAATTTGGGTTTGTCTCATTATTCCGGCGATGCTCAAAAATTATTTTTCACTCGCAACTGGATCAAGCGCAACAGCATCCGGCAGCCGTTTAGTTCGGTGGGACTTCATCCGCGTTCCAGAGTTGCAGCAGTTGTCGTCGTTGGTTCCAGCAACGTCAACGTCACTCGCAACATGATCGACAATCCCGACTCAAATTACGAAATTGGATCTCAATTAGAAGACCAACAGCTTGAAATTTCAGCCGTCCGGAATTGGCTCGGTGGCAAAGCCGAGCGCCACATCTACTACCGCCTTTTTGACCGCAAGGATCGCTATAATTTGGCCCGTGTGGCGTTCAAACCGTTCCTACTTCACGATACAAATTTCGATACTGACGCCGAATCGAACATTCAAGATTTCGTTCCCACATTCGTCACTCCGGGCAGTCGAGAAATCGGCGGAGAAGTTACCGGACAAGAAGAGCTTATCGATCCTGGTGTTTATCATGTTACTCGAGACATTGTCGTCCATCCAACCGGTCGACTTACAGTTGCCTTTGGGGTAACTCTCCGTTTTGAGCATTCGCTGGGCATGATGATTGGTGGTGAATTGGTTGCCGAAGGGTCCACTTCGCCAGATGGAAGCATCACTTTTTCGTTGATGGATCGCACCCTTCGAGAAAATACCACAGTAGAAATGCCCGTCAGGCTTGTGGGAGGAGCTAGCAATGGAGAAGGCCGTCTTCAAGTGAAAATCGGTGACCGTTGGGGCAGCGTATGCAACGAAGGATGGACCAGGCAATCAGCCGCTGTGGCTTGCCACCAGATGGGCTTAGTCCTCAATCCTCGTGACTGGTTTATCGAACCCAGTCAATTGCAATCGTCTGTCGGACTCGAGGATCCCGTCTTGATGAGTCACGTTGACTGTTCCGTGCTGGACACGGACGTTCGATCATGTTTCCATAAACCAACTGTCAACCAAACGGAAAACTATTGCGGTCACGACATGGACGTCGGTTTGCGCTGTCACGACGTCTCGTGGGCTGGATTGCGTTTCGGCATGACGGCAAAGAAATCCGTCCTTCGATCGGCCACAGTCGAACGCGCCGGGCTCTTTGACTACGCCACACATTCGTTTCAGCCGGCCGTTCGCATCGATTTCCACCATCACGTCCTCGATAAGCTTCGATTGGTCGGTAACGATCACGACGGACTGGGAATTATGTATTCAGATATTTACTATCCGGAACGGATTCCCAGCTTGAAGAACAGCCACATTTCTCAGAATCGCGGCCATGGTGTCAGCCTGCGAAGTTTGGGACTCCAGCTGGCCGAATGCCACATCGAAGACAATGTCGAATCGGGCATTCATTACAATCCGATGATTGCCCGTCAGGAATTGCGGGAAATGGTTGGCTGGCTAAGCATTTTGAAGGCCAACAAATTCATCTTGATTCCGGAGACCCAGGGAATTCTGGAACTTGTAGCGGACGATCCTCGCTACCTAAAAACGAGTCGTCTTAAAGGCAACGAGATGGAATCCACTCTGATCATCCAAACGGATCAACGTAACGTCATCGGTATGCAGGTCATCAATCCGATCCAGAATTCCAGTACGGAATCTGTCCTCTTGTTCGATTATGGCGACTTGAGCAACGAAGTCTGGAACGTTCGTATCAATTTGACATCATTTCCAACAGTCAGCAGCTCCTACAAGTTGACAGTCAAATACAAAAGTGGACAAGATGCCAAAGGTGGCATGCTCATCTTATTGACAGCCTACAGACGGACAGATTTACAAGTTCAGCGATCTCGACTACTTACTGGACCCATTCCAATGCTGTCCGTCTCGTCGACCAATATCAGGCGTAACGGCAAAGGTCTTTCATCTCTTCATTACAATTTGTTCCTCAGTCCCGGCGGAAATCATCATTACCTCCGCAAAGCCAACGAGACGATCCAGTTGATCGGATGCGAAATCTCTCAGAGCAAAGAAGAAGCCATTCTGGTTCACACACCCTTTCGTGATGTCGGCCGTCATCCGTTGGCCGAGATCAAGTACATAATGAATTATACGACAGTGGCGGACAATCAACGGGCCATCGTGCAGAACGGCCGCGATTTAAGAGATTCCAACAATCTTTTCCACTGGATTCTGCAAAATGACACGGTCAGGAATAATCGCGGAGGCGGATTCGACATCCGCTTGCCTTACGTCCTTCAGTACAACGAGAATTATACTCACACCGTCTACGTTGCCGATAGCACCTGGACGGCTAATCGACAATTCAGTGTAGTTGTTGGCGGACACTTTGCACGCCTCAACATGACAGACAACATCCTGGAAGATAACGAAGGCCAACCGGGTTTGATCAGCTTCCGTGGCATGGAGAAAGAGATGTTTATTTTACGCAACACCGTCCGCCGGAACACTGGCAACTTTATGGTCGAATTCGACATGGACAGTCAATCGGAAATATTGGGCGAAGTCCCCGCCTATTTCACACGCAACGTCGTTAAGGACAACGGCCACGCAACGCGTTCAATGATGTCCAATCCGCACTTGGCCGCTTCTTACGCGTTAGCCATGAAGGGTGTCCAGAAGGTGAACGTCACAGATAACATGATCGGCCCTAACACGGCCATGGACTACGAACTGTTGGCAGGAATTCGTTCTTCCAGACTGGATAATTTTGTCAACGTTCGGCGCAATTATTGGGGAACACCTGAACTGGAACAGATTCGTGAACGCATTTTCGATTTCGACGACTGGAACAGTTACGCCATCGCTACATTCCGGCCGTATTTCCTTGAACCTACATGGGATGGAGGCCAGTCTGTTTTCTCTGATATCGTCCCTCCTATGATGGACGTTGAACGACTGGGTGGCCGACTTTTCCAGGATCTCGTCCTGCTTCGACGGAACCGACCGTACATTGTCCATACTGATTTAACTGTCATGCCCGGTGTTACACTGACCATCATGCCAGGTGTTGAACTAGAATTCTTCCCAAGCGTTGGTATTCTTGTACTGGGAGTCCTTCACGCTGAGGGACATTGGGAAGCGCCCATCAGAATGCGCCCAGCAGCGAAGAATTCAGCCATGACGGTCAACTACCGATTGACTCGTCAAGTTTCACCTGGCCAAAACGACAACGTCCGATTGTGTCTGGAAGGTGAGTGCCTGCCTGGAGTCCGACAAGGGTACCTGGAACTTTACAACCGGACGACGCAGCAATGGGTACCCGTCTGTGACCGTCGATTTACCGAACAGAACGCCCGGGTCGTTTGCCGACAACTGGGATTAGACACCTTCCACGAGTACAAGAGCTTTGGACGACGCTGGGAATTCCAGCTGGCCACTCTTAGTCGTGTTCGTCATTGGCCAGAGCCCATTCAGTGCATCGGTAATGATTTCTTTTGTTTTACTTCTAGGTTTTTTCCTCGTATATTTAATTAAAATTTTTTTAATTTATAGGAACTGAATCGAGGCTGGACGAATGTGATATTCGACTGAACGGCCAAGTTTGGGATCATATCTATTCTTGCCCATGGGATAGCGAAGATTTCGTCTTTGTCGATTGCGGTAACCGTACGTCTGAGGCATCGCCAAGTTATTGGGGTGGCATCCGCTTTTCCGTCGCGTCATTCGAAGACAACTTGGTGGAATTACGTTCAGGACTTCCTGTTCATTTGGATCCCAACTTGGAACGCCATTCTCGCCTCTATTACGTTCACATTACTGGAGCTGGAATCCTTCACGGTGAAAGAAGTCCTGCCGTCTTATCCGTCCATCGTTCGCCTACCATTCAACAAGTGAACATAAGCCATTGCGCATCCGACGGCATTTCTCTAGTTTCTCCCTCACTGAACTTGCCATTGCTGGACAACCGGATCGAATACAACGGAGGAATTGGACTCAGCGTCCTGATGTTGAACGGAGAGACCCGCGATGCCGATCTCAGCGCTTTCAGTCCTCTTCGTTTCGCTCGGGGTCTTCCGTACAACACATTCGGCATTCTAGACGCTTGCGATCCTGGAAAACAAGTGATTGTCGAGGAGCGTGTCTTGGTTTATTACCGCTACGAGAACCGGCCGGCTGATTGTGTCAAAATTTTCACTAGTCGCTACGGCGTCAAAACCTTTGGTTTCCGGCTGTTACAGCTCAATTTGGTCAATTCGACTAACCAGCCGTGGGAGCCCGACTCATTGACCCTTTACGATGGTGACATTTACAACATTACGTCGACAGTTATTGCCCAGATCACTTCCACCACCACTGGACCGGCAATGGAGAACCGATTGTATCGGAGCAAGAAACCTAGCTTGAGTTTGAAGATTCATTCTTCCGGCGACGATGGATCGTACGGTTTTATAGCGGAGGTTATCACTCTGCCTATCGCAGCTATAGGATTCGGTAGTTTATTAGTTAAAACTTTCATTTACAGCTAGGCAGGTGATGTAACTGAATTTGTAAATTTTATTAGGTCGAGACATCCGCCACAACATTTCCTTTTCGGGATTTTTCCACAACAGAGCCGGCGCTGTGTACTATTCAAGTGCCGGAGAGATCAATCCTATTTTGACGATGGAGTGGAATCAGATTGTCAACAATGGAGCCCAACTCTATGGCAATTTCAGTACATCAGAAGCGGCTGTAGCTCTGGACGTCCAGAATATGGATTCTCTTTTATTTAGGGTAAGTTTTTATTATTTTCCCATTGATTCAATTTCCATTAGATCTGAATAATTATGTTTTTTTTTTTCAGAACAATTTGATCCGGCGCAATCAAGGCGGATTAAAGATCCAATCAGATTCTAACGGTGTTCCGACCTCGCTCAAAGCAGTTATTCACAACAACGTCTTTGCTGACAACAACGTGACGGAAACGGTTTACTTACAAGGCCGTCGTTCCAGTCCCTATCAGGAAGTCACGCTCTACCACAATTATGTCACAAGAAGCAACGTACGCTACAAGAATGTCATGTTACTGGATCAAGTGGTGGCTAACCTCACCGAGAATCACATCTTCAACAACCTTGGATACCATATTATGGAAGTCTATGGTTTCGGGCGCGTTCGTCTACCCATCTACCAAACCTTTTATCACAACAGCTTTCACAGGTGTGTTTATTTCATCAATTAAATTGGATTTTTGTATGATATTGATCCATTTCAACATGTTTGGATTACAGGAATTATGCCACTGATCGTGACAGCCGTGGAACCATCATCGCTGGAAGCAGCGGTCAGCGCTACATTGACAACGTTTTTTATAATCCGGACAATGATTACGAAATGATCGCTCTGAATTGGACTGGGTATTTTGAGAAATTCATTCAGGATCTTTCTTTAGTTCTTTTTTGCATGATTTTTTGTTATTTCTCTTTTATTTATCATTCACTTATCCTTCACTATCCTGGAACCTATCCAGCAACGCTACTTGGGAGGCGAGGTAATCTTTTATCTTCCTCTTTGTCCTTGGAATGTATTTTCCGTTTTTGTTTGTGTTGGTTGCACGTTGAATACCGAACGCTTTACTATTGAATGTTAAAACATTCATCATTTTCGGGGGGATTTGAGAATTCAAAAATTAATTTTTATTTTCTTTTTAAAATGCAGTTTAGAGATGCAGCGGACGGCCATTGAAGCTGGAACTAATTGGTGGGGTTACAACGAAACGACGGCCATTGTTGGTCGCATCCGCGACTTCCGGGATCTACCGGAATTACTCCAAGTTCGCTTCGAGCCATACTACTTGAACAACCGCACTGTATTGAGTGGCAAATGTGATCCAGGCTGGACGCAGGTCGGCGATACCTGTTACATGTATATTGGCGTGCCCATGAACTTCTCGGACGCCAAAGAGTTCTGTAAAAAGGATAACGCCTCATTGCCTTACTTGATGAACAATTATTACGGCGTCATGGAATTCCTCATATCCCAACAAGTCGGATTCGACTATTACGCTCGAGTTTGGGTTCAACATCTGGACATGATTGGACAATGCGTCGTTTTCGTAAATCGTCGAGTGGAAAGGTCTCCCTGTGACTTGTTGCTTCCGTTTCTCTGCGAAGCCGGTTAGTTGGACTTGAACCAAAAATCAATTGTTCTATAATTTTGTGTCTAATTCTTTCATTTTTGGTTGTAAATTCCAACAGATCCTCATGTGGTTTTGGATCCTCTTGGTTGGACGGACGATGCGTTAACAGTTGCTCTTTTGGGTGCTTCAGCTGCTGCTCTCCTCTTGATTATCCTATGCGTGGCTTTTTGGGCCAGCAAATCCAAACACCGTGCCGAAGAGCGGTTTGAACGTCGTAACTCGATCCGAGGATCTATTCGTTCCATCCGTTCCTTTAACTCGTTGGCTTCTAGTTCCGGATTCCTGGATACAGCCGGAGCTCGGCGGAAACCTTTAGTGCCTCCATCCGCCCGTAATGGCGGAAGCGTTGATTCTATAGCCAAATCTCAGTTTGAATCTTCTGTTGAAGATAATCGTTCGTTCAGTATTTACGACGCGGAAGAACATCCGGCCAACACGGTGGGTCTACCTCAACCGCCACAACAAGGTTTTTCTTACTCTCAATTGGATCACCGAGTCAATCGTCCAGCGGGTCAAACGGCTGTCGTCAATCATCATCCGAACGGTGGTCAGTTGACTTTCGAAAACCAGGGATTTCGAGACACTTCCACCTACGCTTCACATCCCGAGTCTCGACCACCTTCCGATATGTGGGGAGATTCTTTTTCAATTGACGCACAGAGCAATGTAACGACCAGCGTTAGTGTTCATCATCACAACGGAGCCGTAATTTGAATATTTTTAGACTTACGGAAAAATTATTTTGATTTAATTTTGTTGGGATTTTAAAAATTCCAGGTAAGTTACCATCCACAGCCAGGCCGATCCATTAACGAACCAGACTACAGCCGAATCCGGTCGAGGAGTGAAGCCGGTGTTATGGATAACTATTCGACGGCCAGCGTAATAACTGATTCGACTTTGGCCATGAAACGGGAATTGGACGATTCTGATGCAGCCTCGGCCGTCACTCTTCCGCAATCTAGACCAAGACCCGATGAGATATCCGGCCACAACAAAATGCAACCTTTAATCAACCGGTATAGCAAAAAAGATAATGAAACTAAATTGATGTTTATAAATAAAATGTTACATTTTTACAGGCCACCAATGACTACGCGTTCGCAGCAGCTGCTGGAAACTAATTTTGATACGGGATTACCGGAAGTGCCCCGACACGCAGTCACCACCGGCTACTTGGCCTCTTCCAACGAAAATTTCTTCTTACAAAATCGTTCCAAGAGCTCGCCTCTTGAAACTGACATGTAAGAGGACTCATGATTTTGATCTCTCCTTCTTATTTGTATACTTTATGGAAGTTAAGCATCCATTTCTTGAGTTTGATTTGATTCCATGACGTCTAGCACTCTAGCTGCCTTATATGATGCTATAAGTTTTAGCCCAACTGAAATATTTTGAAGAAATTAATAAGTAACACACGATCAAGTCTCTGATACCAACAATTCCGCCCAAACAAGGAAATTGGAACTAGTGCGACCAATTACCGAATTTAATTTTAGTGCTTCAAATCTTTTTTTTAAAATATCATCCGGGATTTTTCTGTGTTGTGTATGTATGAATAGTTGTCTTCCATTTATTTGTATTTCAACGTTTTTTATGTGACAAGTTTCATCAATGAATGCGCATATTTTGTAAATACAAGAAACCATGAGTTCTACAGCTTGGAGTTGTATCGGTCCCGTAGCGGCTTAAAATTTGTCATAGTTTATTTTATTCTTTCATACAGTGCATTTGTAGACTTGAATTTCTTATCTTTTCTCAACTGAGATTTGAGAGAATTCGAAGTAAACAATGAACTGCTGAGCGCTCAAACTTCCCGTAGGGATTACCCGAAGGGTTTTCTAATCAGGTGGTCAGGTGGTATTGCTAGATTTGTTGTTCGTTTGTCCCACTAGATGGCTATTCAAGCGACAGCCGCTTCTTTTTTTGTTTGCCGGATGTGGTTAGGAGCCAGGGGTTCGTTAAGTGACACAGCCAGAAATGGAAACTGCTGATTGGTCATATGTCACGTGCAGCAGCCTTTCAGCCAATTAGAGGAGGTTTAGAATCCGCCTGAGTAAGCTTACTTTTTTGACGGAGACAAAAGTGGAAAAAGCGTAACGTCAGATTTCCTTACATTTGACAACATGTAGGGGAGAACGGGGTTATGCTGGACACGGGTTATATTGGACAAATGCCGTAACTCAATTAATTTAAAGCTGAAAATTATTTATCATCTATTTTTATATTAACATATGACTTTTACATTATGGATAAAAATTATTTGTATATTGCTCCATTATTGTTCATAAAATCGACAAATGAAAAAAATGGAGAGGTTTTCTGTTGTTTCCCTTTCCGTTAAATTTTAAATTTTATAATAAAAAAAGAAGAAATATTTGAAAAATAATTGCAGATATAATTAGAACATTCATTTCTTGAATGTACAACGTAAATATAACATTTTAATGTCAAGTATATTAAAAGTTATGTGTAAAATAGAAAGAGACATACGTCATTGATCGTATGGGACGAGACGCTGCCAATCTTGACAACTTGAGTTCGGCCACGGAGGTAGGACGTGAACCAGCTAAGCGCTGGGCCAGTAAGGCCGCAGTGCCCGTTCAGGCGGTCTAGGAGGACGTCATGGTCGATGGTGTCAAACGCGGCCGACAGGTCGAGGAGGACTATTGCGGTTCCGTTTCCGTCGTCGGCGGCCCGTAGCAAATCATCCCGTAGGCTGAGAAGAGCTGTTTCCGTGGAATAGTTCTGCCGGTAGGCGGATTGTCGGTCCGGCAGTAAGTCGTGACGGGAGAGATGGTCGCTAAGCTGAATGAAGATAGCCCTCTCAATAAGTTTTGACAGAAAAGGGAGGTTAGAAACTGGTCTGTAGCTGTTGGGGTCGTCGGGATCAAGATTCGGCTTTTTAAGTAGGGGAGAGATGGAAGCGTGTTTCAGCGCACTGGGGAAGGTTCCAGAGGAGAGAGATAAATTGAGAATGGCCGTTATCGGGGAGACGAGAAAATCGATAAAACGCTTCAGTAGCACGGTTGGAATTGGATCGAGGCAACAGGACTTATTTGGTGAAGAGGAAATTAGTTCGCGGACGTCGTCGGTGTTTAGATGGCGAAAATCGGCCAGGCGGATAGATGGTACAGCGACTGGAGAAGGTGTGTGGGGCTGGATGGGTGGAAGACCGGCATCGTCTGCTGCGGTGTCGAGGCCAAAGCGGATTCGAGACACCTTGGTTTCGAAGAAATTTGCCAGCTCTGCAGCGGCAGCGGCATCGGAAACGGTATTTGATGCGGCCCGAGTGGTCTGAGTGCCCATCAGGGAGTTGACAAGTGAGAAAAGCTTCCTGCTGTCACCCCGACAGTCGGCAACTTTTGCTGAAACGTACGACGTGCGCTCAGAGGCAAGCAGGTAGTTGTGCTGCCGTCGCTTGTCACGGTAAAGTTCAAGATGGACAGTGAGTCTGCGTTTCAGCCAGGTCCTCTCTGCGCGACGCTTCGCTCGTTTTGTCAGCCGTGTAGCTTCCGTGATCCACGGGGCGGATGGGCGGAGAACGACGTTTTTTCGTGACGACTGGTGCATGTTTGTCGATGAGAGAACGCAGACCGTCGTTGTATTGGGCGACGAGGCAGTCGAGGGCGTCGGACGGATCAGTTATGAGGTTCAATTGTTGGACGAAAGCACCTGAGTCGATGCCGCGGAGCCGCCGGAAAGAGATCGTCGTAGATGGAAAGCGTGGTGATCGGCAGGACAGTGAGACAAGCACCGGTCGGTGGTCACTGAAAAAACCAAGAACACTTGTGTCACGCACGAGGACGTCGGACGGCCTAGTGAAAACACGTTCGTACGTACAGTCGAAGATAAAAGACTTCAATGTTATCTCCTGAACATCCGTTTCGGAGTTCCCCAGGCTCAGTTCTGGGCGGAACTCTGTTCACCATCTACATCTGCCAGCTTCCCTCAGTGACAGCTCGTCATCATCGATGGTTTCTCCGACGACACTCAAGCCCGAATCAGACTCCCTCTCGCTAAAAATCCCTCTCCTTCATCCCAGCCCACCACCTCTATCTCCCTTCTCTCCAAATGGTGCCTCAACTGCGAGCGTTTCTACCTCGAAAATCGGGTAAAACTCAACATCGACAAGACCGTCTTTTTCCTCGCTGCGCCTAAAAACAAACTTAACCTTCTCCCCGATACCCCGTTAACAGTTGGCTCTCTGGAAATTTCCCCGGCAACCAAATGTCGCAACCTCGGAGTCCTATTCGATGCCGGGCTCACAATGGAGTGCCAGGTTAAAAGTGCCGCAAAATCAGCCTTCTACCACCTCAGGATCATCGCCCGCATTCGTCGCTTCCTCGACTTCTCAGCCACAAAAACTCTCGTTCACGCATTCGTGATGTCGCGCCTTGACTATTGCAACTCCCTGTACACCGGCTTACCCGACACAACCATCATTTGCCTGCAGAGGGTCCAAAATGCTGCCGCCCGGCTCATTCTGCGCAGACGCAAGCGTGACGTCGCCACTCCACTCCTCAAGGAACTAAAATGGCTACCCGTCAGGCTTCGCATCAATTTCAAAGCCACAACTCTCGCTTTCCGCTGTCGTCTCTCTCCCCCACTCGCACCCGTCTATCTCTCTTCTCTTCTTTCCGCTCACACTCCAGCTCGATCCTTAAGGTCCTCTGGCACTACCTCCCTCCTGGTCCCCCGCGCCCGTCTTTCAACCTACGGCGAAAGATCCTTCTCTTTCCTTGGTCCTACACATCTCAATTCACTCCCACCCACCATCACTAGCTCGACCACCCTAAGCTCTTTCAAATCGAAACTAAAGATTCACCTCCTCCGTACCGCATTCTCCCAATGAAATTTTTTGTTCCATCAACCGATGACCGTACCTCAGCGTCATTTGTAGCATGCTTGCATGATAAGTGCGCTATATAAATAAACTTTACATACATACTTTTACATACATACGAAGTTGAAATGTTGGAATATCAGTAACTTCATTGATTCCTAAAAAACATAAATTTATGTTAGAAAATGTTCAGCTTAACTTGAACTCAAGTAACACAATTTTAAAATTTGTCGAACCAGAATAAAAACTTAAAAGTTCTCAGTGTTTTTATACAACTGAAGTTTACCTGATTAGAAGTGGTCAGAACAAACACAAGTCAAACCAATAGGAACATCATCATATTTAGTTCCAACAACTTCTTTCCATGCAACAAGCCTCCTTTCCAACAGATCCTTATCAAATGTAAAAAAATAAAAAAATAAAAAAATAATCAATAAAAAAAATCGAAAATACAAAACTCCCTGGTCTCGATTTCAATTAAAAAGTTTGCTAATTTTTATCTCAATAACTAACAAATGAATTTCAACGAAACTTTCACCAAAGCTTAAGGATGGGCTGTTGGGGAGACCGGGGCTATATGGGACAAATTCTCGAAAAAATTTTCAAGTTGGATTTTTAAATACAAAATTTAACGGATTTTAACTTTTTTTGTACAAATGTAATAGAGGCTATTCACTTCGCGGTTTCGCGTTTCATTTGTTTTGGTGTCCGCCATTTGTACTGGTTGTTTATGTTCTATTTCTCACTGTCTGTATAGGGTGACAGTGGATTTTGTGAATAAAAATTGCAATTTGTGAATCACCATCTTCCTTTTTTGGATTTATTTTCTCACCACTTAATTTCTACGTTTCTTGGTTAGTATGTGTAGCAATTTCTGCCCGCACACCATAGTTTTGATATTTTTAAAAAAATGTTTTGTCTTGGGCTGCCATGAGTGAGACAGTATTTAACGCAATCCATCCATGGGCATCCTCATTAATGCTGTACCAATTACCAAAGATGGTAAAATTCCTGTCATGTCATAAAGTAAGCATTATATTTGATTGTTTTTATGATTTTTTACTAACTATGCTTTTGTTATTCTAGCCCGCTGATGTGCTCTCACTAAAATAGCATCAGGCATATCTGTCCAGACCAAAGCTGAGTCTGCAGCTGTAGCTGGATTCATTTATTTGTTGGGCTTACCTCATCCAGTTATGGCAAAAAAAAACTCTTTTGCCAACCCGATGCAGATCTCACCTCAGGTTTTAAATACTTAGCAAAAATTCTTCGTGTTTCAAGAAAACAAGACACAGTTCTGCATATGCTGTTAACCAATCCTAGTGACTTAAGATCTCTATTCAGAAATTGAAAATACTTTTGTTCTAGTTAATTTTCAAAGTTTATGTATTTGTATTTCAGTCAGTCTATTTCACTCCTAAATATTTAATTTTTTGTAATATTAATAAGTTAAATACACAAGATAAGTGATAATAGTATTGTGTTATTTATTTAAGTCCCACCGCCAACCAATATAGTTTACCAGTGTCATTTTATCTGAGATATAAGATCTTATCGATTTTATCTGGTCTGGACAGATATGCCTGATGCAATTTTATTGAGAGCACATCAGCGGGCTAGAATAACAAAAGCATAGTTAGTAAAAAATCATAAAAACAATCAAATATAATGCTTACTTTATGACATGACAGAGGAATTTTACCATCTTTGGTAATTGGTACAACATTAATGAGGATGCCCATGGATGGATTGCGTTAAATACTGTCTCACTCATGGCAGCCCAAGACAAAACATTTTTTTAAAAATATTAAAACTATGGTGTGGGGGCAGAAATTGCTACACATACTAACCAAGAAACGTAGAAATTAAGTGGTGAGAAAATAAATCCAAAAAAATGAAGATGGTGATTCACAAATTGCAATTTTTATTCACAAAATCAACTGTCACCCTATACAGACAGAGAGAAATAGAACAAAAACAACCAGTACAAATGGCGGACACCAAAACAAATGAAACGCGAAACCGCGAAGTGAATAGCCTCTATAGTAAACTATCTCCCCTCTCAAAATCTTTTTTCAGAATTCCTTTATTTTAACCCTGTAATTAACTACAATTTTTAAAATGACTAGACCTCTTTTTGTCGAACGGGAAAAAAGGCCGGGGTTACCAGGACACTTCAATTTTTTTATTTTTTAGCTATAATGAAGTAATTTATTTTAAAAACTAAGATAGCATTGTATAGAAAATTTAATTTCCTATTCATTGGTTATAAAAAAGTTTAAAAAAAATACAATAACAGTGTAGATATTTGTGTAAAACAAAAAAAGTCTTCGAAAAGGCCATTTTTTGTCGGACTCCGCCCTTTTGGGCAGGCCTAAACATGTCCCAAATAGCCCCCAGTGGAAATGTCCCGTTTATCCCCGCATGACTTTCCGCATATTTTTAATTATAACAACTTAACTATAACACCTACACAAATTTACTGTACACCAAAAAAAAGTAGAATGAATTTCCTATCGAATGGCTTATCTCGTTTTTTATTTACTTATCTGCAAAATGCACTTATTTTAGCTTAAACATTTTACGAGTTTTCTCCGCCCCCCCAAAAAAATTTATTTTCGCTCATAACTAACAAACTACTTGTACAATTTCGATGAAAATTTTTCTCAGTGTGCGTTATGTTAATCCCCATGTATGGTATAAAAATTATTAAAAAAATGTTACGGAAACATGCTGAAAACTGCGATGTCCCATCCAGCCCCTGTCCCATATAGCCCCGGTCTCCCCTTCTACCTAACATAATTTTTTCGTAAACTTTTAATCGTTAGTTATGGTGAAAACTCAAAAACATTGAAATTTTGATACTGGCATAGCTTCGCATAGCTTATAAACACAATGACTATGGTATAATCCAATTGTTTTCTATAGTTGGTTTACTTGGGTATGCCCCAGAACCATTATTTGTCAATTATACCATTTTTAAGGAGGTCTGGGTTAAAAATGACTTAAAGAAATCAAATGAAAAAGGTTATCCTGTGAACTAGTTGTTAAGTTTCAAAATTGAACATGTTTGTCGGATTCCATAAATTTTAAAATGGGTATTATAGGTAGTCTAATACCTGTGCAATATATTCTAGACTAATGGTTACTGCTGTATTGTACAAAGGATTAATAAAATCAAAAAGTTGATTGACTGGGTTTCAATGCCGCCCTCAGGAAGAAAATTTTTATTTTGCGTTTATTTTATAGCCCGTATAAACACAAACGGAATGGTATCATCCAATTTTTTTTCTATGGTTGGTGTACTTGAGTCCCCTAGTATGCCCCAGAACCATTATTTGTCAAGGATATCATTTATATCATATAAAAAAAATCGAAAATACAAAACTCCCTGGTCTCGATTTCAATGAAAAAGTTTACAAATTATTATCTCAATAACTAACGAATGAATTTCAACAAAACTTTCACCAAAGCTTAGAGATTGGCTGTTCTACCCGACATAATTGTTTCGTTAACTTTTGATCGTTAGTTATGGTGAAAACTCAAAAACACTGAAATTTGGATACTGGCATAGCTTCGCATAGCTTTTAAACACAATGGCTATGGTATAATCCAATTGTTTTCCATAGTTGGTTTACTTGGGTCCCCTAGTATGCCCCAGAACCATTATTTGTCAATTATACCATTTTTAAGGAGGTCTGGGGTAAAAATGACTTAAAGAAATCAAATGAAAAAGGTTATCCTGTGAACTAGTTGTTAAGTTTCAAAATTGAACATGTTTGATGGATTCCATAAATTTTTAAATGGATATTATAGGTAGTCTAATACCTGTGCAATATATTCTGGACTAATGGTTACTGCTGTATTGTACAAAGAATTAATAAAATCAAAAAATTGATTGACTGGGTTTCAATGCCGTCCTCAGGAAGAAAATTTTTATTTTGCGCTTATTTTATAGCCCGTATAAACACAAAAGCTATGGTATCATCCAATTTTTTTCTATGGTTGGTGTACCCTAGTATGCCCCAGAACCATTATTTGTCAAGGATACCATTTATATCATATAAAAAAAATCGAAAATACAAAACTCCCTGGTCTCGAATTCAATTAAAAAGTTTGCTAATTTTTATCTCAATAACTAACAAATGAATTTCAACGAAACTTTCACCAAAGCTTAAGGATGGGCTGTTCTACCCGACATAATTGTTTCGTTAACTTTTGATCGTTAGTTATGGTGAAAACTCAAAAACACTGAAATTTGGATACTGGCATAGCTTCGCATAGCTTTTAAACACAATGGCTATGGTATAATCCAATTGTTTTCCATAGTTGGTTTACTTGGGTCCCCTAGTATGCCCCAGAACCATTATTTGTCAATTATACCATTTTTAAGGAGGTCTGGGGTAAAAATGACTTAAAGAAATCAAATGAAAAAGGTTATCCTGTGAACTAGTTGTTAAGTTTCAAAATTGAACATGTTTGATGGATTCCATAAATTTTTAAATGGATATTATAGGTAGTCTAATACCTGTGCAATATATTCTGGACTAATGGTTACTGCTGTATTGTACAAAGAATTAATAAAATCAAAAAATTGATTGACTGGGTTTCAATGCCGTCCTCAGGAAGAAAATTTTTATTTTGCGCTTATTTTATAGCCCGTATAAACACAAAAGCTATGGTATCATCCAATTTTTTTCTATGGTTGGTGTACCCTAGTATGCCCCAGAACCATTATTTGTCAAGGATACCATTTATATCATATAAAAAAAATCGAAAATACAAAACTCCCTGGTCTCGAATTCAATTAAAAAGTTTGCTAATTTTTATCTCAATAACTAACAAATGAATTTCAACGAAACTTTCACCAAAGCTTAAGGATGGGCTGTTCTACCCAACATAGTTTTTTCGTAAACTTTTAATCGTTAGTTATGGTGAAAACTAAAAAAAAATTGAAATTTTGATACTGGCATAGCTTCGCAAAGCTTATAAACACAATGGCTATGGTATAATCCAATTGTTTTCTATAGTTGGTTTACTTGGGTATGCCCCAGAACCATTATTTGTCAATTATACCATTTTTAAGGAGGTCTGGGGTAAAAATGACTTAAAGAAATCAAATGAAAAAGGTTATCCTGTGAACTAGTTGTTAAGTTTCAAAATTGAACATGTTTGATGGATTCCATAAATTTTAAAATGGATATTATAGGTAGTCTAATACCTGTGCAATATATTCTGGACTAATGGTTACTGCTGTATTGTACAAAGGATTAATAAAATCAAAAAGTTGATTGACTGGGTTTCAATGCCACCCTCAGGAAAAAAATTTTTATTTTGCGCTTATTTTATAGCCCGTATAAACACAAAAGCTATGGTATCATCCAATTTTTTTCTATGGTTAGTGTACTTGAGTCCCCTAGTATGCCCCAGAACCATTATTTGTCAAGGATATCATTTATATCATATAAAAAAATCGAAAATACAAAACTCCCTGGTCTTAATTTCAATTTAAAAGTTTGCAAATTTTTATCTCAATAACTAACAAATGAATTTCAACGAAACTTTCACCAAAGCTAAGAGATTGGCTGTTTTACCCGACATAATTTTTTCGTAAATTTTTGATCGTTAGTTATGGTGAAAACTCAAAAACATTGAAATTTGGATACTGGCATTGCTTCGCATAGCTCATAAACACAATGGCTATGGTAGGGGAGACCGGGGCTATATGGGACAGGGGCTGGATGGGACATCGCAGTTTTCAGCATGTTCCCGTAACATTTTTTTTATAATTTTTATACCATTCATGGAGATTAACATAACGCACACTGAGAAAATTTTTCATCGAAATTGTACAAGTAGTTAATTAGTTATGAGTAAAAATAAATTTTTTTGGGGGGGCGGAGAAAACTCGTAAAATGTTTAAGCTAAAATAAGTGCATTTTGCAAATAAGTAAAAAAAAACGAGATAGGCCATTCGATAGGAAATTCATTCTATTTTTTTTTGGTGCACAGTAAATTTGTGTAGGTGTTATAGTTAAGTTGTTATAATTAAAAATATGCGAAAAGTCATGCGGGGATAAACGGGACATTTCCACTGGGGGCTATTTGGGACATGTTTAGGCCTGCCCAAAAGGGCGGAGTCCGACAAAAAATGGCCATTTCGAAGACTTTTTTTGTTTTACACAAATATCTACACTGTAATTGTATTTTTTTTAAACTTTTTTATAAACAATGAATAGGAAATTAAATTTTCTATACAATGGCTATCTTAGTTTTTAAAATAGATTACTTCATTATAGCTAAAAAATAAAAAAATTGAAGTGTCCCTGGTAACCCCGGCCTTTTTTCCCGTTCGACAAAAAGAGGTCTAGTCATTTAAAAAATTGTAGTTAATTACAGGGTTAAAATAAAGGAATTCTGAAAAAAGATTTTGAGAGGGGAGATAGTTTACTATCATATTTGTACAAAAAAAGTTAAAATCCGTTAAATTTTGTATTTAAAAATCTAACTTGAAAATTTTTTCAAGAATTTGTCCCATATAGCCCCGGTCTCCCCTATAATCCAATTGTTTGCTATAGTTGGTTTACTTGGGTCTCCTAGTATGCCCCAGAACTATTATTTGTCAATTATACCATTTTTAACAAGCGATCTCCCACTCAAACGGACCGAAATGCCCCCTTTTTTCCGGAGGTCATTTTCGGATCGTAATCCGGAAAAGGACTCTAAAAATCCGGACTGGGTCTATTCTGTTCAGAATCGAAAGGCGATTCCAACGGAATAAAGTCCGGATTTTTATCTCATTTCGTTCACGAGATATTCACGATTGAAAATCGTGAAATATCACGAAATCCCGAAGTGTCCCCTCAGTTTCCATCGCTTTTTGCCGTATATTCGGCCTTAAAAAAAAAACTAATTAATAGAAAATGTAGCCCATTCCTCCGTCTATGCAAATCCAAAAAGGGTTTTGCAAAATATTGAAGGATTCCCGAGATATCACGATTTTCGTGAGACCCCGATTTCCACCAAAATTTTTGGCATTTCATTCGGCGTTGCCGATTGACGTATATCTGCCTTTCGCCCCCCTCCCGGCCATTTCGCATTATTTCTCTGCTTTCCTTCTTTTACCTATCAACTTTCTTATGTATCGATACGCAAGCCGCGTTGCATCGATTCGCCTGGACTTGGCAATATTCGACAGTCGACGTCGAATATTACATAATATACATCGACTTGCGTATCGATACATAAGAAAGTTGATCTCACGAAAATCGTGATATCTCGGGAATCCTTCAATATTTTGCAAAACCCTTTTTGGATTTGCATAGACGGAGGAATGGGCTACATTTTCTATTAATTAGTTTTTTTTAAGGCCGAATATACGGCAAAAAGCGATGGAAACTGAGGGGACACTTCGGGATTTCGTGATATTTCACGATTTTCAATCGTGAATATCTCGTGAACGAAATGAGATAAAAATCCGGACTTTATTCCGTTGGAATCGCCTTTCGATTCTGAACAGAATAGACCCAGTCCGGATTTTTAGAGTCCTTTTCCGGATTACGATCCGAAAATGACCTCCGAAAAAAAGGGGGCATTTCGGTCCGTTTGAGTGGGAGATCGCTTGTTAAGGAGGTCTGGGTTAAAAATGAATTAAAGAAATCAAATGAAAAAGGTTATCCTGTGAACTAGTTGTTAAGTTTCAAGATTGAACATGTTTGTCGGATTCCATAAATTTTAAAATGGGTATTATAGGTAGTCTAATACCTGTGCAATATATTCTAGACTAATGGTTACTGCTGTATTGTACAAAGGATTAATAAAATCAAAAAGTTGATTGACTGGGTTTCAATGCCGCCCTCACGAAGAAAATTTTTATTTTGCGCTTATTTTATAGCCCGTATAAACACAAAAGGAATGGTATCATCCAATTTTTTTCTATGGTTGGTGTACTTGAGTCCCCTAGTATGCCCCAGAACCATTATTTGTCAAGGATATCATTTATATCATATAAAAAAAATCGAAAATACAAAACTCCCTGGTCTCGATTTCAATGAAAAAGTTTACAAATTTTTATCTCAATAACTAACGAATGAATTTCAACAAAACTTTCACCAAAGCTTAGAGATTGGCTGTTCTACCCGACATAATTGTTTTCTTAACTTTTGATCGTTAGTTATGGTGAAAACTCAAAAAGATTGAAATTTGGATACTGGCATAGCTTCGCATAGCTTATAAACACAATGGCTATGGTATAATCCAATTGTTTTCTATAGTTGGTTTACTTGGGTCCCCTAGTATGCCCCAGAACCATTATTTGTCAATTATACCATTTTTAAGGAGGTCTGGGGTAAAAATGACTTAAAGAAATCAAATGAAAAAGGTTATCCTGTGAACTAGTTGTTAAGTTTCAAAATTGAACATGTTTGATGGATTCCATAAATTTTAAAATGGATATTATAGGTAGTCTAATACCTGTGCAACATAATCTGGACTAATGGTTACTGCTGTATTGTACAAAGAATTAATAAAATCAAAAAATTGATTGACTGGGTTTCAATGCCGTCCTCAGGAAGAAAATTTTTATTTTGCGCTTATTTCATAGCCCGTATAAACACAAAAACTATGGTATCATGCAATTTTTTTCTATGGTTGGTGTACTTGAGTCCCCTTGTATGCCTCAGTACCATTATTTGTCAAGGATATCATTTCAATATCATCACCAAGATTGGCTGTTCTACCCGACATAATTTTTTCGTAAACTTTTGATCGTTAGTTATGGTGAAAACTCAAAAAAATTGAAATTTGGATACTTGCATAGCTTCGCATAGCTTATAAACGCAATGGCTATGGTATAATCCAATTTTTTTCTATAGTTGGTTTACTTGGGTATGCCCCAGAACCATTATTTGTCAATTATACCATTTTTAAGGAGGTCTGGGTTAAAAATGATTTAAAGAAATCAAATGAAAAAGGTTATCCTGTGAACTAGTTGTTAAGTTTCAAAATTGAACATGTTTGTCGGATTCCATAAATTTTAAAATGGGTATTATAGGTAGTCTAATACCTGTGCAATATATTCTGGACTAATGGTTACTGCTGTATTGTACAAAGAATTAATAAAATCAAAAAGTTGATTGACTGGGTTTCAATGCCGCCCTCAGGAAGAAAATTTTTATTTTGCGCTTATTTTATGGCCCGTACAAACACAAAAGCTATGGTATCATCCAATTTTTTTCTATGGTTGGTGTAAATGAGTCCCCTAGTATGCCCCAGAACCATTATTTGTCAAGGATACCATTTATATCATATAAAAAAAATCGAAAATACAAAACTCCCTGGTCTCGATTTCAATGAAAAAGTTTGCAAATTTTTATCTCAATAATTAACGAATGAATTTCTACGAAACTTTCACCAAACCTTAAAGATTGGCTGTTCTACCCGATATATTTTTTTCGTAAACTTTTGATCGTTAGTTATGGTGAAAACTCAAAAACATTGAAATTTGGATACTGGCATAGCTTCGCATAGCTTATAAACACAATGGCTATGGTATAATCCAATTGTTTTCTATAGTTGGTTTACTTGAGTATGCCCCAGAACCATTATTTGTCAAGGATACCATTTATATCATATATAAAAAATCGAAAATACAAAACTCCCTGGTCAAATTTCAATGAAAAAGTTTTCCAATTTTTATCTCAATAACTAACGAATGAATTTCAACAAAACTTTCACCAAAGCTTTAAGATTGGCTGTTCTACCCGACATAATTTTTTCGTAAACTTATGATTGTTAGTTATGGTGAAAACTCAAAAACATTGAAATTTGGATACTGGCATAGCTTCGCATAGCTTATAAACGCAATGGTTATGGTATCAACCAATTTTTTTCTATGGGGTCCCCTTGTATGCCCCAGAACCATTATTTGTCAAGGATACCATTTATATCATATAAAAAAAATCGAAAATACAAAACTCCCTGGTCTCAATTTCAATGAAAAAGTTTGCAAATTTTTATCTCAATAACTAACGAATGAATTTCAACGAAACTTTCACCAAAGCTTAAAGATTGGCTTTTCTACTTGACATAATTGTTTCGTAAACTTTTGATCGTTAGTTATGGTGAAAACTCAAAAACATTGAAATTTGGATACTGACATAGCTTCGACGTTCTTACACAGGGATTTTCGAACCAAAGATTTTTTGGGTTTGGTGGTTAACTTGAGTCTCCTAGTATGCCCCAGGAGCATAATTATTAATTATATTATGAGGTTTGACTTATAACAAACGTTATCACAAAACGTTATCTAAAAGTAAAACATCAATAAAACAAAACTCCTGTTATCGACGTTTATCTAAGTAACTTACGAACGAATTTCCACGCAACTTTTATTAAAGCTTCCAAATGTGCTGTTTTTACCACACTAAAATTAATTGTGAAGTTAAGATCGCTAGTTATATGAGGAAAAAATTATTGAAATTTGGATACTGGAATAGCTTTTACGCTTAGGCATAGCTTTTTCTTTCCATTTACTCCACTTTGCGGCTTTACCACGGGCTTTTGCGGAACAAGCACAATCAAGGTCTCTTTGAACTACCTTCAGGGGTTTGTCAACATACTTTTTGATGCTGTTTGAAATGGGTAGCAAATGGGAGGTAACTAGCACAGTCTGGCTAGCCAGTGTCGGGGTAGCCAGTGTCGGCCTTATCCGGTGTCGGGTAGCCATGTTGGGGTAGCCACTGTCTATCCCCAGGTAGCCAGTGTCGAAGGTAGTAGGAGTCTTAATGCCTATGGTTCTGCGGTATGCTAGGGGATTAAAAACCGACCAAAGAAAAAAATTGGATTATATCCAGCCATTACATTTATACGGGGTAAAACATATGCGTAAAATAATAAATTTCTCTCAGAGTTGTGCCTTGGAATGATTTTATTATTTTTTTGCAAATGGTCTAATGGAATTTTTTGGTTCTGGGGAACAAAATTGTTGGGCGGACCAAACTGAAAAAACCGAAATCAAACCGAAAAATCCGATGAACGAGATGGGAAGGTCCCATGGAAAAGGAACATCATTTTTTTGGGCGCTGCCACCTAGGGAGTAGGGACAGAACTTAGTGAAGCATGCCTGTTTATCAACAGGCCAATGTGCTTTGCCATGCAACCATCAGTTACTGTATTCTGTGGACATCTTTTTAAAGTGTTTTATAATGCCAGTTTATCGTTTCCATTGCATTGGTTATATTTCTAACGTATTATGTCAAATTGTGCAGCTGTAAACTGTATTAGTTATACTATTAGTTTACTGTATTGTCTTCAGTCAATGCTTCCCTTCCCCGGTTATGGAAGAGAAGTACTGTCCCCAATCCCTTGGAGCGCTGGCGTCAGCGGCATTTGTTAAAAAACCGTAGCCAAAAAACCTTATGGACCTTCCCATCTCGGTCTTCTCTGGATTTGGTCTAGAAATTGATTGAGAATACCGTTTACATTTAAATTGCGTTATTTTCCAGAACTAACTACCGATAAAATTAATATATAAAAATGTAGCTCGTTCACTTACCTTTCTCAAATTATTGGTAGGATCCTACGATAAATGGAAAAATTTACACGAATATCCCGGTAAAAAAATTACATGTAATTTTATGTAGTTTTTTACATGTATTACTGCATAGATTTTTCATTTGTATGTAGCACTACATGTAGCATTACATGTACTGTGACATAAGGCAATATGTACAGTACCTACCTAAGGTTTGGAAACGCGCGCTCGTTTGCGAGAGAACCTTATGGCGTTTAGCTTTTTTTCTCGGCGATCCGAAAAATCCAATTTTCGTCGGATCGCGATGAAATTTTTTTGGGCCGTAGCCATTATAGGTAGCAATAGGCTGAATTTTTTTCAGATTTTTCCTACTAAGGGGAGGGTAGGTATAAAATGGATCCCTAAGTTTGGAAACACGCTATAGTGCTCCATACAAATTAGGGTACTTTGAAGGGGAATAAGTAATGAACGGGTAGAGCTAAGAAGACGCGGAAAACTCTGTAGTGAAGAGGTTCACAAGCTGAACAACATTCTTCATTTTCAGATTTTTCGCGTCATATTTTATTTAGTCAATTTGAAATTTAAAACAGTTTTTATTTTTTGGCCCGTTCTGGTCCCTTTCTTCTCCGCCCTTTCCACCCATGCGGACCCCCTTTCCCCCATTATCGCGCCTTTTTCTCTGTTTCCATTGAGAGTTCTCAATGGAACAGAGAAAAAGGCGCGATAATGAGGAGTGGCAACTCCTCATGGGTGGAAAGGGGGGAGAAGAAAGGGACCAGAACGGGCCAAAAAATAAAAACTGTTTTATATTTGAGTCTTATCACTTTTATGTATGCTTGACTATTACTTAGTCCCTAAGTAGGTGTATACAAACCGAACAATGCATTCGCGATCGTAGTAATCAAGCATAAAACAATGTTTAGTTCGGCTGTAGGCCACAGTGGTGCGCATTGGAGTAAGCTGCGCACGACTTTTGGCTTTTCGCGTACTTATAACTGCAATAAGATCTATATACTATGTATATATGCTCGCTCGATATATTTTGCATCATTTAATAGTTAGCACCTTTGAAAAAAGGAGCAATTTTCTCATTTTCCATAGGGAACCAAAGGTCGAAACATGAATTTTTAATTAAATACCGAAACATAATTTTGTTTAAATATAATGTCATACAAGTATTCCAATCGCCAAACAAAGGTCGAAAATTAATATTAAAATTAATTTTGAAAGTTAAAATGTTTGGGTTTTTTCCAGGTGCTGTTATTTTCTTCCGGTCGTCAGGGGACGTCAGGGGTTAAATTTTAAATGTGACATTTTTCGTTCTTCTTGGGTTAATTTCTTTATGCTCAACTCTGGGCTCTTCCACTGACCCACAAACAGCAGCCGGGTGAACACTTGAGGTGGATAGTAAAAGACTGCCTTAAAATCCACGGCACATTCCCTCATTTCCGCCAAGAGCTCCTTTTTGTTATCGATAAGGTCGTATTCTCTGGTTTCTTCGATTCAGATACATCGGCATCATCAGAGTTGTCCAGTCTAATAGCGTTTTCGTTTTTCAGCTCCAATATTTAAACCCCAACAGAATAGATAATCGCCACTTAACCGATTACGCCTTATTGTGACTAGCACCCTGAATACATCTCGAACATCATTAAAATCGTACGTGTACAAAGAAATCAAATGGGTATTTGCTTCCCCGTTGGAGACTTTGGCTCAATTGCCCAGTTGATTGTCAGCAAGAATATTTTTAACCTTTTCCCAAATTTCATTCACATTTTTCTTGTTGGAGAAGAATATCTATTTACCACTACGATCAGATGTGATCGCTTCGGGTAATAGAGCCCAAATCCGTGAGACAAAAGTACACCGACAATCCGATGGCTCCTTGTTACAACCTGACTGATGAAATTCCGCTTCCCTGTCGATAAGATAGGTCGTATTCTCTGGTTTGTTCGATTCAGATACATCGGCATCAGAGTTGTCCAGTCTAATAGCGTTTTCGTTTCCACCTCCAACATTTGAACCCCAAGATTCTCGAAGTCTATTCAGCAAAAATTCATTGGAAGAACTTGATGGTTGCGCTACAGGACTGTTATAGTTGGATAGAAACGAAGGACTAGAAGTTGATGAAATCTGTCTAACTGCAGTGTCGTTTAACTCGGCAGAAACGGTGGAAATGCAACAACCCCCCAATGCTTCCTTCAATGATGTCTTTGAAACCGTCCTGATTGATTCGAAGTTTGATTTTACCACTTTCGACGGAATCTCATCTTCGTTGGATGAACCGGCAGATCTTTTTTGAGAGACCTTCGGTTTGGAGACACAGGAAGCACGCTTAGGAGGCGTCTGACTCGAATTTCCCTTAGATTTTGCAGAAGGTAGTGACGATGCAATAGAAGAAACTGACAAAAGGAGATTGGTTTCTTCTTCGCTCAATAGTAAGGTTCTTCTCTGTCGCGTAATTCTCCTTGATACTGAATCGATGACAGATGAAAGGTGCTCAGTAAGAACACCATGAACTGGAATACCCGGTGATGTTGAAGTCACTTTAGTCGCCTTGGGAAGAATCTGATTCGAAATTGTCTGACGATTCAGTCCTCTCAACATGGCATTCCGCATCCTCGATTTCCCGAAGATGGACACTGTAAAAAAACCACGTTTAATTTATTAAATATGACCTATATCCATTAAGTGAATGCAATGATCAACCTGTAACGGGATCCTGATCTACAACGGCTAAAGGTACATTTATTGCAACTCTTTCATGTGACACACTCCTGTGGGATGTCCTTATTTCGGCGGAATGCTCAGTTGAATTCAAATTAACGTTGATTTTAATGGGAGCTACGCGCGGAATATTTTTCTGTGGCTTTGGACTACTGTAGATTTCCTGAGGTCTCTGATACATTACTGCAATGCCCAATAATAAAAATGAAGACCGGTTCTCCAGCACTGTAAATATAAGACAACCCTATTAATACATCTCGTTTAACAAACAATTAAAATGTCATTAGCAATCAATACTTACCAGAAGATAAAAACATAAACTCGGTAGGAACTGGACTGCCTTGAATTATCGGAAACAGATAAAGATTAGGGCTCCGACCCGAAGCGTTGGCACCCAGTGTCACTGGCACTGGTCAACGGCACTGGCAACCACCCAACCCGTACTTTTTCTATGGGTGTGGTTCGAAAATAAAAACGTCTTGGCGGGTTTGACTCGGGTCGACCCGTACCCATTCCCTTACACTGAAAACAAAAAAAAAAACAAAGACACGGGAGGGAATTTTCTTTTCGTTGTGTAATCAATCAAACACGGTAAAGACAAAAAAAAACAATAGAGAAAACAAAACCGCGCGTTTCACTTCCTCTAGACACAGAAGAGCGAAGACCCGTAGACCCGGGGGTTTAACCCATGGGTTGGGCAAAAAAAAGACAAAAACGATTCGCGCTCCAACCCAAGACTTTGGGTAAGTGTCAGTTCCAGTTTCATTTTAGATCCTTTTCGACCCAGTGCCAGTCGGTCGGAGCCCTAATAAAGATGCTTAATCGGACTTTTTACGCCCCCTAAGACGGCGAGTCTTTTTTTGTGGGCTGGCAGAAATAATCACAGTAATCATCTGCAGTAAATAATATCACATTTCAGGACTGAATTATATATATTTTTTTTAATATTACATGTTTACCTTTTTGGTATTCCACAGACACACTTTTTAAACAGCAGCAGGTTGGTGAACTAGTTCAGGTGGATTGTAAAAGATTTCCTCCAAATCCACGCCACCAAAGTCTTTCCGCATTTCCGCAACAAGCCCCTTCTTGTAATCAGGTTCAATATTGTGCAAGAACAGCTGCGCGAAGTCTTTGTCAGTTGGGGGCGGGGATGAGTACATTGACACTTTTTCACCAGGATGCTGCTCGTTTTTTTCAGCAGAACAAAAGCCAGCAGACTGGGCCGCCGTCTGGTAGAGCAGATAATTACTACTCAAGCAATTGCTTCTTATTGAGACTAGCACTCGAAAAACATCACGAACATCTTCAAAACCGTATGTGTACAAACACATAAGCAGGAATCTTTTACTGCACGCGGGTTACTTCAGCTCCATTGCCCAGTTTATTTTCTGTCAGTAGAGTTTTTGCGTTCTCCCATATTCTATTGACGTTTTTGTTTCTGAGAAAGACCTTCTATTTACCAAGGTGGACAGATGTGACCACTTGTGGTAGTGCCGCTATCCACAAGACGTAAGTACAGTTACAATCGGATGGCTGCAGGCTACAGTCTGCCCGATGAAGTCTTGCATCAATAAAGGTTTCCTTAACACGCTGAGCCCGATTATCTTCAAGATGTGGAACTTTCCGGACCCACTTGTTCAGTAAGGAAACAGCCATGCCATTCTCTGTTAATCAAAATGATAACAATAAAAAAGAAAAATCTGAACAAAAATATGCTGCTTTTTGATCTCACCTGGGATCTGATAAGCTGAAACTACTGCATCACTGGATACTTCTTCATACACCAATTCAAAATCTTGCTGTTAATATTCATAGTCCGACACAGAATGTATACTGCCAACGGTTGTGATCCCATGTTCAGCAGAAGGGTTCAATAATTCTTGTAACTGGTCCAGCAAAAAACCTCGGCTGTGACAGGATGGATTATCAGCAGGTTGATAAGATTTTGCTGCAGTGTTCGCAGAAGAACAATGAGGATCCGATGGTTGCTTGTTACAACCTGCCTGATGAATTTCCTTCCTTTCTTGCTGTGTTTCACCTAGCTGCCCAACTAACAATTCTTTCCCTAGCAAATCTTGCAAATCCAATAAAACTAAGTCAATATGCTGCTCATCTGATGAATGTTGTCCAGCCATTATTTGTCAATTATACCATTTTTAAGGAGGTCTGGGTTAAAAATGACTTAATACAGAAATCAAATGAAAAATGTTATCCTGTGAACTAGTTGTTAAGTTTCAAAATTGAACATGTTTGTCGGATTCCACAATTTTTAAAATGGGTATTATAGGTAGTCTAATACCTGTACAAAATATTCTGCACTAATGGTTACTGCTGCAAAAGATAAGATTGGTGTAACATTGACCATGTTTGTGGGATACCAGAAATTTAAAACTGCGTTCCCTGGTTTGTTCAATAGCTTTCCAATACATTCTGAAGCATGGGTTACTGCTGTATTCCGCCAAGTTATTGTTTCAAATAGTTTTCATTGATATCGTTTGAAAAACAAATTATTTCAAAATTTCAAATTGAAATATCTCCAATAAACACCGACAGAATTTGATTAAACTTGCACCATACCTTGAGTAGGGGAGAACGGAGTCAACATGGACACGGGTCATATTGGACAAAGACCATAAGTGCTACATGTTATGGGAAAAAATTTTTTTTTTTTTAATTTTTGTATTTAATAGAACGTTGAACGTTCTAGAAAAAATATTCATTAAAATCGAACCATTATTGCTCTTGTTATCGCATAATTTAAAAAATGGCCCTGTTTGATGTAATATTTCTCCCTATTACTCTAAGTATTTTTAAAGTGAAAAACACTACGAATTAATAAAATAATGATAGGTGAAATAGCCAATTCATTTCTTAAATGATTGATACAAAAATTAAATGTTAGTGCCTTTTCAGTGTTAAGTTATGAACGAAATACTAAATAGCACCGAGTTGTGTCATTTTGGACACCTAGTTTTGGGGTGTAATTGGACCACGCTAACTATAGTAACGAAGGGAGCTTGCCGCCTTAGGGCATAATTTACAGGCAAATGTCAAATTTTCCCCCCTCTTTTCTAAAACACTCGTAACTCTTCATTGTTTTACACAAACGTGTCATTATCAGTGTGCATGAATAAAGAAAGGGCAGATGAACATTCTAAAATTTTTTTTAATTTTTTACGTTTATTATTTTACGTTTTATCATGATTGTCCAGTTTTAGACAGAGCCTGTCCAATTTTGCCCCGTCTTTTTCAAAAAGGCCCAAAAAATTTGACTTTTTAAAATCGTCACAACTACTTTATTTTTAAAGGGAAAAATGTATAAAAAATATGGGAAGTAAACAAATGGACATTTAACGAAACACACGAAAAAAATTAGGAAAAAGTGTAAACGACTAGAAATATTGTAAAAAGAAAAATTTTGTCCACGTTGACTCCGTTCTCCCCTATATCTTTCTTAACAAGGCAAAAGAATCATTTTCCTTCGGTGTTTATAGCCGTATTTTGATAAATAAGAAAGATAAGATTGGTTTAACATTGACCATGTTTGTGGGATACCAGAAACTTAAAACTGCATTCCCTGGCTTGTTCCATAGCTTTCAAATACTTCTGAAGCATGGGTTGCTGCTGTATTCCGCCAAGTGATTGTTTCAAATAGTTTTCATTGATATCGTTTGAAAAACAAATTATTTCAAAATTTCAAATTGAAATATCTCCAATAAACACCGACAGAATTTGATTAAACTTGCACCATAACTTGAGCATATCTTGCTTAACAAGGCAAAAGTGATTGAATCATTTTCTTTCGGTGTTTAGGTAGCATGGGGAAAGAGACGGTTAAAATGAGTTCTTCCTTTTTTAATACAGTTGTATATGTAATTTCCTTCACGACGGACGAATAGCTCAAGAAATAAATTGCGCTTTTTGTCCGTCGGACGGAAAAATGCTATATTTCCGTCCGACGGAAGAATAGACTCTACCTAAAAAAATAACCGAAGAAACGTCATTTTTGAAAAATCCGCCAACCTGCATACATCACCGGCACCTAGTAGGCGAATTGTGTACTACTCTGTGAAATCCAGTTTTGAGACTGAGAGGAATGGTGAGAAGAAGCCACTCGACGCTCATTGATTGAATTGGGTTTTATTTGTTTTTGTTTTCTCTTGTGTTTATTTTCATTTTATGCTGTACAACTTAAGAAGAATATTATGGGGAAAGGCAAGAAATCTATTGGCTATCAACCCAAAGGTAACCGAAGGATTTTTTTACAAGAACTTAAAAAAAAACGACAAAATTGATACTATTAGCGGCGGGCTTCAAGGAAAAAGATGTTCACAATCCCTCCAATTTGACACTCCCGCCAGTCCCGCGCAGTCACTCAAATTACATGTTAGCAACACGTTTTCTTACAGTTAACAAAAAAACAGCGGCACTTAATTTTGAGCACTTATTTTTACAGTGCACTTAATTTTTTAAAAGCACTTATTATTTCATTGTCATTTTGGCGTTCCATACGCAACAGATACTCAAAAGATATGAGTCATTTTCAACAATCACTTACGTATAGTTATAGAAATAAAAAAAAAATTGATTTTATGATTTAGAATATCCAAGGAGCGAAATATCTGGATGAATTTTGCGTAAATTTTGTAAGTTAATTTTCAGTGTATTTCTCTTGCTTCGGCTTTTGTTCTATTACAAGTACATTCAGTCTTTTCTTGTTCTGTTAATCAAATGGAGTTAATACTAATTTTTAACTTAAAAAAAAACACTTCCCTTGGAACTAAACTTGCTCTGCTACCGTGGAACGAATGAGAAAGAGCGGTAGATATGCTGTGGGCGCGAATTTGATTAAAAGGATTAAAGACGAAATAAACGTAATAAAAGTCAAAGCGAATAGAAGTCTCTCCTTTTTTTCATTTTATCGATTTTTCGAATTTTTGCCGTTTCGAAGTTTCCATAGTTTTGAAATTCCACAATAGTTCTCCTTATTTGCCTAGAAGGATTTTACGTGAGGCTCCCATGTTAAGACCAGCTTGGGTGGCTCCTTTGTTGGTTCCAGCTTGAAGTCCGATAACCGTTTGTCCGGCTTTCAATTGTTCCTCGGAAAAGTTGCGCTGATTCTTCTCTGACGGTTTAGGTCCCAAACTGGGTCCCTGCCACTCCGGGTGCTTGTAGGTCTATCGTCAATAGATAATTAAGAATGATTTATGTATTCCGCGCTGGATTATTTAGACATTATTTGACTTACGGCGCTACCGAGACCGAAAATGGTCGACGTTACCATGGCGATATCTTTTTTCTCTGACAAGTCAATCGTCTGGAAAATATCACTTTCAGGCACTCCGTATTTCTTGCAAGCTTCTTGGAACCTACGAAATCAATTAAATCAAATGTTGACATCCTGACAGAAAAAATGGCACTCGTTCGTCATCCTACTTGTTGAGATTTTCACAGATTTTGAAATGACCAGCGCCACTGGGATTGATCTTGTTGATGGAGCCGGGAGAAATGATGTTCATCAATTTGCAAAGGATGACGCCATCCTGCAAAGCATCTTCGTACGAGACACCTAACAAATGAGATAAGAGAGTGACAGAGTCGCGAGGTTATTATTAGAAAATAACATTAGGCAACCCATCAGACGCCAAATGTGACTTGTTTTTAGTTGTTGGATATCTCATAAATGAGCTGATCCATCATCAAGTCCCTTTTCGCTCGTCAAAGTGGTTAATTATATACATATGCAATGTTTTTATCACCTTCGGGAAAGCTCTCTCCGGTTATGGTTTCAATCCAAGCTTGAGCTTCGCTTTCCTGCTCCGGCTCGCGTTTGCCGAGTGCCTGTTCAAAAATAAGAAAATCACAAATTAGTTTCAAACATTTCTGCTCTCCTATTTCTTTATCTTTTCTTTTTTTTTTGAGTTGCTGGTGAAAAATCGTTTCATTTTTATATCCGGAAATAGAAACCAGCATCAGGCAGACACGCGCACGTGTCCAGTACGACTCATCTCCGTTCATCGCACCTCTCTTCTCCCCCCCCCCACCCTTCCTTGGGGAGGGTGGAAGAGAGAGAGAGTCGTGAAATGAAATAAAAACATAAATTTTCCAACCGACCATGCGCCGTGTCAAAATAACACGCCAGAAAAACTAAGTTTAGATTTTTCGCTCATCGTCGCTGTTGCGCAGATAGATCAGAGAGGGATCTCGAGTATATACTGTAGAACGGAAGAAGAAGTGCTCTGTCGATGATGTCATCCATCCGCTGGATCGATTTGGAACAACAACAACAACAAAAACCGGAGGGGAGAAGAAAGAAAAATCGCTTCAGGAAGAGTATAGGCTGTTGAATGAACAACAGTTTGTTTTTGTTTCTATTTTAACGTCCTGTTTTGTTTTGTTTTCTGTACCGTTGCGGACGTCTAACAACAACTGTTGAGAAGAAAGAAGGAGATCAGAGCTAGTCGGATATTTTTGCGGAAATCTACCCGCTATAATATAATAGAGGAGAGAGAGAGCTGCGAAGCTCCAAACGGCCGGTCGTATAGTCACGAAGGCGGATGTCATAAGGTTAAAAATAGAATTTTCGGATCCGCTAAACTCCACACGGTTCCGTCTTTTTGACGATGACGTGAGCGAACCTATCGAGCCGCTTTTGCTCGTAATAGATATACGGCTAATCGAAAAGAAAAACAACCAAAAAATTTCTTTAAAAAAAAAAATTCTTTTAGTTTAAAAAAAAAAATTTTTTTTTAGGCGTCCAAAACAAACTCGTTTAGAATGTTTAGATATGCATCCAATCATAATCCGCACTAACTCGTCCTTTTTTCAGCCTATTAGCTCAGTTGATTGGATATCGTCGTGATTAACATTCCCCAACAACCGTGCGTGAAAATCATTAACTTGTCAATCGATCGTTGTGTTTCGTATATTAACAGGACACTGGGGATAGATCACGAAACATTCCGTTTTTTCTTTCTTTCTTTTTAAAGAAAAAAGATATACACGTAACAAAAACAAGAATTTGGTTTTATTTTTTTAAACTCCGTCACACCCTTCTCTTTCCCATGGGAAGAAATGGCTGCCGTCCAACAGCGAAGTAAAAGGGATGAGGAAAAGAAAACGAAAAAAGGAAGAAAGAAAAGAAGTTCCCTCCGCCCAGCTTGACGGCTACATAACCGACAACACTTCTCCGGTAGCGACCTAGTCTTCTCTCATCCGCGATCTCTTTCTCGTCTCTCTCGTCTTTACTCTCCATCTGCCGAAACCGCGCGTCCGCGTCTTAGTGTTTCAAAAAAAACTTGTTTCAAATTCTTTGGCTTCGTTTGACACAACTCTCTCTACATACATCAATCGTACCGAAAATGGTGGTAAGTTGACGACATTTTCAATTTATAATTGTGTGGACGACACTGTCGTCAAAGTGTCACGCCATGTCAAGTTAACGTCGAGTCGAAATTGCCGCGCCCGTTATAGCGAATCGAGAACACAAAATGTTGGGTTTTGAAAAAAAAATTTCTTTTCTTTGACTTATATTTTCTTTTTGTTTTGTTTTTTTTCGATGTCAAAACAGGGACGCAGCAAAGAACAAGAACAAGAAATCATCGAATGGATTGAGGCCGTTTTGGGTGAGAAATTACCCGGTCAACCGTACGAGGACGTCCTTCGCGACGGAATCATTTTGTGTAAATTGATCAATAAAATAGCCCCGGGTTCGGTCAACAAGATTCAAACGAGTGGCGGCAGTTTCAAACTGATGGAAAACATTCAAAGGTAAAAAAAAAAATAATAAATAATGACATCCACTTTCAAAGAATCTTCCGGAATGGTATCGTTAAAAGTGTCAACAAGTCACAACGCCTTCCCTACCATCATCTTCCAAATAAAAAAAAAAACACAAATTTGTTCAACGGGAATCCTAAAGTTATTACAAATTGCTTTCGCACTACACCGGCAGCAAAGAGAAACGATAAACATTTTTCTAAGAAACGAAATGAAACAAAAATGCAGAGGAGTAGGGACGAATAGAAGGCAGATGTTATGTTAAAGAGCTTTGACTTCCTCCTACACACATATCGAGCGCACATAAAAGTCTCTCACTATT
This sequence comes from Daphnia galeata, assembly GCA_030770115.1. NCBI lineage: Eukaryota > Metazoa > Arthropoda > Branchiopoda > Diplostraca > Daphniidae > Daphnia > Daphnia galeata. The sequence goes on from CM061114.1 coordinate 9,240,830, forward strand.
TTCTTTTTTTATGATTTTTCTTTCTCACTTTCCCGAAAAAAAAAATCTCTTAAAATCCCCAATGGAGAGAGAGGACTGGAGGCAGCTGTTCCATTAAGAAGTCGAAAGGAAAAGAAAGAAAGAAAAAAGAAAGAAGAGGCTTGTCTATTTTTGGGGATGGTGGCGCAATAGATGACGAGGCTTGTTGGGCTCTGCTTCAAACACGTTTAACGAGTTTAGATTAAGTGCAAGCGCGCCAAATTTGAATGATGTTGGCGCTGTCTCGCGACGATATTTCACATTCCAATTTCGGGCTCCGTCTCTTCTCTGTTTTTCACATTTTCATTTCAATTCTCGTTTTCTTCCAAACGGCAAAATGGTTGACACATTCCATCGGAGAGCTCGAGTTGAACGTTAACAAAGTGGACTCAACTATGCGTCGCTATCACTCCTAGCCCATCCACCCTCCTTGTACATATATCGTTATTATTATAACACACACGTATACTACTGTACATATGTTGGTGTTTTGCAGGTTTCAAGCGGCGCTGAAAAAGTACGGCGTTCCAGAGGAGGAAATATTTCAGACGGCGGATTTGTACGAACGTCGCAACATTCCGCAAGTCACGCTCTGCCTCTACGCCTTGAGTCGATTGGTATGTTCTCATGTCGCATAATACGCGCAAAACGCGGAAAGATTTCTTTATTTTAATTTTCTTTTTAAAAAGAAATTCATTGGCTCCGTGAAGTTGCTCAATTTTTTGTTTTTTGAAATGATTTTATTTTGCGATGATGATGTCATGCAACATCTGCGCAGACTCAGAAGCATCCAGAATATACCGGTCCTCGCATGGGACCGAAAATGGCCGACAAGAATGAACGAGAGTTCACTGAGGAGCAATTACGTGCTCACGAGGGCCACATCGGACTCCAAGCCGGATTTAACAAAGGAGCCTCGCAGGCCGGCGTTGGAGGGTTCGGAAATACCCGACACATGTGAAAGAGAAACAAAAACAATCAAAGAAAAGAAGAAGAAGAAGAAGAGGCTTGTTTTTCTTTTCTTCCCCCCGCCCGCCTCCCCAAACACAGTTCAGCCGGCATGACGCCAATATCACAAGCCAATCGTAATATTATTATTATCCCAAAAAAAAGGAAAAAAAAATCCTTTTGAATTCATTTTCTGTTGTTTTCACTTGATTTTTAATTGACATTTTCTAATGGGAAGACATAAACATCTAGACACAACTAATAAAAGAAGAGAGATTTACTAATGTCCCTAAAAAATAAATGACGTAAAAAAAGAGAAATGGTTTGAGGAGGGATATTTTGATGAAAGAAAATTGAATTGATTTAATTAACAACCAAGCAACCACTTTCTCCCTGCCTTTATGTATTTTGTCTTGATTGTTTTACGCCCGAAAATTGTAGGAAAAACGACAACGCCGTCGGAGCTATATAAAAAGATATAAGAAATTCGAATAAGCTAGCATATAGGCTATATAATAATTTTCATTATTATAATTATAATTCATTTTTCTCTCTCTCTCTCTAGTCTCACTGCCGTACTATTTCTTTGTTTCGTTTCTTTTGTTTATTATTATACTATACACACCACTCACAACATTCTCTATATTTGGATCTGCATTTGAAAATGTTGAATGGAATTTGAAAAAGAAGAAGAAGATTGTGCGAAAAAGAAAAGAAAAAGTGAAAGAGCCATTTTGTTTTTGTCTTTTGCACCCGCACGCATATCCGCCAGCGCACATTCTCACTCGATTGTTATTTGTCCTTTTTTAATTAAAAAAAAATAATAATAATTCCTTTTTTTCTCTTTATCTCTCTCTTTCTTTCTTTCTTTCGCCAAGGCTGTTTGTCCGCTCCTTGTCCGAGTCCTCTTTTTATTATTTGAATTTCGTGTTATGACTTATTATTCTTTTGTTGTTCATTCAAATGAAACTACAACAACAAGAGTCAAAAAGATAAAAAAAAAAGGCCTTTGTCCAACTGTGTCTTGTATGTGTTTGTGTGTGTCTGTGTACGGAATGGTTATAAAAGAGAAATAAATCGAAAAGCTAAAAGAATATTGCGCTGCCAAAAACAGTGCCAAAGAAAGAGAGTTGCAAACTTGCAACAACTTGAAACAACAACAATTATTGCTGAATCATTTTTTTCCGTTGGAGTGTCTTGTCTTGTCTGTTGTTGGCTTGGTGAATGTTGTTGCTAATCGAATCGAGCGTGGGAAGGCAGGCAGGTTTTTTTTTTATTTTTTGTCTTTTTTCCTTTTTTAAAAAGTGAAAAAGAAATGATTGGGTTATTTTTGCAGCTCGCTGTCATCGGCTGCCACTAGATGGTGACCTCCATACCAAATATAAACTTGCGTGAAAAAAAAAACCCAAATGACGGATTGACCGGCTCCGTGTTTACTCCATTTTGTTTTTCTTTTTTTTTTGGTATTTTTCTCCCTCAAACAAACGCCGAAAGTAAATAAAGGTAAGTGAGCAGAGAAAAGGATGCACATTGTTGGTTTGTTTATACTTGAGCTTGAGATAAATAAGATAAATTTACAACGTCCAGGAAGACCTTAAACATAGAAGATGAAACGTTTCAACTTTCGTGCGGTTATTTTCCGGCTTTGAGGTGACTCATACGTACCCTAAAAACCCTATCGTCGTCCTCGGATCAACATAATAAAAAAAAAAAAAGCCTGCTGTCGGGGGAGCGGCCCATCCCTGTAATATTAACACACACCCAACGCGCTCTTCTTCCCGGATTTGAAAAAGACCAAGAAATATTTACACGAAAATATTTCCTCTCTATTTCGTTTTTTTCCTTTTAAAATCCTGTTGACGTTAGACGATTTGAAACTGAGATCCGAGTTGCTGGTTTCTATCTTTTCTCTCCCGAAGTATTTATCGAGGAAGAGGATCGCGGTGATTCGACCGGCCGAAAATGCAACAAACTTCTTCTACTACGGGACAATACAACAACAACGAAACGGAAAGAGCCATGAAAAGAGCTTTGGCTGCGGCTGCTGCTATCATGTCCTTATAAGGTGTGCTCCACCGACGAGCGCATTTTCATCCAGCACACGCAAAGAGAAAAAGAACACAAAAAAAAGAAAAGAAAACCGTCTCTTAGGGGGTTGTAAGAATGTTACGAGAGAGAGACGAGCCTTTATACCAAAAAGACTTTTATATTTCTCCCCTTATTCCGTGAAAGAATTTCAAAATCAAAGTCAAACTAAACTCCTCTTACCTGCCATCTTGGACGTCCTGCCATTATTGCGCAAATGAATAGAGATAATTAGCCCGTCAAACGAGTTGAACAACTAAATGAAGCAAACAGATTAAAAATAAACAGACTATTGAAAACGGAAATTTTTAAACCAAACCAAACAAAAATTTAGAGAATATTTCACTATTATAATCAAATTTTGTAAAAATAATTACCGATGCGCGAGAATCAGAGCAGTTGGTGGAGACTGGCGGGGATCAGAGAATCAGATTTTTGAACGTTGACGAGAAAAATGGACGCACGTTTCAAAATGTTGTTTAGCGGCACGCGATACCAACAGCTAATGAGAAAAAAAAAGCTCTTCCACACCGGTCTGAATGCGACTTGAGAGTGACTCGACTAAGAAACGTTGCTGGGAGCTTTTGCTGCTGCTGCATGGGGCCCGTCAGCACGGGGCAGTCTCTCTCTCTCTCAACATGGGGCAGACGCAGCCAGCACACGTACCCACACAGCTCTCAATATCTAAAAAAGAAGAAAAGAGGGAGGGAATGAAGAGAGAGAGAGAGAGAGAGAGAGAAATTTGTATATATACGGCCTTCGAACTCTTGTTGCTGAATGTTGGGAGAGAGATCACGTGATGCCTTGAAATTCTTCTTCTGTCTCTCCACCCAATGTTGTTGTGTGTGATGGTTATGCGCTGGATATATTGTTGAGGCTCTTTTATTTATTTTTATTGAACACTGTTCTGTATAACCTATAACTACACACAAGTTGTGAATAATAAATTTTCTTTCTCAAAAAGAGATAAGAGAAGACTCACCTGGCTCAATTTCACGTGGACTCAGCCTCTCAAGTTCATTAAGTTGTTTGTCCATATAAAGAGTCCAAAAAGACGTTTTTTTTTTTTTCTTTGGCATCATTAAAGCGTGAAGAAAAAACAATGTTTGATAGAGGCACCTGCAGGTGCCTCTACACCTGAGTCTTTCTTTGCATTTTGATAATAAAGCGACTGGCAGAGGCCATTTTCCATCCAACAATTTTTCCCTAATTCTACTGGGCGAAGAAAATCAATCGATGAGTTGGACTTTTATGATATCGATCATCAGAACGTTCGTGACGTTTGTGGGTTTGAGTAGTTAGCGGTGCCAGACAGTCTATCTCTACCTTCTCTCTCTCTGGTTGCACATCCTATTTAGACACGGCTAGGACCTCTAGCAGGGGATCCTGCGCGTAGAAAAACGATACACACAGTCCAGTCCAGCGCACACAAGGCAATTAGTAACTGTTGCTGCACGAAAGAAATAGAGGGGGCTGGGGGGGGGGGAGACCTCGACAGTCCATAAGGATAACCCGACCTCATTCCGTTTTTCTTTGGCCCATATAAACACATACGAATTCGTAATAAAAATAGTGAGAGTGAGTCATCGGGACAAAAAACAACAACAACAACAGCAGCAGTTATTTAAGTCGAAGGTTCTTCGGTAGCTTTTCCACAGCGCTAGCTCTCCCGTCCTAGACAATTTAAAAAAAAAACACAACAGGAGATTTTCTTTTCGAACAAGAAAAAGAGTAGAAGATATTCAGATGACCTGGAATATTCGACGAATTGACCGTGCCCCTTTTTTCTTTTCTTGGCGGCTGTTTACCAGCAGTTCAACTTAATATGAATTGCAGATCTATCCTTGGTCGTGTGTAAATTCCCCCCCATAATTTTTTTTTTGTGTGTGAAATGAAAAATGGCCATCTATCTCTTTCAGGCTCCAACACAGTAGTAATGTCCGTGAAAAAGAGTATAGTACCAAGAAAAGAATCAGCAGGTGTTCGCAAACCTGTTGGTGGGATTAAGGTCGTCTCTGCTCCTCAGAGTCTCAGCTTAAAATTGTCGACAACGACTACTACTAGACACCATCACACAGCAGTGCACTTAACTATGAATATGCAATCTATAATTTTCAAACTGATGGATAGGCTGCTGCTGCTGCTGCAGTGCTGCTGGGCGCACATCGCATTCGAGTATTCGGTTACGTATTATTATTGAGGTGTGGCGGGATTAATATTTTGTATAGAAAGAGAGAGAGAGAGAGAGATAGAAGAAGAAATCCATCATATCACGACTTGACCCACTCCACGCCAGTCCGTCATCATCTGCTCTTAAGAAAAAAAATGAAACAAAAAATCCAAAAAATGGGCTGGCAAATTAAAAGGCGGGACTTGACGAGAGATGAGATCAAAAACAATCTCTCAACTACCAAAACTACCACTATACACAATTACACATTGCATAAGTAGATAAAAACACAAGACTCGGATGATGTCAGTGAACATAGGCGGCCAATTCGAAAACAAAAAAACAAGGAAAAAATGACTCCCCGAAAACGGATGTAAAATTCGAATAAACTGTAAAATAAAAAATAAAAAAACGTAATAATATTATCACAGACAGCTCGAATCGAAAATAAAAACTTTTTGGAACGCATGAAAAGTTTAAAAAAAAATAAAATAAAATAAAATAAGGGACACCCCTTTTTATTGGATTTAGTGTTTTGTGTGCCGCGCTGGCGGAGAGAGAAGAGAAAAAATTTCAAAACGTTTTTATCGTCTCAATCGCTGATCGTTTTCCCTTTTACGTCTTGGTGTTTTTCGTTGCCAGACTTAACGTAGGTACAGAGTAGACGAGCGTTTTATACCCGGTTATGGCAATTGCATTTCGATATGGGAATCCCTTTTGTTTGCGAGTATTCAGGATATGTCACCGTGTCTCAAGATCAGCAACTATCGATAAGCAAACAGCAAACATTCACACAAACACATACAGTCACAAATGTTCGTTTTTCTTTCTCATTTTCAACCCCCCTCAAGTCATTTGAACGTATGATTACTAAAAATAAAATAAAATGACATCCCCCCCATCCATCCATCCATCGAGCGATTCATTTAAAAATAAAAGCGAGCAAAGCGTCGAACCATTTAAGGCAAATTGGGTGGAAACGCGGATTTAGAAAATGAAATAAAATAAAATAAAAATCCTGTTTCCCCTACGGCCAATTTATGCAATTCAAAGGGAAATTGTAAAAAAAACATTATAAGAGGGAGACACACATAACAGAATTAAAAGAAAACCCTAATATGTAAATCAATCCAAAAGCGGGTGTGTGTGTGTGTGCACACACACGTTACGATGACGAAAAAAAAAAATAGGCTAAAGGCCCCAGCTCAAGGATCGACTCTGTGTGTCACACATGTCCATAAATGGAAGGTGGGCTGCCTTCTAAGGACGCCTTGTTGTTTAGATATATATTTTTTTTTCATTAAATGTGGAGGTCGTCGAAATCGAATCATCTTTGGATTTTTTGTTACACGTGCTGTGTTGTTGTTTCAGCTAAAAACAAAAAAAAAAGAAATTTATAAAAAGAAATCCGGACTGCCCACTTTCCCACCCTGAGATGAATAAGCGCCAGGTGCTATTTTTTTTTTAAAAAGCCACAAAATCTAATTGGATTATTATGTTAATGATTGTTTGGTGTTTGTTGGTGAAGAGTTGAGCCTTGTATAAACAACCGCAAGGCTCAATAAAATGTAAATCGGGTGCGCACCCGTAAGCAAAGTTCTTTCTCTCATATATAAAAAATACTTAACAGATATTTCAACTTGTATATATACACTGTAAGCCTTTCTCTCTCTCTCTCTGTCATGCATCTAAGCATTGAAATGCGCCACTAAAAACCTGTCAAGCACTCTGGCGTGTCATGGATGTTATCTCGGGACCCGCCCCTCTCAATATTTTCCCCCCTATTTGGAAATTTTTCGTTTAAAGAAAAATACGACCAAAAAGAAAGAAAAGATACAACTTTTTACGCCCAGTACGTAATTCTTCTCCACCCGTGTGCTCTGCAAAGTACCTCTCACAATGACGCCATGCAAAATGTGAATCGAAACGATCCACTTTTCTTCACAGGTTTCGACACACACACACACCGTGACGTCATCAAATCCATGCAAAAATCTCCCAACCCAACGGTAGCGCAATTTTCGCTAATAAAAACGTCGTCGAAATCATTTCAAAAGAGATAAGACAACTCGAAAAGTTGTTACCCAACGAGCGACCCATGCACAAAAATATTTTGTATTTTTCTTTATTTTTACCTTAGTCGGATAACGGGTCGACAGATGAATAGTCTAAATTGTGAGTGATGTTGAACGAGTTGTCCACTTCAAAGACTTGAATACCTTGACCGTAAACCAGGATTTTGGCCAAAGAAGTTTTAGAGTCACCCACAGACACGTCCAGCCCTTGAATGTCGGATACGTCGCAGCAAACGGCCGAGAGCCATTTAAGTCGAGTGTCTTCTCGTTTCCAGAGGATCAGTCGTTGGTCCAGTGACACGCTTAAACACAAATTGTTGGCCAGCAAGGCCACCCCTGTTAACGTATTTAAATTGAATTAAAGGTGATGAAGCAAAACACAATTTCAAAAAAAAATAAAGGAATTCAAACGTTTTGCATTACCAGAGATTTGGGCTGCATGAGGGAACTGTTTTTGCTGATCGATTAACGTCAGTAAATTCCTTTCACAGCTGATTTCTATTTGGGTGCAGATCAGAGCGTTGTCGTCGCCTCCGGTGAGAATCAGCATGCGATCAAGGTCGGTCCATTGACAATCCAAACTGTTAATGCCCGATTGATGAATGAGAAGGCTGCCTAAGGAATCAATGGCTTTATCTTCTTCTAGAATCGTTACGTTCCACACAGCTAGCCGGCCATCTGTTCCAGCCGAAAAAAGGATGGAATTTCCATCGGGATCGGCAATCACTTTGACTAGCAACACGCAGCAATTGTGGAAATTCACTTCGTGAAACAGGTCCAATTTACAGCCCTCCAGTGACAAATCAAAAATCCTGAAATGATAAATTTGACAAGTTCAGATATTTATCTCGATATTTCTGGAATTTTTGGAACAAAAACAAAAACAACACGAAAATTTATAAAAAATTAAACAAAACAAAAAGCAAATAATAAAGACTGTGTGTTGCATACCTTATAAAGCTATCGGAACAGGCAGCGAAAATATGGAAGTTACTGTCGCCACATCGACGGTCTACCACATCGACGTCCATGTAGCGGGTTTCAGGGTCGGGGATGAGCGACAGGTGATCGCCGCCTTGAATCCAGGGCTTGTTCGTCGTCGCTCGTCGGAGCCAACCGCGCAAGAAATGCGAACGTACGTCACGGTGAATGACGTGCACTTGATCGCCCTGGCCAGATAGTGTCAGTAATCCGACAGATAACTGGGCTCTGCCCCCGGCTGAAACACACAGCCACGTTCCAGACCTAGATCGCAGCTCTTTAACGGCCAGAGCTCTGACGCTGGAAACGTGTTTAGTTATGATGCTCAAAGATTGAGCGGAACGCTTTTCTAATCGCGACAATCTCATCGTCGTGTCTTCACTTCCAGTCAAGACGAGCGGCGGCCATTCGTTATGAAATCCGACGAATCTTCCACGGCAAATTGATTTGCTGTGTCCTCCGCAGCGACCGGGCAGCGACGAGTTGAAAACGCCGCTCAATTGACGTCGATTCTCGTAAATGTGTTTGTCCTTGATGAACAGGAAAGTCACCTCAGACGAAGTGACGTCAAAGTCCCAAGATCGGTGACCTCCCCCGCAAGGCACTTGCATGAGACTTCGCTGTTGTTGATTCGACCACACAACGAATCGATCCTGAATAAATTTAGACACAATAGCAAAAATTGGCATCGAATTTGAATTGATTATAGAAAAATAAAATATTCATAGGGAATTAGGGATAGCCACTTACACTCTGAAATGCCAGGTATGTTAACTGCTGGTCGATCCATCGCAAACGAGCAATCCAGCCGAGACTTGTATTAGTAAGTGACAAAAGTTCCAGTTGATTTTTGTCGTCGGTTAACCGCCAGAGACCAATTCGACCATCTCTTCCACCGGTGTAATAAAGAAGTTGACCCAGCGGATCGCTTTGAACATCAGTCAAGCCGTTCTTTCCGTGAATATGTGGGAAAGATTGAAGTGGAGTCTAAAAAGTCATAAATTTTTATTAATAAAAAAGAAATCATCTTTCGATTTGTGTAACTGTTTGTCGGCCTCGCCAAGAAAGTAAAAAAAAAACCAACCAACAAACCTCTTTTTCGGTTGAATAAAGATGAAAGCTTCCTTCACGATCTCCCATCATGAATCGATTTTGGGTGGCCAGAACACAGCTTGGCCATCGCTGTTTGCCTTCGGGGAGAATAAATTGGGCTCTTGGCTGTGACTCTCTGCTGCTGCCATCGAGTAAATTCATAAGCACCATACGACCGTTATCGAGACAGGCCATAAACTGTTGCTGCGATGCGACCAAATGTACGCTGTAAATTTTCGATTTTTCTAACTGATGGGTCGCCTGCAGCTCCAAAGACGACGGGCCGGAAATGAACACGAACACAGCGCCAGTCGGCGTTCCAAACATAATCGTCCGACCGTCTGAATCCAAGACGCTGCCATTGCCGAGTCCGTCGTCTTGAAAGAGTGACACCCAATTTTGGGTGTGACCATTCCATCCGTAAATGATGCCTAGTTGACTGGAGACCAAGTAGCGGTAGTAACCCGTGGATGTAACGATCACTAAACGAGGAACTTGACTGTCGTCGGGAAGCTTCAGCTGACGACAGCTCGTTTCCTGTAAATGATTGGCGTTCCAGATGCGCGTTGAACCTTCTCCTCCGGCAGTTACCTGAGATAAACAAATTCATGAATACATTAAGAGAAACGTATCTTATTTGGCAGTCAAAATAAACAAGATAACCAACCAATAATTGGAGTCGTGAATCCCAAACGGCAGCCCAGACACTTGTTCCTGGATGGGCATCAAATTTGGAAACCAATTTGCCGCTCATCAAATCCCACAAGCAAATACGAGAATCTTCACCTAAACTGGCTATAAGTCCCGAATCACACTGATTTTGACGGATAATGACACAGTTCCAAACACGGGCTTCATGACCATAAAGTTCGTATTTGGAATCAATTTTCGCCCGTCCAAATAGACTCCAGAGGTTTGAGTTGTTGGGCTCTTCATCTTCATGTCGGAGACTCCAAGTGCGAACTGTCCTATCGTCTGACGTTGATATGATAGTACGTGATATTTCATCATAGTTTATGGAGAAAATCACACCCTGCAAGGGATAGGAAGAGAAATATTAGCTTGACTCTACAGTAAACAAAATTTGAAGATGGATTTTACATTGTGACCTGTTAATCTGTGGAAGAGACATTTATCCTGTTGAGATGGTGAGGCAGCCCAAACAAGAATACTACCAAACACAGTCCCTGCTAGAATGGTCAACTGAGAGAGATCTTCACCTAGTATTTTGCCACAGTATCTGAGTGAAAACACAAAGTAATTAACAAGAATTTATAAAATTTATCCACCAATAATTACAGTATGCACTCTTGGTTTATAACCGTCACTCTGTTGTGTTTCCCCACCACTAGATGGTGTGTGCTGTCATTTTGTCTCCCCCCCTCACGGCCTACTCTTTATGAGTGTTGCAGACGAACTCTCTCTCTCCTCAAAAGTCAAAGACACACGTCATGTCACTTCTTTCTCTGTAACAAATAAGTATTGAATACAAAACCTAATCTGTGACTCAAGATAACCAATGTTCATATTAAAGAATATCCAACAGGTTATGGGCCCAGGTATAACGTAAAAACCGTTCTTAGATTCATAATATGTTCATTCTTAGACTCAAGGTTGAAAGCATGGTTTACAGTGCCAAAAAGATAAGTCAAATTAAAAAAATTTAATGGAATTGATTTTACATTTTGGAAAGAGCAAGTTTTTATTGTACTTAAAGTACATAAGTTGAACAGGGTCGTTGATGGAACTTCCATTTGTCCCATTCAAGAGATAGGTATCGGTGGCCAGCCACTACTAAACGAAGAAGGTCTTCCAACACAGCAAGTGACCATTCAAGAATGGAACGACAAAGACATACAAGCACAAGACTTGTTTTTCAGCACAATTTATCCAGGTATTATCCCACAGGGATATATGTTACGGGTAAAAATGGCCTAGCCTATACACTGTAATAGTGATTATCATTTTACAATCTAGAGATTCCACCATTCTATTCCCATAGGTATATATGTTACGAGTCAAAAAGGCCTAGCCTACACTGTAATAATAGTGATTATCATTTTACAATCTCATAGAGATTTCACCATTCTATTCCCATGGTATTTCTGTTATGAGTAACATAGGCATAGCCTTTACACTGTCATAGTGATTTTGATTTTACAATCTCATAGAGATTTCAACTCTGTTACGAGTAACAAAGGCCTAGCCTACACTACCATAGTGATTTGAATTTTACAATCTCATAGAGATTTCATCATTAATTTCCCATAGGGATATCTGAAACAAATGAAAAGGCCTAGCCTACACTGTTTTAATGATTTTAATTTTACAATCTAATAGATTCCACCAATCTTTTCCCATAGGGATTAAATTCGCATACAATTAATTGTTTTTAGCGAACAGAGAGAGTAATTATAAATATTTATCATTCGCATTAGATGTTCGCAAAATCCTTCTGGAATGCAACACATCACATGAAATGTGAACCAGACACGCACAGCAATGCGAGCAAAGCGCTGCTGAGAATCTTTTGTTTTAATTGAACGTTACTACCAGTATACACATGCTGGAAATGACAACATGATGACACATCTTGCAAAGATTGAAGGAATGGTGTGAGATGACACTACCACCACGATATTTAATATTCGGGCTTGCTATCTAATGCAGCCAAAACTAAAACATAAACCTGATTTCCAAATTATTGCTGTCAGAATTCATTGATGGAACCTAGAACAAATCAAGAGGTGGTTATCCGAAATCAAGAACAAGATGCGATGGTTGGTAGCAAATTCAAGATATCTCCGAGGTCAAGAAAGAAATACCGGATGTCCTAAGATGTGGTGTTCAATCAGACACTCGAATAGCAACAAATAAGTAAATTGTATGCCACACACGTCAGAGACACGAAAGAGAGGCACAAGCTCAACGTGACAAAGAAAAGAAAGATTCTGTGGCCCATCTAAGAATCAATCAACAGGATAAAAAGAAATTCCTAGCAAAAGGGTTTTTGACATCGAAAATGCTTTTACTGCATTTAATCTCGGACAATTAAATTTAAATAAATATGTGTCTATTTTTGGTCAATCAATTTATCATTATCCAAAAGATGGTATTTATCTCATTGTGTTTATGGGTAGATGACGGAATATTAGTGTATAACACAGCCGTACTTGTTTTAATCTCTTATTCCTATCTCCAAACCAATCTCGAAATCAAACCTGAAATAGCTAATCTTTTCGTTCGACTTCAGATTACTAGTGACCGTGTGAACCATATGTGTATCAACCATCATATGTTGGAAATATTTGGTCCGCATTTAATATGCAAAAATGTGATCCACTTAACACCACAGCTGACTCAAATAGTCGCTTATCTGCTACTCAACATCCTTTGGATTCTTTAATTAAATCCCCTTATCGTAACTCAATATCTGTGACTGTGTTTTAAATTCCAGGGCCAACTTATTCAACAGACTAAAATTTAGCATCGCCAGCAATCTGAGAAGTCCTAGTGCCTGAATGAAGAACTCAAAATAAATTAATCAAACTAATTTTTGTTCATCCTCGTTTCCGGTTAAGGGGAAGTCTTGGTTTATAACCGTCACTCTGTTGTGTTTCCCCACCACTAGATGGTGTGTGCTGTCATTTTGTCTCCCCCCCTCACGGCCTACTCTTTATGAGTGTTGCAGACGAACTCTCTCTCTCCTCAAAAGTCAAAGACACACGTCATGTCACTTCTTTCTCTGTAACAAATAAGTATTGAATACAAAACCTAATCTGTGACTCAAGATAACCAATGTTCATATTAAAGAATATCCAACATGCACTGTTCATCTCCTTGAACTTCAATAACTTCTGCTTCAGAAGACGTTTTTTGGATGAAAACTTTGTTGTGAGAAGTTAATTTGATAAGATAATCCCCATTATTTACAAATTTTGCATCTCTTATCCAATCAGTTTCATTGGATTTCTGTAAAAGTTCCAACCTGATAGAAATTGTTGAGTAATCATCTAATTAAATTACGCTTAGTGTAAAATACTAACCTCGGTAAAGCAGTTCCAGAATCATTGAATGCCACCAAAGCAAGAAGCTTACCACCGAAAACAATTGCTGTTCTATTTTGAGGTGAATATTGAATTCCATGAATTCTGGAACCTCGGAATATGTCGAGGCTTTCCAAGAGCTCGTTAGAATCGAAGTCATACAGGTTGATAAAGCCTCCGCAACCTGCCGTTTTATAAACATTATTATTAGATTAGAACAAAATACTTATTTCATAGCATGCATACCTTCCAACAAAAAATGGGGTTCAACAGTACACAAGGCAGTGACATGTGTTTGTAAATATAATTTCTTTGCCATGTTTGTTCACTTCCCTCCAAAATTTGTGGACAACTACGAGAAGTAAATAACAAACACGTGCGACAACATTCGTCTGCTAAGAAATTCCAAACTTCATTCATAGGTGGTGCTGTTAGATAAACAAATAACTTTCGCGGCCATTTCAAAAACAGTTTTACTTGTTGAATTTCTTAAATTGTTTGTTGATAAACTTCATTTAAATGTTTACAGGCCTGAGGAAGACAAAAAAAAAGCAGAAATAAAATGTAAGAGGAAATTGCAATAGCTTATTTTACTTTAAGGCGTCGCAACTACAGTAACTTTCTAAATTTTTCCCTAAATTAAAAAAAAACGAGATGCAAGGTTTTCTACTTTTCTGCGATCTATGACCGCTTGTTGCGGAACACAATTTTTTCTTATTCAATTAAATAAATAATCATGCAAAAAATTAAAACGATCGACTTATTTTCAATATAATTAAAAGTAAACTAGGTTGTCACCAGCAGATGTCTAGAAAAGAAGAACAGCAGTGAAACTGGGATATACAAATATTGGTTTTCCAAACGAGGGTTTTTCCAGACGAGGTTGATCGACAACCTGCTATATATCAGACAGCAATTAATAACAAGTATAAAGTATTATAGCAACTTATTTAGTTACTCATGCCGTCATGCGTGTCAAGTTGTCAGCTTCCGAAATAATCGAATACTCAGCGATGAGAACAGGAACAGCAGGAGAACAGCTACCCGTAGAATTTGAATCCTTCAATTTCTATTTCGGTTATAAATAAGAGAGTTCTATGTGGTGATGTGATAGTTATTTTCGAAATCGTGACAGCGGCTCACGAAAATCGCTACGGAACATTCATCCACTTTCTCAGTTCTCGGGATTGAGCCTAGTAGCGGAACGAATCGCCATCCGAATGGAACTGTTTGCTGGTAAATCCGATTAAAAGAAGCTTCCGGATTACTTCACACATATGTCTGCGGTTCTTTTTTGCCAATTCGATGACCATCAGCGTCTTGGCCCCGCAATATTTTCGCTTATATTCAAAGCCACCAAGTCATGAGATGAAACAACAGGTAGGCCAGGTTAGTAGCTCAAACCAGTAATATAAACCACACAAGTATACAATCGCCTACGGGAAAGCAAGAAAACACACGTCACACACGACTCAAACGTCGGATGAGCTTTTGAAGATGTATATACAACGGCTTATTGTGTTTCAAGGAAGGAGGAGCTTATCTACTGATATAAATTGCTTTCATTCTTCGATAATTTGCATCAGTGAAGTTCTCGAGCTTCACTTCATCACATTATCTCCTTCGTGAAAGAATCGAGTTTTAAAATAAACAACTTAATTGAATACCTAAATCGTGATCAACATGAGACGTGGAACATCAAAGGTAATTGTTTTATTCCATTCCATTTCCTCAGCGGAGAAGTGCGCAACTATTTGTAGAAATTAAATGATGTTCAGCAAATAGTTCCGAGGATAATTCTCATTTGTTTACGTTCGACAGATTTTCTCCTCTATCCTGCTGTCTCTCTTAGCCTTTACGATCCTCGGGTTCGATGGCAATTCAGCAGCTGAAATGAGAGCGAAGAAAGTTGAACAAAGGTCGAATGGTTTGAGAAACGTGACTGAGGTGCGTGGTAGCGGACAACAGGAACAGGAGAGCAGAATTTTCGGGCTCTTGAAATCTGATAAACATAAGAAGCAAAAGGGAAGCTACGGAACACCTAAGCCTCAATATGGAGCTCCTAAACCTCAGTACGGCGCTCCTAAGCCGCAGTATGGTGCTCCAAAGCCGCAATACGAAGCTCCTAAAGCCCAGTATGGAGCACCAAAGCCAAACTACAAAGCTCCAACTCATTATACCCAACCAGATTCATCTTACAGTCAACCGGCTTACAGTCCCTCAGAATACAGCCCTCCAGCCTATAATCCTCCAGCCTACAGTCCCCCAGCCTACAGTCCACCTTCTTACAGTCCTCCATCTTACAGTCCACCTTCTTATAGTCCTCCATCTTACAGTCCACCTTCCTACAGTCCTCCATCCTACAATCCACCTTCTTACGGTGCTCCATCCTACAATCCTTCCTCTTACAGCCCTCCACCCTACAGTCCCCCAGCTTACAGCCCACCTGCGCATAGTCCACCTGCTTATAGTCCTCCATCCTACAATCCTCCTTCTTACAGTCCAGCTCCTTACAATCCTCCCGCTCCTGTTCATACAGAAGCTCCTTATTCTCCTCCAAGTTACGAAGCTCCAGCGTACTCTCCTCCCGCTTATCCTGAGGCTCCAAAATACGAACAACCAGCTGAATATAGTCCTCCTGCTTACAGCACCGAAGCCCCATACGCTCCTCCGCAGTCGCCAAACTACGAAGCTCCAGCCTATTCACCCCCTGCTCACTCCGAAACTCCTGCCTACGAACCAGAGGACTATTCACCTCCATCATATGAGGAAGCTCCTTATTCTCCGCCATCTAAACCTGAATATCCTACGTCTTACAACGAGGATCCCAGCTACCAAGAAGATAACAAAGGTTCAAATGGCAATTTTTTTAGTTTCCCCGAATTCGATGACTTTTTCAAATCTAATGCCCGTAATTTTCAACAGTTTAACATTTGAGAAATAAGATTCTAGTGGAATTTTTTTCATTTTCTATATCTTAGTCATGTTTCCACTTCAATTTTGAGAATTGAAGTTTTAATTTTTTTTTTTTATTAATTTCACCAATTTTTTCATCATCAAAGCACAATTTTTAAATTCTCTCCCATATTGAACATAATTCGTACCCAAGTCTTCATCAAACTACTGACAATTTAAAATTGCCAATTAGTTGTAAAGATACCGGTAGGTATAGTTTGATATCACATTTTTGTCTTTGTTATATGTTATTACTGTATTGTTGAAAACACTTTACATGGATTGGAAATATATACATACCTAAATAAATAGATCTACATTTTCTTTAATATTTTGACTGGTTTCGGTAAGTGAGCCATCAAAGTCCTAAGACTTTCAAATTTGAAAAAAAATGTTATCAGAGTTAACAGAAAATAATAATTAAAAAATATGAAGCAAACTCCAAAAAACAGTTTGAAACACGACCGAAATAAGTGTACATTTCCGGTTAAAAAGTTGGTGAAATTATCCTCCCTTTAAGGTATTAATTGCGTCGATACAACATGAGATGTTATTGAACCAAAAATTCAAATTATTTGGCGACGACCAAAAAAAAAAAACAACACCAAAAATAACCCGAATTGAAAGAGGGAAATTTCCGTCATAAAATTTATTCATCAGCCTTCAACGTCACACTCGATGTCTGCCATCGGTCATTCCCCTTCCGCCGCAGTGAATGGATGACTTTTTTTTTAAAAAGCCACGGGCAAGGTAATTCCGGGAAGAGATTTTTCAGGGCATTCGTCCCTTATTTTGTATACCTACATATGTGCGTGTATAGTTTGTTCTCAATCTCTCAGGAATCATTTCTTGAGAAAATGAGATCCTCAGCACTCAAGAAATGGAGGACTATATAAACGATTCGGAGAGCTAGATGTCAAACCAATGGCAACGTTTTTGCTGCATATGAAAAATTTAAGGAAATAATTTGTCGCTATTTTTAGTGTCTTATGAACTAGAGTAGACAAATGGTCGTGTGTTTATTGTGATCTAGTCAATTTTATATTTTGTGTTTCCACAGTCGTCGATTTAGTGACCCAAATTACATTTTGATAACAAGTTCCAATAATAATAGGCTATACATTTCATTATGGCGGAGAAGAAAATTTCAGCAGGGAATAAATTAGTGATGGTAGTGCAGTACCAGTGGATCGTAGAGAACATCGAAGAAGAAGCCAAAACAATTTCATCGAAAATGATCATGTTTCGCGGGGCGAAAGTATTCCGCATCGGTTTGAAAAACCGCGTGCCGTCGGAGAATAGCAACCCGGTTCTATTTTTCATGACAATCGATGCCATCAAAATCGGACTCAAAGTCAAAGAAGTCGTTTACGCCATGCAAGATGCCGATAGATGTCGAACGATGACACAAATGAAAAAAGAACTGATCGGTGGCGACGGAAATTTACAGCTGTTCACCTACGATCTCAGCCAAATGGTTGTCGGTAGCGCCACCTTCACGTTTCGAATTTACGTCCAAGGAAATCTGATCGATTTTTCTTACCAATTGACCGATCAACTAGTCAAGAATCAACTGTGGGATGCGAGCGAAACATGTCAACATTGGGTCGACGTCGAGTGCGTCGTGAAAGACAAGAAATTCGGCGTTCACAAAGCCATTCTAGCGGCTCGAAGTCGAGTGTTTGCGGCCGAATTAATTGATGAAGGAACGGCCCGAAAGGGACGGTCTTCTTAAAATTCAAATCGATGGCGTGGATCCTTCGAGTATCGAGCAATTCCTTCACTTCGTCTACACGGGCGAAGTGATGAGCACATCGACGCTGGTCAACGAAGAGTTGCTCAAATTAGCCGATCGTTTCAAAGTCACGACTTTGGCTTCCATGTGTCGCAAAGCGCAAAAGACGACCGATGCACTCCAGATGGCGAACGTCGTGTCGACATTGCACAAGGAATCGAATTCCGCCGTCCCTTACGAAATCAGGTACGCGATGAAATGTTTTTTAAATTTTTCTCGCTAGAGAAGCTGAGTTTATGATGTCCAATTCTAAAATGACAGGCCGGACAAAGAGACTGAAATATTTTTCGATCTAACAACGCCCACTTTCCGGTGCGCTTGAGTATTTCGAGGATCGGAAAGCCAAAAACCGAAAAGTATCATGAAATTCCTGAACGAAGACATTTTCTCCGCTTACTTGATGGGAGTCAGAGAGTTTTCGCGCATTAGAAAACCCCTGATCAATTTGTCTTGCGTTAAACTTCGCAATTTCGGCTTCAAAGTCGAAGACGTTTACTTCAGGTACGAATGCGACGATTGCTGGTTCCGAATGGAATCCAAGAGTTTGGATCCCAACACATCGGAGCTACTTCACTTCACGGCGAAATCAAAGAAATCTTTCGATTACAGCAACAAATCGTACGAAATTGTTTTCCACGTCAAAGTGGTCAGCACCATCGGCAATTATTATTACCAGTTCATGGATACAAATTGGATGAGAGATTTATGGATGGCCGCCACTAGCGAACAGTTGACCGATGTGGAAATATTTTCCGGATCGACGAATAAAATCATGGAAGCTCATCGAGTGATACTTTCCTCTCGCAGTCCTGTCCTGAAGGAATTGTTGAGCAGGATCAGAACCACTGAGAAATCGGTCGTCACATTCAATTCCCATTTCGATCGCGATATCGTCAGGCATTTCTTGAAATTCCTTTACACCGGTCATTTAAAGACATACGACGGACTCAAGCAGCTTTTAGCGTTAGCCATAAAGTACGAAGTGGAAACGTTGAAAAATGTGTGTCAACTCGCTAATCGTGTCCCGGATGCCGAAGAAGTCGCCAATTCCCTATTGGCACTTGCTCTTGGTTGAATTTCTTTTATGAATATTGGTTCCCCGTCCCTGTTATGCATTCTCAGTTAATTGATTCTTAGTGACGATTTCTTGTTGTCGTTATATAACATCCTCTCTATACATGATTAGTGTTTATTTCCGCTTCATTTTCTTTTATTGCGAGATGTGCTGATAGCCCGTGAAAATAATCAGGAAAATATTACAGTAATCAGCTTGAGCTGTTGGTATATTCTCCCACAAGTTGTTCTACATTTTATGGTGACGACCTGAATTCGACGAAATATATAGAATGAAAAATGACATTTGTTATTGTAGCTCAATTTTCTCTATTCGCTCAGGAAGAAATAAAAAGGAAGAGGAATTATTTCGACTTCTGGTATGGCAACAACTATAACGGAATGATGGCGGCAGTTTTCTTTGTTTTGCTAATAATCTAGTTGATTTATTATTTGGCATATGTTTTGGGTTTTGGCGAAGGCATTCTATTTTGGAGTAACAGTTTTCCCGTTATGGTTTTATTATTTTCATTTTTTGCGCCTTTCCGTTTCAAGGGAATTCACTATTATTACCAACCGCAGATGAAATACAAAACGCCTTTGTTTCTCTCCTTTTCTGAGATATAGTTATTTATTTTTTACTCGTTCTTAAAAATGTTGTCAAATAAAAATTGTATTGGGGCGTTGGCTAGAACTTTATGCTTCGTTGCTTTTAAATTAAAATTCACTCAAGAATGATAGTGTGAAATAAATTTGAAAAATTGTTGTCATATGCCGGCTGTATGCCGGTACCAACTGGTGGTGGTTCCAGCACCTGTAAAAATCTCTTTCACCTGGTCGTAGAACACAAACACCGATACGTTGGGATTCATTTGAGAAGGAGAAAATCAGATTGATTTCACCAAACAAAAAGTTATAGAAGCTAGTACATATGGTATGATATAGTGAAAATCTATATACTATTACATGAAACAAGTAAGAAAATACCACTTTCTCTAATTGACGATCGAGTTTTTACAGCGGAACGAATATATAGTCATACGAATAGAGAGATCTTCTGAATATCTTCATTCTTCACACATTTCTGTGCATTTCTGCGGTATTTATTTTCGTCAATTTGATGATCGATCAGCGTCTAGACCCGCAATATTTTCGGTGAATGTTGAATAGAAGCCACCAATAAAGCAAAAAAAAAAAAAAAAAAAAAATGAAACGCGACAGCAGACTTAGGTTAGTAGCGCAAACCAATAATGTAAACCACGTACCATATGAGCTCACGCGGGAAAGGAAAAACAATACATGTCCAGCATGGCTCGAAAAACAGAATGGGCTTATGAATAATAATTATAGATGGGCAACGACATATTGTTTCAAGAAAGGCGGAGCTTATCTACTGATATAAATTGGCTCCGTTGTTCTCAAATTTGCATCAGTGACGTTCTCGAGCTTCAGTTTAACACATTGCTTCTTCGTCATAGAAGAATTTAACTACTAGGATATCAACATTTGGCATCAACATGAGAAGCGGAACATCAAAGGTAATTTTCTCTATTTATTAAAAAATTTCCTTAGCGGAGAAGTGCCCAACTATTTGTAGAAAATGATACAGCAGATAATTTTGTTATTTCTTTACATTCTACAGATCTTCTCCTCTATCCTGCTGTCTCTCTTAGCCTTTACGATCCTCGGGTTCGATGGCAATTCAGCAGCTGAAATGAGTGCGAAGAAAGTTGAACAAAAGTCCAACAGTTTGAGGAACATGACGGAGGCGCGGGGTGCTGGCGGATCACAGGATCAGGAGAGCAGACTTTTCGGGCTATTGAAATCTGATAAACATAAGAAGCAAAAGGGAAGCTACGGAACACCTAAGCCTCAATATGGAGCTCCTAAACCCCAGTACGGCGCTCCCAAACCCCAGTACGTTGCTTCTAAACCGCAGTATGGTGCTCCAAAGCCTCAATACGAGGCTCCTAAAGCCCAGTATGGAGCACCAAAGCCAAACTACAAAGCTCCAACTCATCATAGCCAACACGATTCATCTTACAGTCCCTCAGAATACAATCCCCCTTCATACAGCTCACCTGCCTATAGTCCCCCTTCTTATAGTCCCCCTTCTTACAGTCCACCAGAATATAGCCCCCCGTCATACAGTCCACCTGCTTATAGTCCCCCTTCTTATAGTCCCCCTTCTTACAGTCCCCCTGATTATGGTCATGCGGAATACAGCCCGCCTTCTTACAATCGTCCGTCGTACAGTCCTCCCGCTTACACAGAAGCTCCTTATTCTCCACCATACGCCCCGAGCTACGAAGTTCCATCGTACTCTCCACCCGCTTATCCCGAGACTCCGGCATACGAACATCCAGCTGAATACAGTCCTTCACACGAAGCTCCGTCCTATTCTCCTCCTGCTTACACCGAAGCTCCTGTTTATCAACCGTATGATTATTCACCTGCTCCAGCGTACGGCGAAGCTCCATATTCTCCACCATCCAAGCCTGAGCATCCTACTCCTTACAGCGGCTATCCAGAAAGTCACAAAGGTGCCAGTGAGGATTTTTTCAAAATAAGCAGCGGATTTCCCAAATTTGAAGAAATGCTAAAACCTAATGATTTCAACTTTAGACAGTTTAGAATTTAAGATTGAATTTCAGGATGGAAGTGAATAGTTTGAAAATCAAACATTCGAGTCAACCCAGTTTATTCAATTTCAAAAATTGAAAGTTTTAAGATTTAATTAATTTCACTGATCCTTTTTCTGAATTCTTTGAATCATCATATGTTATTGAATTATTAGTAGGTGCTGTTGTTGCTTGTTATGTTTTAATTCCAGTTTTGAATACGCGCCTCACAAGGAAAAATTGACTGTCTAATAAACTTAAATAAAATTCATTTATTTCACTTGCACAGAAATCAAATTTATCTTTCAGGCTTCAGCCAAAATCTAAATCTGCGTGCCTCGATGAGCATTCTAAATACCTAATTTTGGATTTTTAAAATAAATAAATAAATACTTTGATGGGGTAGGAACTAT
Organism: Daphnia galeata; assembly: GCA_030770115.1. Taxonomy (NCBI): domain Eukaryota; kingdom Metazoa; phylum Arthropoda; class Branchiopoda; order Diplostraca; family Daphniidae; genus Daphnia; species Daphnia galeata. Next base: position 9,263,082 of record CM061114.1, read on the forward strand.
CAGGAACATGAATCCGAAAAAAACGTAAGCACTAGAACCGACTAGAACACTCTTGAGAATCCTGGCTTTTGAACATATTCGTCGTTTGGAAGAGGCGCTATGTGGTGCTGAACGTCTCATGTTTAATCGCATGTTGGGTATTCTTTTCAAGTGCCGTATTTATAAAATGTACTCCAACTTCAATCCCTCTTAAAATTTTATTTAATAATATTGTAGTACACCAAGGTATATAAAATTATAGTGTTATAGTCCATGAAGTTTATTTCAAGGGTCTTTCATATGGACAATTTAGGAAGAATATCAGAGAAAAAGAAAAGTCCACGTCGACAACAAGTGAATATACTGAAAAACATTATTCTTATCCATGTACTTTGGTGTGTCTCTTTGATATATGCAAATGGAAATGTTGTGTATCGTTGGACCGGTTTTGATGCTTGCGACTTCCAATTACGATCCCAAACCATAATTATAACGAGTTAGAACAAAGAAAAGAAAAAGAACATCCATCAGATAAACTCCAGGAATAAAAACCTAATCCGGTTTGTGCTGTGTAGCATCGTACCAATATCGTGCTAAAGTGGAGTCATAGCACTGACTTTGATCAATTACTTTTATTCTTTATATTCAACTGATTATTTGAACTTGGGCGTGTATTCTCAACATTCGCCACCTAACCCAAAAAAGAGTGCCAATAGGGAAATCAAATTCATACGCATCTCGAGAGCTCGTCAGCTCTGAACGATGGAAAACTTTAACCGGAAGATCATACGACATAAAATTTGAAAATAAAATCTTTCATTGAAACTATACAGTCTAAATAATATAATGTTGTATGATAAACTGGTATACTTGCCGGTAGCTACAGCATCACACGCATATTATAAGATAGGCTATTGATTATGTTAATTAGTGTGCAAGCCTGAAGAGAGTTCAAACAATAAAACAAATATAATTAATGTGCTACGGGCGACAAGAAATATATTATAATCCAATGTTTTGCGCAGCCGTATCATCCTATAATAAGAAAGCCATTTGAATTTGATGCAGCATTTCTTAGGTATAATTATAGAAAATGCTTCTCTCACAAAAATATCGATTCAAGGTGAAATCAAAGTCGTGTGCAATTGCGCATTATTCGTATACATAGTTAAACAGATTTAGACGACTTCTATGAAACCTACCGATAAACCAATTTGGGTAGATGCAGATTTTGGGAAGGTTCGAATAATTAAAAAAACATTCCGTTAAAAGTAACAAGTTCAGGACGAACTTGTATTGCTGCTTGTCTTGATGTATTACAATCTTTCCTTTTCTGCCCTTCCCTTTGGCAAAAACATTTTCTCGACTTGACGAAAAAGATACATCAATGTCATGGTCGAGATTTAAATTGTCGTCCCTTTATTTGCTTACATTATAATATCGCCTTCTAACAGGACTATCGCCAGCAGCACCTTAAATTGTTAGGCAGGCCCGCAGGCCTATATTTTCTATCATTTATTCGAATTGATGGACACTGGTTATTTTTCTTTTGTCTATGTCCAATGTCCAATCCATCTACGATCTCTCCTAAAATTATGATGTTACTCCAGGACATTTCTTTCAAGGTTCTCTTTTGTAAACAATTGAGGAAGAATTGACAAAAAACAAAACAAAAAAAACATCGCGAAGCAAGATCGAATCAAAAGATTCGATCGTCATTGTCATTTCAAATATGGGTTGACATTTTTCTTTGCGTTTCAGTTATTTTCCCAAGTTCAATGGCTTGGCTGCTGTGGGATCGACGACGTTGACAACAAGTGAACAACATTTGTATTATATATTCTGATGATTTTATTTGGTGTGTCCTTGTCGGTCCTTGTCACGTAAAATGCAAATGTTATACATTAGTTGGCCGGTTTTCATTTTGACTTCAAATCAAGGTCCCACAGACCACATTGAAAACGAATAGAACAAGTTAAAAAAAATTTTAAACCGCAGTTGAAACCAAATACGCTGTTTTTCTATTTATATGGTGCTCATGGGGAGCACTGACTTTGTTCAATTCCACTTCTAGTCTATTTAGTTTTTATTCAGCTGATTATTTGAAGTTGGGGCGTTTTCTCAACGTTCGCCATCTCTTAATAAAATGAGTGCGAATGGGCAATGAAAATTCAGACGCATCTCGAGAGCTAAACGAGAAAAACTTCATCTGTTCAGCGTATCGGTTAACACTTCAGGTAATCACGCAAGAAAAAAACATTGAAATTGTGAATTATTATTTATTTTTTTATTTTAAATTGCGCTTTGGCATTTTGTGATCGACTGGCAGGTTCAAGCGCTTACATGACGACGAGAATGTTCCGACTTTCTTATTTTGCAATTTTCTACCTTGCAGCCGTTCATCTTCTCCTTTTCTCAATCTGCCCAGTCAGCAGCCGCATTTATCGTACGAAAGATGCCGTCGTCATCGAAGGTTCGGCCATTTTCCTAATTAATTTTTTTATCGAATTTTTTTTTCATCGCTTCAAAATGTCAAAGTAATTTAGTGAAATTTCTTCTTCTTTCATAACGGGAACTTGCTTTATTTGAATATGTGGAAGCTAAATTTTCAATTCTATTGTATTATCGCTTGCAGTGGATGACCTGCTGGAAGCCAGCAGTCATTTAGCGGTTCGAAATCCGTCAACTCGTCGTTCAGCGAGAAGCACTTTTGCTGGAACGGCAATCATCAATCCGTACAGCACCGGATTCTACTACCACCAGAAGCAGCCGCTGCAACCCAATTTTGTATCCTGGTGGTATCCTCATTTGTACACGCCAATCTCTAGTAGTGTCTTAGTACAAGATGCTGAGCAGCGTAATAATACCAGTCACCGTGCAACTTATTCTCCTGAATCAAAGGAGAGTGTAATAGCTTATGGCTTTGGCCCATCTTCACAAATCCAAAAGACGACCCCATTCGACTCCTCACCCGATCGGATTTTCGGTGGTGGTAATGCAGCATGGTCATTTATGGTGAGATTTCTATTTATTATTCGTACACGAATAAGACACGTCATTTTTTTGAGTCCGGTGGCGATCAAATCCGTGAAATGGTCGCCACAGGTTGTGGTCGTTTTCATATAGAATAACTCGTGTATTATGACCATTAAACATAAAAAAGACTCATTATATTTTGTTATAGGTGGGTCTGAGACTAAAAGGAGGCCCGGTATTTTGTGGAGGATCTATAATTTCTCCAACAAAAATTCTAACAGCGGCTCACTGCGTGGATCGGTAAGGTTCACATTCATTTATGGTTACGGTTGGTCTACGACACTCTTAATATTTTTAATTATTAAAATTGATAATTGATGGAATTTATAATTGTACATTATAATAGATTATCGGTTTCCGATATTTCTACGATGTCTGTGAGTCTTGGCATGAGTACCCAAGGACTCCAGCAAGGCCAAACCAATGATGCATTATTGACGAGGAGAGTCGTTCGCATTGTTTATCACATAGAACATAACAGAAAAACTAAGGTTCATCATATTTTTATTTAAATTTCAAGTTATTTTTAATTGAAATTTGTCTATTCATTCACTTCCTTTTCTGTAATTTTTTATGTGCTGGTGCAGCAATTCGACATTGCCATCTTGACGATAGACCCACCCGTTTCCAGCATTGAACCCGTTTGCTTTCCACCAGCCAGTACAGCTGCTGATCAATTCGCTGGAAAAGATGCTTATATCATGGGATGGGGGAGAATGGACCAAAGTAAAGATCATCATCCATTTAAATAATCAGAAATTTACGTGCACAAATATTGAATTGAACGACTGAACGAAAGTTCGTTAGCTTTTTCATGGCATATTACCGTATCGTATATAGAACCTAGTAAAAAAATAACAGTTTATCTTTTCGTGATTTGCAATTTTATTAGGTAGCCCTTTTACAAATTTTCTACAAACAGCTCAAGTCAGGATCATAACTAACTCACAATGCAGCCAAATAGGAATTCCCAGCAACCTTGGTTTTAGTATCGCCAGCAATCAGCACATCTGTGCAGGTGCTGCTGGGATAAGCCCATGCCAAGTAAATAAGTTATATTATTTTATTATCTTGCAATCAACAAATAAATGAGAAAATTTAAACTATACTACATTTCTAGTCATTACACTAAATAAACTACTATATTGTTCAAAATATATTATTCAATGCTGTGATGTATACGTGTCTGTTTAGAATGACGATGGTGGTCCAATGGTGATCCAAACGCCAGATTGTTACATTCAGGTGGGCATCACGTCTGCCTACACAACAAGTACGTACAAACCCTATGCTAAACTTGATATTATTTAAATATATTGCTGTTGTATAGTTGTAATAAATAATCCATAAATTAAATTGTTCTCTTTTTAAAAATAAATCTGTTTACTTTTTTTTTCATTTTAAAAGACTGTGCAACGAATGCAGCTAGCGTCTACACTAACGTGGCATTTTTCAGGGATTGGATTGATCAGTATGCGACCCCCCAATACTTCATACAAATTCCAACGATTCAAAATTTAATGGCCAACAACAACCCATGGTGATGATGTATGGAATCGATGAAAACCAAACATACTAAATTCCATTTTTGAATCTCGCGCGATATGTGAATTATACGTAGTGCTGTTGCATATTGGATGTCTACTATATTCTGCTGTATCATTCGTCTTCTCCTTATATTGATTATTTCCACTTTTTATCTCTACCTCTGGAAACTTTTACTTTCTTTGCGTTCATAAGGCTCTGACTCGTCCAACAAAAATCACTTGATGCGTCTTGGATTTCTTTTCTTTCAATAAACTTTATAAATTTGCCGCGATGATCAACGTGTTTCCGCTGCGTTTACCTTACAAACAAAAAACAATAATAATAATGATTTTATTAAGACTTTAATAAAGATGGTTCACTGGTTGATGTATAAACTGGAAATCAACCAATTATAACAAGTGAAACATTCGTGCTGGACTGCTGATACGTGACAAAACTGATGATAAGAATGGACCGTTTGAAATATTTATGATTTTAATGGCACTCTCAGCCTCAGTTTTTAAGCGATATTCGATGTGTGAGAAATGAGACCAATACGAGAAAAATTATCAGTAAAAGTTGAGCCCATAATCTAGAGTGTAATAGTATATATCTTTGATAGATTTTTTTAAAAGCTCATATACAAGCTTATATATAGTATTATTATACATGGTATATTGTAGGACTTTAATAAAAAAAACAGCGTCATTTTTAAATAAGAAAGAATATTCGTGATTATTGTGCAACAACGTAGGCTATCATTGTGTTTAGAATACATGCTTATACTCCACTCTTTGCATATAGGCTATGTAATACCATATATACCACATGTTGTACCTAGTATTCAAACCTTTATTATTTAGCTCTAATCACAATTATAATTATTCTGAATTTTTTAAATCTTTATTTCCAACTGCGGTTTATTATTGGGTGAGAGACGTTGGCAACAAGTGAACGAGATTCTCACAATGTCATTTAAGTCAAATGCAAATGTCGCATCATTAACCGGTTTTGATTTTGTTACTTCAAAGCAGGGTCGCTAACCATATATATAATTCTAACGAATGGAACAAAGAAAATAATGGAATAACTTAAGCCACAACTAAAACCAAATACGGTGTAACTTGTTATATATACCAGCAGAATGGTGACTTTTCATGGGGAGCACTGACTTAATTGTTCAGTTCCTTTTATTCTTTATATTTATCTGATTATTTGTATTGGGCGTTTTCTCAACGTTCGCCATCTCGTAACATAAAATGAGTGCGGATAGGGATTGAAAATTCAGACGCATCTCAAGAGCTGGACGAAGGAAAACTACTTCATCGATCAATTCACTGCTTCATAGGTAATAAATAAAAAGAGAAGAATTCGATAGAATTGAATGTTATAACATTTGTATGTGGGCATCATAGTGGAAATGCGTGGAAATGTAATTGTCTGACAGGTTCTGCGGACTCTATACGTGACGACAAGAATGTTCCAACTTCCTCGTTTTGCAATTTTCTTATTGGCGGCCGTTCATCTACTTCTTTTCTCCATCTGCCCAGTCAGCAGCCGCATCTATCGTACGAAAGATGCCGTCGTCATCGAAGGTTAGACCATTTTTCAAATTAAATTCTTTCTAGAAATACATATAAAAAGAAATATTATTCTTCAAATGTACAAGCCTATAAAGTATAGGATTGTCCTTAATTAGTTTTTTTTCTTCAAATCTTTGTAAAAATGTTGTCTTATAAATGTATTCAGATGTATAATATACATATCAATATATGATGTTCGTCATCTGCAACAATAAGCTTTATAAGCTTCAATAATTTTCCAAAATAAGAATATCGGATGGACATCAAATAAATGTCAATACGCTCAGCATCATCTCGTACGAATTTTTTTAAGTTGACATGGCGATTGAACCGTCGACTCGGTCAGTAAGGAGCAACCGTGGAAATCCTGTAGCAGCGATCCCGATGCCGTACCCACTCAATCCGTATTATAGCGGCCTCTATCAACAGCAACAGCCAAATTTTCTGTCCTGGTTTTACCCATTGCGTACCAATCAACAACCACTCAGCAGTAGTGTCTCTGATGTAATAGCAGCAGCCAAAACCCCTGAAGCGAAGCAACAGCAGACAATAACATCCTGTGGGGATGGACCTCCTTCACCACCCCTACTAAGGAGTACACCTGGAATCACCCCGCCGGTGGTCAGCATCGTCGGTGGAACCGATGCCATTCCGAATTCTTGGCCTTTTATCGTGAGTCATGCATTTATCGTTGAATAAGTTTCGAATACATCCTTAAACGATATAATGATGAGTTCATTGTTAAATACATAATTTTAATGATTTGTAATGATTTTCCAAATTATATTAGGTGGGTCTGAGGAGACCCGGAGTTACTGTTACCGGCGTATTTTGCGGGGGATCTTTGATTTCTCCGACGAGAATCCTTACAGCGGCTCACTGCGTTAACACGTAAGACATTTTGTTTCGAGACGGAGAGCGATATTTAGCTTACTATATTTTGCTATTTTTTATTTATCAATCTATTATTGTAGTTTAACGATTTCCGATATTTCAACCATAACTGTGAGTCTCGGTATGCACACCCAAGGAAATCTCCCAAACACAATCAACGACGCACAGCAGACGAGGAGGGTCATTCGTGCTGTTTACCATAGCGATTTCTTGAAGAAAACATGGGTACCCTATTTTCGAGTCGTTATATTACATTAACTCGATTAATTATAGGCCTAAAGCCTCTTAATACAGCCAATCAGCCATGCTGTTGATGGTGCATATTACTATAATAAACACAAGCGTTATATATATGTCCCATTGTATATCATATAGTTGGTGGTAGTGTATAGTTATTTGCTCTTTAATTTACTCTATGTATATATGCCATATTTCAATGGCATATATACAACTTCAGTTTTAAAAATCTTAATGCAATCTTTTCTGTTGTGCGGAACTTTGATACAAGTATTGATTATTACGAATATCATAAATTGATATATCTCTATTGGTATATATACATGGCAGCAAAATGACATTGCCATCTTGACGATCGACCCACCCGTCGTATACTCGAAGGATATTTCACCCGTTTGCTTGCCACCAGCCAGTACGGCCGCCGATCAATTCGCTGGAAAAGATGCGGCCATTATTGGATGGGGTTTATTGCAATTTAGTAAATAATTTTACTAATTATCATGAGTGAAGTGCGAAAAAGATCCTTGTGGTCCCTTTTCCAAAGTGAACATTTTTTAAAATTGAAATAAGTTAATAATTTGCAAATGCATATATGCCTTAATCGCTTACCCATCTTTTCACTTTTAGCCGGAACGTTTCCTAATGCCCTAAGGCAAACTACCGTCCAGGTTATCCCTCAAGCAACATGCAATCAATTTTGGGGTCAAACTTCAGCTATTCCTCCTGTTATATTCGAGGCTATATTAAACCAGCACGTCTGCGCAGCGGCTGCTGGAAAAGACACCTGCACAGTAAGTCAAATGGTCTGTAAAAAAGATATTAGACCTAGGGCTATATATAGCCCTATATATAGGCCTATAGTTGATGAACATTCAACATAATAGACCCCTATTATATTTATGAGTCACACCAATGAGTTATTTACCGTACTTAATTTTATTACGTGCCGTACGTGATTATCTTAGTATAATCTTTTAGGGTAAATACTAGGCTATACATGTATTTTTCTTCACAGGGTGACAGTGGCGGACCGATGATCGCCCAATTAACAGAAGGATCGACTACGTGGACTCAGATCGGAATCACCAGCTTTGGAAAGGGTATGTACAGTCATTTACACTAGTTCTTGCAAATTCCTATAAAATCAATGGTGTTTTATTTACTTTCAATAAAGATTGTCCAGCGGACAAGAATAAACCCAGCGTCTACGCTAACGTGGCATATTTCAGGGACTGGATTGATCGGTACACGATTTATGAATGATCACGACGACATAACATTTTCAACCATTCGAAAACCGTACCGCAGCTATATTTAGGCCTATATGTTTAACAGTTAAAACGTAACTTTTTTATCCCCAAAATTGTATTAAGTTTTACTTAGATGGTGCTGACTGCTGATCTTATATATCTTATACTATTTTACATATATGTCTATATAAAGCGATGTGCATGGAGAGAAAAAAAAAACAATTACTTGTGTCCTGACTTTTATTTGGCGATGGTTAAAGTTCAAAATCAAAATCATCATTTGTACCGTATTGATTGTCGATTTTCTATACAATAATCATAAGGGCGACGAGGAATAAGTCAGCACAGCAGCTCCGTGATGTTGCTTATTATTGTTTGTCTGGTTAATTGAATGTTTTGTGCACTTTTGGTTTTAATAAGGTGATTTAACATTGTATCTGTAACATCTGATGCGGTAAAAAAAATATCGATTGGATTCCATTTAACCAGCACTCTCGCATTTGGGAATGACCAATGACGGCAATGTTTCACCATTCACATAGCACTGATTTTCGGATGTGCGGTGATGTGCTGTGATGTGCTGGTTAGTTATTTTTCACACATTTTAATTCGATTGTTGATTTGATCAAATTGTGACAAATAAGTATTTATTTGTACACTTCTCACGTAAGACGAGTTTTTTATATTACATTAATTTTTTTAAATATTTTTTTTCTAGAAAAAATGTGTTGATTGATATTTGCAGTTAAATTCACGTAAGTGTCGGTAGATGTAGTCAGACGGTTCTAAGGTTTTCAAAAAGCGCAAACAAAACTAACTGGTTTTTCACGTTGCTTTTGATTCCGCTGTTGTTCTTGGAAATCAGAACATTCTGTTATTTCAGAGGATCTTGTCATGTTTTCTTAACTGGTTTGTCTATATTTTAATGCACTACGCGGTACTTCAGAAACAGTAAATAAAATACAAGCCCATCGACAAGCCAAGTACAAAGGAAATTAGTAGAGGCATAGGAACAGTAAAAAAACAAAAAAATTCTTATTTGATTCGTTGGCTTTAATGAATTTAATAGCCATTTTTTAAATTTATAGCTAAATAATACACGACAATTTATTGTCTTGAACGTTCGTGTTCATATCAGGTCCAGTCGGGTCCAGCTGCTCGTGCGGGTATTGATAATGTTGGCTTATTAATACAATGTCCATGGATTTGTTGAAGCATTGGACAGACAGTGAAGGTCAACATTATACAGTTCCCGACCACACCTGATTGCTAAATGTCGCATGGTCAACCAGTTTTTATCTTATTTGAATTCGATTAATAATTCTTCCTTTGTAACGTTTGATTTGAAACCCCCGTGCATGTAAACCAGTTTTTTATCTGAAATTCACCTTTAGGGCTTTGGCTTAAGTTCAATCATTCTGGCGTTCAACGTTTTTTGGTAATTTCCTATACGTATGTATATGCAAGCTGAATCGCTGACCTTCGAAGCAGTTCAATGAATTTGCCGTACATATATTGTAGATTAAATTCCTGAACAACAATCAACAATCTGACATAACCACATACATGCTACACTCCAATTAGGTGGAGTTCAACGCTTTGTTCATCAAAAAAACCAAAAAGAAAACATCTTGGAAAGCTATATTGTTAGATCATTTAAAACAAATAGCGAGATGCGTTTAAACTGACGAGACATTTTGTCAGCAGGGGCTGGATATAAAAACACATACGGTATACATGAATATAAAGTGAATCGCTTATTCTTTGCGATCCTATTTAATCATTTCGAATTCGATAGATGACACTGCTATATGCGTAATAATGATACATATGTGTATCGGTTTAAGGCATCAAGGATCGATTTATATTTAGAGAATCATTTCCAAGAAAGATTTTAAAAGAAGAAAACAAATATGCGTTGTTCAATTGGCAGATTTTCTTCATTCTTTTGTCAACAAGCCAACTCTACGGTGTCAATCCAAAAACAGACATCTCAAGGTTCTTATTTTTCGTATTCAAGAAACTTGGAGAACAAGGCGATGCCACCCAGTAGATGCTGTATCCCCCAGTAGACTGTCCACTGCTGCTGCCCCTCGTAGCCTATCGTTAATACTGAATGAATTGCGTAAAACTAATAAACCATTGCACATTTTCAAACTTAAATTGGAAAGTATTTGTTCAGATTTGTAAAATCCCAGTAGGTCCTATCTGTCGTGTTCAGCCCGACAGATGTATACAAGTAGTAAAGGCCTATTTGGCAGATTAAATTTATAAACAGCCTACCTATAACATTTTGTTGCAACTGGGTCTTGTCATTTTGTGAAGTCAAGAAAATATCTCGATAATTAGGATAATTTTTAATAAATATGGTGTCCAAATATATTTTATGAGAAAAACAATTTGCGGGGAATCCCCTAGAGCTCCTCCTCCTCAAATCGGTGCATTTCGTTTTGTCTTTAGGAATAATATAAGACAAAAAAAGAATTTAAATGATTGTCTTCATTTTTTATTTGTATTCATTTCGTGAAAGGGCGTTTCAAATACTGGCACTTCAAATATACGGAAAGGGCGTTTTCTCAACATTCGCAATCGCGAAATAAAAAGAGCGCGGCTCGCGTAGCAAATTCAGACGCGCTCCGGACTCTTTTACGCGACGACGAGAATGTCACGACTTGCTCATTTTGCGCTTTTCTTCTCCTCGGCCGTTCATCTTCTTATTTTTTCCATCTGCCCGGTCAGCAGCCGCATCTACGAAACGAATGACGCCGTCGTCATCGAAAGTTAGTACAATATACAATTTATTTTTATAAATTCAATATTCGAACCAATTTTGTTCCTTTCTTCTTTACATATTTTTAAGTAATTGTTACGTTAATATTTTACAACGAATAGAATTGAAGCGATAAAATAATAAAATGTTCATTTCATGTCTTCCCCTTCCAATTTGCAGTTGATGATTCGAGGACCAGCTACTTCGGATATCGTCCTGCACCGATCCCGATGATGTACTCAATCAATCCATTCGTCAACAGTCCTTATTACCAGCATCAGCCCATTTTGTCGTCCTGGCCTTATCCTGTGTACAAGCCGTCCGAAGATATTGAAGCAGCAACTTCTAAACAGCAGAAAATTGCCTGCGGTGTTGGACCTTCTTCACCTCCTGAAAAGAATATTCCAACTGTCAGCATCGTCGGTGGATCCGAAGCTACTCCGAATTCTTGGCCTTTTATCGTGAGTGTAGACTCTTTTCTGATTATTTGAAAACCAAAGATTGTTAATAAGAATTCGTGTTGTTATAGGTGGGTCTGAGGAAATTCGGACGTTCCTCTGTGTTTTGTGGAGGATCTTTGATTTCTCCGACGAGAATTCTAACAGCGGCCCATTGCGTGAATGAGTAAGTCATTTTGGGTTGCAGATTCGATTACCGTGTTGAATAAGCGAATATTACTTGTAATCATTGCTGCGGCTTGTACTTTTCTTTTTTAAGATTATCAGTGTTTGAAACTACGACACTGACTGTGAGTCTCGGTATGCACAAGCAGGGAGATAAGAAAAATCCAGCATCCGACGCACAGCAGACGAGGAAGGTCACTCGCGTTGTGTACCACAAAGAATATAACGACAAAACAAAGGTGAGTATATTGTTGCGACTATTATATGTATGGGATGTATATAGCCTTTTATAAGATCTAAGCGATAGCACTTTATAGAAAGAATCAAATTTGATGTTGTTGCGCTATTTATTGCTATCTATTTTGGTTTTAGCTATTTGACATTGCCGTCTTGTCGATAGTGGTTCGAGTGTTATGTAGATTCAAAAACATTTTTAAAAGATTTTAATTTTGTGCTGTGTGCCAACTATACAGTATAACTAAATATATATTTTCATGTATTTTTATTGCTGGTCTTATTTTGATTTTAGGTATTCGACATTGCCGTCTTGTCGATAGACCCACCCATTACATACTCAAAGGCAATTTCACCCGTTTGCCTGCCACCAGCCAATCCGGCGGCTGATCAATTCGTCGGAAAAGATGCGGCCATCATGGGATGGGGGACATTGGTATCCGGTAAGTCTTGAATTTTTTTCATCTGGTATTATCAACTGAATTGCGATGTTCAAATTGAAGGGCCAAGAGTCTTCAGATCGCAATAATATATGATGTATACTATAATAGCTTTACATTGTTTTGAATCTTTTTAAATTCTATAGAGGGAGATCAACCCAATGAACTTCAACAAGTTACCGTAAAGGTGATTTCTAACAAACAATGTAATGTGGAGTATGCAGGTACCATAAGAAACCAGCAATTGTGTGCCAAAGCCGATGGAAAAGATTCATGTCAAGTATGATGAAGATGATAAAGATTATAACTTAATTTTCCAGAATTTTAATTAGGTACCACAAACAGTATACGCAAGCCTATATTAACTTTTATTTGAATTGTTCTAGGGTGACAGTGGTGGTCCAATAGTCGTCCAAAGATCGACAGGTTCTCCATGGACCCAAGCTGGCGTCGTCAGTTATGGAGCCGGTAAGCCTTAACAACAGATCAATATAAACGGATAAAACTGTTCTTTTGTTTTTTTTTTTTTTGCTTTTTCTTAAAATACGAGATGTTACGTCAAAATGGCATTACTATATCAGCCAAATAGCCCATTAAAATTGTTATGTCCTATACATGCTTTTCCTAATGTAGCGTTTGAATTTTTGTTTTCTTTTGACTATTTAAAGGCTGCGCGGATCCTGATTTTGCTGGCGTTTACGCGAGCGTGGCATTTTTCAGGAACTGGATCAACACCTACATGAATAACTGATGAATAATTAATCGCCATTTGAAAACCCTATTATATAATGTGTAATCAATTCAAAGTCTAGACCGACATCCAGTTTAATTGGTAATACTTATTTATGATCAATTAAAAACCCCAAAACCTAATGTATGTCAGATGGCGAAAAACACATGAAATTGATTCCCCATTAATTTTTCGTGTCGAGACACTGGCATGTTTTTCTTCTTTAATTTTGTGGCTATCCAAATAAAAAACCGCTTCGCAACATCTAAGGCTTAGAAAGTACTTCAATGATACATGATATTTGCATTATAGGCCTACGTCGTATTATGTCAAAAACAGTTGGCAAAATAAGTCACGCAAAGATGTACACAAAATAATTTTTGAAAATTGCCTTGGACTTTCCTCTTCAAAAGAATTTTTTTAAACATCATCATTAAATTGCAAAAACAATTCAAGTCACGAAATCATGTCACGTCATGAGCGGTCATAAATATACTTGCCTGACATAATTGGTGCCGTAGCCTATAAAACGTCACAATTCTCAAACGAGTTACACAAGTTGCACGTTGAAAAATAACATCGAATGGATACGAAATTTGAAAACGAGGAATTTTTACATCAGGTTGTATCTTCTTGAATAAATGATAAATTATATCACCACACATTTTGTTGACGGTGGTAGTGCACTCGATTACATAGTTATAATACCAAAAAATGATGGTCCAGAAATCCATCATTGTAACAAAAAATTCCAGAAATGAGCAAAGAATTAACAATGAAGATTGACTTTGAGACCTCTATTATCAGTATAAAAGCAAAACTGGTTTATAGTAATGTATACTGAATAAGTACTTATTATATCATTTTCATATTTGTTTGCCATCCACAAGGCCATAGCTGATTTTATGGTATCAGCTGAGACTGATGGGAGATTAAATTTAAATTAAATCAACTAATGCATCCCTAATGAAGCCCCTTGAGTCTAATGCCTTATAGTAAAGAAGAAACGGTACACATTTCAGCAATATTCAAATGTTTGCATCTTCTCATTGCAGTTTAAAAAATTTATTCCTTTCAAATTAGGATTTTGTATAAATAATAAACTGCCCAGGAAAAACATACGTACGGGAAATCTCCTCGCGAGCTCCTTTTCAAAATGCAATATACATTTCGTTTTGTCTCTCCCCGCAGGAATATTTCGTGGGGACATAATTTCAATTTATTTCGTGGGGACTTAAGTATTTAACTTTAAATAAGGGCGTTTTCTCAACGTTCGCAATCGTGAAATAAAAAGAGAGCACCAAGAGTATTAAAATTCAGACGCGTTGCAGGCTTGCAGCTAGCGTTAAGTGACGACGAGAATGTCTCGCCAACTTCTTATTTTTCGATTTTCTTCTCCGCGTCCGTTCGTCTTCTTCTTTTGTTCATCTGCCCGGTCAGTAGCCGCAGCATCTACGATACGAATGACGCTGTAGTCATTGAAGTTCAGACAATAACTAATTATTAATAATTTATTAGCTAAGTACGTACATTTGAATAAATTTGTCAAATTGAATCTAATGTTCATCCATAAAAATATATGACCTTTATCTAACTTACGTATATTTCTAGCCTACACGTCTAGGCGTAAAATTGTTCAAATATGAATATAGAATATAATATTTTTGCTACAAGTTAACTCTAATAAGTAGCCTTTATAATTGTATACACCAATGAATTTACTTTGTATTATTGGGAATATTTTTAAGTACCAGTACACGAGTACTCATTTCATGGCCAATGATGACAGCTGATAATACGAGGGCAGATAATCAACCGCCAACTCCTTCAGCAAGGAGCAGCAATTACCCTGAGAATGCTCCAGTGATCTCAATGTAGTAAGCACTCAATCCGTACTATACGGGCCCCTATCAACAGCAACAACCAACCACTCCGATCATTCCATACCCATTGCTCGAGCCGACGAGCAGCAATGTCTCTGCTTGTGTCGAAGAACAACCAGCAATTTCCCCACAATCCGTCCAAGCAGCAAAATATTGCCTGTGGCATTGGACCAGCCTCTACAACAGCAGAACGTAATACTCGAGTTGGCAGGATCTTCGGTGGAACGGAATCCTTCATAATGAAATCCGCGTGATAACGAAAGATTTCCTCGTCCGTTTGTGTATAAATTTCAATATTCACGTTTATCGATGTATGATTTTGTAACAGCATTTTAATTCATTCCAGGCGGAAGTCAATCGCTTCCACTCCAGCAAACTATACTCTGCAGATTTTAGATAATTAAAAACGTGAAAAATTCGGAGAAGATTATTTTAGTTGAAACCGTACATGAGTAAGATATTTAATTTCGAGATGAAGAGCGATATTAAGCTTATTATTTTTCTTAATTTTGTTGCTGAATCTATTATTTTAGATTATCGGTTTAATATGATATTTCAACCATGCCTGTAACTCTCGATATGCACACTCAGTGAGATGGACAATAATTTTTTTAATGACGCACAGCACACGAGAAGGGTCATTCGCGCTACTTACCATAGGGATTTCAATATTAAAACATGGGTAAGTTTATGTCGAGTCGTTACACATTTATTCCATTAATTGTACAGTCTCGTACAGCTATATATTGACGATGCATATAAACTATAATAACGCAAGCGTTATATGTCCTATTGTATAGCATAGTTCGTGTTCAAAGTATGGTTATTAAATTTCTCTTTAATATCTTTATATATTGGTATATACATTATAGGAAAATGACGAGACCATCTTGACGATTGACCCACCCGTCATATATTCGAAAGATATTCAACCCGCTGCTTGCCATCAGCCAGTACGGTTTTTTTTCTAGAAAAATGTGTTGATTGATATTTGCAGTTAAATTCACGTAAGTGTCGGTAGATGTAGTCAGACGGTTCTAAGGTTTTCAAAAAGCGTAAACAAAACAAACTGGTTTTTCACGTTCCTTTGGATTCCGCTGCTATGTCCAAACTTCCGACGATAATTAGAATGAAACCTCTCTCATTTAGTTGTTCTTGGAAATCAAAACATTCTGTTATTTAAGAGGATCTTGTCAGCATGCTTTCTTAACTGGTTTGTCTATATTTCAATACACTATGCGGCACTTCAGAAACTGTAAATAAAATACAAGCCCATCGATAAGCCAAGTATACAAATGAAATTAGTAAGGCATAGGAACAGTCCAACAAAAACATCTTTATTTGATTCGTTGGCCTTAGTTAATTTAATAGCCATTTTATTTATTTATAGCTAAATACACGACAATTTATTGTCTTGACTCTTGAACGTTCGTGTCACATCCAAACCAGTCGAGTCCAGCTGCTCGTGCGGATGTTGACTTGGATGTTGGCTTATTAATACAATGTCCATCGTTTTTTTGTATCATTGGCCAGTGAAGGTCAACATTATACAGTTCCCGACCACACCGGATTGCTAAATGTCGCATGATCAACCAGTTTTTATCTTATTTGAATTCGATTCATAATTCTTCCTTGTATAATAATTTGTTTGATTTGAAACCCCCGTGCATGTAAACCAGTTTTATCCGAAATTCACCTTCAGGGCTTTAGATTAAGTTCAATTATTTTGGCGTTCAACAGTTTTTGGTAATTTCGTACGTATACAAGCTGAATCGCTGACCTTCGAAGCAGTTCAATGCACCATACTACATATATTGCAGATTAAATTCCTGAACAACAATCTGACATAACCACATACATGCTACACTCGAGTTAGGTGGAGTCCGACGCTTTGTTGATCAAAAAAAGGAAACCATCTTGGAAAGCTAATGTTAGATCATATAAAACAAATAACGAGATACGTTTACACTGACGAGACATTTTGCCAGCATGCAGAGGCTGGATAAAACACATACGATACATGAATAAAGTGAATCGCTTATTCTTTGCGACCCTATTTAATCATTCCGAATTCGATAGATGACACTGCTATATGCATGCGTAATAATGAATTGAATAATGATCCATATGTGCATCGGTTTAAGGCACCAAGGATCGATTTATATTTAGAGAATCATTTCAAAGATAGATTTTTTAAAAAAGAAGAAAACAAATATGCGTTGTTCAATTGGCAGATTTTCTTCATTCTTTTGTCAACAAGCCAACTCCAGCCAACTGTATTGTTTGAAAAAAAGGTGTCAATCCAAAAACAGACATCTCAAGGTTCTTATTTTTCGTATTCAAGAAGTTTGGAGAACAAGGCGATGCCACCCAGCAGTAGATGTTGTATCCCCCAGTAGACTGTCCACTGCTGCTGCCCCTCGTAGCCTATCGTCAATACTGAATGAATTGCGCAAACCTAATAAACCCTTGCACATTTTCAAACTTCAATTGGAAAGTATTAGTCAGATTTGTAAGACGCATCGATAAAAATGATTGCAATATCGTATGTAGATCCCAGTAGGTCCTATCTGTCGTGTTCAGCATGAAAGATGTCCAAGTACAAGCCTAAATTTGGCAGATTAAATTTATAAACAGTCTAACACTTTGTTGCATCTGGGTCTTGTCACTTGATTAGTTCAAGAAAATATCTCGATAATTAGGATACTTTAAATAAATATGGTGCCCAAATATATTTGATGAGAAAAACAATTTGCGGGGAATCCCCTGGAGCTCCTCCTACTCAACTCGGTGCATTTCGTTTTGTCTTTTGACTCTTAGGAATAATAATAAGACGACAAATAAGGAATTTAAATTTTCCTCATTTTTTTTTCAGTTGAATTCGTTTCGTGAAGAATAAACACTTGAAATACGGAAAGGGCGTTTTCTCAACATTCGTAATCACGAAATAAAAAGAGCGCGACCCGCGAAGCAAATTCAGACGCGCTCCGGACTCTTTTACGCGACGACGAGAATGTCCCGACTTCCCCTTTTTGCAATCTTCTTCTCCTTGGCCGTTCATCTTCTTATTTTGTCCATCTGCCCGGTCAGCAGCCGCATCTACGAAACGAATGACGCCGTCGTTATTGAAAGTTAGACAATAATTTTTTTTTAATTCAATATTCGAATCAATTTTGTTTCTTTATTCTTTTTTAATATTTTAAAGTAATTGTTACTTAAATATTTTATGGCGAAAAGAATTGAAGCGATAAAATATTAACGTTCATTTTATGCCCCCCCCCCCCTCCAATTCGCAGTTGATGATTCGAGGACCAGCTACTTCAGAAATGCACCTGCGCCGATCCCGATGATGTACTCAATCAATCCATTCATCAACGGTCCTTATTACCAGCAACAGCCCATTTTGTCGTCCTGGCCGTATCCTGTGTACAAGTCTACCGAAGATATTGAAGGACCAAATTCTAGACAGCAGCAAATTGCATGCGGTGATGGACCTTCTTCACCTCCTGAAAAGAGTATTCCAACGGTCAGCATCGTCGGTGGATCCGAAGCCACACCGAATTCTTGGCCTTTTGTCGTGAGTGTAGACCCTTTTCTTACTAAACGTTTTGACGAATCGATTATCATCAACAAACAGACTCTTATTAAGAATTCGTGTTCTTATAGGTGGGTCTGAGGAAATTCGGACGTTCCTCTGTGTTTTGTGGAGGATCTTTGATTTCTCCGACGAGAATTCTAACAGCGGCCCATTGCGTGAATGAGTAAGTCATTTTGGGTTGCAGATTCGATTACCGTGTTGAATAAGCGAATATTACTTGTAATCATTGCTGCGGCTTGTACTTTTCTTTTTTAAGATTATCAGTGTTTGAAACTACGACACTGACTGTGAGTCTCGGTATGCACAAGCAGGGAGATAAGAAAAATCCAGAACATGACGCACAGCAGACGAGGAAAGTCACTCGCGTTGTGTACCACAAAGATTACAACGACAAAACAAAGGTGAGTCTGTTGTTGCGACTATTATATGTAGTATAGCCTTTGTAAGATCTAAGCGATAATACTTGCACGAAAGAATCAAATGTGATGTTGTTGCTATTTATTGCTATTAACTATTTGGTTTTAGGTATTCGACATTGCCGTCTTGTCGGTAGACCCACCCATCACATACTCAAAGGCAATTTCACCCGTTTGCCTGCCACCACCCAATCCGGATGCCGATCAATTCGTCGGAAAAGATGCGGCCATCATGGGATGGGGAGACTTGGAATCCGGTAATTCTTGAATTTTTTTCATCTGGTACATTATCAACTGAATGACGAATTAGAAATTGAAGGGCCAAGAGTCTTCAGATAGCAATAATATATAATATAGTGATGTATACAGTAGACTATAATCGCTTCTCATTTGTTTTGAATCTTTTTAAATTCTATAAGATGGAAATCAACCGAATGCACTTCAACAAGCTACCGTCAAGGTGATTTCTAACGCACAGTGTAATGTGCCGTATGCAGGTACCATCAAACGACAGCAATTCTGTGCCAAAGCCGATGGAATAGATACATGCCAAGTAAGATGAAGATCATTTCTAATTTGATTTTTCGAAATAGTATGTGTTGACTTAGCTAGGTATTACCACACACAGTATACGCAAGACTATATTAACTTTGATTTAAATTTTCTAGGGTGACAGCGGTGGTCCAATAGTCGTCCAAAAATCGACAGGTTCTCCCTGGACCCAAGCTGGCGTAGTTAGTTTTGGAGTCGGTAAGCCCTAACAACAGATCGATTTAAAACAGTTTTTTGTTTTTATTTTTTTATTTTCTAAAAATACGAGACGCCGCGTCAAAATGTCACTACAATATTAGAATAATAATTCATGTAAACCTATACATACTTTAACTAACGTAACATTTTTTGGCTGGTTTTTTGTTTTTACTATTTAAAGGCTGTGCGGATCCGAAATATCCTGGCGTTTACGCGAGCGTGGCATTTTTCAGGACCTGGATCAACACCTACATGAATAGTTAATCGCCATTTGGAGACCCTTTTATATATTGAGTAATCACTCCAAAGTCCAGCAGCTAATTTAGACCAACACTCAGCTTAATTGACAATTCTTATCTAAGATCAATTAATAGACCAGAACCTTATGTATGTTAGAATTGTTAGATGACAAAAAACACATGAAATGGATTCCCCATTAATTTTTCGTGTCGAGACGCTGGCTTTTTTTTCTTAATTAATTGTGTGGCTATCCAAATAAAAAACAGCTACGTAATGTCTTAAGTAGAAAGTACTTCAATAATATATATTATATTGGCATTATACGTCGTATTACGAAAAAAAAAAAAAAACTGTTGGCAAAATAAGTTAGGCAAAGATATATATATAACATGATAATTTTAGAAAATTTCCTGTCCAGAGAGTTGAGCGCACCAATTTATTCTCAAGTCGCCATTAAAGTATAAAAGCTAGGACTTTGCTCTTCAAAAGAATCTGTCCAACGTTATCATTAAATTGCAACCAAGTAACAAAATTATATCACTTACTCACGTCATGAACGGTCATGAACATACCCACATGCCTGACATAATTGCATGGTGCCGTATATCCACTATATCCTATAAAAGGTCACAATTCACAAAAACGAGTCACACAAGTTGCACGACGAAAAACAATGATCGAATGGTTGCGAAATGTGAAAATGAGGAACGTTAGGAGGGTGGGGGGGGGGATATGAAGCAAATGCGTAGAACTGTTTGCTGCATCAGGTTCTATTTATCTTCTTGAATTTTGGAAGCAAAGAATCGAGTTGGCAATAAAATATGGATCATACAAATAATATCACCGCATTTTGTTGACGTGATGTGGTGGTAGTGCTTAGCTATAATACCAACAGTGGTGGTCCAGAACTCCATTGAAACAAAAGAGTCAAGAAATAAGCAAAGAATTAACAATTGACTTTGAGATCTTCACCAGTATCAAAACAAAACTGGTTTATATTAATGTATACTGAAACTTACTCATTATCATTCTCCGTGTTGTTTGCCATCCACAAGGCCACAGCTGATTTTATGGCATCAGCTGGGACTCTGCATGGGAGTTTAAATTTGAATTAAATCCTGACATTTTGCTGATTTTGCATGGTCTGAAGCCCCTTGAGTCTAAAGACTTATATTAAAGAGGAAACAGTACACATTTAAGCAATATTCAAATTCTCTTCTTATTGCAATTTAAAAAAATGTATATTCTTTTCAAATTAGCCTTTTGTAAAAATAATGAACTGCTTAATAGGAAAAACATTTTACGGGAAATTCCCTAGCGAGCTCCTCCTCAAAATGCAAATATACACTTCGTTTTGTCTTTCCCCGCAGGAATATTAATTAGATGACAAAAAAGGAATTGAAATGTCGACATTTTATCATTTGAATTTTTTTTCGTGTGGATACCTATGGTACTTAACTTTAAATCAGGGCGTTTTCTCAACGTTCGCAATCGTGAAATAAAAAGAGAGCATCGAGAGTAATGAAATTCAGACGCGTTGCAGCTAGCGTTACGTGACGACGAAAATGTCCCGACTTCCCCATTTTGCAATTTTCTTTTCCGCGGCCGTTCATCTTCTCCTTTTCTCCATCTGCCCGGTCAGCAGTCGCATCTACGAAACGAATGACGCCGTCGTCATTGAAGGTTAGACAATAATTTATTATTACTAAATCATTACATTGTATGTATACGTACATTAGAATAAATTAGTCACATTAAATCTGTAATGCCGATCAATATTATATAAATTTTCTCTAACTATATTGCTGGTTTACATGTCTAGGCGTGGTATTTTTTAAATAGAAATATAGAATACTATTTTTGCAACATTAACCTTAATTAGTAGTCTATGTTGTTTACACGCATGAATTTCGGCACGTTATATTATTAGGTATATTTTTAAATACAAGAGTATACAGACTGGAAAATAGTTTAAAAAATGAATGATATAAAACGTTCACTTCATGATCAATGATGGACAGTTGATGATACGAGGGCCGATAGTCAACCACCAACTCGTTCAGCAAGGAGCAGCAATTATCCTGGGAATCCTGCAGCGATCCTTATTCCGTACGCACTCAATCCGTACTACACCGGCCCCTATCAACAGCAACAGCCGAACACTCCGATCATTCCGCACACATTGCACGATCCGACGAGCAGAAATGTCTCTGATGTCGAAGACGGACCAGCAACTTCCCCTCAATCCAAACAGCAAAATATTGCTTGTGGTGTTGGACCGGCCTCTATAACTGGACGTAATACTCGAGTTGGCAGGATCTTCAGTGGAACCGAATCCGAGAAAAATGCTTGGCCTTTCATGGTAAATACAGATATGAAATGGCAACTTTTATATACAATAATGGTATTATAGTTAAACTGATAAGGACGAATTATGCTGGAAATTTCAATAGGTGGGTCTGAGGAAATCTGGAGTTCGTGACGTTTTTTGCGGAGGATCTTTGATTTCTACAACAAGAGTTCTAACAGCTGCCAGATGTATTGAAAAGTATAAGAAATTTAATGACTTTCCCCATGAAACGTGACAAGAGCTTTAATACGATTTGAATTTCTGATTGTTTTTAAAAATTATTTACAGATTATCCATAAGGGCGATAAAGACTTTGACTGTGAGTCTTGGTATGAGCAACCAGGGAAATACAGATAAAGATCTACCTCATGACGCACAAGTGGTCAGGAGGGTCACTCGCGCTGTGTTCCACAAAGATTATAACGCCAAGACAAATGTGAGTATATTAGGCTATTGCGAGGCTATATTATATTATACGCAGACTTTATATTTGCAAAATTATAATTGATTCCAAGTCTTATTTTCATGCAGTCTTTATTTTGATTCGTTTTTAGATAGATAGAATTTGAAACACAAGTTTAATTAGAACCAATTGGTATTGCGCTTCCTAAAATATTACGGTATTGACTTAATCATTTTGTTACATGTAACAGTTCAACGACGTCGCCATCTTGACGATTGACCCACCCGTGATCTACACGAAGGCTATTTCACCCGTTTGCTTGCCGCCAGCTAGTGTTACCGCAGTCGATCAATACGCTTTTAAAGATGCCGTCGTTATGGGATGGGGAATTTCTGAATTAGGTAAAAATATTATGCGAGATTTGATTTGATTAATGTGAAATTAACTAAAGATTGATAAAGATCTCCTCCAAATTGCTCCGAACATTTTAATATTTATACGGATATCGATCTATGATTTTGTATAATAACTGCATTTGCATTTATTCCAGGCGGAAGTCAATCGCTTCCACTTCTGCAAACTGTTTTACAGATTTTTTCAAATGAAATATGCAAAAAATTGGGAGATTATTCTAGTTTAAACCAGCAACTATGTGCAGGTTCAGTCGGAACGGACATCTGCACAGTAAGTGAACAGTTATTAGGCTTTTATTTGTTGACATTATGTCCCCTCATGTTCGTGTATTTTTTGTAGAATGACTATGGCGGACCAATGGTTGCCCAATTAAAAGCCGGTTCGACTTCATGGACCCAGGTCGGCATCAGCAGCCGTACCCTTGGTATGTATAAACCTATATTACATTCGATAATTTGATGCATCATATTACATAAAATTAATTTTATTTTAATTCGTTTAACAACTCTTTAACTAGGCTGCGCAGAGGCTAATAAGGAAACAAACAGCCTTTTCACTAACGTCGCCTATTTCAGGAACTGGATCAATACCTACATGAATGATAATTAGGCCTAATATCCGACCCTATTATTACATGTGTTATCACTTCAAACCCCCTGATTGGCATTTTCCAGACTTCAATGACACAATGTTTTAAATTTTGGTTTAAGCCTATAGGCTACCGTTTCTATATAAAGCCATCAAAAACATAATGTTGATTTAATGAACACAATCACATCTATAATTAATAAGCTTATGGTGATGATGTGTTATTCGACGATTGTGTCTTTTTGATTGTAGCTATCTTTATTTTTCCGTTTATATTCTTATGCTGTTATATCCTGTTCCTTTTTTTTAATGTTCAGAGAATAATAGTGCAATGGGTGCATTCCTTCTGTTTCGGTTGATCCTTATTTACAAAAAATCACCATAGCCTCATCTGTAGTTATGCCTAATACACTTTAATTTTTAAATTTCGATAGTTGCTATGACTTGCTGTAATTTACGTTTTGTATTAATAAATAACATATATACAGTAGGCTATAAGCTATCCAAGAAATGAAAAATGCAGTGATGAATGTTGGGCAATGCAAATTAATCAATTCAATTATATTACTGCATATAGACTATTAGTGTATAAATATATATTTTAATTAGACGTGACACAACGACGTGTTCTTTCATTTTCAAGATTTGTCACCCTTGCTGCCGTGCTGATTCTATACTTTCGGATCTCTGGATTGCATATAGCCAGCTTAGTTTATTAAAAAATATAAGGCCAAATCTGATTGCGATATATAGACCTATCGCTGCTAGGAAATATGGAAAAAGATGTTATATTATGAAGATATACACAAAAACTCCAATTTGACGTAGAAAATTTAGATATACAGTAAGATATAAGTTCGTCTCTCTCAACTCCCAAAGTTCAATGTATATATTGCTCAATACCTATTTTTAATTTTGAAGCCTATCCGCTTTAGCTATCTATATTAAACAACGAAGACACATTATATTACTTCATCTATAAAAATGAAGAAACATTTGTGTAATTGATTAAGCCAGTTAAATTTGATGGAGTTGGCAACAACTCTTTTATTACATATAATTATGTGTAGTATCTCCACGATTTGTTGGTTCATTGAACAGTGAAGGTCAGTATGAGGATGCAGCTCTCCACGTATTGACCACACCTGATTGCAAATATATATGTATCATCGATCGTGAACCCCGTTTTATCTTTGTGCAGCAGCTGCCACGTCCAAACTGGTTGAATCACTTTCAATACCTTTTGTGTTCAAGGTTCAGCAGCAGATGGTAAGCATGCTGACCTTCGTAGCTATTTCATGCAAATTTGCTCATATCAGATTGAACAACACATTTATTCGACACTGATTTTGATGCATATTTGCCGGAGTTTATTGATGCAATTTAGGCATAAATAAATATAGTGATATTGTAAGCAAATAAAGGCTTTAATTACAGTTTGCATAGGATGGGCTGATATAAGCGCGTTTGCTGGAAGATCCAATTATAGGGCATTGTAAGAAAGCTATAAAGAGAGGGCTTAAAGAAAATCTTCTTAAGCTTTAAGAACTATTGTGGAATCAAATATTACTAGAATTTATTACTACTTAATCAGTCAACTTTATCAAACAAATTGTAATGGAAAAAATAAATGATGTGAAGTCCCAATTTGATATTGCGAAGAAAAACCGTTTTGCGGGAAATCCCCTGTTAACTGTTGAGATCCTCTTCAAATCGATTAATCGATGCATTTCTTTTATCTTTTCTCTGCGGAGAGAATAATTAAATACGACAAAAAAGGAATTTTTACATTTTTACATTTTCTGTTGATTTTTTTGGTTTTTGATTCTGAAGAATTACTTAAATCAGGGCGTTTTCTCAACGTCCGCAATCACGAAATAAAAAGAGCGTGGCACTATAGACGAGAATTCAGACGCGTTCCGGACTCAAGTGACGACGAGAATGTCCCGATTTCTTCATTTTTCGCTTTTCTTTTCCGCGGCCGTTCATCTTCTTCTTTTTTCCATCTGCCCGGTCAGCAGCCGCATTTACAAAACGAATGACGCCGTCGTCATCGAAGGTTGGACAAAATAACGTATTTTTAATTTAAATAGTTCATTTGTTTTTTCAATAAGAAATTCAATCAATCGAATTTGATTTCGCAAATGTATTAACAGCAGTCGTTGCAAAACCTATACATGTCACAAGATATTTTCTTGCTAGGCTATACATTGCTATATCCTACATGCCTAACATTATATTGAAATGTTTTTTTTGTTAACAGGAAATATTCTATATCGTTGTAACACCAATTTAGTTTCCAATAGTTTAATTTTAAATAAGTATTTCATACACATAGAATTACTGAATTATAAATGATTGAATAACGCGTTCATTTGATGTCAAATTGTCAATAATGGACAGTTGATGTTACGGGAGCAAGCAACTTGGCCAGTGAACCGTCGATTCGTTCAGCAAGGAGCAGCATTTACCGTGGAAATCCTGCAGCGATCCCGATTCCGTACGCACTCAATCCCTACTACGCCGGCCTCTATCAACAGCCACAACCAAATTTCCCGTTCTGGCCATACGTTTTGCTTCAGCCGGCCAGCAGCAGTGTCCCTGAAGTCAAAGACGAACCAGCAACTTCCCCTCAATCCAAGCAGCAAAATATTGCCTGTGGAGTTGGACCCGCTTCACCACCCCAGAGGAGCACTCCAGTTGTCGGGATCGTTGGTGGATCCGAAGCCATTCCCAATTCCTGGCCTTTCATTGTGAGTTTATGAAATTTTAACGGATAATAATGTAATGGGGACTGTTCAATGACTAAATTAGTTGGCTTAATTGCTATTGAATTCATTTCTTAGGTGGGTCTGAGGACCGATCCTGATGTTGGCTCAAGAGGGAGTGTGTCCTGCGGAGGATCTTTGATTTCTCCGACGAGAATCCTAACCGCGGCACATTGTGTCAACGAGTAAGAAACTTAAGTCAATTTCAATTCAATCACGGATTATTCGAAATAGTCGTTTGAATATAATTTTAGATTGACAGTTTCTGAAATTGAATCCATGACTGTGAGTCTTGGCATGCACACTCAGGGACATGTTGACAAAACATTCAATGACGCTCAGCAGACGAGGAGGGTCACTCGTGTCGTGTACCACAAAGATTATAACGCCGGAACCTCTGTGAGTATATTGCAAGAATGAGCTAAGTATAGTTTACATTGTAGTACACATGTGCATGCAGACTGCAGGCCTGCAGGAAAAAGTTTGTTAATCTGACTATATAAAAGAAATTTTTTTTTTTGTTCAAACTTGACATGCATATTTAAAAATAATTGAGTTGCGCTATTTATATTGCTGACTCTATTTTATTGAAACATTGCAGCTTTTTGACATTGCCATCTTGACGATAGACCCACCCATTTCCTACTCGAAGGTAATTTCGCCCGTTTGTCTGCCACCTGCCAGTACCGCTGTCGATCAATTCTCTGGAAAAGATGCGGCCATCATGGGGTGGGGAGCATTGAAATCCGGTAAGAATAATTATGTTATGAATTTTTGGTTTGGCATTATCAGCTCAGTGTACGAAATGAAGGGCGCGAATTTAAGCGAAAAGATTCCTTTTCTTGTAGCCGTTTATTTTATTTAGAAACCAAAACGCAATGTTATGACAGGACTATATTTAACGAGTAAACGCTATATTTGTTTATATTCTTTAGGGGGAAAACAACCGAATGAACTTCAAGAAAATACCGTCCAGGTGATTTCATTGGCAGATTGCAAAAAGAAATATGAAAAACCTGGAAACATTATCCTTAATCAACAAGTCTGTGCAAGTGCAGCTGGAAAAGACACCTGCCAGGTAAAATCTCTCGTTTTTTTACTATAATTCACTCAAAAATTATGACATGCATATCAATAAACATGTCATATTTAAAAACAGCAATTCTTATTTAGAGAGTCTTGGATAATATCAATAGTTTAAATGTTTTATTTCATTTTAGGGTGACAGTGGTGGGCCCTTGGTCGTGCAATTAAAAGGCGACGGTTCTCCTTGGACCCAAGTTGGCGTCGTCAGCTATGGAATTGGTATTGCGTCAATTTCCTCTTCAACTATATACAAACACATACAAACACCAAATTCAATATATTTTTTATATTTTTTATTTGAAGGCTGTGCGGATCCAAAATATCCTGGCGTTTACGCGAGTACGACATTTTTCAGGAACTGGATTAACACCTATATGAATGACTAATCATCGTTTTAGACAACGCATGCAGCCCTCTAGAATCATTATATTCCGTTTCGAGGACCAGCAGTTAACAGACGATAGTATGGTGTCATTGCTGATGCTTATTTTTCATAACCAGTTGAGGAACCTAAGAAATCCATGCAAGTCCACTCACTGTTAACACTGAATTGGATGCTCTTTATAGTTACTTTATTTTTTTTTTCTGTTTTCTCACTATCAATAAGAACACATTAATAATATTTTTTTTTATCTTCTTCGATAATTTGGTTCTTCTAACTTTTAAAATAATCTCTCTTGAATTTCTTGAATTCTGAATAAACTGCATTCAAATTCAATATATTTTTTAAATTAGATTTTATTATTTTTTTTTTAAAGTTGAAAAAGGTGTTTTTCTTTTTGTTTTATCCTTTTTTCCTATCCCATCCTCCCCGCGCTTGGTCGGAGAAGTAGGGGGCGTTCTCCGCGCTCTTTGCGTTCTTATTCCGCACTACTGGAATGAGTCTAGTTCATAGCAAAATACCTGACGTGCCTACATGGAAGGTTTGAATACTGTTTTTGTGCTTCTGCTTATTTAATTGAACTTTTGGTTCCGCTGTAATGTTTATGCCAAGCCACTACGTATGTAAATTAAGATGCTCTCGTTAAGTGGTTATGCTGAAAATCGAGGAATTCTATTATTATTCTACAAGATGTGTTCATACCATGTTGACCGTCTAAACCATGCACTCGACTGAAAGTGAAAATCATATTATTCTCATACGTTTTCATGTCCAGCGGCTGCTCACAATGGCCCATCATTTATGTATTAGGCAAAATCAAAACCCATTTTCCGTGCTTATATTTATTTTCTTTTTTTGGCTGCTCCGTTTTCAGTCACCTTCTCCCCCCTTACGTAACGATTTAAAAAACAAAACAAAACAAAAGAATTCAACATTTTTTTTTTGCGTATTCTTTTTCTAACGAATTGTCTCAACATTTCCCGAAATAAAAAAAAGAGTGCGGCAATAGAAGAAAATTCAGACGCGTTCTAGAGACCCTATAGTCTCGAGACGAGAATGTCTCGACTTCTTCGTTTTACGCTTTCTTCTACCTTATACGGCCGTTTATATTCTTCTTTTCTCCATCTGCCCGGCCAGCATCCACATCTACCAAAGGAATGTCACCGTCGTCATCCAAGGTTATAGACAATAATTTGTTTTTACTAATTCATTATTTAAGTAAATTTGCCTCGTTTCTTTATGAAAAGAAAGCCAATAATTTAGTCAAATTGAATCTCAGGTCTTGAAATTAAATTTTTTAATTTTTGCATAAAAGAATTGCAACAAGTCAAAAGTGACTAAAAAATCATCGTCGAATAGAAAGGGATTGATCTGCAATGGGCTCGGAAATGGGTCAAGGAATTGAGTATAGGCCGGTAGGCAAGTAGGCTATCCAAAATAGTATGCAAAACGTTAATTTTGTTATTTTCACGTCCAGCAGTTGTTGCTCACAATGTCTATCAGAATTTCTGTATTATGTAAACAGTGTTGAAGGTCAGCAGCACCATATCACATGATTGTGCAGTCGACTCAACAGCACGAACCAGTTTTATTGTCTTTAATCAAAAACAGCAAATTTTAAAAATTATACAACACAGTTCAAGCACCTTAGTATGGGGCAGCCTTTGTTAGATGAAATCCAAACTAGTTTACATGCTTAAATTAATTTTTTTTTGGGGGGTGATGCGACACATAATTAAATGCACGTCTCTCACGCAGCGGTTCATTGCACCGAAAGGGGCAGGAATTTGATCGATCCATGATCGAGCAGATTTTCGAAAAAATGTCAACGATAAAAGGCATAATTTTTATACGTACGCTACTCGAGGGACTAGAAAGTGTTGCTTATATATTTGATTTCATAATCTCGAAATCATCCAGAAAACAGAATTCATCAACAAAATTTACTGATAGTGATATGTCGTTGAAATTTTTCTTAATTTAAAAAACCAACCAATGGGATTTAGAATCTCATTTCATCTATAACAAGATAACAAGAAATAAATTAAATATCTTTATGGGGAACTCCCTTGAAACACGTTTGCAATCCCCTCCCTCTCCCTTAAATAAAAAAAGTTCTATTATACCCCTTGGCCCTTGACGACATCTAAGGTTACCGAAATAAGAAGAGTGTGCCGCACTAAGGAAACAATTCAGACGCGTTCCAGACTCTACCTACGTGACGACGAGAAAATGTCCCGTCTTCTTCATTTTTCGCTTCTCTTCTCCGTGGCCGTTCGTCTTCTTATTTTGTCCGTCTGCCCGGTCAGCAGCAATCCTTTCTACACCGGTCGCCATTACCAGCAACAGCCGAATTTTGTGTTCTGGCTGTACCCACTGTACCAGCCAGCCATTAGCAGCAGTGTCCCTGACGGTGCAACAACTTCTTCTGAATCTAAACAGCAGAAAATCGCCTGTGGTGTTGGACCTGCTTCACCACCCCAACGTAAAACCCCAACGGTTGGCATCGTCGGTGGATCTGAAGCCGTTCCCAATTCTTGGCCTTTTGTGGTGAGTTTACGAAATGGAATAATCTTTACAGCGTATTTTTACTGGAATTGTACATAAATAGGTGGGTCTGAGAAAATCCGGATTTAATGGCGTGTTTTGCGGAGGATCTTTGATTTCTACGACTAGAATCCTTACAGCAGCCAGTTGCGTGAATAAGTAAGAAAACTTTTTCTTATTTTGAAACCGATTTACAATTTTGTCGTGTTCAATTAGTTCAATTCGTTACGGATTGCAATTTTCTTTAATAAAGGTTATCGGCATACGATATTTCTACCATGACTGTGAGTCTCGCGCGGGATGCACAAGCAGGGAAATCTCCCAGACACAGTCAACGACGCCCAGCAGACGAGGAGAGTGTCTCGCGTTGTCTACCACAAAGATTACAATGACGCAACATTCGTAAATTTTGTTGTAAATCTTTTGCTGAAAATCTATATTGATTCTACATTTTGGTAAATCGTATTAGCTATTTGACGTTGACGTTTTGACGATAGAGCCATCCATTTCCTACTCGAGTGCCATTTCACCTGTTTGTTTGTCACCTGCCAGTACTGCTGTCGATCAATTCGTCGGCAAAGATGTCGCCGTCATGGGATGGGGATTGCAGTCGTATGGTATAAACCGTTGACGATTCTCATTTTAATTTACGTAAATAAAGAGCAAAATATATAAAAATTGCCAAAGAATAATCAAAGATTCATTATTATTCCATTTTCATTTGTTTTCCTAGTAATGACCATCATTCGAGTTTATTCATATTCATTGTTTTTGAATTTTAGATGCAACACAGACACCTAATGCACTTCAACAAGTGACAGTCAAGGTGATTTCTCTCGAAGATTGTAATGTGCCGTACAAGAATACTATCAAACGCCAGCAAATCTGCGCCGAAGCTGATGGAAAAGACTCGTGCGTAGTATGATTATATCAATATTTAAAAGCTAAATTTTTAAAATATCATCTTATACTGCTGAATGTATTACATATTAATAGTTGCCATACCTATTAATAGGATGTCTATTCGTTTTTAGTTTGATGGCGGTTCGCCATTAGTCGTCCAAAGATCAGGTTCTTCTTGGACCCAGGCTGGCATCGTCAGCTTTGGAGAAGGTATACATAGTCTATGATATTTATGAGCATATAGTAACACGATTTTATGTATCTAAACCATCTTTAATGACATTTATTCCTGTTTCATCTATTTACTATGAAGGCTGTGCGGATGCGACTTTTCCAGGCGTTTACGCTAACGTGGCCTTTTTCAGGAACTGGATTAACACTTATATGAATAGTTAATCAGTACTTAATTACGGGATGACTCCTCTTTTATTCTGAATTCATCAGTTTGACAGACGACATGGATGTTGTTTATATTTATGAGTCTGAAAGTGAAGACTAGAAAACCTAGCGTTCAAGTACTGCTTATTGTTTTCTTACGTACATTTACTTATAATAAATTAGTTATCTGAGACAATCTGACTTTAAAATTTTTTTAAAATTATTACGTCTTATAAATTGAACTGAGTGCTTTCTTGATTCATCCAAATAAACAATGATCCAATCCAAAATTCTATAAGTTATAGATGATGTTATATTGAACTGTGCTGTGTACACACATTTTTCTCTTCAAAATCAGTATTAATCACACACAGCAGAAAATTATGAGTATTCACAAACTTGTTATGATTGATGAAAAATTTTGATTCCTTATTCCGTAATCCATATAAGCAGTTCATTGAAATAAAAGGAGAGTGAAACGAGAAGGCCATTCTCAGTCGCAATCCAACTATGTGACAATGAAGATGACACGACTCAATAATCCTCATTATTCAGCAGTTTTCTACCTTGTGGCCGTTCATCTTCCCATTTTGTCCATCTGCCCAGTCAATGCGAGCCGCATCTACGAAACGAACGATGCCGTCGTGTCATTGAAGGTACAATTCTTTTTTTTAAATTTAATATTATCAATGGATTCATAACAATTTTTGCATTTTTAGGTCATCAAACTTTAAAGTTCAATGTATATTTTGAAAACAAATAGTAATTGTTGCAAAAATTTTCGTTTCTATCTTGCTGGCCACAGGCGATATTTTATATCGAGAGAAATGCGCTGCTTGAATTGTTATAAGTTTTCTAACAAATGTAAATCAAGAATAATTTTCATTTCGTGACAATGTAATGCGCAGTTGATGATACCGAGGGCCAGCAACTTGGCTGCTCGACCGTCGATTCCTTTGACAAGAAACCAGTTCCCTCACTTTTTTACAATCCGGCCAGAACTTCCCCTGAATCTAAACAGCATAGAACATCCAGCACAAGCCTGTGGCGTCGGACATGGTTCACCGTAGAATTAGATAAAACAAAAATAATTAGAAATACAACTTGAATCCCTCTTAAAATGATATTTAATAATATGTACACCTAAGATATAAAATTAAAGTGTTATAGTCCAGCATGAAATTTATTTGAAGGTTCTCTCATAAAGAATCTAAGAGAAAAAGGGAAAAAAAAAATGTTTTTCAAGTCTACGTTGACAACAAGCAAACACTAATTGTATTTGGTGTGTCGTCCTTTTGTTTCCTTAAATGATTTTCCTGGACCTGACCGAAGTTACGGGTCTTCAAAAGTCCTAGACATGTTTCTCATAACTTATTAATATCCAGTTCTTTAATTCACTTTAAAACCCCATAATTGTAATAGAAATTTGGCAACACTATATAAGCATAAAGGTTAATTGGATTAATACAAATGAGGATGCTTTATTATTTATTCATTACAAAACTCCTATAAATTGAAAATTTTTGTTTTATGGAGGAGGTGCATACGTGAGCGCTCGTCGCATATTTAACGTATTGGTTATTATTTTTCTTTTGTCGTCCAGTATGTCCAATCCATCAGTTTTTTTGTGTTGCAACTTCGATCTCTCCTATAATTATATGGATTTGCTCTAGGGAAATTTCTTTCAAGGTTTTCTTATGTGGCCAATTGAGGAAGAATTGACAAAATAAAAAAACAAACAATAAACATTGTAAAGCAAGATGGAATCAAAAGATTCATTGTTATATCAAACATGTGTTTACATGTTTCTTTGCGTTTCAATTATTTTTCCAAGTTCAAATGCTTGGCTGCTGTGGATTTGGACGACGTTGATAACAAGTAGACAACATTTATTATTCGTCTGGTGATTTTTTGGCCGGGTGGCCTTGTCGGTCCTGCTCACGAAAAATGCGAATGTCACATAGTTGACCGGTTTTGATTTGACTGCAAATCAAGGTCTCACAGACAACATTTAAAACGAATAGAACAAGTAAACAAAATTATAAAACCGCACAGCTGAAACCAAATACGCTGCTGTATATTTATATGTCATGCTTATGGGGAGCACTGACTTTGTTTAATTTTACTTCTATGTAGTTTTTAATCAGTTGATTATTTGAATTTGGGCGTTTTCTCAACGTTCGCCATCGCTCTTTTAAGATTGAAAAAAATGGAATTAAGAAATTCAACATTTTTAGTGTATTTTTTTCCTAAAGAGTTATCTCAATGGTGTTCCCGAAACGTATCAAAAAGAGCGTGGAACTGTAGAAGAGAATTCCAACGCGTTCCTTGCTCGTTTCGGATTTCTTGTTCGTTTTTTCTCGATGATAAAACATTGTAAGCGACGAAGTAAACTTGTTGAATTTTAGGATTTAATTATTCTCTATACGTTGGAGGGCCGACCACCTGAAGATTGTTGTAAAAGTATTTAAAAACAAACTAGTAACATCTGTCTTGAATTTTAAATATATTTCTTTCCTTTACTTAATTGCTGTCGTTCCATTCTCAGAGAAAAAAAAAAAATCAAAACCTGTTTTCAATAAAAATAACTCCGGATAAAATATAACAAGAATTTCAGTAATTCTAGACCCCCATCGTGCTTTCCAAATCCGGTTAAATGACTATAATAACTCGCATGATGTAATCTTTTATCTCTGTTATCTGTATATACACAGGGACCGAAAACGAGAAAGTAAAGCAAAATTTGCAGCAACAGATCGACAACCCCTGATTCGATTCGTACTAGTCGCGAATAGTCGAACGACGTTTGGCTCTTCGGAGTCGTAGAAATAAAAAAACAAACAAACTGCCATATAAAAAGAGAAGACAATCGTCTCTTAGTTAGTTCAAGCGAATCTCGGGAACACTTGAGAGCGCTTGGGAGCTGCACAACGAGAAAAGCTGTTGTGTATTTTATATTATACACATCCAGGTATAATTTGTACTAATCTTCAAATCACTTAAAAGGTAAATGCAATGCAATCATAACCCAGATTTTGAAAAATCAAGTTTCTATTTATGACTTAATTTTTATGCAAGTTTTTATGCAAAATTGACTGTCAGTAGGTTATAATTTCTTCAAACGCCGCAAAGACGACGGGAATGGCGCCTCATTCAGCAGTTTTCTACTTTGCGGTCGGACATTTGCTCCTTTTCTCCAGCATCTGTCCGGTCAGCAGCCGCATCTACGAAACGAACGACGCCGTAATCATCGAAGGTTCGACCATTCAATTTTCTATCATTTATTATTGAACTATTAAATATTTTAATTATTTAATATTTGTATTATTTAATTATTTCATATTCAAATCGATCATTTCCGTTTCTTATAAATTAGACAAATTGTAAATGAAAAGTCCTCTTTCGTATTTTACATACCCGTAAACGCCCGTAAACCAAAAAATATTCACAAAGTCCTTCTGATGATTCAAAATATAAGAGATATTGAAACATTAACATTGAACTAAAAATATTCATAGCAACATCCAACAACTTGGCCGTTGAACCGTCGATTCGTTCAGCAAGGAGCAGCATTTACTATGGAAATCCTGGAGCGATCCCGATTCCGTACGCACTCAATCCGTACTACGCCGGCCTCTATCAACAGCAACCAAATTTCCCGTTCTGGCCATACCCATTGCTTCAGCCGGCCAGCAGCAGTGTCTCTGATGTTGAAGACGAACCAGAAACTTTTCCTCAATCCAAGCAGAATATTGCCTGTGGTGTTGGACCTGATTCGCCACCCCAACGTAATACTCCAACGGTTGGGATTGTTGGTGGAACCGAAGCCGTTCCCAATTCTTGGCCTTTCGTGGTGAGTTTACGAAATTGTCTAAAGTTTTATAGCGATAGTAAGACTAAGGAATATTCTATGTAACAGGTGGGTATGAGGTTATCCGGAGGAAACGTTATTTGTGGGGGATCATTGATTTCCCCTACGAGAGTCCTTACAGCGGCTCATTGCGTGAATGAGTATAAGACATTTCATTTGATGTCGAATTCAAATCTCTCAATAAATAAAATTTTTAAAATTTAGATTTACTGAGTCTGATGTTGATTCCCTACTTGTGAGTCTTGGTATGCACGTCGCGGGAAATGACGGAGCCAGTTCTGATGACGCACAAATGGCGAGGAGGGTCACGCGCATTGTGTACCATAAAGATTACAATGACAAGACTAAAGTAAATATTGCAACCTTATCCCTTTTTTATTTAATAAAAAAAAAATCATTTATTTTGATTGGTGACCAAAATCTTTAGACTTTAGAGATTTTTAAAAAATTTCTTTTTTTATACTTTCTTACATGTCATTTTGGTTTGATGCACAGTACTTTGACATTGCCCTCTTGTGGATAGACCCACCCGTTTCCTATTCGAAAGACATTTCACCCGTTTGCTTGCCGCCATTCAACAACAACGCCGATCAGTTCGTCGGAAAAGATGCGGCCATCATGGGATGGGGAACATTGTCATCTGGTAAATAAGACTTTTGTTTTGAAAACGATTCCTAAAGATAAAGTAAATATGAAAAACAAATTCAAGGGGAATATAAGTAATGTGTTAAGATTTCGATGGAGCCGAACTGCGTAGCATTTAAGCCAATATACTTTTTCTCCAATTTCTTTCTCTATTTTCAAAATGCAGCACGTATACGTGTATGTAGCGGTATAGCTATAATACAGTAATATCTTTATTAATCTTACATAAATATATTTGAATCATTTTAGGTGGAGATCAACCCAATGTACTTCAGCAAGCTACCGTCCAAGTGATTTCCAACGCAGATTGCAATGCACAATATGGAACAAATGTTATTCGTAAACAGCAACTCTGTGCATCTGCTCCTGGGAAAGACACATGCCAGGTATTTAAGGCTCACACTCTTTCGTATCAACAAATAATTTTAAAAAATGCATATTCTGTGATCCAAACATAAATATTGTCGGTTAATATGTAACAATCGTAACAATATGCTTAAAATTGCCAATATTTAACAATCGCGTACGATTATTGATTTTTCCTTATTTATGAGTTTGTGATCTTTTTTTTTAAATGTTATTGACAGGGTGACAGCGGTGGGCCGATAGTCGTCCAAGCTACAGCGGATTCGACTTCATGGACCCAGGTCGGCGTCACCAGCTATGGAAAAGGTATAAAAGTCTCAATTATTTTCCATTTTTTAATACTTGCTGCAACTGTTTGTGTGCCGTATGCAATAGCCTACAGCCCAAAACGCGTTGCAAGTTGTAATTTGATTGGCTTGATGATTAAAAAAACATTTTTCTTGGTATATTTTCACCTGTAAATAAGGCTGTGCTGATCCCAATTATGCTGGCGTTTATGCGAGCGTGGCTTTCTTCAGGAACTGGATCAACACTTATGATTAATGATGCATGATCACTGATCACTAATTTACGAATAGATAAACACTCCAAAGCCTAATTGATGTCAGACAACAACGAAACTATGATATTTTGAACCCCTAGTAAAAAAGTAATGTCAGTGATTCCCTTTCCGTTCTGATGTTTTACTTGATTTTAATCATATTTAATTATCTACTGCTTGTATCTTTAATTTCTTAACTTCTCTAAAATTAATTGAAACTATTATTGCCTTGTGATTCTTTTACTATGCTTTTACTTTGATTCTAAATAAAACTGTAGCTACGCAATATGCAATCAAAAATCACGAAGTTAATAGCATAAAAGATAGTACATCTATCAATCTCGAAGGTGGGGTACCCATAGCCTTTTTCAATAAGAAAACCTATTCGTCGGCGTAAGGTTTCCAGACGTTGATTTCAAAACATGAAAATTCAGGACATGCATGGCCGGACTGTTTAGCTATATATTAACGTAGGATATGTGTTAGTATATTACGGTATGTTATTAATAATATTTATTTTTTTTTTCAATGTTTTTTCCACATAATAGATAAAAATCGATAATACCTACATAGTCAGCAAGAAAGGATTCCCAACATCACTTCAGGGCTCTGTAGTTACGAACATTTTTTTCTTTATATAGTCGCCTTATAAGTCGTTCTCAAAGTCGATACTAATCTTCCATATATTTTTGCCGATAGCAGTTCAAGTTCTTCAAGTTCATTTTCAAGTTTCTTGCTTGGTGATTCTCCAAGCTCTTCCCATATAAAGAAAACAGAAGATTTAAATATCGTTGCCTTTACGGTATATTTAAAAATGTGTAAATTGTGTACAGCCAAATAAACTTGCAGAAAAATCGAAACACGTAACAGGTTGTTAAATTATCTCCATCGTATGTATTAAATAATAATGGAAGTCTCTATTTATTACGTGGTACGTTTGCTACAAAGTACGTTGAACCCTTCGTCCACTAGCATGATTAATCACGATGAGTTACGTGTTCTTTCGGCGGTCTGCTTTCCGGATGCAGGGCTTACCGGTATATTTACTTCACTATTTTCATTTTTATATCTTGAAATTTTATAAGTTTACGTTATTGCTTTTTACATAGCGCTACATTAACTTCCTTTTGAATTCTATGTAAATAACGACTTCAAATTTAAAAAAAAAACAAACAAAAAAATCACCCTGGCCAGTCTTTGTTAGATGAAATCAAAACTAGTTTACATGCATATATTTATTTCCTTTTTTTTTTTTTTTTTTTTTTGGCTATGAGAGATAATTGATGTGCACGTCCTTCACGCAGCGGTTCATTGCACCGATGTAAAGTCAGAATTTCAATTTCATCTATCAAGAAAAAGTCAGCAAATATCTTTATATGGAACTGTGTAACATAAGGCGATGAATTTATACACTCAAAAATTGACTTAACTTTAAAGGGCAGCTTCGTTTGACGCCTTTGCACTGCCATATAATTTCATGTATTTTTAAAAATTCCGAAAATAAAATTTGAAATCGTCGAATTGATATTTGCGGCAAACAACAAAAACAGTGTTAAAATGGATATTTGTCTTTTTTTGAATATACAAGGATGCTTTAGTCATAGTTAAGCTTTAGTCATTACAAGACATGGCTTGAGCCAGAGGTGGTTTGAGCGCGCTTCTCGAGTTTTGGATAAATATCAAAACTGGTTTACGCGATATTTCAAGTGGATCTGCTTCGATCTGTTTTGCCCTTCAACAGATCAGACAATTGGTATGCAACTACGCATGACCTTCATGGGCAATTCACATTATTGACGAACAACCTGATGTGTTGCTCTGGTAAAAAATAGTAATTTTAAATAATTTAAATGATATTAGAGAACACGAAAGATCTTAGGGGCAATTTCCATCTAGGTAATCCTATTCTGCTTATTGATTTCTTCGAAAATGTTATAGGAAATCAAAATTTAGAAAATAATATCATACTCTTTAGTTATTTCTTTATAGTCTTGTCCTTCCCCTTAACAAATATTAAATTTTTTGGTTGAATTTTCGTAATAATGAGAGTTAATTGTTTTGCTTCATTATATCCATACTATAGGTGCGTGCGTCTCTACCGTCTACGTGATATCTTTTTCGATCTTATTCGTAGGTATTGTAATATTCAAATGTTTATGGTACCGAACTGCGCATGTAGAATAAGTTTCCTATGTGTAAGCTATCGAATTCCAGAATTTTCCAGCTACTACTACGATGGACGTTGGGGTTTTCCATACTACAAATGCGACGGTTCTTGTGGTACCGTATAATACGCAAATACACGTGAATGAAACAAAGTCGCACTAAAGATCTATGCATATATTATGCGAAGATCGTGATGGATTTTGGCGGTACACGGCGGTACATACTACTTCTCGCTAGCTTTATTCCGCATCCACTAGCTATCGATCTGGTGGTGTTGCGGGCTCGGTAAAATTAAAAACTCGCCAGCTCAATCTGGTTTTATAACACTGAAAACCTGTTTTCTATCAGAAAATAGAAGGTACAGGTGTGTCTGTGTATTTTACTCTATTTCCTGGCCCACTTTTCGATCTTTTTTCAGCTGAAGACCTTCTAGAATTAACCGTATTGTAACATTGGCGAATGGTGCTTAGGCTAGGCTACCAAGAATCGCGCGCATTTCGCGTAATGCGTAATCTTTTATATTATTTATGTATACAACGTTAGAGAAATTATAATAATACCGAATTAAAACACGCTAAAAAAATCATTTTGTTTTTAAAAAGAAATTTTATTGAAATCAACTGACAGAACAGTGATGACAAGTATCCAAAATGAAACACACACATGAATCAACAAATTTATCATATCTTCAAATTATTCTGAATATCCGTCCGAGTAGTTTAATGTCATTGGGTGAAGGAATGTAGAACGGATGGCACCTGCTCTTTGTCGAATGGAAAAATTTGATGTTTGCTTACGACTTGAGCAGCTAAGCAACTTAGAGGCAGCGGCAGAACGCTAGCGATCATGGATTGAAGATTAAGATCAGGATTTCCCTGATTGTCGAGTTGGCTTTGCCATTCTTGAAAATGCATCAAAGGTGTTCTGTTCATCGAGTCAGTTTGGTGTACATGAGCTCCATAGTCCAGCAACATCCGAGACTGGGCGACACTGCCGCGATTCATTGCCAGCAAGTGAAGAGGAGTAAATCCGTGCATATCGGTGGCATTAGGATCAGCTCCAAGTCGAAGGATCAACCGGGTAACAGAAAGCTGAAAATTCTCGGCTGCCGCCAATATATCATCATTAATTTTTTGAATTTTCCCTTTTCCTTTTTGAATTTTCCTTTTTTCGCGGCGACGTTTTATCAGGTCAAAAAGCTCATCGTCAGTTTCGTCGTCGGATGACATGATTTCACCGCTTCCACCATTTCCACAAGAAGGACATCCACTTACGTAAGTGCTGCTGTCATCGAAATTGCTGCTGGCATCGCTGTTATCTGAATCCATGTCGTCGCCATCGGAGTCGCTACCAGCGTCACTTTCCAGGTCACTCTCTTGATCACTCTCGATGTCGTTCTCTATATGTTCGGTATCCAATTTGCCATCCAAGTTGCTTCTCGGGTCACTTCTAACCGCACTTCCGGTGTCGTCCTCGTCACTAATATCAAATTCGCTAACCGAGTCGGAGTCCAGATTACTTCCGATGTCGCTCTCAATGTCATTACTGATGTCCAGAACGTCTGCGTTATCGATTAAATCGTTCAACTGGTCATTAGTAGCAAGAGGAGCACGTACAGGAGGCGGCATTTGGCTTGAAAAATCACAAATCGT
The DNA here is from genome assembly GCA_030770115.1 of Daphnia galeata. Lineage (NCBI taxonomy): Eukaryota > Metazoa > Arthropoda > Branchiopoda > Diplostraca > Daphniidae > Daphnia > Daphnia galeata. The sequence goes on from CM061114.1 coordinate 9,304,332, forward strand.
ATGAAGAAGATTTCGATTTGCAGGGCCCCATCTGTGATCTTTGCGAATGTAAAGGGAAAGACTGCGCTCAAACTGTTTACGTTGCTCCCAGTTGAATTGCGGCATCATTTCATTCAGCAAAAAGATCATTTCCAAGATGAAACTCGCTAGATGGTTTAGAGTATCCGGTTCTACTTCCGGTTGGTCATTTTCTAGGAGAGCAGACATGTGATTAGTAGCAAAGTCGAAGGTGGCCATCAGATTAGTGACAGTCAACTCTTCTTGACTTGGATTGTATCGTTTCTGTCGCAAATTAGTGATAATTCTCATCATGATGTCCAGTGCCCAGTTAGTGATTGAACTCTTCTTATATTCCTTCCATTGAAGTTCTTGTGATTGTTGTAGAATGAACGTCAATATGCAGAGTGCTCTGCCTCGCTGTCCTTCCCAGGAAGAATAAATCCAAGCGCATCGACACATGAAGATGAGTGTACAAATATGGGGACCAGGACTGACAGTGTTTAGCACTCGTTGGCTAACCAGAATTGCTTGAATGAAGAACTCAAGTACAGTTAGCTCCTCAAGTTCTTCTAATGTGGTAAACTCGGAGGTGAATAGGCCTAAATCGGATGGTAGAAGAGTTTTAGGCATCGCTGGTTCACCATCGATCGTCGGCTGACGAAGATTCATCGCTTCTCTCCAGTACATGAGTCCGTTTTGTCGTGCTGGATCTGATTGGTAAAAGTAAAAGTTGATCGCACCCATCAGTTCCAGCATGTTGATCTTCACCTGTCGCTCGTTGGGACTTGAGATGATGGAATCAATTATTTTTCTGGTTTGATTTGATTCCACTTCCTTGGAAAGAAGATAGGCGGCGATACACATTTCTCCGCGAACGATAGCCACGTACAGTGCTGGAACATCCAGATATTCGACACCTTTCCACACAAATCGTCCAATTTGTCCAATGGGAACGTCAAGTTGGCCAACGAGATATTTGACCATGTCCACATTTCCCTTTTTGATGGACACCAGTAGAGGAGTTTCCCCATGTTCGTTGTACGATTTAGACAATTCAGTAATCACTTCCGGTCCGTGAATATTGAGCAGGTTTAATATATCCTTCCTTGAACCTTCGGTAACAGCTTCAAAAAATGCCTCGCAGTCCGCGTATGTTATCGACTGAGGATCGGTTGAGGGAAGAGGGCATGGTACGGGAGGTGAATAATTTACTGGAACTTGTCTCAATACTCTTCTCCAAATCTTGATCATTCCATAGGGTCGGTTTTCTTGTGCGACCCAAATTCTTCTCCAAATCTTTTTCCAAACATATTCAACATTCCCTCGTGAATTCATTTTGTTTGCAACAGAGAAACTAATAATCGCAGGATTATATCGAGAGATATACGATGGCATCCTTTCCAGTTGTTCCTCCTTATATACCCACAGAAGGCTCTGCCCGCAAGTTGATTCCCTCGTGCAATTACGTCTCTATCTCGTAATTTTGTTGATGAATTAATTTGATTACTTTTGTAATTTGTCCGTTTTATATTTTCAAACGTTTTTCAATATATTTTATTTATTGTACCGTGACACAATTTAATTAAATCGCCATTTCATATCCGTTTAAGTCATTTTTCACGAACGAATAGTTCGTAATATTGCCGCTTGGGTGTATTGCGCAACGTCCAATGACATCAGTTACGGGGGTTGCGTAACTGTTGATGCGTAACAGGAATTAAGATTTCACGTTAAATGGATTTTAAATGAATAAATTAAAAAAATAAATAATAAATAACTGTTACATAAACTTTGCTTGGTCATGCCAGATTCTTGTAACACGAAGTTGTCACTCAAGAAATCACGAAACCCTATTTAGGTTTCGACACGTAAAATTATTATAGCCTTATAGGTTTACTTTAAACCAAAAGTTGTATGGGTAAAGATTAAGATATATAGTTTGAATTGAACTATCGTCTTCGTCCCATTGCTACGGTTTCGTTTAACCGTCTTCTTGTTCGACTATTAGGTCTATATATAAAGAGCACCGCCCATGTATCAATATTTAAATGCAGGAAAAAGCTGTGCCAAGTGCTCACAAGTATGATTTCAGTATTTTTACTAGTTCAATGTAGGCATATTTCTTTATTTGGGCGTGAAATAGATTTGAAAACAATGACACAAAATTAAACATAGATCCTAGATCATCTGGATTTTTCATCTCTTCTTCATATTTGAAAAGGAAAGCATTTCTCATTTCGTTATTTGAATTTTAATAAAAATACTGACAAAGATATCCCTACAAGAAAAAATAACAGCGAAGACACAATAGTAAATGCTTGTTGTAACTTTATAAGTTTATATTGTCAATTTTTTGTTTCAGACTTTTTGGATTTTATTCAGTCACTAGGCGATACATTTGTAGAAAGGGAAGCAACAATATCTTCCTCCAACATCCACCCTGTGAAATGAGTGTAAGGGTTCCGTCGGTCAAATAGTACCACTCCTTCTGAAACGGACACTATCTGCAGCCAGATTTGGTCGCCCGCTTTCAAGTTGATCGTCGACTGGAGAGTCAGCGGACTAAATTGGCCATCGGAAGTATTGGCTTCTTCAACTTCGGCCCAACCAATTCGATTGCCGTTCAGGTAAAGACTTATGGCTAATTCAAGCTCAGACACAGATTGATAGAAAAAGGCGTGCCCCGTGAAGGAAAAGAAATAAATCCCTGGTCTTGGTGCCCTGAATTTCCCCGATGCCAGTTCCATGGCGTTTCCGATGTTCACTTTTGCGAGGTCGAAAGGAATCGGAGTATTCGTCGTCGAAAATGGGGAGATTCTCGTGACATAGAAATATGTGGGCATTGATTTGATGTCATTCGATCCTATCCATTTCTGAATATCTATCAAGCGAATTCAGTTACATATAGAGAACACCGTACGTTCAATTTACCTTAAAATGTAAACAATTGAAAGTTACCTTTCGCTTTGGATTGAAAATTGCAGTAAACAGTTTCTATCGATTTGTTTCCCATCACAGAAAATAATCCGTTTGTTTTATATCCGATTTCTTGCAGATCTGAGCAGGATGTAGGGATTTTACCAATGTCCACTATTTCGCTCGTTCTAGCTGTTGACAAGAAAGATTTATTATCGGGACGGTAAAAATAATTTTACGCTTACGAACGATTGTTACTAATTTACCTTTTAAATCCGTTGTCAAATTTCCAATTTTTATTTTTACCTCCTCCAACTCCTGTTTATTGGCTTTGAATTTCTCTATTGGGCAATTCAAAAAATGTTTGCACAAATTCTTTTTATGTTCAAGAATTCTATTTCACTCATAAGATTACCTTGTAATTCCTTTGCTGAAGCGTTACAAGCGGCATTAGATTCGGCAACTAATCGTGTCGATAATTCAAAAAATTTGATCATTCTTGTTGACGTGATTTCAGTTTTCAATTTCAATTCTGACTCCACGTTTATTAGATGTTCTGAAATTGTAGATTTTCCGTTGGGTAATTTTTTTCTCTGAATTTTCTAATCGAACTCTACCGCTAGTTACCTTTTATGGTATCCAACTCGTTTGTATAATCGCTTGTAATGTTAGTCAATTCCGTCTTCAATGCTATTTACAAAAATAAAAATTCAAGTTTATTATCAAATAAATCCATCACATAAATCCCCTTGACTATTTTAGCTCCATCTTAAAGAAGCTACGCTGAATTTTTTAAAAAAGTCCAATTCGTTATAGAACGGTAAATATCCGCTCGCACTGATTACCATTTAAATCCTGCGTAAAATTATCAGCTGTGACCTGAAGATCTGATGATAACGCGGAACTCTTATTTTCAAAATTCAAGTAAATTCCTGAAAACGCCGGTGCAAAAGAAAACAGCACCATTAAAAGTGAATCATGCATCCGCGTGCATCTTCGTATGGTGGTCTTACATACCCTTCATTTCCTTTGTCAAACTATTAATGGTGATGTTCACGATTTTCAACTCCTGATCAGAATCTGAGATTTTTAAAAAATTCATTTCATTTCCACAACATGCTTTAGAAAATTTTCCATGAAAATCAACCTGTTTTCGAATCTTTCAACTGATTGAAAAAATAGTCCTTTGTAACTGCCAAATCTTGTGATGTTTTGAGTAATAACTCCTCTTTTGTATCTGCATATGGATTTAAACAAAAATAATAATTTATTTTGAAATGTTTTGTAAATTTGTACATAGAGAAATCCTACCGGCCAGTTCCGTCTTTAACTTTTCAGCTATACCTTTTGTTTCTGAGGGAAAAAATCGTTTAATAAATTACTCAATAAGATATTAATTTTTCAATTAATTAGAAATCACCTTTTAATTCTTTCTTCAAATTATCAATTACTGCGTACGTTTCGTTTAAACGCTCTGAATTTTCCGACAAATGTATATTTATATCTGCAATAACACAACTTGTTTACTAAAATGAATTCAAAATAATTTTTCCCATTCTAAAATTAGGCCTACCGTTTAATGTCTTACTCAGAACTCCGATTTCCAGGTTCAATACAACGTTTCCCATGCCTGGAGATGAAACAGATTCATTACATATTTGGTGAATTTCATTTTGATTAGTCATAAATTCAGTAGTAAAAATCAAACATACTTTCAATTTGCTTACTCAATACTTTTATGACGGCTTTGCTTTCTGTAATATTTAATAAAACCTAATAAATCTATCTGGATTTGTGTTTTTGTGTTACACGATAGGGCATAGTATACCATTCAATTGTTTACTCAAATCGGTAACGTAGGTCTGAAATTCATTCCATTCTGTGGACGTAGGAATTTCCTTCGCAGCCGTAGTTCCAAGCGTCGCGAATACAGTCAACGAAATGATGGTTATTGTTTTCAAAAGATGCATAGCTACTTATTCACTTTCCTGTTCAACTGTATCGGATTAAGATTTCTTAAATAATAAATCGAATATAAAGTTATGAAAAAATACTAAAAATGACGTCCAAACAATAAAAAAATTGAACACGGAAATTTTATCAATAAAAAATTACGAAACGTAAAAATATTGCCTGCTTACTTGTTTCCATGGGAGAAATGCTGCTTGATGTGAGACTTTTCTAAAATGAACTTTTGGTGAGGAATAGATCAGTCACTTTGAAACGTGAAGAGAATTTGTATTTACGCATTTACTGCGAGAAATAAAAAATTACATCCGGGCATGTATTCACGAAGCGGGATTCAAGATGATTGTTATACTGTATCTGAGCGCGCACAATCAAGGCCACCACAAGAATAAGCGGAAAGAAAAAAGAGGCGTTTTTTCAGGATAGTCTAAATGTTGGCAAGGGGAAATGACAACTAAAATGGTCGTCATGATTTTGATTTTAAAAAACTTTGATACTGACACACCAGTGTTTACTATTTAGTTCTGTAAAAGTTTGAATCTGAATGGAACTATTCAGCAGAACAGAAAAGCTATACAAAAAATGTAGTGATAAAAATATACTATACAATAATGACCTCAAAATGTATTATTAATTTCCGTTGTAATTGAAATCGTCACCGACTGTGTGATCGATACGCCTCTAGCAGTTGATAAGGATAACTTTTTAAATCACGGTTTAACCGCTAAACACTATATAATTCAGTGCAACAGCAGGAACTCGCATGAGCAATATGATTGTTAAGTTGACAAATTTAATCTTTGGTGCGTTTGGCAACCGCAACCCCTATCCGACTCCGAAAAGGGCCTGCTTAATTGCGTTGGAAACCAATAACCCGAATCCGGATATTTAATATTCTCTTGCTGCCTTTCGATCAAGTAACTGCTCCGAAACTTCATTCGGCTCAATATAGAGATAGATTATAGCTACTTTGACAATGATAACTGAGCCTATCCTGGTCGCTACAAAACCCGTCTCACCTCCATGCCCTTGTCACTAGAAAAATGGAAAAAGAAACTGACTATGCTAGGTACGAAAAACAAGTCTTTCTGTGTGCTATCGCAGAAATTTTAAATGTTACGTTATAGTATCATCTTTCTAATTAAAATAAACCTTTCGCCTGTAACAATGATTCCCTAATTTGTCGCTCACCGTTTCCTTTGCTAGAAGTGCTAATCTAGATATAGGGATAAAGACTCCTGCTGAATTGTTTTCCTTCTGAGGATTCGTTCCGTCCATTCGTACGTTTTCTTCCTAATAACTGAAATCCACGATTTAATTTACTAGCTGTCTATAAATATAAAAACTGTCTGAAAGCGAATGCTTAAGAAACGAATGTTATACCTAATCTCTATCAAATGAATGATTTAGTAGTAGTGTGCAAGTTCTCAGTAATATTCTGTACTGAAACTAAATACATTTTATTGAAAAAAAAAACTAACGAGGGCTGTAAGAAAATTGGTTTAATTAGACAAGTTCAAGTTTTACGGAACTTTCAAGTTGACAACGCTCAACTAATAAAACAAAAAGAAGCTTCTGAGTTAAAAAAAAGTATCAAGAAATACAAGTGAACAGTCCATAAACCCATAAAAAAGAAAAGAAAATATTGACCAATTATCCAATCAATGATAAGCTGACTGCTTCATCTTCGGGAAATTGGGCTCTTTTCTCCGCATTCGGCACATACCTACGGCCGTCAAATCTCTCAAAATGAAACCAAATGTTATCATGTTTGATTGCAACAGCTGCAGGTAGGAGCTCCAACGATTCTTTAATAGTAACAAACACGAGAAAAATATTCGGGTTGGTAAATGGTGCAGAAAAAGCGAACATCAATCTCAAGTTACCTTCAGGAACGTTTAATTTGTGCTGAACGGGGTTGTTTTCGCCATCTCCAACCATTAAGATGTGATAGTACGGCTGGTCTTGGTTGGGAACGGCTTTCTTCGTTCGAGAACAAGCTTTGTCTTCATCAACTTCTTCATCTCCCTCATCTTCTTCATCTTCAAAATCGTCTGAATCTTCTTCGTGATAGTATTCATCATCGCTTCCCACTTCAGATTTCCATTCGCTCGATTCTTGGAACTTCAAATTCCAAGACACTATAACGCAAGGCTTTCTAAATTTCCTTCCCCATTTTTTGTAATTACACATCACGACGAGACCAACTGGAAATTTGATCGATGACAGCCGATGGTGAACACATTTCTGAAGAAAACAATAAAGAAAGAGAAAGCTTAGTACATTACATACAATAATAACCTCACCGCTGCAGTGATTTCAGCTTTTTGTTTGTTGAGCTCACTGATGCATCGCTCAAAGATATATCTTCGAAAAGAAAAAGTATTGATTTCAGGCGTGAGTTCTTCAGACTAAAAATAATTGTACAAATATTAACGCAAAAATTAAACGTATTCATTCTCTTCAAGATGGAAGTCATACCTGTTGTAGTAGTTCGATTGCATCGTCTAATTGGATGCCCAAATCGACGCATAGTTCTGCGTACCACTTGACTGTATCCGAGTTTTTGGGTGACATAGAACACGCCAATCGCACAAAGAATAGCAAGTCGTTTCCCATCATTTTCTCTCCAGATTCATCATACGCGTGCCAAATACGATTGGTTAAATGTCCCACCATTTCGTTTAGAACCGAGTCGACTGAAGCTGCCGGTTGTTCCTTTAAGAATGGATACACGCTAGACTTCTTTAAAGAGCCTCCACGATAGACGTCAATATAAATACTATCGACCTCGGACCTATCGAAGAAAAATCAACGATAGATCTTAAAACGTCGTCAAACTGTCGCAATAGATAATGTTACCCAGCTGAATCCTTCCATCTGAGAAGAAGCTTGGAATTGTTCATCAATCTGTCCATGAAATGGTCTTCTTCATCCCATTTTTTACAATAAACCAACTCACAAGGAATATCCATTTTCCTGGCCACTTCCTGATAGATTGCACACAAAAGTGTTGAGTAGCCTTCCTTTTTCTTAAAAACCTTGGAGGTAAAAAAAATATAAATGAAATAAGGTTTTGATCAACATTTACAAAAATAGTACAGTGGTAAAACAGAGCATACCTGTGAAATACAAGAAAAGTGAAGATGGGAGCTGTATGTGAATGGAAGCAATTTGAATCCCATTTCATTGAACATGACTTGTGTGATTAAATCCAAGATAATTTCTGCCTTTTTCTTTGGCTCGGCAGTACTAGCACATGGAACTTCTGTCATTTGCTTATTGACTCTTTTAGTGATGTTTTCTATTGAGGTTCCAAGGTCTTTCAAACTAGTTTGTAATTTCCCATGTTCCATTGTTGACCACTGAGATATCAGAGCAACTCCCTCAAACAGAGACATCTGAGATTCTGGTTGGGCCATAAAATCTCTCCACTTTTTGTCTAGTATAGCGATCCTCACTTTGACTAATGCATCTCTGGCATAGTGAGCTGTGGTTTCATTTTCTCTTCTAAAGAAAATCAAAAATATGGTTATGAATAAATTTCTAATAAATTACATGAATTAATTGATAGTCACATTTTCTTGTCATAGACCATTTCTTCAAGTTCATTCTGCACACATTCAGGAATAGGAAATGGTCCCGCAATCAACTTGTCTATCACATTGAAAGGAGATTGGCCCACAGGGTAAGCTATGGAAGACATGTTTTGAACAACATTTTGAACTTCTTTCGCTTTCTTGCATCTCAAAGTTGTGATCTCAAACCAAACACCCTTATTATTAGGTAGCTGTGGAAAAAAAATTGCCCCACCTGAACAAGGAAAGAAAATCACTCAGTGTAAAGAAAAGGATAACACTTCATGGTAACCTTTTAATGAACTTGAGCCTCCATAGCTCATCTGATTCTTGAATAATATTGTATAAAGTGCGACAGGAAATCATTAGACTTTGCAAGTCAGTGATGGAAATGACATCCCGTGAAAAGATGTTACGCAATAAAACTTCGTTAGACAATGAAAGAAGACTCATTTTGAAACGAGGTCTATATTTCGACCAAACGACTAAACGCTTACGACCTTACGTCGACAATCGAGAATCGACATTGTATCTTTCAAAATTTAAAAACGTGGGATTTGTTTGGAAAATGGAAACGCTGCTTGTTGCCAAATCGGGCCAAAGTAGAAACTGAAAACAGGCTATAAAACCCGCCAATTTTTAAAAAATTTTCAATTTCTTTGGTCAATTTTATTATTAATTTTTTTAAATTTCTATACTTTTTTTTTATTTTATTCTCCTCCTTGATTGTTTCTTTCTCATTTTGAACGGAAGTCAATATCTCTTTGCGAGTTTGCGTCCGTCACAATCATCCGTCACTGTCGGAGTTGGTTTTTTTTTGGATTTGTTGAAGTTTCCTTACTTCCTTTCTTTATATGAGGCTCCTAATATTTGATTGAGTTTTTCAGATAAAATGGACAACACTAATAAAATTATTGATGTAAATACAATATGAGATAAACTCCATCTCTATACTTTATTTTTTGACAATATCTATTGGAACGTATTAGTTAACTAACTAATTGCATGCTCTTTAAAAGAATGTTTAGAATCATATCTGACTAAAACAAAACAATAACCCCGATATAATCATGCCACAGTCTGTGCGCACTTGCCTACTGAGAACTACGACCACCAAAATTTTGTAGACTCCTTAAAAATTAAAATTTCTGTGCAATTTCTCAGCTGAACGAAAAGAATTTTATTTAATAAGCATGTTTACAAATAATAGTTGATTACAATTTTGTGATACTTAAAAGAAAACTTGTAACAAATTCATCAAAAGTATTTTGTTGAATTATACTCGCATCCAGCTTCATCCAACATCCACCATTGTTTAATATCAGGATAGACTTTGATTGGTAGACTTTCGTTGTGAGCCAATTGGCACAAGTCACACCAACCCGACATGTCACTCTTCATAACTCTGAAATCTTTTTTCCAATCAAAATAACTGGCGTAAAGGGTTTCCGTGTTGTTCAGTAATATCAGATAGTCGGCCAACTCTTTGGGAGACTTGAAATCTCTGGCGTTGATGTAAGAACCAGGCGGCGCAAAGTGACTGTAGTCGGCACCGCCGAGAACGATGGGCACCGCGTCGTGGATCAACGGCCGCGTGAATTTCTCCGTGACGTAATCCGGACACCAGGAGTTTTCGAACGCCAGGTAGAATTTGTATTCGGTGCGTAACATTTCGTAGCAGTCGTACGGGCATTCGTTCGAGCAATTGCCAAATATGTCGACAGGGACGTGCTGGCCCAGCTGGCGGGCGTATTCTTCCCTCCGGATTTCAGTAGAACAATGGCTCACAAACCAAGTCACCATTTTGGTTTTCCCTTTAATAAGAGCTGCCATTTCTTTATCTCTCTCGGCAGATTCGTTCACAACTTTTGACCTGTTTGTCCAAGTTCAATTTATAAAGAGAGAAAGCGTGAATGAATCATATTTAGATATTACCGGTTAACGACTGAGCCGTAATAATCTCTGAGGAAGATGTCCGAGTCACGCCTGTACGTCATTGTCCAGTTGAAATAATTATAGCGAAAACGAGGGTTGTCCATTATGGACAATTTGGTGGCAACTGGCGACTCGACGTGAAGAAAAACAAAGCGCTGATGGGGTTGACGGTTCAACGGCATATCGTCTAAAACGTCGATGCGAAGGAGGACGACGTCACTTTGATGGATAAGTGACATGTCGGCTGTGAAGAGACAGGAAGTCATCGGACAGCTGAACGTGTTGAACGGATTATTGGACAGCTCAGGAGTCATTGCGTTCCATAGCAAAATGATTTTCAATGGCGTTTTATTCGGTGATTTGGTTGTTGGCGTTACATTCATACTGTTATAATCGTAATATCGGCCTTCTTTTAAATCCTGTAACACTAATTGAGATGATTACTTATTCAAAATAATTTTATGACTATTAGAGCATACCTGATGCAAATCGTCCGTGTGAAATACACGACTAGGATAAATAACCGTCGATTTCGGGTTGGTATTTTGGTGGTAAATTAACAAGATGCACCCAGATACAAAGATGACAAAAGAAGCAAAGTTTAGTTTGATCAACAAATTATTTCTCATTGTGGCAGGCTAGAAGATGGTTTTAGAGTCAATCTAAAGCTTTTTTAAACATAAAACACTCGACTTTTTACTGCTATGTAACTTGGAAAAGTAACGGGTTGATATGAAGTGAACTTTGAATAGGATTTCTATAATTTCCTTATGTCAGTGCTCTAGCGGAGAGATAACTGCCACGTAACAGGGTTATTATTGATGTTGAAAAATTTATTTAAAAAGCCAAGATGGAAAGTGCCACGAATGCAAAGAAATGCTGTTTAACAATATTTGCGAAAGTGTCTTTCTTTAAAATCTACGTGTTAGAACTTCCCGAACAAAGCTTTTACTAGAGCACATGAAGAGGTTTTTGCATTTGAAAATCTATACTTTTGGAGCTCGCAAATCATCACTTTCGTTCATCGTCTCCACACAAGACGCACAAGTCTTCAGTATTTTCTTCGATCATCAGCTACGATTTCCTTGTTTTTTAACCATTTTGCACTAAAAAATTGCGTTTCAAAGGAAAACCTTTTCAATGAGGTGTTAGACTGTAACAACATTTTTCTACACTTTAGTACATAGGGAACTGAATCATTACGAAATAAATTGTACGAAAAATGCTCTTCTATTGACTGATTCTTAATCTATTGGCCAGATTAGAGAACATTGGAATGTTCTTGGAGATTTCAAATTGGTTTCAATCTCGGAACACAGACGGACCGCTACTAAAGCACATTGGACGATGCGATTCAACAGTTTGGATTTTGTTTGAGAGCTAAGAAATAACCCAGTTAGTTCACAAAAACGTTCCATGGACGTTGGACTAGGTAATAAAATCAAGTTGATTAGCTTTCATAACCTGAGCCAGTTAAAAATCTTCCCATGTCATCTCAACGTTTTCAGACATTTTATGTAATCCAGCACTTGTGTCCGTGTATGAAAATGGGAGTAAACCTCATTAAACCACCCCATGTTTTTTATAATAAGACTGTCAGTCGCATTTCTCCTCGACATTGGAAAGAGTGGGACAATCAACCCCCGAGGCAAATTTAGCGTCTTATTCATTTTAGAAAATGGTCCAAACAAAATTTTCACTTACAAAATAAAATTAAAGTTTAGACAAAAAAATTTACAATTTTGGAATTAATCGATGGAATGGTAATTATTTAAATAAAGACAATGTATTTCGTGCAGGAAATGAATAGGGAATCGTTTTTACTATCTAGAGAGGTAATACTCCAATCGAATTATTTTGACATTTCATTTCATCAATCCACCAGTTCTTGATGTCTTTGTAAACTTTCGGCTTGAAACTACTGTCGTGAGCCATTCGACACAAATCACACCAACCAGTTTTAGGGGAGAGATCCGCTTGAAACATTTTCTTCCATTCGAAATATTTCGAATAAAATTCTGGATTCCTGTCCAGAAACAAAAGATACTCGGCCAAAGCTCCGACTGATGGAAAATCCAGCGCGTTGATGAACGAATCTGGCGGCGCTAGAGCCTCGTAATCGGCTCCACCAAGCACTATTGGTACGGTGTCATAATCCAGGACTTTGTAAAATTCGGCCGTGACGTAATCAGCGCACCAGAATTCCTCGAACGCCAAGTAGAACTTGTAGTCTGAACGAATTGTGTTGAAACTATTCTGGTAACATTCGAAATCGCACGACAAATTGCCGCACTTCCCGTAAACGTCAACGTGAACGTATTTATCCAATTCGCGGACGTATTTCTCTCGGTGGATGAAGGTTTCGCATTGTTTTGGGAACCAAGCCACCAGTTTCTTTTTGGATCCGATCCGGGACACGGCTCGAGCTCTGGCGGATGGTCTTTTCATCAACTGAAAAGTCGTTGACATTTTGTTGTTTTGCTTCCCTCGATTCATAAATTCTGTTAAATGTTTAATCGTTCCAAACGATTCCCGGAAAACAATGTCTGAATCTCGACGGTACGTCATGGTCCAGTTAAAGAAATTGAACCGGATACGATCGTCGTCGGTTAATGCTGAAATCAAACTATTCAATTCGATACTGGCGTGACGGGCCACAAAGACGAACCGTTGGTGAGGCTGTCGATATTCGGGCAAGGTGTTGTTGGGTCTCGTTTCGTTATTGGCGAAAAAGAGAACAACATGGCTGTGATTCAAGAGCGATCGATCCGGCGTGAAAATACAGGATGTGACGGGACACAATCCGTCGATTAGCGGCTGATTTCCCATGACAGAATTCCATTCATTCCAGTACAAAATGATTTTCAACTGATTGGAATCTGACTGGGGCTCTTCTTCATAGTCTTCATCGTCCACTGGGGTATCCTAAAATAAAAATTGTTTAGAAAATCATTCTCTCTTTCTTTAAAAATATCCTGCGGGCTCCCCAGCTAGCGTCTATCTCTGACATGACAGCCAGCAACCCCCAAGATTCGTTTTCTTTTAGACAGAGTAGTTTATTCTTTAATTATACTGTTGAAACTGAGTATAGCTTCTCCTCAAGCAACGACCTTCAAAAATATACCTGGGTATGTAACATACTTGGCTTTTTTCAAAAAATGACAACACACCACGTAAAAGTTAAAATACTTACTTGTTTATTGAAGAAGATATCCATTACTGATGATGTTGGAATTAAAGAAGGAATAGAACTGTCGATACTGTTTCTCGTACCGCTTAGAGCCAATTGCGTTGTATAGAAAACACCACCGATCACCGTCAAGACTAGAGCGATTTTGAATAGTCGCCATTGAACGACTAGACGAGCGCTGTTGAAAATTTTACTGGAGAGTAACCGCATAGTATTGTGATATTGAAAAAAAAAATAGTCTCCCGGTAAGATACCAAGTTACTGTACGCTACATCAACTCACTATATACTGGGTCGTTTTACTTGTATAAAGAAAGTTCTAGATATAGCCTTACGGGGATCAAAATTATACACCGGCTGTTTATTGGGCGCGTGAAGACGAACGTCAGGTTCCATTGCCTTGCGGGTACCCAAGTAACACTGTACGTAGTGATACATTTTTTCGGTGGCTTCGTCTGAAGCTTAAATATGTCAATTTACGCAAAATAAATTTAAGCAACTTTGTTAAATACTAATCAATTTTTGTTTATATTAAAAAATGTTGATATCAATGAAAAAATATAAGAATTGAATACAAAATTGAGTAATTCAATTTAAATAAAAATTTTTTCACGAGCTGTTGTCAATGGACAATTATCAGCGATAAGTATTGAAATTAAAGTTTTCCCGGTGACGCTCAAACCGGGAGATTCAAAAAATTTTTTATTTCGTTGGAGTACGGCCGCCATCGAAGCCCACGTCATCAAAACAGGTTCTTGAGCATCGACCACTGTTTTGACTAACTGCTTTACAGACTGTTCGTTAATTTCGCCATACTCTTTCAAACGAGATAACGATCGTTTTGAGAATAAAGTGTCGAGTGGCTGTAGAAAAACGTCCCGCTCTTCGTTGAGTCGGACGTCAACGCACTGATTATTGCCAGGATCCAAAAGTCCGTTATCCTTAAAATTACAAATGCGTTCGAGACTGGCGTCGAGGGCTGTAGCGAACGGGTCGGCTTGTCGAACGTCACCAGCGGCTTCATAGAGTTTCTGGATCAACATGTCGATCAAATGATGACCGTGGATCAGATGGAAGATCTTGTTCGTCGTACTGGTTTCATATTCTTCTCGATCGTCACGTCTGAGAACGAAAAAATTTTGCCACTTGGATCCAGTCAAAGGTTTTAAAGTGAGAACAGAATCCATATCGAGAAAGAGTCCTCCACCTCGGAAAAGTGACATGGCTCGCACATATTCGGAGAGAAACATTTCCGGTTGACGATTTCGCTGCCATTGGCCTTTCATGTACCAACGATTCAATGTGGTGTCGTTAAAATATTCGGCCTCGTCATAGGAAATCACTTCAACGTTGGGGTAGTGTTGCAGGACAGTCTGCCAAGGAGATAAACTGCTGCTGTTGTTGTCTAGTAATTTCTGTTGTTGTTCATCGGTTAATTCTCTACGGGAAACGAACAGTTGAATTTGGCGGTTGGGATTGTTTTTGGCAGCCGATTCGACAGAACAAGATTGGCGGGCGTTCAAATCGCCGTAGCCGGTCGTTTCATGCATGTAAATTCGTTGACTGTCAATAGCTCTGAGTTCAGTTATTTTCCATTGAGAAATATGAGCTCTGCTGCTGCTGCTATCGTTGGTTGTTACTTGCAGAGTAGTCCCATCGCTGCTGTGACGACTGAAAATTGGTTGACTTCCATGTTGAAGGCGATCTTGAACGAAGAGCCAGATGTGACTGGCGCAAATGATTACCAATAAGGTGACGGTGAAGAAAACTATGAAATTGTAAAGTCTCTGGAATGTAAATGCACTATGTTATTATTAAAGAGGTTCCTAATAAATTTTTATAAAAATGTAAAACGTACCATGATGAAGATTCCATGTAAGTGTGACGATGAGTCTATAAATGACAGTGCAGACGTGTGCTGCTGTTCCGAACCAAAATCCTGGGATAAGTAGTTAAAAACTTTTATAAAAATGCATGTAAGATGGAAGAAACGCTAGTCTTCAAGCTGCTAGCCAATGGAAGCAAGAAATGAAACTCCGCCCGCTGGTAGGAAGGCTTATGATAAAGATGCCCTTGAAAATGACTAGGAAATGTAGTACTATTTGCTCTTTTTTAAAATATTGCTATATTTGATATAGGTTAAGTATTTTAACCGGTTCACGAACAACGCCGATTACACCAAAAGCAAAATGCATGATGTCCATTGAGCGGAGTTGGAATAAAAAACGACGGATAAGACGAACCTCGACACCCCATTCAATGAAGCCCGTAAATCAGTAGCCTTAATTTCGGAGAATAATTAACGATGTTCACGACACAAAATCTGTATAAGCTCCCAGATCGAGCGCGTATACGTATCTGAAGAACGAAATAACCCAATCACATTTCAACTTCACTGTAAATCCGAATCCACTTTCTTTTTTGGCCTAAAACAGTGGTTTTTGCTGAAGAATTTAATGTATTTTTGGCCCGTGCCCCGTGGATATATTATACGAAAAACATTTAAAGTTTCACTTAATTGATAATCATTCCTTATAAAGCTTGAAAAAGGAAAGATTAATCTATTCCGAAGAAATCATGAATGAAGAATCAGTTCTATATTTTTAGAAAAAATTAAAATTTTTTTTTTATATCTCTACTTTTTTTTTATTCTACTATTTTCTATTTTTTTTTCTAATTTATTTCGACAGAATTTCGGACGATTCCGTGGGTGCGGTAGATCATACTCGATAATTCACTCACGTACTACATCCTATTCTTCCAATCGAATTATTACAATGCTATCAATTTCTTACGTCAACCCCGAGATTCGAACCCAAGACCCCCAATTCCCGGTGGACCATTACCCCCATACCCCAATGGAATCTGGTTCGCTAACCAACAATCCACTGGGGGGTCAATGATAAAACATATTTTTACAATAGTGTACATACAAAATTGCAAGAAAAGAAGTAAAAATTTATTCAAAATCAAAATTTTAGCAACACAACATTTTTCACTGCAACTTTTAATTTTTTGTTTCCGGCTTTTCAAGTCGCTGTTTAAAACCTCCAACGTCAAGAAAATATATTAACCGTTTAATTTTTTAAAAGCGCCTTTCTTTAATATCTACGTAATAGAACTTTTCGAACAGGAAAGATTAATCTGTGTGGACTGAAGGAAAAATTTTAATATCGAGATCATTGAGTTTGTAAAGACTCAAATGTATTTCACTTAAAAACAATTAAATATACCAATGCACACTGAGATTTGCCTGTCAATAAGTTGTGAAAAAAATGCAGAATACATAGA
Source organism: Daphnia galeata (assembly GCA_030770115.1). NCBI lineage: Eukaryota > Metazoa > Arthropoda > Branchiopoda > Diplostraca > Daphniidae > Daphnia > Daphnia galeata. The sequence goes on from CM061114.1 coordinate 9,321,209, forward strand.
TTTAATAGCTTTTGGAAATGAGATTGTCAAACGTTTTCAAGCAGTTGCTGAGGGTATGGCTTGGGTAGCTGTTTCAGAAGTCTGGGTTGATCGATTCTTTGCTTCCTTCAATAGGTAATTTGCAATAAACTCTAGAGGGTCTGCTGGTCTAAATAATTCAAAACAAATAAATTTTGTATACAGAGAATCCCTTTTATCACATGCATGTGTTACATTAAAAATGCAGATATTAAGACCAGATTTCTAGTAAGTTAAATATCGCTGTTGAGAAAAACCTTATCTCACCTTTCTTTGGCCACAGCAGACATAGCTTGTAAGACAACGGGAACTACAGCTTGATCCAAGTACTGCATAAACAAAGAATTTAGTTGAAAAATTTTGTATGAGAACTGTTGTTTACAATCATACCTGTCTAGTGGGCATAGTTGTATGATCCACTCGTGCTTTCTTCGATAGGCTTGCTTCCCCGTTGTCTTTGTCGGAAGTCGGCATTCTTTTAAATTGAAGCCTATGTAAACAAAGAAAATATTACAAAGATATTGAATAATGTAACTCCAATCCTATAAATAATCATAAGAGCAAGTTTGACGTACCAACGCTTTTAATTACCCGCTTTCCGCGTAGTGTATAGTTTGTTGCCGAAAACAGCTGATTGAAGTTCCGAGGTGAAACGATCTTTTTTGAATCCGATTGTAAAAAAGTTGTAAAAGTCACCACATTCAATTATTTTCGCCAATGAAATTATTTTTAAATAACAAATAAATCAACTATAACAACGATTAAACAAATTTTTCAAAAATAATACTGTGCAAACACAGCGTTGAAGTTTCCGTCCCCGAGAGAGAACTAAAAAATTCCAGCTGATCAGCCGATTCGTGATGGGAGCTGAGTTCAGTTATTTCTTTTCGTATGTTGCCGGGTGTTAATAGTTCTTGAAAATATGGCCTCGACCGAATCAGACACGCGGACATCGCGAGAGGATTCGATTCGAAGCCCCAAATTTGACGATGATGATTCACCCGAGCACTCGGAGAGGAAAAGGCCCCTCGATGGAGACTCGGATCTCAGTGATAGGAAAAAATCTCATTTTACCGGAGGTGAATTCCTCAGTTTTTTTCCTTATTATTTATTGACGTCGCCGTTCGTCTTCCCCGTCAATTTTCCTGCTTTTGTTATTTGGTTCGAGTGTCGTCGCCTGTTACAGTCATATTTGTCACCTGCATGCTGATATAATAGTGAAAGCACACGAGTTCATTGGACTCAAGGTCATTTATTGAGGTTCATCAATAAGTGATTGATTGATCAGCTGTAGTATAGTCTGTGTGATGTAACAGTGAAATTCCCGAGTCTCATGACTGTTATCCTGATTTTTTGGAGTTCATTACCATGGCTGTTTATTCATATGTACTTCATGCTGATTATCTCATTTCAGATGGGAGCATTTATCTTAAAGTCTTAGTACCAAGTGTGGCAGCTGGAGCAATAATTGGCAAAGGTGGTGAGACTATTGCTCAAGTCCAAAAAGAAGTCAATGCCAGGATAAAAATGTCGAAAGCAAATGACTTCTATCCAGGTACCATATTTAATATTCAGGTCATATTATTCATGCTTAAATGTGCATTTTTTTCCCTACAGGTACAACAGAGAGAGTCTGTTTGATTAAAGGAACTACTGAGAGTGTAATGTCCATGCTAACATTCATCTGTGAAAAAATAAGAGACAAGCCAGATCCCAATGCCAAGCCAGCCATGGACTTTGACAGCAAGACTCCAGCTGAGAGAGACAAACAGGTCAAGATTCTTGTACCTAACAGTACAGCAGGTCAGATCACCTTGACACTCTAATTATACATTGAGAATATTTTGCAATTTTCAGTTTTGTTTGCCCTTTGTGTGACAGGAATGATCATCGGTAAAGGTGGCAGTTTCATCAAGCAAATTAAGGAAGAGAGTGGAGCCTACATTCAAATTTCCCAAAAAGCCAAAGACCAAGCTTTACAAGAGAGATGCATCACTGTGATTGGTGATTCAGATTGTAACAGGAAGGCATGCTGCATGATTCTCTCGAAAATCGCGGAAGATCCTCAAAGCGGGTCTTGCCTCAACGTCAGTTACGCAGAAGTGACGGGACCTGTAGCCAACTTCAACCCTACCGGATCGCCTTACGCTCACAATGGCGGTGGTGGAGTTGGAGGTAATGGTGGTGTCGGAGGTAACGGCAATTCGGGCGGATATTCTCCCGTCCACAACGGCAACAACGGAGCCTCTCCTTACTTAAATAACATGAGCGTGAACCTCAATATTGGTGTGGGTCTCTCACAGCCCAACCCCGCTATGCTCAGTCAGCTCATGGATCACCTTCGTTCATCCCTAAGAAATGCTGGATATCCGGAGCAGAGCTTGTCAGAGGTTGGCCAGGCCATCAACACACTTGCAAGTTATGGCATGATTGGCATGAACTTTAGTACGCACGGCAATTCTGCCGTGGATAGCGTGACCAACGTTGCCGGCGGCTGGATCAATCACAACGTGTCGGCATCTGACGGTGGCCATGGTGTTTCATCAAGCTCACCTGGTCCATTTGGTCCCATCGGCTCGTCACCTCATCGTTACAACGAATCGTCTTTCGACCCTTTCCGTGGACGTGGCAGCTACCAAACTCCCCTGCCTTTGAATAATAACTCGTTTGGATTGGGTTCGCCCCATTCGCCGGTTGCTCAAGATCGCACCAGCGACTCGATTAACACGTCACCAAGGGGCTCTGAAAACTCCAGGTATAAACGTCTACTCTGAAGAATCATTGCAAAATTTCCATTTTTAAATCCAGGGGATGTTTTTTGAATTTGAAAGGGCCGAATTGCAAGTGGGTGAGCACATAGTGGGTGCCATTTTAGGTCCGGGCGGCAAGTCGTTGCTGGAAATCCAACATTTTAGTGGGGCCAACATCCAAATCTCTAAAAAAGGGATTTATGCGCCGGGGACGCGCAACCGTTGGGTGACCATCAGTGGTACCCCAAATGCCATCAGCACCGCACAATACCTCATCGAGCAGCGGATCAGCGAAGAAGAGGCCAAGCGGGCTCGTCACCACAGCAGCACGGCCCCTATTCTGAATCCGTCATCATCCAACAGCTCCACAACCATCGCCGCCGTTCAATCCATCGTTCCAATCATCCCTCCACCGAGCGCCCTCCATTCGGCCATGCCTATTTAGGTGACCATTGATGTGAACATGCGCACCCTCGACTTAAAACTTGACACATCTTTACCAACCCCCCTCCCCTCTCCTCATTTTTCCCAGACAAATTCATCATTAAAGTAGTAGAGATTTTTATTTCTTCACCTTTTTCCCTCTTCCCTAATCCCCATATTGAATTTGACTTGTTACAATTAAGTCTAGATTCACCCGGAAGGAAAAAGTGGTTGTGCGCTGCTCAGGCTAATCAAGCTGCCGTGAGTGGGAGGAGGAAGGAGGTTTACGTCCTGACGATTTCTTCCAATGTACAGAGGGAAAAAAAACAAAACAAAAAAACAAACAAAAGAGGTTAACTAATTACTGTAGGAAACAAAAGGAAGTAGACCTGGTTTAGTCACGTGGTGTGGATTTTGTGTCGACACTTCCGATTTCTTTTCTTTTCTCTTCCCACGGCTTGCTTTTTTTTGTTTAAAAGAAGGCAAAGAGGGGGAGAGAAGTGAGACATTTTGTCAGACGAAACCTGTCAAAGTGCCTTGGACTGTTTTGACTTAGCATTATGTTGTAATAACGAGCCTAGACAGGTATAACAAAAACCGCTATAACCTTAATGGAACGGCGGGTGATACGCGATTTGTTAGTAGGAATAATAAAACAATCATTCGAAGGTGATGAGAAACAGGTGTAGGTATCTATCAAATCGTGCAAACATCAAATTTCAAAAGATGAGAAAAAAATTAAGTAACTTCGTGACTCTTACAATCTTATGTGTAATTATTTCTGAAACCCGCCTCTTTCTCCCCAACACACTTTCACTCGCTCGACTTTGTTATCAGATACAAATACAAATTAAATCTCAAAATGAGATATAAAATTCGTTTTTCAAACTCTTATTTCAATCTTCATGCTTTTGACACCATCAAAACAGCACTTGGGACTAATCCTAAAACATCGAGCGGCTTTTCGTACTCTTCTTCGGTAAATACTTTTCTTGGAAAATTGGTCTGAATCCGAAATGGTTCCGGTATTCCGGCAGCTAAATCGGTCCTATTCATTTGAATGAAGAGGCGAACTGAAGCTAGCTGCTCTTTAGCACCAAATGATTGCGTCATCGTCGATCCATTTGGAAGCCTGGAAAATATGACGTAATAGTTATGCCAAAGTGACTTGCTTCTTACAAAATGATTCAGAACCTTATTTGGATTTTTGTCTCCTTATAGTCCTTGGGTTGATTTGGTGTTGTCGGTGCTGGAATCTGAACTGCAGGAGCAGCTACGGGCGTATTGTTTGCATTACCAGCTTTCTGTTTTCGTGCCAATTTATCTTGTTCAATTTGTTCTTTGACTCTCTGTCTAGCCTTTTTTTCTTCTTCTTTCTCGCGTCTCCGTTCTTCGGCAATCTTCCTGATTTCATCTTCTTCAAATTTCTTTTTGATATTGAGAAGCTCCTTACCCGACTGTATTCTCCTTTTTTCTTGTTCCAGTTGTTCAGCCTTTTCTTTTTCTTCGCGTTCTTTACGCTTCAATTTCATCAGCTCTTCCACTTTCCTCAATTGTTCCTTCTTTTCTTCCTCAGTCAAAGGCTTTTTTTCATCAGTAGATTCGGAAAATTGGCTGTGAAAGAAAATCATAAAAATTATGATTATCAAATTATCATTATCATTATGATTATCAATTGATGATCATTTTTTCACCTGTGACCAGTTTTTGCAGCATGAAATTCTACTTCCTCATTTGTACGAAATAACCTATTACATCTTGAGAAAATAAACAAAAACAAGATTTTAATGAATCCAATTTTAGATTTGAGTCTTGTACTTACTCATCACATTTGATAGACTTGGCAGTAACTGCAGCTGCTGTTTCAGTATTTGATGCTTCCGGTTGAGCAGCAGCAATAGGTTCCTCTGTTTTCATTTCTTGACTGTTGTCAGTTTGTTGGCTGAATTTCTCGCTGTTTACAATCAACCAATCCATGGCAGCCTCAATATTCTGATCACCAGTTTCTTGGATTGCCTTTTCACTTTTTGAATTCCAAATGGGCAAATGAACATAACAAAAATTAAATATTTATCCAAATATTGCATTGATATTATACAGTGTTATGAATTAAATTGCATTCAGACTCACGCCAACTGCTGAGAGAAACCCATTTCTAATAATAATTGAAGATTTGACGACATTTTCGGATAATTCTTTGAGAAACAATAATTATCTTGTAGTGCCTCAATAACAAAGTCAGAATTCACAATAACTGAATCTTTCTTTTTTCATGTTAAAAATGACTAATGAAGCCTCTTCTTTTTGACATTTTGACCAAGATGGCAACCGCAAGATGTCTATACTTTTCCATTTTTTAAATGTTAATTTACATCGAAAATTTAAGTTATATCACGCGTAAATAGTACAAACCGGTTGGTTTTTAGTAATTAATTTTATTTCTTTAATTAATTTCAAACTGATCGATTTTAGCAATCTGATTAGCCAGAGTCATTAGCGGGAAACAGCTTATTAGGCGTTTATCCGCAAGAGGCGGTGTAGTCTGATGCAACAAATGGGTTTTTCGGCTATCCCGTTGTTTTACTGAACTTTTTTCTTGATGGTTTGTCACTTTTTGCAGACTTCTCGGTTATCGGATTTAACCGCTTCTGAAGAACTCGAGTTGTCCTCTTGGACCCTTATAGTTCTAATTAACAAAAGCCTCTTCAGTTAGAAACGACTGCCGAAGATCTGAATATTGACTCGTCAGACTAGGAAAATGGTGAAACTATATTCTTTAGCGGTTTTACATCGCAGCGAGCAAGGTTCACCACAGCTACTCAAAGCTGCATACGACCTCTCAAGTTTTGGATTTTTTCAACGAAGCAGTGTTCAGGAATTCATGGCTTTTACTGCCAAGATCTTGACAGAAAGGACAAGTGCTGCTTCCAGACAATCGGTGAAACAAGGAGGTTTGAGTGCACAGTTTGATATCATGCAACTCATTGTAGACGTTTAATGAAATATTGTTTCATTATTGCAGAGTACATGTGTCACATCTATGTGAGAGCAGATGGGCTCTGCTGTGTTTTGACAGCAGATCATGAATACCCGCAGAGGGTTGCTCATACCTTGTTAACCAAAGTAAGTGCTCCTTATATATTTGTTGAATTTAAATTTAAATGATGAAATATTCTTCATCACCACAAGGTGCTTGATGATTTTGCTGCCCGGGTAGAATCCTCTCTTTGGACAGAAGGAAATGCAGCTTGTGCAGCCTATTCTGGATTAGAAGCATCTTTGGCAAAATATCAAAATCCCAGAGAAGCAGATGCTCTTACTAAAGTTCAAGAGGAACTAGATGAGACCAAGATTATTTTGGTAACACTAACTTATAATCATAATAATTTTTTATTGTTTTCCTAGCTAATGATGTTTTGTTGTTACAGCATAATACAATTGAAGCTGTATTGCAAAGAGGTGAAAAACTAGATGACCTCGTGTCAAAATCTCAAGGACTGAGTGATGCTTCCAAAATGTTTTATAAAACAGCTAGGAAAACAAATTCATGTTGCAATTTTGGATAAGTTCTCAAGAAATGTTGGTTAAAATGAGATCACATTCTAGGAATGGTACTGTTACTTTATTTTTTGAAGAAGGTCAAAATTCACATTCCTGAATGAGTTGATGAAAGACATGGCATAGTTATAAATTCATTTTAATTTTTTTTTTGAAGGGTGCCCAATAATAATTACTGTGAACTTTTCTGTCCCACTCTGTTCCCGTTATGCGACTGCACTCATTTTTCTGTTTCTCATAAATGTATCATATATCGTAAATGATTGTGTCACTAAAGTTAATTAGGTATTTGCTGACGTTGCATGGATGTCGTCTGTATGATTTCATTTCACAGCTTAAATCTGTGCCGCAAGTCCATTGATGTAAAAGAAATAAATTCTTCTTAACCAATATTTATTAATTTATCGCGTTTGTTATTATTATTTATCTTTTTTTATTAATCGAACTGAAACCGCCGATAGCGTTGTTCACGGTATTTCATCAACTCTGCAGGTTGCTGAAACCTATATTGGCTATATACTCCTTAGGCAACAGATGATAGCGCAAACAGAGGTGTGAGACGCTTATAAAAGTGACGTCTGCTCTACCGAACCGATGTTATGTTAGCGATCATTGTGACGAAGTGGGATGTGACTGTTTGCTATTCAATCTGAAAAATAAATCTTTTAATCGACTGACCAGTAGTGACTGGAATAGAAAATGTTATTGTTCCAGGGTGCTGCTTTTCTCTTTGTGACTTTAACAACTTTGATTTCGGTTGGAGCTTTGGATGTCACCGGAAAAATTGCCACAAACCCGGCATGTAAAGATGACGTGACACGTCTATGCAGTAGTCAAGTACTCCCAAACGATTTGGCTGTTCTCGATTGTCTTCAAAACAGGAGAAGTGATAGTGATTCTGATATCAAAATAGAATGTCATTCAGTATGTCACTTTTTAAATTAGATTTCGTCATAAGTTATGGTATTAAAGGCTATATTATTTTTTTTTTCAGTTTCTTTGGCAGTTTAAATTAAATCTTACTAAAGGTGACCAATTTTTGGAAGCTGCTGAAAAAATGTGCTCGGAAGAGCTGAAGAATTTGGAAGAATGCAAGGATCAATCACTTGAAGGCCATAAGCTTTCTTGCCTTCTTGAAAACTCTGACTCTGTTGCCCAAGGTAATTAAAAATTACAGTAGTCATTAGTTCTTTTAAATTTTTTCTTAAAATAAAATGATCTTAAACTTAGGGCAATGCAAATCATTCCTTGTGAAAATTGGTTCAATCATATTCAGTGATTTTCGCTTGGTTGAAAAATTCACCACTGCCTGCCAGGATGATATTTCAAAATTTAACTGTGGCCGGCTAGATTCTGAAGAAGAAGTATGTTCATTTACTGCAAATTTAGGTTCATGTTGTCATATTATATGCTAATTTATAGAGAGACCACAAACAAGGATCCACAATTGAATGCTTGTCGGAGCATGTACGAAATTTGACTAAAGAGTGCCATCTGCAAACGTTGCGTGTTGCTGAACTCCAGGTAAAAATCATAAAATCAATATATTTGTATCATTTATTTAGTTCTCGTTTTTGCAATTTGAAAGGCGGATGATTATCATTTGGATCGGCCACTCTTTCTTGCTTGTCGAGATGATCGTGAAAGATTTTGTCGCAACGCTCAAGCTGGACAAGGACGCGTTTACAAATGTCTGATCAAAAACAAAATGCAAAATGACATGAGCTCCAAGGTAAACCTTCATAATCTTTAGAGTCGTTCAACTAATTAACTAAAATGTATTTATTTGAAATAGTGTCGCGAGAAATTGGTTCGTCGTCAGCAACTAGTTTCTGAAGATTACAAAATCAGCAAGGGTCTAGTCAGAGCTTGCAAACAAGAAATCATTGAGCACAAGTGCTTCAAAGAGACAACTTCACCTGTCAAAGATCGCAAAGTCAAACTTGCTCAAGTTCTTCTTTGCTTAGAAAGTGCATTGCATGCCGGTGTGTTTCATTAATCGTGCGAAAATTTTCCTCGTTAAGGTTAATGACTCTGAATTTGGTCGCAGGCAGTGGGATTGGAGGTGAATGCCAGGCAGAGATGCTGGATCATCGCCGACAGCTACTGGAAGATTATCGTCTATCCCCTGAAGTGGTTTACTCTTGCCAGGAAGACATTAAAACCAACTGTCGTACAAAGTAATTAGTGACTATTTTCCCCTTTTCTATCGTATTTTCATGGGTTTTAAAACGTGTGGTTAATTGTGGTTTAGGGAAATCGGCGGAAAAACTCTCCACTGTTTGATGAAGCACGCCAGAAGGCAAAACGGCATTTCTGATCCGTGTCTCCGGGCGGTAATTATCTTTTATCAATTTTCATTATTACATTTTCAATTCATTTTTTTTCGATAAAATACCAGTTGGAAGATTTGATACGAGTTACTGATGCCGGATCAGATTGGCAAGTGGATTCTTTGCTCAAGACATCCTGCTCTAGTGTTGTCGAGACTGCTTGTAAAAATCCCGTCGATAGCCAACCGGCCAGTGTTATTTCTTGTCTTATGGATAAGTGGGTTATTTTTCTTTATTCGTTCCAATTGAAATAAGTTTCACCGCTCACGTTTATGTTTCGTGCCATTACAGAGTGTTTTCAGAAGTTATGACAACGAGCTGCCGTACTGCATTGCTCGAAATTCAATATTTTGTTGCTCGCGATTTCCGTTTGGATTCTCAGCTGTACGCGCAGTGTAAATCGGACGCTGCCCAATATTGCAATGCGGCTCCCAATTGGACGGAAGAAGTGAATGCAATAGGACCTCAGCGTAATCCGCTTGTATTACCCTGCCTCTATAGATATGCTTATCATCCACCGGCTGGCTCAGCTGTAAGACATTTGATCTCCTTCACAAAGTTATCTGTAAATTTGACACAGATTATTTTGTAGTTGAAACCCGAATGCGGCGACGAGGTTCGACGCGTTATGCGGCAAAGGGCTAACAGCGTTGAACTCATTCCAGAGGTAAAAATGTCATCAAGCCATGCTCGTTTTCATGATATACTTCAAAGAGGATCGATTCAATTCAATTGCTAGGTTGAAGAACCCTGCATCGAAGATTTGGCTTCACTTTGCTTTGAAAAGACAGGAAGAGGCGAAGAGATGCAATGTTTGCAGGACAACTTGGAAAGACTTGGTCCTGCATGCAAGCAACAAGTGAGCAACTACACAGAAGAAGAGGCTGAACACTTGGAGCTTAATCCATTCATCACGGCTTATTGCAGCCGTTTCCTTGAAACACATTGCCAAGTATAGTTTTGTGTTACCGAATATTTTGTATGTAAGGTGGTTTCGTCATTTGTTTATTTATTTTTAGGAAGAAATGGATGAAGGCGATGAAGGTCAAGTGATGGAATGTCTTGTTGAATATAAAATGAACACCGAAACAACCATGAATTCAAAATGCCGAGCGGCTGTCGAGCACTTTCAGTTGATTGCATTACAAGACTTTCGTTTCAGCGCCCCATTTAAACGAGCCTGCAAGCAAGATATTTCCCGTCTCTGTCCCAACACAAAAGAAAAGTATGATAAAGTCAAGTTCAAGATTTATGTACCAATTATTTGATGTTTTCATTCATTTCGTACTGTTTAGACCAAAGGTAGTGGCTTGTCTTAGCGAGATGGTCCGAAATGATTCTGTGGCACAAAGCTTAGTTTCACGCTTAGGAAATCATGTTGGATCCCAGCATCGTGTGTCACAACCATGCCGCCAGCAGCTCAGGAATCAATTGCTTCAACAACACGAAGATGTCCAGTTCAATCCCAACGTCCGAAAACCTTGCACATCTGATGAAAAACGATTTTGTGCTCAAATCAAACCAGGACAAGGCCGAATTTTGGAGTGTCTTAAAGCTCACCGTAAACAGCTGGACGATATTTGCCATGCGGCCATCTTTCAGGTTGAGAAAGAAGAAATGGATGACAACGGTGTCGATTTCCAACTTATTCAACAATGCAAAGAACCCATTCGTCGATTGTGTCAAAACGATGCTAGCACTGCTCTGGAATGTTTAAAGGTAGTTGTCATTTCCTCCTATCCAAAATGTGTTTTCCAAAGATTTTATATAGCGTTTTTATTTCCATTCGTAGGGCCACCTGGACGATACCACGTTAGAACTCCATTGCAAAGAACTGATTTTGGAACGGATGGCTGAACAGAATCTTGATATTCGTTTCAATCCTGCTCTAAAGAAAGCATGTACAATGGATATACCGAAATTTTGTCTTGGGGTATTTCATTGCTTTGGTGTGTGTAATATTTTCAATGTAATTTCTATGACCGTTTAATTAGGTTTGGCAGAGCGCACCTAAAGATCGCGAACTTGAAGGGAAAGTTGTCGATTGCCTGAAACAGAATTTTGTTTCTAAAAAACCGCTCACTCAGTCCTGTTCCGACCATCTAACGGTCATTATGGAACAACAAGCTTTGCATTATCAGCTTGATCCTGTTCTTGTGAGTCTCTGCGATAAAGAGGTACATTATTATCCTTTTATTTAATTAAAAGGAAATTAATTGACAAATTATTTCTTTCTCTAGATTCAAGTTCACTGTGGACCAGAAGAGCTGGAAAACAACAGACAAGGTCAAGTGGAAGAATGCTTGAAGAGAAAATTTGATACGTTAACGTCTGTTGAATGTCGGCGCCACGTCGCTTTGCTTATAACGGCTGTCCAGATTGACATTCAAGCCGATCCTTTGCTTCACCGAGCTTGCGCTATCGATTTAGTCACCTTTTGTAAAGATGTTTCACCTGGAGAGGGTCGAAGTATGTTACTTTATTTTTAAGCTGCGTTCTGAAAGTTGTTGACATACTATGTATCTTGTATATAGGATTAAAATGTCTCTTGCGGTTTAAAGAGCAAGGACAAGCAAAATTCGATCCAAAATGTTTTGAAATGCTTACTACGAGGACGCAATTATTCGCGAAGGCTTCACAAGTACGTTTTATACTTTATCGATGAAATAGTAACCTAAATCAATTTTACATCACTGCAATTTCTTTAGGTCATGCATCTGGAGTCAGTCAATGATTTAGTAGAACAGTTGAGTAATTCGCCTGCCAAAAACTTTTTCCTAGCTTTGGGGCTCTCCTTTATTGGACTGATTTTGTTGCTGGGAGTTTTTTGCGGTCGTGTTTCGAAGAGACATCAAGTTATGAAGAACAGATAGTTTGTATGTAACATTTATGTGGATGAGGTTAATTGTGTGATACATGATAGAATAGAGAATGAAAATATCGAGATGCGAAGGGACACTTTGGCGAGTGCCTTGAATTAATAATTAAAAACAAAAAGACGAAGAAAATCAATTCAATGTTTCAAACTTTGTTTCCGATGGACATCCCTAATAAATTGACGTACTCGCCTACTTTCAATCAGCACATAATTGAAATGACAACCCATTGATTTTATTGGTCAATAAAAACGAGAACGCACAATTTCTTTTCTTTACTCCCTGCTTACTTAATACTTAGTCACATTCTTCAAACTCATTATTCGGTTTATAGTTTTGCTGTAGATTTTAAGTTTTAAAATTCAAAGAGGTACCAAGAATTTAAGGAAAGTAACATTTCTCTCGTTTATTCTTCGAGTTCAGCAATTGGATGAACAACTACGGACAAAATTTATACCACATATATTAGATCGAGATTAACCATATCCCATATTGTCTAGTGGTTAGGATACCCGGCTCTCACCCGGGAGGCCCGGGTTCAATTCCCGGTATGGGAATTACTTTTACTATCAACTTCTTTTACATGAGGTTCCGGCTTGAAAATGAATCGCACTCTTCTGTAAAAATAAACCCTGCGAAATTGATATATTTAGCGCGTGAACCACAATATGTTACATCCCATATTGTCTAGTGGTTAGGATACCCGGCTCTCACCCGGGAGGCCCGGGTTCAATTCCCGGTATGGGAATCTTTTATTTCATCATAAATTTGATTTATTATGGGTTAATCATATGCATATAAATTTACTCGCTTTATAATATATTTATAACTAAATATCCTGTTAATATTTGACTTATCATGATAAGCTTTATTCATTCGTGTTTGACACTCGAAGTAAGTAAGTCGAAACTCGAAAGACACGGAACCAGAGCACGGAACTTATGTTAAAATATTTGTTATTGAATTTTTATTAAATATTTACATTAGGCTATATAGATTATGTTTTGATGATTAGGTTTAGGTCTATATTTCATTGTGATAACTTTTTCTTTTAAATTTTCCAGAGATATTACCTAATACCCTAGTGCCACCTGCCACTGTAAGTGTCGAAAATTGCCAAAAGTTCAACAACGGCTCATTACTCAGATTGAAAACCAACAAGCATCAACCTTAACTTGTACGAGATAAATGTTCAGAACATTGGGTTCTTTCCGAGTATATTTACTCGGTTCTTTCAATGTATATTCATGGAACGCCAAAGTGACAATGAAATAAGTGCTTTGAAATTAAGTGCTCTATCGCCCCCGCCTTCTAGGTCCGAAAATTTATTTTCTCCTTTCCCTGGCGAATCCAAAAACTCGGCCACAACAACGGCCTAATATCAGGTTGTTTGTTGACTTGCCCACAACAATTTAATGGCCTCTATATTTCTACATAAAAAAATTCAGGCTGCGTTGGACTGTTGTCATAGTTAAAATGACTGTCAAGTTTTTGACGAATGCGGACAAAGAGCTTCGTTAAGTTCAGATTTGAAATTGACTGGAAGGGAAGTGAAGTGAACTTGAAGCTATGGACCTTGGACCTTCAAAAAGCTAACTTTTAGTCTTTCTTCGCCAAAGTTCTTAAAAACGCCAAGTTATGAAATACGCGAAATTTATTATTCGGAACTATCTCGGATTCCGAAGATGGATTCAGCAGTCGAGTGTCGACTATACAAAGTGAACTTTTCTTTTGTTTTTTAAAAGAATCATTTCTTTTCATTTGAGAAAAAATATTAAGCTAGTGTACATTTCATTTTCCGGGATTGAGGGATGGTCTATGAGCATTATGTAATATTTAAAGATATAATTGTTCCGGTAAAACTAGTTTCCGGGCTTTTTTCAAATTTAATTTAAACCATTCAGCGTAATTAAGAGTTGCCATATTTAACGGGAAATATTCATAAAATTGAAACATAAGATAAAAAATGTAAAAAAAAAAACACGCACCTCTGTTCATTTCATTAGAGCGCCAAAGTTTTGTTACGTCAGCAACAACTTACACACATCATTAATAAGGAGGCGTGATTGTTCGACCCACGTACTACTTTTACTTTGATTTTTTGTTACTCTGTTATCTCGTCTAAAATGAACTCTGGATTTTTGGAAAGGTAAGGCTGGAGTCAATAATGATTGGTAACATTTATAGACATTAATATAACAATTTCGGAATCTCTTGAAGCCCGACTAAGTCTCCGACCAAGAGCGTCAATAAGTTTACAGTCAAATTGGATTGGCCCACATCAGTGATGAAATCAAAATCTCAAGACAACTTTGAAAAGAGAAGATCTGAAAAAGAGAACACTGGCCATTGTCTAGTAGCTCCCAAGAAGAGCCAGCAAGTCAATAAGCAGAAAGTCAAGATTGGTGGTCCTAGTGAACGATCCGACCACGACTCCATAAATGTGCGTCCTTTACTAGACCACCAGCGTCTGCCAAATATTCAGTCGCATAGGTACAAACCGTACGAAACGACACGACGCTGTACTTCTGGTGTGTCAAGAAATTCGCTCTACAGCGATAATTCCGGGCTTGCTTTGTCTAACAAATCTAGTGGCCTTATTTCGGTTAGGCCCACAGTCGGCCACATGCCTCCGCCTTCGATGCCTTCTTCACAGTTTCTCGCAACAGGAAACGTTTCTTTAAATTCGACCATGAGACCCAACCCAGAAGCATTCAAACAGACTACATCCACTTCCCTTCAATCATCTTCGTTCATTAATAAAAAAAATTCCTATCCCTTAGCTGATGGCAAGAGTCTTTATGGAGTGTCAACTGCTTCCGTTCAAGTGGTAGGTTCGGCCGGAGTTTCAAATGAAAAAACACAATTTCGCCAGCTGGATTCTACTAAAATCAATGTTGGAAGCAGTAAGGACGATCCTGTTGTTGGAACTCAAACATTATCTCAGCAACAGCAAAACTTGAATATCAGTACAGCAAGTTGTCCTGGGAGGAGCAGAAGGAGGGCCAGCAATGTTTCGAAAAAGAGGGAACAGGATCAATTATTACGCCATTTAAATGAAGTCATTGATACTCAGGTAAAAACACTTAATTTAACCTACATTTAAAAAACGTATTGCTTTTATTCAACCAAATCAAAAATTGTAGTAAATGCTAACAAATAATTTTCATGATATTTAGGAAATCCTTTATTCGTTAAGCACTGACAGCCAAACACGCAAAGATTTTCTTATTGGTGCAAAAGGTGCTCCCCAACTTTTTAGGAGAGACTTGGAGGTCATCGAAACCATTCATAAGATAATCACTTCTTTCAAACGCCCGACGACAGTGGCCGAGTTCATTTTGAATCAGGTATGATGATCCTGTTGATTCCTAATATCATACATTTGTTATTGACATTTTGTCGTCTTTAACCATGTAGGAAGACTCACAACAAGCCTCCGAACATCTTAAATTGTTGATGGAAGGCAGAGATGAAGTTCCTCGAGGCGCTAATGCCTCCTATTTAGAAGCAAAATTGATTATCCAGCGAGTACTTCGAAGTAGCTACTTCCGTATGAAGCGCTATAATGCCAATAGCGTGAAACTGGAAATTAAAAAATGAAATAAGAACATCTAAGTTGTTTTACATCAAATTAATGCTTGAATTGTTCCGTTTTTATGTTTGTTTTCCATTGCCAATTAGTTGTTGAGTTCACTACTAAGAATTACTTAGAATATCTGTTAAACAATATCGTGTGTACCGCGATGATTTTTCCGTTGTCATCAATAATCTATGCACTGTTTAAAACAGAGAAAGAGGAAAATGCCCACCAAGACAACACTGACACCCTCACAATTTCTGTATCGGAAGTTGGGTTTGATGGACTTTTATGAGTACTGTAACAAACTCTTTCCCAATTACTTTCCTTCCCTATAATTTTCTTTTATAACAAAGGTGGAGCCCTAAAATTGTTACGTGATTTTTTTCATACAAAATACATTGACCAAAACTGAACTAACGAAATATTGCAAGATTAAATTCTACTTTTTTACTCTTAGTCATCTAACGGTCTTTCGCAATTCTCAAATTTTTTAAGAAAAATTAAAATAAAATGCAACAGTAGCCACCTATAGTGCGCTTCTAGTTTCTGCACTTGTATATTGACTGCTTTTTTTCACAACGGCGGACGATATAATATTACTAAGCAGTAAACATGATTACATTCAAAGGGTCGGATTTGAAATGTTGATTATACAACGTAAATAAG
Organism: Daphnia galeata; assembly: GCA_030770115.1. Classification (NCBI taxonomy): domain Eukaryota; kingdom Metazoa; phylum Arthropoda; class Branchiopoda; order Diplostraca; family Daphniidae; genus Daphnia; species Daphnia galeata. The sequence goes on from CM061114.1 coordinate 9,337,416, forward strand.
AGTTGGGACATTCAGATCATATTAAAAGGAAACGAATAACAGGCCAAGATGTTCAACGATACCATATAGAGAATAAATATTACCAGTTCACATCAATAACTTCAAAGTGAAAACCAGTGATTAGTTTCCAATCTTTTCGGTGATGCGAGTGGTATTCTTTTTTTTTCTACAATAGCCTATATTCAACACGTTACACGATTATTACGCAGGGGAATCTGCTACATCAAGTAAACTACTGGAACAAAATATGATAAAGCTACGGCTGTTAAAATTTTGAAAATGTTCTCTGTGCTACTGGATAAAACATGTCAGCGCTTATGTTATTATTTGGAATCAAAGTACGGGTGTCGGTGTCGGCTCAATTCATAAAACAATCCACTGCATCGCTTTCACGTTCTTGATGAAAAATCGATCATTGCCGAACAGGTGGAGAAGACTTTAGATTTTTGTTGGACTGATCTCGCTTGCCGGATTATTGACCGCGTTTTCGCCATCCTCCGGAATAGAACCGGCTCTTTCGGAGAAAGCCACGTTTTTCTTCTTAAGACATCCGCCACCTCCGGATCCGGTACAGCTGTTCGACAAAGACAGTTGACGGGAACAGTCCATCGAATGCGAACGATCTCGTTGACGTTCGTCTTCCTCACAAGGACTTCCCTCTTTATTTCCGATAAACAAATAGTAGAATTTTTAAAATATTTAATACAACTTTCAATCTTCTTCTTCGTTTTACCTTCCGGCACTTCTTCAATGTCCGACGGAGTGGCTAAACATTCCGAACTCTCATCGATTTGCGGATTGGAACCGTCTTTGTCTGTGACCAAACGCTGAACCAGATCGATCCTCGAGTCTAGAGACAATTGTTTGCCGCTCATCAACATTCCACGGATGCGGCGTTGTGTCGCTATAAATCGACAAAATTAAATGAGAAATCTAAAATAAATTAAAATATTTAGATTAATACCTGGGCAGTCATCATCTCCGTAGCGGAACTGCGATATCTTTTTGGCCAGGTCGAAGAGAACATCATCGTTGTCAAAGATGGCCGCGAAGCTTCCGTTGATGATCTTGGGTGACATGGGACGATTGGCAAGTAACAAACTCGTTCCAAAATTCTTGTTCTTGCGTGTTTCTATTCAGAAAAAAGATGAAAACCGACGCAAAAGAAACAAGACAGTCATTATAACAAGACGGAGTTAACAGGCATGCGGACGTATGTTTTTCCAAACGACCACATTATCAACATTTAAAACTATTCCACTGATATATACAATCAAACACATAGACATGCTGTCGTAGACTTGTTTTGTGTATTGTTGGACCTAATAGATTCTTTCATTGTATAATAATAATAATACTTCATGCAATAGATATAGACCGTTTTGAAAATACAACAATAAACTAACTAAGATAATAGAGTGCTATATGTATCGGAGTTGATAAGGACGAGACACTGATTTTGTTCACACAAAAAGGATTCGATCGTTTGCATGCTGAATGTCGTGACATCTTTCAAACGACGACCACTTCTAAAGGCCATATTTTACCAGCCAGTGGCATCTTGTTGGTTTTGGAACGAGGGACGCCGGCCACTGCCTCGTCGTCACCCGTCTCTTGACCAGATGAATGCCCATTTTCTTCCAATTGATCGTCACCAGCCATATTGATAGCATGATTCGAGTGGCACGCATCAATCACGATGGCTGCAATCGATTTGATGATTTCCCAGTCACGTTCAATGTCCGTCAATTTCGTGTGCGACGAAGTGACAGTGAAACGGATGACGTAATTTCCCTGTTTTTTTATTCAATGAGAATATACCAGGGAAAATCATTTTAAAAAATATCAATTTAAATGAAAAAATAGGAATTAATAGGAATTAGTTGAAACGTACTTTCAATGCTGCCGGAACGCAGTGGAGTTTACCAGAAGTGTTGATTTTTTTCAGAAGCGCTTCTGTGAGGTCGTTGGGACCTTTGAGACGAAAAACGACCATACCCAAATGACGTGCGGCGGGAATTTCAAAACGACCGTCCGATTTGACCATAGTTTCGAATTCTTTGGCCAGACGAACGCCCTGATTAAAATGAGAAATCAATTTCACTTGCTGTTCGTCTGAAACTATGTAAATGTTGACTTACATGGCGGACGTGCTTCTGAAGGCCGTTTAGACCGTAACTGCGGATGACAAACCAAAGTTTCAAAGCGCGGAACCTCTTGCTCAAAGGAATTTGCCAATGCTGCAAAAGAATAAAATTAATTTTTGTTTAAGGAAAGTGATTTTAACAATTCAAGGGACTCACCATGTAATCAATGGCCATTCCTGAAAAATGACATCAATAAATTTTAAAAGGAGTTTTATTAAATTGTTTGTTAATTATTATTGAATTCAAAATTTCACAGTATCTCACCTGAATTTTCGTGTTTGAGGTAGAGCGGTTCCACGTTAAAAGTGCGGTGAAGAGCGCCGGAATTCTTCACCCTATCAAAATCCAAGTTGATTTAATTAGCGATTTAAATGCATTTCTTTTTTTCGAAACCAAAAGAATTTTATTTGAATTTACCACATGGCGGTGCAGTCGAAATGGACCATCATCCATTTGGACGGGTTGAATGCAATCGAGTCGGCAAATTCGATCCCGTCAAGCCAGTGACGAAATTCCGGACAGAGGAAAGCTGTTCCGGCGTAAGCGGCATCGACGTGAAGCCAAATATCTTCAGAGCGACCTAATAAACAAATTATTCATTGATGATTACATTTTTAGATTCATTCCATTTACAATTTGAAATGTCACGCCACTTACAGACGACGCCAATCTCACGCAGGTGATCAAAAGCGCAAGCTCCAGTTGTGCCTAGTGTAGCGCAAACCTGGAAAAAAAAATAAATACAATTAAGAAAAGAATAACATTTCAATGTTATTACATCATCTTTATGTAACTTACGAAGAATGGAATAAGTCCCTTCTCGCGATCTTGGGCGATGGCCGTGGCCAACGTATCGCCTCGCATACTGAGCTCGTCGTCGCTCTCGATGTAACGCAATTTGACCAGACCGATCAATCCGGCTTTCTCTACTGAGCTGTGAGCCTGTCAACGTCAAATAACACCAGAGCCGCTGTGTCATTCATCTATAAAAAAAGAGTTCATCGGCATTATTTTAATATTACCTGGTCAGAGCAATAACCCACTAGACGGCTGTTGATTTCAGCGTCTTCCAGATCTGGATATTGGATTTTGTAGCGTCTTATGGCCTCCGTCCGTCCGGCCAATAAGGCCACGAAGGTCGATTCACTGGCTGTCGTCTACATTGTATACAATACACACGCATCAACAAAATGGAACGATTTTACGTATTGTACTTATATACACAATGTGTGTAAACAAAAAAAAAAACAAATCAAAGCAATCGATTTGTCTTGTTTCTGCAGGACACGTGTAATAGGGCACGCCTCTACAGTAGCTACTAAGTATAAGAAAAGTGAGGCAAATCATACTTGGATGACTCCTCCACCCAAGCTGTCGCTGCGAGCGTGCAAGAACTCGGAGGGTAAACCGATCATCTTGCCAAGCCAATCCATCACCAACGATTCCAATTCGGTGCAAGCTGGACTCGAAGCCTTTAGAGCACAGTATATAGAGACATATCGGCCAATGATAAATGGAAACGGACTCATTAAATTAGAAATCTACAACATGTCGTGTTGAATAATAGTCAAAAGTGACGCGACGTTATTACCCAAGTGAAGCCCAAACAACCGATGGCGTCGGCTAGCATATCGCCCAACAACGAGGGGAAAGAATTCAGAGCCGGGAAATAAGCGTGCATGTAAGGGCTCTGCCAGTGAGTCACCTGTGGTTGAAATGATTTTAACAAAAAATTAAATTGTAAACTAATTAATTGTCAGATTTTTTCTAAATAATAGAGCCAAAAGAGGATATAAATGTCCAATATGTCAATCACAAAATCCACCAGTTTGTTCACTATAAAGCCGCTTATTTCACATTGCGACGAGACTTTGTGTCATAACAAAATTCAAATAAAAAAAGAAGATGATGAAGAAAGAAACATGTGTTATGTGTCCCGTAGAGAGAGAGAGAGAGAGAGAGGGTGGAAGCTGAGTGATAGGGCGATACAAATGACCTTTCATCCGACCCTTTCTATTTCTTTATGACGGGCGCGTCTAATAATAAAAAATAAAAAGAGGGGCTGTGTACGACATAACAGAAAATAGAGAAGAGAGAAATAAAAAGAGGCTTTTTTATCGGCGTCACGACACTCGCCAGACTTGAAAAAAGATCAGTCTTCGTCAACATCCAAATCCCTACGCAAACAAATCGTAGTCGTTGACATGGCATTGAGAAGTAGCTTATCATTACTACAGAGAAGTTGCGCTACAAAGCAAAAAAAAAATTGGAATCCTTACATTATTATTATTTTACTATTACAACTATAACTGGATTACATATGGGCGGCGATAGTGTTGTATAGGGAACGCCGACGGATTTGCCCATATTAATATTACCCGGATTTACTACTCGATAGACTAGTATACATTGTAATAAATATCAAATGTGTTCAAAAGAAATAAAGAAAGGACTTACTCCAGGCATGACGACACGTTCAACGTCAGCGAAGATGGTGTCCCAATCTTCGCCCAGCTCGGGCGCCTGCTCCGGCAGCAGGTGTCGAATGTAGCCTGGCTTAACGTCGGGGAAAACGCGTCGCTGGCGGATGTTCTGCAGGTAGTCGGCGATATAATCCACCATTTCCTTGCCTATTATTCAAGGAAAAGTGAAATAACAATGGACAATATTGAAATATTAAAATGTTCATAAAAACGTCTGCGAAAAATAGAAAATGGAGAGATCGATGATGACACCATCGCACATTGTGATAAATATACGACGGGGGGGGGGGGAAATGATTAAGAGATGAATAAATATCAATAACGGCTGTTACACTTATTCTACTAGCTGGCCCTCCCCCGGATGGACAATAATTCTTCACCCAAAATTTTTCCCATTTCGAAAAAATGAGCTGGCCGTGTTGTCAATATGCAACTGCAATATATGAGACGGATAAAATGTTGTTGAGAAAAGGCAAGGGTGGGTAGAAACAAAAACGAGTATAAGCTCTGAAAGAATTCCCTAAACGAAAAAGACGATGGATATAATATAGGGACAAAAAAAAATGGTCGGAAACAAAAGAGCACTTGATCTCGCCTGATCTGCCGAGCGCTGAATGTCTCGTTTTTCATATTGGATCCCTTCGGCTGATTTGTGACGGTGACGGCCATCGGCCGTCACAATATATTTAGGCGCAAGATATGAAAAGCCATCGATTCTGCCAGACTCTCGCCGCGCCCGTTCTCCGTCCAGGTTCCGCGCGGAACGAATCCAGCACAGCAGGCTCTCACTCATCTGGTGGATGGCAGTGTTATAGATATTCCCCTATTCCCACCTCCTGTAACACACGATTTGCTCTTTTTTTTCTCTCTAAATGCCGTCGGGCACGTCTGAGCATCAGCGTCACCTCGGACTGATGACGACGAAGGGTCACGACGCTTTTGACGGATGCGGATGACGACCCTCAAAATTCATTTACAATAAATTGGCGATGAAAAACGTACCTCTTTGGCGATACTCGTCGAAATCCATGTCAGCGTCGATATTTTAGTTATGAACTATCTGAAAATGAAAAAATTTACAATATAATCGTTATTTTTTTTTAAAAAGAGAATTTGTTTGATAATCATCAGTTTAAAATTGGGTTCAAATGGCGGGAGAGCGAGAATTTTCAAATTTCTAGGATTTTATAGTTTTTGACGTCGCAGACATACTGAGATGGAAGGAAGAGAAGAAAGTTTGTATTCAAGTCCGCATACTTATTCCCTTCTAAAAACCCCAAGAGAGTAAGAGCGGTAGTAGCGTTTGCACAAGGATAGATAATAATAGTGACATCGTTTGTCACTAGACGTGCTCTAGACAACGTCCAAACTGCTGGACATGCACGAAAAATAAATGATGATGGAAAAACTGCACGAGCCTTGCCATCAGTAACATCAGTTATATAACATCGTTGAATTTTTTAACCGGATATTCATTAACAGTTAAATTTTGCCGTTTCACCGTGTCATCAGTACTGATAAAGCGGGCCCACGTTTAACTCAATCAAAAAAATATTTTTCTTTTTAAAAATTTCAAAAAAATAGTTGCGGGAAGGAAAAACAAATGTTTTTACGGTACCTTAATTTGCAAAAAAATATTTGAATATTAAAAGTTTCTTGTTTGGATGAATTAAGATTGGCCAATAACTGTATTGGATTTTGTACGATTGGCGTGTCTCACTGACTTGACGGAGCGTTTTCTTATTGCTACAAACCAAGTCCCCGGCTGGTGCTCGACTGACTCTGAGCAATCGGAGGGATTCGGTCATGTCCCTTTCATACTCTTTCTCTCTTTTTTTCTTTTTCTCCATTTTTTTTTGTCACTTGCATATATACAACAGCACTCACCCGACCCTCCCACCGTCTATCCTCCTTCCGACGCAACCACCAGTGCAGCAGCAGCAGCCCTTTACGTAACCCATTCCCGCCCACATGGTAATATACGATCACTGGGGTGCCGTTCTGTTCAAGATTCATGTGAAATTTTCTTCTTTCTTTTTGAAATAAAGTTTACATTTGTTTTTCTTCACTTTCAATATGCTGAATAACACATCAATGAATTACCCGCAGTCAGCAATAGTACGCAAAACTCTCTGCACTTAATAAAAAAAGTTCCGCGTCATTTGTTCCACACAATAAGTATACAACTAAGTCCGTAGCCAAGGGCCAATATATGTACTAGTTAAAGTTTACGTAAGCATTTTGATAAATTTAATTGAATCCAATTTTTGTTTGGTAATGAACAACACGACTTAAGCCTGTTTATTGGTGGGAGTTGTTCTGTATACCATTTCACTCGAGAGAAAAAGATTTTGAAAGGGTTGCAAACTTATAACGTCCCCTCCTAATTCATGTTGCCTTTAGATAGACGTCAAACGCCAGAGCGTCACTGTGCATTTGTATTGCACGTGAATATTGCTCCTCCCACTCACCTAGCGTAAGATACGATACGCAAATCAACTCTGCACATGACCAATCGCTTTCCAGTCATCCACACACTGGCACTCTCTCTCTCTACTCCACCAACCTTATATCATCGTTACAAGCTGTTACTGTTCACTGCCAAAAGGAAATGATATTCGTCCTTTTTAAAATATTATACCTTATCAATTTTGGAGCGTCAGGGCGGAGAAGGAAGGAACGAAAAAACCAAGTCATTTATTTGGTCGGACCCGGCTGTTCCATGCCGATATCCAGGAGTGAACAAATGACGAGAGCCTCTGGTCACGGTGACAAAAGATTCACGAACAATTCATAGAAAAAAGAGAAATTGAAAAAATCATTTCACGCATCACTTGCTCTGGACAAGAATAGTCTCGCAATGTACGCGAACAATCAAAACAATCCGAATTGGTTATTTTTACTTACAGAATCTGAAAACAATTCTGCAGCTGCCGCTCGACTGATTACGTCGATGTTTCGAGGGTGTGTTGATTGTTCTCTTTTGGGGTGTCCGTTTTCTCGCTGTCCTTCCCGTCTTTTGTTGTTCCTGTCCAGGGCTGGCTGTGATACCGTTTTATAGATATCTTTTATGTAAGAAGTGGTCATTGCTGAAGAAGGAACCTCAGCAACTAGCGTCTATATTATCGTAGTGGTGGTGGTGGTGTTGTATTGCTGTACTGTTGTGGTGATGATATCTTGAATGTGATTCATTCCGGCTGTCGTGTCGTTCCGCACCGACGACTTTGCGGAAGGCCTCATCTTCTCTATAATACACTTTCCTTTTTTAAAATAAAAAATCCTATACTCTGCTGTGTATATATATACGGCAACTCAAGTCTTGGAAGCTGACGACGAGTGGATTAGTGCTGATAAGTGGATTTATCGTCTACTTTTCTCTTCCGCACAATTTTTGTTGTTTTGTTTGTTATTTTACTCAAGTTGGCCGTCGGCAGTTGCCGAGACACTAAACTCTGATGTTCTTTACATGCGTCGACTCGTTTCCCTCCTATATCAAACCAGTAAGTCGCCAGTTAAGATTCATCGGAAAGCAAAGACCGTGAGATCAATCATCAAACTACGCATAAATCAGTTTTCTTGAAGACTCTTCTTCCATTAAAATCTCGTTGCCAATTGACGGATACGGATCAAAAACGTTGCGTATCACATATGAATATAATGAAACGCGCTATACAGAATGATTCATCGCCATTGTTAGAAAAGCAAATTGAAAAGCGCATAATAATAACTCGCAGACTGTTCATGGAAAATCAAGAACCCTTTTAAAGAGGAGGATCGACTATAAGACGACAGGAACCAGCAGAGGCCAATTAGCCCTTTCTAGTCTGTGGGCAATTGCGCTAGTTTTCCCAAGTCGAAACAAACATCTCAACATGTAATCCTCATACCAAGCACGCGGCTCATTAAAATCCCTCGTTTATTATCCATAGTTTCAGTTTTCCTATTTGACATTACGTTTGGCATCGACTGTCATTCGACTTCAAGTTCTCCTCAAAATGTGGATCGCAAAATGTATAAGCTTTTTCGTCACAAGAGCAAATCCTCTTTTTTGTTTGGTTCAAAAGTAATGAATGAGATCTGCTCTTTTGATTTGACCTTTTACACAAAAGACATTGTCAACCCCCTCCAAATCGAAAAGTTTTGACGTACAGAGTTAAGAAGAAAATAAGCGCACGCACACACTCAAGAAAAAACTGAAAGGTTTCGTAATTTTCTCTTTGTAAGTGGACGACAGTTTTTCGTCGTCCCTCCTATGGCTTGGGTCTACGGGCCGGTGTCTACCGTGGCAGACGTGCCGGTTGCACAGAGACGAAGAAACCCTAAAACGGAAAGAGACGATTACGCAAAACCGGACACCCCCCAAAAAAGGACAAGGCATACACATTTCACCTGCTGCCGGTATCAAAAAGAGCTAGGAAATTTTTTTTCGCTGTCTCCAACCGTTTCAATAAAGAGATCCGTTCGATAATTTTCAATTTATTTCATTCTATTCTAAAGAGAGCGCGGTGCTGTCTAATCCCATTAGCGACTTAAAAACTTCACCTTAGCTGAAAGAAAAAAGAAAATATAATTCAAACAAAAATAAATAGGAAAGTACAAAAAGAAAACGGAATCCTGTTACTTGACGTTTGCGTTACCAACACGATCTATATCAGATTTACTGAACTGAAAGAAGCCACCCAAATTAATAAAAGAAAAAAGACATTAAACAAGGTCAAGCCCGTGGAAAGTGATAGCAGAAATCACGATATTTAAAAAATCTAAATTTTTTTTTAAGAATTTAAATTTATTCGTCAAATTCTAATTCAGACTTAGAATGACGTACAGTCAAATGGTACTGAATATTTACCAACTAACAGCAAATATTAATTTTCACTCAAATTTGATTTTGGGAAAAAGTACCGTCTCTTGAACACCGAGAGAAGCATCTGCGGTACTCGATTGGAGACGAGCGAAATCCCAGCCGCGATTTTCCCGAGGAACCCCCAATTTGTCTTGAATCAAAACATTTCATCATTTCAAAATCGTGATTTCGAAAATAACGTTTCCGTCATTTAAAGGAATAGACTTACCGAGCAAACGTTCACTGTAGGAAGGCACGATCGGTTGAAGAAGAGTTCCTACTACCCTTGCAGTTTCCATGGTGACGGCCATTGTAGCATTGAATGTGTCCATCTGGCCTTCTTTTTTCAATTTCCAGGGTTCCATGGTATTGAAAAAACCATTGGCACCTCGAACTAGAGCCATGATTTGGTCAATCCCTCTGTTCATTATTAAGCAAACCCGTGATGAAGTTTTATTTCCTTAAATAAAAAGCAAATTAAGCAAAACCCTTACTTGTAAAAATTCCATTGTAAATATTCTTCGTAGACAATGTCAGGAGTGCGTCGTAAAAGATCGAGCAACTCTAAGCCTGGTGAACCGCAGGCTTCAAAAGAAGACGGACTGACTGCCAGTCTTGTCTGCAAAGGGTTCAAACTCTTGCCACAGCAACGGTTGACTAGATTGCCTAAGCCGTCAGCCAAATCAGAATTGGCAATTCGCACCAATCTCGTCATACTAAAGTCTTTACAATTTGTTTTAACGATAAAAACAGAGTTAATAGAAATATTAATTAAGAATAACACTATATATGGCTCACTTCCGTCGCTCGCTGGAACTCCTTCGTGCAACAGGAAATAGCGCAAGCCAGTAGCCGTTGCAATGTCAATGCAAGTCTGAGGACTGACAACGTTACCCGTAGTTTTAGACATTTTTTGTTCGTCGACCATCCAGTGGCCGTGAACTAGTAAACATTTCGGTGGATCGAAACCAGCAGCCAAAAGGAAGGCTGGCCAGTAAATACTATGGAACTTTAAGATATCTTTCCCGATAACATGGATACTCGGCGGCCAAACATTCTGTGAATCAAAAATTTATGGTGTGTTTAAACGAAATGTTTTAAAGCAATCTTATCTTCATAAAAGAAAAACTACTACCATTTCCGAATGTGAATGTTTGGCGACCGTCATGTAATTCAGCAATGCATCGAGCCACACGTAAATTGTTTGAGAAGGATCTTCTGGAACTGGAATACCCCATGATAACCTTGCACGAGGCCTTGATATGGACAAATCTATAAGATCGTGTTCTAACCAGGATTTTACCAGATTGTAATGCCGTACAGGTCGAACAACTGGTCCTATAAAAAATTGTGTTAGTCTGTTTTCAATGATTCTGTTTCACTAATGTTGACATTTAAACTAAAAGGCTTGACTTACCACTGATTAACCATTTTAAAAGTTCTCCTCTTAACTTTGACAACTTGAACAAGTAGTTTTCTTCACTAAACCACTCAACAGGCCGACTGGATTCTGTTGAGACTCTTTGCTCTTTACCATCAGGCAATTTCACTAGTGTGGTCTGATCTTCGGACACAAATGTTTCATCTGCTGTGCAATACCACCCTTCATATTTTCCTTTGTAAATGTACCCCTTATCTAAAAGAATTTTCTAAATAAAAACAGTCTTTTAATGTGTGCAAACCCATTACATGTGCACTGAAAGTTACCCAAAATGAATGAACATTTTCTTTGTGCCGACTTTCAGTAGTCCTGATGTAATCCGTGTAACCAATTTCACATTTGTCCAAAGCATTTTTGAATAATACAGAAACTTGATCACAGAATTGGGCTGGATCTTTATTAGCCTGTAAAGATGCTTGTTGGATTTTTAAGCCATGCTCATCAGTACCAGTAGAAAATACTACGGGGTTGCAACCAATTAATTGATGAAATCTAGCTGAGGAATCAGCAAGAACTGCTGTATACACATGCCCAATATGAGGTTCTATATAAAATAGGAAATAACCAAGTAAAATACTACTTTGAACTACTTAAATTTAATGACCAATTTTTCATGAAAACTGTAACAAACCTGCATTGACATAAAATATAGGTGTTGTGATGAAAAATGGTTCATTTTTCTTGGTAGAAAAATTTCTAGAGCTTTCCTCGTTGATTTTACTTGTTTTTTCGCTAAATTTCGCGTGAACAAATAAATTATAAGAAAAGGAAAACCGAGTTCGAAGAAATCGCATTTTTGCCGCTGTCAATGCAGACGACTTTAATCACGAAATAGTATTCGTTCAGATCCATCTAGCGATCAAAATAATAACATAGCACGGATAATTCATAATTATTACATGAAATGAAAAAAAACATTAAAAAAACATGATCAAAAATGATTTAAAATGAAATAAAATTATATTTACATTCAAATTAACAGGATCAACAACAAGAGCACAAAATAAAAGCAAAAATTGGTATTTCCCATACCGGGAATCGAACCCGAGCCTCTTGGGTGAAAGCCAAGTATCCTAGCCACTAGACCATATGGGATATATCAAATCCTTCTTGATTTGTATTTAAAAACTAAAGTTTGCTGATGAAACAAGAAAAGTTGTCAAGCTTTAAGCAAAGCACATGACGAATTGCGGAAGAAATCGAAATCAATTTATCAAACAGTAACGACTTACTTATAAAATCGAAGGAAAATTGAAAATGCGCGTGATGGGGTAAGTTAATAGGTCTAAATGACTAAATACATTCATAATAATAAATTCAAGCATATTTTCACAAAATATGTTGTACGCTGTACAATAAAGATGCAACTGCCAGCGTTTGCTTGAACTTAAAATCACCTTAAGTTAACAGTCTAAATGAATAAAACAAAATGTTATCCCATTTAACATGTACTCAACATTCTTTTTCTCGAATGACAATTATTTTTAAAAATAAACTCCATGCTTATATTTCATATTTTTTAAACAATGTATTCCTTTAGATCCTACATCAAAAATCAACTAGACAGATATTATCGCTTGCTTTTTGAAGGCCCGCCCATAGCTTCCAGTTCACTCTTCAGTTGAGTCAATTCCAAATCTGGAACATAACGAAGCTCTTCGTCCACATCATCATGTAGTTTGACAGTCATTCTAACTCCTTCGGGTAGAGCAGCCTGAATTATGTGGAAAAACAGTGGTGCTTTTGTTGTGGGCAAGTCAACAACCTGATTTTATAAAAAACAATAAAATAAAATGAGGGTGTATTTTAAAAAGATTTCAATGTTCCCCTTACCTGAACATTTCTCTCATACAAATTAAGATTGTATTGGTTATCAACCTGATTGCTAAATGGTTTAAAGGTTTGGATCTTATACTTTGTACAAGGAGTTGCCCAGCTGTGATTGAAATACATTTTTTATACAATGGCATGAATGACTGATATTAAAATGAAAATACCAGTCTTCAACTTCAATTTCCAAATGTTCTGCTGTTTTATGTATGTAGCTTGAAAAAGTCTCCAAGACTGTATAGTCATATGACTTAATTTGCACGTTTAGGGGCTCATACAAAGGTATTTGTGGACCTACAACCTTTAAAAGAAATTAAAACAGGAAAATATAGACCATTTCAAGAACAACTTACGTCAAGATATTCAGGTTCAGCAGGAAAGTTGCTGCGGCGCACACCTCTTGAGAACATAGTATTTACTAACGCGGATGGTGCAATCCCTACTGTCCGAACCATTCGGCCAAAAGCCTGAATCAAGGAAATAATTCTAATGGATACTTACTACAGTTTTTAAAATGTAATACCTGAAATTTGAACATTATTTTGATAACTTTTATAACAAAAAGACGCACTGCTGCTGCTGTGAGCCTGTGTTTTTGATTTTGATTGTAAATACAAGCAGACGAAATTGAACTGGGGGCGATTGACTATTCCGCACAATTTTGGTTTAAAAAACATTAAAAAATATGCAATAATTATAAGTGCTGTACTGCAACCGACTGCAACCTGTAGGTTATCATATAATCTTCGAAATAGGATCTTTTTTTTTCCTTTAACAAAAGAACCGAGTCAGACTCAGACCGTTAACCGATGCCTGGCTATTTACTATTTAGTCTCCCGTTCCGATTGGCCGTCTCGCCCGCGGCCCGCTTGACTTCGGCTCAACCATGAATGAAAGAATGTGTATGGATCAGGTGCAGAGGTGCTGAGTTGCGTCTGGTATGCGTAAAACGGCAATTGTATTTCAAGAAAATTAGAGAACATGTTTAATTCTTAATAATAAAAAAGAGATACAACAATTAAATGAATCTAAAAGATTCCCATACCTGGAATTGAACCCGGGCCTCCCGGGTGAGAGCCGGGTATCCTAACCACTAGACAATATGGGATGTACCATATCGTGGCTCACGTACTATGTAAATCGATTTCGCACGGTCTATTTTCAGAAAAACTAGATCGCGAGTTAGTTTGAAGCATGGAAAAGAAGGTGATGGTAAAAGTGTTTCCCATACCGGGAATTGAACCCGGGCCTCCCGGGTGAGAGCCGGGTATCCTAACCACTAGACAATATGGGATGTATTCTTCCCCAACTAATGTCTAACCTTATAACGGCATCAAGAAATAATTCCGAAATTGATCTCTCCGGGTTCACAGATTATACCGCCGCTTTTCCAATTTCCATGTGACCTAGACTTCTAGTCCGTTAATATGTTTCACGGGTAAAATGAATGAAATGTAATGTGCGTGTTTCATGTTCCTTTCGTGCTGATATGTTTGTTGTCATTCATGTGAGTAAAGTCAAGGGATCCTATACGCTCATGCTCATTAGGCCTAGTTTTTCTCCGCCTGTAATTATATTGTAAGGAAAGATTGCAAACATTTTCGACGGTATAATCGATGCGTTATACTGTGATCTTCGACTTCCCTCTTCGTGTACGTTTTCATCATTCGATGATTTTTATTATACTGTATTATGTTATTTATGTACTACTTGGGCGTAGGCTCCAAACGTTTTAAAATAATATTTTTGTGTGACTATGAATGAAGTTCCGTACATAGTCTGAAGCTTATTGGTATCATAGTGCGTTTGTTATTCAAGTGCGTGTGCAATTCTTCGTCGATTAATTTTTACTAACGAAATGACTCCAATGACGCATTGATGCATAAAATTGTTTCCCCCTTGCTTGCAATAAAACCGTTGTGAAATAATATTTTAATCGATATTTGAGTGTAATTATGAATGGGTGCATGATCTGTCGAAGCCCTTAAAAAATGTACTGTTTCTTGGGTACGCACAAAGTTTCTCGGGTATTTACTGTAAATACATTTGATAAAAAGTATAGGTATGTATAAGCCACACTCTATTACCAAGTTTACTGTATAAGGAAGCTGCCACAAATGGACTCTCGGGCAATCAAAATGTATTCCTCCGATTCAATGTCGCGGAAAAATCAGTTAGTCTCTTCATGGTGTTATTCCCGTTAGCCTTAGGCTACTCAGCTAAGAATAGTTGGTAAAAGCTAACATATGTTATCAGTGCAGTTCGAGCCATCCGTATAGCAGGCTGGTGGACAATTTCACTATAGTCTAAATACCGACTATACCCCAAACAGTTTAGTGGGATTTGATTTTGTAATAATGAAATTCGTAATTAAACATTCAGTTGCTTTCGGCTTTATTTGTATTGTAATGTTGAACTTGGTCGTTGTGATCCATTTAGCATTCTCCAACAATACAAGTATTATTTCAGGTTAAAGTATTCCATTTCACGCAAATATTTTTAAAAAATTACAAATTTATTCTTGAAGCGAAATATATTCTGACGTTATTAGAAACCCCTATCATATTTGAAAGACGAAAATTATAAATGTTAACAGACTATTTGATTGATACTCATAGGAAATGAAGAAGTCATACGCAAAGAGGACTCTTTCACTTTCGGTTTAGCGGAAGGTATTGGGGCCATTCGAATCGAACAATTATTGGCGGAACACAGACTTCTACTGCCGGAGAACCAATCCACCGATTTTAGCACTCGAATTTCAGAAGGTAAAATTCCGCACATCAAGCGGATTTTGATTGTAACAACGTGGAGATCAGGTTCTACTTTTCTCGGCGATATCATCAATAGCGCACCGGGCGTTTTCTACTCGTACGAACCCATGTACTACTTTGAAAGACACAATGGATCGCAGCCGGAACTCATCCGATCACTTTCCCAATGCCAGTTTACCACTGAATACCTTCGTGACATGAACGGACTGGTAGAAGGCAGTCAAAATTTCATGGTGATGAATCGACGAGTCTGGACCGCTTGTCAGCACAATCGTTCTTTGTGCGTACAACCGGAATTTGTTGGCCAGCTGTGTTCTTTCTTCCCAATCCATCTGATGAAAATGGTTCGATTAAGAGTTAAAGAGCTGTCATCTCTGCTAATGGACGACCCGTCGACTAAAGAGTGGAAAATTATTTACTTGGTCCGTGATCCTCGCGGTGTTATGTCATCAAGAAAGAATTTGCCTTGGTGTGATCCAGATCCGGCGTGTAATGACGGAGCCCGTCTCTGCTCCGAAGTCAAAGACGATCTCGAACGAATTAGTCAATTTCAAAATCAGTTTCCCGATCGTTTTTACCTTTTAAAGTTTGAAGATTTTGCCGCTAGCGTTGAGGTGGAGACCGAGAAATTGTTTAGCTTCTTAGGTATGCCTGTCACAGATTCAGTGAAACTATTTTTGAGCCGACACACGCATTCAAATGAAACGAGAGCCAATCCTTTTTCAACTATCCGGCATTCGAATACCGTGGCTGTCGGATGGAAATTTAAATTGTCTGACAAAGTTATAGCCAACATAACGAATGTTTGTGCACCAACCTTGAAAATGCTTGGATTTCTTTGATAAGAATTCGTTTACGAAAACAGAAAAGTGCGCTCTCATTTAAATTGCGCATACACCTACTATATATTGCCTAAGAAGCTCATATAGACATAAAGAATTTTGTGTAGTAAAATCCGTGAAATCACCGTAAATCTTAGTCTCTGAGCTAGCGCCTTATTTTGTTCTCTAAAGTATTTGATTGCTTTCACTGTGAAATATCATTTCGTTTTTTAGTAGAATGTGTTCCCATAATGTCTTCCGGTGTCCCGCAATTATAAAGAATGACTTCCTACAAATTCTAGTATAGATGTCTAATTGCATACCTATTGAATGTTTGCTTTAACAACTTTTCTGAATGAAAATAAACAACAAAAATCAGAATTTGATTATTTAGTTATTAAAATAAAACAAGATTAAACGTTAACATTGTAATATTTTCTATTATGATTGCACCTGCCCAGGATCGAACTGAGGACCTGTTGTGTGTGAGACAACCGTGATAACCACTACACTACAGGTGCTACATTCCTCATCATACGTCTTTTCTGCTGAAAATAATTAATTGTAAAAATTCAAGCAGTTGAAGGAGGTTATAGTTGAAAGAATATCAAGAACTTGCCAAAAAATAGATCCGATTGGCGTTTTCTTTATACATTTCTAGATGCGCTCATTCACTAAGCACAATGTTTGAGTTCTGTTAGCCAATTCAAATCCGGAAATCCCTCTTCCTTTTATTTTAAATAACAGGCGGCCCTAAACCAAAATGTTACCAAAATGGTTCACGAAATATCTGAAGAAACACACTCAAATAAAGGCTACGAAGGATTTTTTCATATAGTCAAGCTTTTGTCTATGTAGTCAAGCTCAGCAGTGACAAACTAAAACCACAGGAAGTGCAAACTGTCCCATTAAAATCGTGCGCGTGCATCATTCTCGCTTTAAAAATTTCTTTTTTTTTAAACAATAACAACGTTCCTACGTAGATGTTTTACGTCCACAGATCCTTGTACATTTCTTGTGGCACGTTCTCTACTACTTCCTGTTGACAATTACATCATTAGAAGACGTTTTAGAAGTTTTAGAAGCAGACCTAAATAATGTGGGTGTATGTACATAGACAATAGAGTACCACGACCATGTGCACGGCTGAGTGCTACCGTCATTTCAGCTTTAATCGTCCTTTACACAATACTACAACAATTTTGAAGTTCAGTTACTTTTTAGAATAGGATATGGATCGGCGAGCCGAAGCAACTCTCTCGTGTATACAAATGTTAGATGCCGCCGTCTACCAAATATGTCGATTGTTGAATGCCCAAAATAAGCATTACAGATGAGTGACAGAAATAACGACAAGTTATAAATCACACCCCATTTTTGTGTAAACTATGATGCAACCGAATACAACAAAACATCTCGCGACTTAAGCGAATAACTCAACTTCGTCGCCACCCGCATCGGATTTTTTTCCCTTTTCTTCTTTTCAACGTATAACGCCGACGAAAAATTCTTTAAGAAAATAAGGTAAGACTAAAAAAAAGAAAAATAATGGCCGCTTTTAACTGAACCCTTTTTTGTTATTACTGCCCTTGACGCGGTTTCTACCTAGACGATTATTGTTTCTAACCCTTTCCTACATGTTTTCTTATACCTTTAACTTGCCTTTTCCGGTTATTCATTATTCTCCTTTTTGTTTTCTTTGCTGTTTTTTATTTGTTATTGCAAGTAGAATTATACTTCACATGATGAAACGTAAAGACGAGTCCATCGTCAAAGTCCCTCAAAAACAGAAATATTTTAAAATTATTTTGATGTAAAAAATAAAGCTAATGTTGCAATAATTAAAATTTAAAATTTTAGTTTTCTACATTAATAACGTTAAATATGACCGTGAAAGACAAAAAAGCCTTTTTTTTTTATCATTGAAACCTTGAAACAATTCGTTGGCTTTACATTGCCTAACTACTATTGCAACAGATGCGTGACTTAAATCCCATATTTAACGCCATGCATAGCTAGCTAGTTCATTATTTTTTGTTCCAACGTTTCTTTTTTTTTCCAGTTTCAGAATGAAATGAATATTATTATTGCGAAATTCAAGTGTTGCATAAATTGTTAGCTGTGCATAGAAATTCTAAAATAACCTGAATTTGGTCCCCACTTATTCTGACCGTTATTCTATGGTGCTACCCAACTTATCTATATGCTCTGGGGCATGCGGATCACGATGCTCGTCGCGGTAAAAATATATGGCAGCAATCTCATAGGAAACGGACTGTGAAGCAGCCAAAGTTGACAAGAGCCTTTTTAGTCGACGGCCGGCAGCTTTAGCTCCAAGTTGTTCTTATAGGAAGGTCACACACACAGCAGTTCTCCCCCGTAGCAAAAATACAATAGTGCAGAAGCAGTAATGTTCGCTACTTGTTGATTCGTCACAATGAATATAAAACGTAAATTACAGATCTTCTTTTACAAGTTAAATCGACGTCGTGTCCTCTACCCGCTGTGGCTCTTTTTCTTGTTTAACGTCTTCACTCTCAAACAGTTGACAATCAGTGATGAGACCGACAAAGATATTGAGCAACTGGATGTTATTGTTGAACATGTTGAGCAATCTACAGCACTTCAGGCTGCGTTAGAAAAACAAGTCAAAACAATTCTCATGTGGAATCCGTGGTATGGCGACTTTGGATTTACACTGGACGATGAGTCTTCTTTCAGGTAATTATAAATTATCACTTAGTTTCCATTAAGAATAAATCAATATTCAAACTGTTTCATTCTAATGTTGTTTTCTTAAATATAGCCGAATGGGGTGCAAAGTCGGAAATTGTGTCCTTTCTAAAAACAAAACATTAGTCGCTCCTGAAAAGGCGGATGCCATAGTTTTCCTTTACACGAACTTGTGCGAACTACCGAAAATTCACGGCCGTCAAGGGTTTCAGCGATACGTATTGCTCACCGATGATCCTCCAATGTGCTACCCTCGCAATTACTTTGAACGTGACAACCATTTCGGGAGTTTTTTCAACTGGACGATGTCTTACCGGGAGAATGCCGATGTTACGTGGAAAAGGGGCTGGATAGAGAGACTGGACCAACCAGTAGTTGAAAGTCATTTGATTTCCAAGTAAGACGTAAATTTAAAAAAATGAAGAATTTTGTATTTATCGGACGAATTTTTAATCAACAGAATCCGAATGCGAGAAAACGGTAAAAAGAAAAAACTAGTCGCCTGGTACGTGGCTCGTTGCGGATCCAAGAGCAAACGTGAAGGGTACATCAACGAGTTGAAAGTATTTTTCAAATTAAATTTTACTTTTACGCAAATTAACGTGCATATTTATGTTTGTTATCTATTCCAGGAGTATATTGAAGTAGATATTTATGGACCTTGCGGTAATAAAAGTTGTCCGGAAACCAACGGTTCGCCCACCGAAGCTATTCTGCCTTGTCTCGATATGTTGGCTGAGAATTACAAATTCGTTCTGGCATTTGAACGTTTCATTTGTGACGATTTCGTTACGAAAAGATTTTTTGATCTTCTCAGTCGTGACACCGTGCCAATCGTTTTCGGGTGATTTTCTAAAATAATTTCTTTCAGTTAAATCACTTTTTTTCCCTTTTTTTTTCATTGACTTTAATTTGAGCCTTTTTTATTTTTAAACAGGGGAGCTGATTACGAACGGATAGCACCGCCACATTCATTCATTGATGCCCTCTCGTTCAACCCGAAAGAGTTGGTCGATCGTTTATTGAAACTTGATCAAGATGAAAATGAATATTTTCGTCATTTTTGGTGGAAAGACGTTTACAAGGTAATTGATTTCATGGCACCTGCATAATAATGATATGGCTTGATGCGTTGATTTGTTATACATTAACTTACATTTTTAATTGGGCTCAAATGATTTTCTAGGTGCATTCGGGATATGGAGAATTGGCTTCACGACCATTTTGCGACTTGTGCGAGAAACTGAATGGCAATTTTCCTCGCAAAATTTATCGGTAATAATGCGTATTAAATTCTTTTCAGTTTATACAATTAAGGCATTGTGTTATTATAACTCGTTGTGTACATTTTAATTAGAAATATCGACAATTGGTGGTACAACAGCACCAAATGTTCTGTTCCAGAAGATCATGGCATTGTGATCCGGAATAATGGAACTACAGATGACCTGCACAGCATACAAATCCCCTGGTCTTTTGATGATTAGATCTACTAAGTGCATGCTGTCATGAATGAACTTTCTTATCGTTGTATATGTATACTGTATACTCATTTAACTTTGACTTGGAACAAGTAAAAGGTCTGTTACCAGTGTTATTGTTATCTATTTTGTATTTTATTCCTTAGTCCTGCCTTTAAATTCGCTTTTCTTTATTGACAAGTTATTTGCGACTAATTCGTTTACAATTTAATTGATTATTAGTGAGAATTATAAAATCGTATTAGCTTGATTTGGGTATCTAATCTGAGCTTATTATTTTTCAAAATTTATACAATAATTCTTTGGTATGATACATTTTATTTATTTTTTTCTACCTTGTTAACTAGATTTGTTTAGCTCGTACACACTGTCACTCACTGTACACGATTTTTGTTGCGTAGCCACGCCCCTTTTTTGTTAGACCATCTGCGGTAATCACTATATTGTAAATATTTGAGAAATAATAACATTTAAAAGACTTAAATTTTGGAAGAACAATATTGGAAATATAATTTCACAACTGAAATACATAAAAAATAATAAAAAAAAATTAAACTACAATAATAAAAAATCGAAAATCAATGATCGTTGGAGACCCATCAGTGCCTATATAAGGGAGTGAAACACCTTGAGGAATTCAGTTCAAGCTGTCTTGCTATTCCTTCATTGGTTTACAAATTCAGAATAATGATGAAATTCACCGTCATGTTAATGATGCTTACCTGCCTATACCTGGTTCTACCAGTGACGATGTCATCTTCGTCGAACTTTTCGTTCGAGCGGGAGTCTATTATGACAGTTTGCGACATCCATCGCATCACGATTTCCAGCAAAGGGGAGCCCATTCCGGAGTGCGACGAATTACCACCTCCCGGGGACTTTTTCTCTGTCTCATCCCGCACCGTCTGGGAGATGCCTTGCGACGAAACGAGTGACGACGAACCAATTAACCGTCGACCGACCATCTGGGACAGATCCATCAGAGCCCTGCATTGGTTACTCGAAGGTGTCCAAAAAAAAATACGATCCCTTGGCAATATTCTGCTCCTTGCCATTGAAGACGTTACCCGTTTGTCGCTTATCACCCGTAAATGGAACGTTTACTGGTTTCTTTTGGGCAGCCTTGGATGTTCCCTGCTGTTCTTCGTTCAAGGGCTATACCTTAGCCGGGCAGGCAAAATCATCTATAACATCATCTTGAACGTTCTGATAGGATTCGCCATGTCTGCAGCATTTTACATGGTGCATCTCTATTTTGAAAATGTTTACGTCATGGCTGTGTTCGTTGCCATCGGAATATTCGCGTTAACACCTTGGTACCCGAAACTCTACCTGTCGGCTATCGGTGTCCTAACGTCAATGGAACTCTTGATTCCCCTTTTCGGGTTCTGTATCATGCAAATATTTGAAACGCAACTGTTCTTCGGACCAGTTTTAAGCATTTTCATAAATTGCGGTTCTATTGCGATCCATTTGATTTGCTTAGCTGGCATGTACATAGATGAAAAGCTGATTTTGGTAAAAGTTTTTCTTTTACCATTTTTCCGCATGTTCCAGAAAGTCTTCGGACTCAGCGATAAGAACCGGCAAGAAATTGAATTTATGAAAGAAAGCGCTCATCTCTTGAATGCCGAAATATTCAAGACGTTTGGTGAAGTGGCGCCATCACCGATGAGTACTTGGGCCCAATGGGACAAAGCGTTCACCGACGTTCTCCAAAAAGCATGCAAACTCAAGCAATCCGAATGGAAAGAAGCATGCGAGCCATATATTCGCGACGCTTGCAGAACCGAGACTTTCAATCTCGGTCCCTTGGTGGATTTCATCGCGTTGGTAACCGATACCTGCTTCAACTTGGGTTACTATTCGTGTCTACGCCTAAGAAATTTGAATGTGGACGAAATATGTTCCATGAAACTAAACGAGACGACCGCATTAGGCGCAGCATTCGCCCACTACCAGGAAGCCCTGAACACTCTCGCCCGTGAAATAATCATCGACCCGCTGATACCGAAAGTCAACAACGACATCCTGGAGATGACGGCCGGTTTCGATTTGTTTGCCGCCAAATGGACATGGTGGTTGAGGCATTTCATCAGCTGGGGAATGGCCGGATTGTGTCTTTCTATCGTTCTGTTGTCAATTGTCTATGCTGTAATGTTCTTAATGAAATATCGCCGAAATATTTCTTTCTGCAGCGACTACCTGAGCAGAGCCATCATCGAGCGGTGGAACGTCGATCTGACACGACGTGAAAAAGGCCGCTACTATACATCGTTCACCCGCGTCATATTTGACTACATTTACATCCTCTACAGGTATCCATCGCGATTCGCCGAGTCGATGCGACTCATTTGCAAAGTGATGTTTTGCTTCTGGTTTGAACAGTGGGCCAAATATTTGCACCATTTGCTGATGAACATTCAATTCGTCGTGCCAAATTACGGATCGGCAAGATTTGTATTCAATGTTCAGGGAGACGGGCTATTCGCCAGTCTCATGCGGGCAGTATTGGGGGGTTTCAGCCTGGAAAGTCATTATTGTAAAATCGCAGATAGTAGAGCCTGCAACACGGCCTTCGTTCCTGTAGATTGGCGGACCTGGCTGATGTTGTTTCTATTGGGGATATTCTACTTAATGATTGGTCTGTTCCAGAGTAAATCGGACTTGATCATGTGTCGCATTTGTGATTTTCTGATACCGAAAAGGGGAGAAGAGAGGTCGGAAATGACTTTGACAAAACTAAACGAGGACAGAAACAGAAGAAGAATTGTGACTATGGCGCTAGCCAAAGAAGAAATTCAAAATCCATGTTGTAATCGTGATCAAAATGATCTTATCATTTCTTTCTATAAACCACGTCGTTGGTATCACCGATTTATGCCCACCCTAATGCTTTCCATGATAGCGCATTGGAATTTTGGAATAGAAAACATAATGTGCCAAGTGTGTTTACAAGATGTAACTGTCGCAAGACACCGATGTCAGACTCTACTGTTTTGTGAAGAATGTCAATATCATCTGACTAATAATTGTCCATGCGGGAGTGAATTGTGTCAAGATGGATTGATTTTTCCTGTTTGAAAACATATTTCCTGTGTGACTATATAAAATTGAGAATAATAATTGAAAATATATACGTATATTGAAGTAAACGTTTTTGGTTAAAATTTTCCCCTTTACTAGGAAGTGGTATTGCACAAAATATACCAACTGCTTTGCGACATTCTGCATTTAATTGTTTAGCTAAGTCATTCATAAGAAGAAAGCCATTTTTCGTTTGCAGAGGTAGCAAAATTGAATCTAGCGTGGTGGCTACTAGCCTACTGTTGCTCCTGTATGAAACATGGAGTATGGCTGGAATATAAAATCAAACATATCAATGAAAAAATGATTAGAAATTAACATATATATTGCCCATTTAGACTTGACCTACCATTAGGTTTTGAAGATGGCAAAATTTTCTTGATTTTGATGAATTGAACCCTCATTGAGGGTTCAAACTGACTGGACTATTAAGGAACCCTCAAAAAGAGAATTCATTACAAAACCAATATTTGTCAAAACCTTCTACCAAAGTTGAACTTGTAATGGGCTAAGAATGAAGGGATTGTATAAGTGATCTTATTTGAGTACTCTTACTTGATTGATCAAATGTAATAACTGTGATGCAACACCACAAATCCATATTATTGTCAGCATCAAGAAGAATATTAAAGCCCCAACAATCAGAAATGTAAAAATATTATTAACAGCTATTCTTTTACTTTCAAAGCCTCATAAGAAAATATATAACCTGAAAATTTTCACATTCTTTGACAAAAAATTGGATCTGGTTCTCATCAATGTATTCTAAATCAACTTCTTTATTCATAGATTTCAATCCTGAAGAAAACAAATTAAACGTTTCTGTTGGATTCAGGTGTTGAGAACCGTTTAAAATATTTAGGGACTTAGGATGTAATTTGCTGTTAAACAATTGGTCTCCATTCACAGTGTATATCAATATAAGGTAATAAATACTAGAGATAAATACTAACCCAATTTGATTCGGACCGAATGTATTACGGTATAATGAATAGCTGGAGCAAAAAACTGAAAGGTAAGGTAACTTAAAAACACGAAATTAAATGGAAAGGCGAAAAACGTTTGGTGAAATGATATTAGAAAGAAAGTTATCAATCACTCAGCTTGGTTAATAAACGAAAATTAAAGAAACAATTCAAATCTTTCATTTGTTGCGACGGGTGTAGTTGCGCTTGGTGGCAACAGCAGGTACAGAAATCTCTTCGTCTGAATCAGCTTGAGCAGAGGCAGCTGGCAGCTTCTCCAACACCAATTTCAAACGACGACCTTTCGTTACTGGAGGGCCTGCTGGAGAAGGATCCGTCGATTGTTGGCCGGAAATCACTGCGACAAAGACGTCAGAGTCAGCATCCTGAGATCAAAAATTTTTTTAAATTTCATAATTCAAAATAATGAACACAATTTAAGTGTACCTGGACTACAGCACGCTTGCCACGTTGTTTAGTCAAGACTGGTGAGGTGACGGTGTCTGGTTCTTTCTCCTGAGCTGCTGCCGCCTTCTTCCGACCGACGGGCTTTTTCTTTTCAACCTCAACAGTTGCTTCCTCCTTTCCAACACGTTTGGCCTTTTTTTTTCCCGTCGTCTGGAGACTTGTTTTCAGTCTCGACAGGCTGCGGATCTTCCTTTTTCTTACGGCCACGAACAGCCTTTTTTTCAGGCTCTTCCGCAGCAGTTTCAGCCTTATCAGAAGCTTTATTCCGTTTAAGTGGATTTGCTTCAGTTTCTTCTTCTAATCCATTGACGTCCATTGACTAATCCGGTGACTTGTCACCTTTCTTAGAGCCTTGTTTCTTCTCTTCAACAGGAACAGAAGGATCCTCCGTTTGTCCACGTTTGGTGCCTCGTTTGGCAGCAGCAACTTTCCCGACTTTTTGTGGCTCTGGTTTAGGTTCAGGAGATTCGGAGGTAGCCTTCTTTTTAGTTGACTTCTTCTTGTTTTCTTCCGTCTCTTCAGCAATAGCATCCACGGAATCAGCTGATTTCTTTTCTGTCACCAAATTTCTTGGAAGCGGTCTGATCGACATTGGGTTCCCCCATTTCTACGAGGAAGAGGGCCATTGGGTTTTCTAGGTCCTAGAATATAAATTTTGTCATTTAAAGGACGTACGTGTTTATTTATAAAAACTAGTAAACGGCGGCCCGGTTATAAGTGTTCTAGTAAATAATTCGGATCTGTAAAATTTTCTTGTTGTGGCGGAAAAAACTCGGATTTTTCACACTTGTTTTCGATATATTTTTTGGTTGTGACTGGATTTAAACCATCGACCTGTGAGTTGGGAGCTGAACACGCTAACCATTAGACCAATTGCTGGTACTCTGATTATATCTTTTGGGGGTTTTGTGTTCTTTTTCCCTTGTATATTCAATTTAATAGTAATTAAATTGGTATTATTTGTTTTAATCACGTTTTTCGTGTAGGGATAGTCTCCCGTTGCATTGCCCGTCGTGAAAACCCAGTAAGACATTTAGACTCGGGCGGGAGTTGAACATTCGGCACGCCGGCACGCTAACCACTATACCACAGCCGCCTATGCAGATTGGGGATAATATATTAATAAATACCTGTAGTTGGACTACCCGTTGAACGAAAAGGGAAATGCTTTCGCATTTCCCTGATACCATAACGGTCCTGTATTGATCCACGTAGAAATGGGAGATGATGAGGGAGACGCCCGTATTCTTCTCAATTTCCCTCTTATTCTCCCCCTTTAGTCCCAACAGACCGCCACATTGGTCGTTGGTCAACAGGACCTTTAACGATATGGTCTGAGGAACGGTTTTTTTCATCCCCCTTTTCTTGTCCTGTAATAATAATAAGCGCAGCTGATTCGTTATGCAAGATTTTAATTAAAGCAATATTCATTTCTTACCTTATCTAAAATCTTGCATATCGAGTCAGCTGCGCTACTGATCTCCGAGGGATTTTCTCCCTCAATTTTTACGATTCTGTTTTTTAAAAAACCCCCAAACATTTCCCTTTTTTTCAAATCGTTATTAATCACATCCCATTGCTGAAATAAAAAAATATTAAATATAAATCACTATGAATAATTTTGAGAGTTGGCATAGAGAAAACACACGAAAGATTCCCATTCATCTTTTTCTTTCCCCATACGGCGTGGATGGATGGGTATATATATGGAAACTCATCCATCAAAACATCTTTTTCTTATGGTTTTTTTTTGTTTTGTTTTGTTTTTCTCTCTTTCGTCGAAGAAGAAATTTTTAACTGGTGAATAATTAAAGGTTCGGCACATGCGCGGGGGTGGGGCGCGCGCACGCGAGCGGAATGGGAAGAATATTCCTCCCTTGTAAATGTTTCATTATAAGACATTTGTCACTGTATGTCCCAGCCATCTAATCTTTGTTGCTTCTTCGATATCAAGAACTGACGTCGGTTCGTACACGAATCAGGACAATAAAATTGACCGCGGGACCCTTAAATATCAATCAATTTTGAAAATATTTTAGGCATAAGTAGTTAACATGTTTGGGAAGCTCTAGTTAAAATTTCACTGCCCTAGCGTAAATATGACGGCCGCTATTGATAGAGAACGCATGTTTTTTTAATTATTTATAGAAATCCCGATGGATTTTCAACGAGTTAAATATATTTATTTTCAAACGATTTTTGGAGGGAACATAGATAAGGACAATATGAATCATCCCTCTGAATCCCGTAATTTTTTTCTGAAAGGGTACCGTGAATTTCCAAAAAAAACCACGAAAAATTGGGTTTTTTTTCACGTTTTCACGCGGTGGGAACCCTAAATATTTTTTTTCGCGTGAAATAAAAAATACAGGGAAGTTTAGCATTATTTGGAACTCCGATCTGCAAACCCCGATGTAAAACAAAAAAAAGTGCGGGAATGAAACACCCTAATGTATATAGACAATAGAGTAGGGGAGAGCGGGGTTGTTTTGAACGGGGGCTATTCTGAACAGTTGAGATTTGAATGTGTTTCTCAATACAGATTTCAATTATTTTTATACACAATGTGTATTTCCATGAGATCTATAAGTTAAAAAAGGTTTGGTAAAAAAATATAAATTATTTAAGAAGTTATTCCCCAAATTTTTTTTGTTGTGTTTTGAAATTATAACCTTCAGTTTCGAAGATTAAAAAATGTAGTTATCACTTTTTAATTAGAATCATCCGAAAGCCTGTTCAATTTTCTTTAAGACTATGTAAAAAACAATGCCTTTTACTTTTTCCTTTTTTGTTTAATTTAAAAAATTCTAAATAGTCTTGTGGGGCTATTTTGAACAAGACAAGCGGCTGTTTCTTGGCATCACAAGTCCCTCCTTTGGGCGGGACTTAATGTTTCCTCGAGCTAAATGAGTTATGCGAAATATTCCACAGATAGCAGTGTCTGCTAACTGTCACGTTATGACTTGATAAAAAAAACCCGTCGGCTACAATAAGCTCCGCCTTTAAGTTCCCTCCCTTAAAAATTCACTTCTTTTCTTCAATTTTTATTTTTTCTCATTTAATTAATTCTATTTATTTGTTTTCATTATCATGAAACAAATTGTTAAATTTGGATAGAAAATGCTACTTTGATTCGATTGGTGCATTTTTATATCCAAAAAACTGACTAAAAAGATTGAAATAAATGATTTTTTAAGCTGTTCAAAATAGCCCCAAGGGTGGGGCTATTTTGTACAAAAAAGTGGTTTTGCTAAAAAATTTCTACAAAGAAAACTACTAGTCACAAACACATTTTAAAATGTGAGCTTTAAAGAAGAAAGAAAGGGCTACAAAATGGTACTTAGATTAAAAAGTTTATTTTCGAGAATTAAAAGATATTTTAACTCTAACAAAGTTTTTACGATTTTGTTCAAAATAGCCCCGCTCTCCCCTACCGCGACCATGTGCATATAGTGAGCGGCTGAGTGCTACCGTCATTTAAACTTTAATCGTCCTTTACACAATACTACAACAATTTTGAAGTTCAGTTACCTTTTAGAATAGGATATGGATCGGCGAGCCGAAGCAACTCTCTCGTGTATACAAATGTTAGATGCCGCCGTCTACCAAATATGTCGATTGTTGAATGCCCAAAATAAGCATTGCAGATGAGTGACAGAATTTAACGACAAGTTATAAATCACACCCTATTTTTGTGTAAAACATGATGCAACTGAATGCAACAAAACTTTTCGCGACATAAGCGAATAACTCAACTTCGTCGCCACCCGCATCGGATTTTTCCCTTTTCTTCCTTTCAACGTATAACGCCGACGAAAAATTCTTTAAGAAAATAAGGTAAGACTAAAAAGAGAAAAATAATGGCCGCTTTTAACTGAACCCGTTTTTGTTATTACTGCCCTTGACGCGGTTTCTACCTAGACGAATTGTTTCTAACCCCTTCCTACATGTTTCTTATATCTTAACTTGCCTTTTCCGGTTATTCATTATTCTCCTTTTTGTTTTCTTTGCTGTTTTTTTATTTGTTATTGCAAGTAGAATTACTTCACATGATGTAACGTAAAGACGAGCCCATCGTCAAAGTCCCTCAAAAACAGAAATATTTAAAAATTATTTTGATCTAACAAATAAAGCTTCGTTGCAATAATTAAAATTTTAAATTTTAGTTTTCTACATTAATAACGTTAAATATGACCGTGAAAGACAAAAAAGCCTTTTTTTTATCATTGAAACCTTGAAACAATTCGTTGGCTTTTCATTGCCTAACTACTATTGCAACAGATGCGTGACTTAAATCCCATATTTAACGCCATAGCCAGCTAGTTCATTATTTTTTGTTCCAACGTTTCTTTTTTTCCAGTTTCAGAATGAAATGAATATTATTATTGCCAAATTCAAGCGTTGCGTAAATTGTTAGCTGTGCATAGAAATTCTAAAATAACCTGAATTTGGTCCCCACTTATTCTGACCGTTATTCTATGGTGCTACCCAACTTATCTATATGCTCTGGGGCATGCGGATCACGATGCTCGTCGCGGTAAAATATATGGCAGGAATTCTCATAGGAAACGGACTGTGAAGCAGCCAAAGTTGACAAGAGCCTTTTTAGTCGACGGCCGGCAGCTTTAGCTCCAAGTTGTTCTTATAGGAAGGTCACACACACATCAGTTCTCCCCCGTAGCAAAAATACAATAGTGCAGAAGCAGTAATGTTCGCTACTTGTTGATTCGTCACAATGAATATAAAACGTAAATTACAGATCTTCTTTTACAAGTTGAATCGACGTCGTGTCCTCTACCCGCTGTGGCTCTTTTTCTTGTTTAACGTCTTCACTCTCAAACAGTTGACAATCAGTGATGAGACCGACAAAGATATTGAGCAACTGGATGTTATTGTTGAACATGTTGAGCAATCTACAGCACTTCAGGCTGCGTTAGAAAAACAAGTCAAAACAATTCTCATGTGGAATCCGTGGTATGGCGACTTTGGATTTACACTGGACGATGAGTCTTCTTTCAGGTAATTATAAATTATCACTTAGTTTCCATTAAGAATAAATCAATATTCAAACTGTTTCATTCTAATGTTGTTTTCTTAAATATAGCCGAATGGGGTGCAAAGTCGGAAATTGTGTCCTTTCTAAAAACAAAACATTAGTCGCTCCTGAAAAGGCGGATGCCATAGTTTTCCTTTACACGAACTTGTGCGAACTACCGAAAATTCACGGCCGTCAAGGGTTTCAGCGATACGTATTGCTCACCGATGATCCTCCAATGTGCTACCCTCGCAATTACTTTGAACGTGACAACCATTTCGGGAGTTTTTTCAACTGGACGATGTCTTACCGGGAGAATGCCGATGTTACGTGGAAAAGGGGCTGGATAGAGAGACTGGACCAACCAGTAGTTGAAAGTCATTTGATTTCCAAGTAAGACGTAAATTTAAAAAAATGAAGAATTTTGTATTTATCGGACGAATTTTTAATCAACAGAATCCGAATGCGAGAAAACGGTAAAAAGAAAAAACTAGTCGCCTGGTACGTGGCTCGTTGCGGATCCAAGAGCAAACGTGAAGGGTACATCAACGAGTTGAAAGTATTTTTCAAATTAAATTTTACTTTTACGCAAATTAACGTGCATATTTATGTTTGTTATCTATTCCAGGAGTATATTGAAGTAGATATTTATGGACCTTGCGGTAATAAAAGTTGTCCGGAAACCAACGGTTCGCCCACCGAAGCTATTCTGCCTTGTCTCGATATGTTGGCTGAGAATTACAAATTCGTTCTGGCATTTGAACGTTTCATTTGTGACGATTTCGTTACGAAAAGATTTTTTGATCTTCTCAGTCGTGACACCGTGCCAATCGTTTTCGGGTGATTTTCTAAAATAATTTCTTTCAGTTAAATCACTTTTTTTCCCTTTTTTTTTCATTGACTTTAATTTGAGCCTTTTTTATTTTTAAACAGGGGAGCTGATTACGAACGGATAGCACCGCCACATTCATTCATTGATGCCCTCTCGTTCAACCCGAAAGAGTTGGTCGATCGTTTATTGAAACTTGATCAAGATGAAAATGAATATTTTCGTCATTTTTGGTGGAAAGACGTTTACAAGGTAATTGATTTCATGGCACCTGCATAATAATGATATGGCTTGATGCGTTGATTTGTTATACATTAACTTACATTTTTAATTGGGCTCAAATGATTTTCTAGGTGCATTCGGGATATGGAGAATTGGCTTCACGACCATTTTGCGACTTGTGCGAGAAACTGAATGGCAATTTTCCTCGCAAAATTTATCGGTAATAATGCGTATTAAATTCTTTTCAGTTTATACAATTAAGGCATTGTGTTATTATAACTCGTTGTGTACATTTTAATTAGAAATATCGACAATTGGTGGTACAACAGCACCAAATGTTCTGTTCCAGAAGATCATGGCATTGTGATCCGGAATAATGGAACTACAGATGACCTGCACAGCATACAAATCCCCTGGTCTTTTGATGATTAGATCTACTAAGTGCATGCTGTCATGAATGAACTTTCTTATCGTTGTATATGTATACTGTATACTCATTTAACTTTGACTTGGAACAAGTAAAAGGTCTGTTACCAGTGTTATTGTTATCTATTTTGTATTTTATTCCTTAGTCCTGCCTTTAAATTCGCTTTTCTTTATTGACAAGTTATTTGCGACTAATTCGTTTACAATTTAATTGATTATTAGTGAGAATTATAAAATCGTATTAGCTTGATTTGGGTATCTAATCTGAGCTTATTATTTTTCAAAATTTATACAATAATTCTTTGGTATGATACATTTTATTTATTTTTTCTACCTTGTTAACTAGATTTGTTTAGCTCGTACACACTGTCACTCACTGTACACGATTTTTGTTGCGTAGCCACGCCCCTTTTTTGTTAGACCATCTGCGGTAATCACTATATTGTAAATATTTGAGAAATAATAACATTTAAAAGACTTAAATTTTGGAAGAACAATATTGGAAATATAATTTCACAACTGAAATACATAAAAAATAATAAAAAAAAATTAAACTACAATAATAAAAAATCGAAAATCAATGATCGTTGGAGACCCATCAGTGCCTATATAAGGGAGTGAAACACCTTGAGGAATTCAGTTCAAGCTGTCTTGCTATTCCTTCATTGGTTTACAAATTCAGAATAATGATGAAATTCACCGTCATGTTAATGATGCTTACCTGCCTATACCTGGTTCTACCAGTGACGATGTCATCTTCGTCGAACTTTTCGTTCGAGCGGGAGTCTATTATGACAGTTTGCGACATCCATCGCATCACGATTTCCAGCAAAGGGGAGCCCATTCCGGAGTGCGACGAATTACCACCTCCCGGGGACTTTTTCTCTGTCTCATCCCGCACCGTCTGGGAGATGCCTTGCGACGAAACGAGTGACGACGAACCAATTAACCGTCGACCGACCATCTGGGACAGATCCATCAGAGCCCTGCATTGGTTACTCGAACGTGTCCAAAAAAAAATACGATCCCTTGGCAATATTCTGCTCCTTGCCATTGAAGACGTTACCCGTTTGTCGCTTATCACCCGTAAATGGAACGTTTACTGGTTTCTTTTGGGCAGCCTTGGATGTTCCCTGCTGTTCTTCGTTCAAGGGCTATACCTTAGCCGGGCAGGCAAAATCATCTATAACATCATCTTGAACGTTCTGATAGGATTCGCCATGTCTGCAGCATTTTACATGGTGCATCTCTATTTTGAAAATTTTTACGTCATGGCTGTGTTCGTTGCCATCGGAATATTCGCGTTAACACCTTGGTACCCGAAACTCTACCTGTCGGCTATCGGTGTCCTAACGTCAATGGAACTCTTGATTCCCCTTTTCGGGTTCTGTATCATGCAAATATTTGAAACGCAACTGTTCTTCGGACCAGTTTTAAGCATTTTCATAAATTGCGGTTCTATTGCGATCCATTTGATTTGCTTAGCTGGCATGTACATAGATGAAAAGCTGATTTTGGTAAAAGTTTTTCTTTTACCATTTTTCCGCATGTTCCAGAAAGTCTTCGGACTCAGCGATAAGAACCGGCAAGAAATTGAATTTATGAAAGAAAGCGCCCATCTTCTGAATGCCGAAATATTCAAGACGTTTGGTGAAGTGGCGCCATCACCGATGAGTACTTGGGCCCAATGGGACAAAGCGTTCACTGACGTTCTCCAAAAAGCATGCAAACTCAAGCAATCCGAATGGAAAGAAGCATGCGAGCCATTCATCCGCGACGCTTGCAGAACCGAGACTTTCAATCTCGGCCCCCTAGTGGACTTCATCGCGTTGGTAACCGATACCTGCTTCAACTTGGGTTACTATTCGTGTCTGCGCCTAAGAAATTTGAATGTGGACGACATATGTTCCATGAAACTAAACGAGACGACCGCATTAGGCGCAGCATTCGCCCACTACCAGGAAGCCCTGAACACTCTCGCCCGTGAAATAATCATCGACCCCTTGGTACCCAAAGTCAACAACGACATCCTGGAGATGACGGCCGGTTTCGATTTGTTTGCCGCCAAATGGACATGGTGGTTGAGGCATTTCATCAGCTGGGGAATGGCCGGATTGTGTCTATCTATCGTTATGTTGTCAATTGTCTATGCCATTATTTTCTTAGTCAAATATCGACGAAATCTTTATTTCTGCAACAATTACCTGAGCAGAGCCATCACCGAGCGGTGGAACGTCAATCTCTCACGACGTGAAAAAGGCCGGTACTTCACATCGTTTACCCGCGTCATATTTGACTACATTTACATCTTGTATACATATCCAACGCGATTCGCCGAGTCGATCCGACTCATTTGCAAAGTCATGTTCTGTTTCTGGTTTGAACAATCGGCAAAATATTTGCACCATTTGCTGATGAACATTCAATTCGTCGTGCCAAATTACGGATCGGCAAGATTTGTATTCAATGTTCAGGGAGACGGGCTATTCGCCAGTCTCATGCGGGCAGTATTGGGAGGTTTCAGCCTGGAAAGCAAATATTGTAAAATCGCAGACAGTAGTGCCTGTAACACGGCCTTCGTACCTGTAGATTGGCGGACATGGCTCATGTTGTTTCTATTGGCGATCTTTTACTTTGTGATTGGATTATATCAGAGTAAATCTGATTATTTAATGTGTCGATTATCCGACTTTTTAATTCCGAAACGAGGCGAAGAAAGAGCTGAAGTGATTTTGGAAGAAATCGAAGAAGAAAGACGGAAAAGAAGTGTTATCGTTATGGCTCTAGCTAAAGAAGAGCTAACTGATTCGTGTTGTAATCGTGATCAAAATGATCTTATAATTTCTTTCTATAAACCACGTCGATGGTATCACCGATTTATGCCGACCGCAGTGCTTTCGATCATTGCTCACTTCAAATTTGGAATCGAAAACATAATGTGCCAAATTTGTTTACAAGATGTAATTGTCGCAAGATACCGATGCCGGACTCTGCTCTTTTGTGAAGAATGTAAGTATCATCTTACTAATTGTCCGTGCGGGAGTGAATTGTGTCAAGATGGATTGATTTTTCCTGTTTGAAAATCAAAAAAATGTGAAACCCGCTTCAAAGGGAAAATGTTTTCTTTTGTAATTGATGACCGATTCGAATAATAAAATTCTAAATCAATCAAATTTGTTCGTTTATATCTTTTACCATTTTAAAAATTTATGGTCCGTAACTTTTTTTGTTTAATTCACAATATTTTTGAATAAAAGCATTATTGCTCGATCTGGTTATAAAACCCCGACAAAGTATAATATAGAGATTTTGAGCGATGATAGCTATTTAACAGATCAATATGATCATAGCTTATTTAACAGTCACAGACTAAAAACAAGACGTCCAACAGCCCATAGACTTCTAAAGTCATTTAATTAATAATTCCTTTTTTTAAGACATTTAAACTTTAAATGTCTTTTTTTTAATTGAGTGACTTATTTTAGTTAAGTAAATCTGATATACATCGTGTTGCTAATGATTTCAAAAATAAAAGATTTATTTGTCAGCGCAACAGGGCACAAATAAAAAAAAAAATTTATTTTGTTATTAAAAATGCAATAGTTTGTAAACTTGAGAGACTTTGAAAAGAGGAGAGTTGCCACCGCAAAAAGTTATATAACACAATATTCATAATCAACTGTTTCGTACAAATAATGAATCGATGTCAAATCAGATCAGAGCAACAGCGACACCACCCCATCAACCACCCAACCAACCACCCGTTTTCTATCCTGTTGGTAGTTCGAGGCGTGCGTGACACAATTCAGCCGGTTGGGATTCTCTTCGTCCTGCAATTTTCCAATCCGTTCCTTTAATTCGATTCAATTCATTATTCTTTACTTTTTATGTTATCTATTATGTTAACGAGCAGTCAAAAGTAAAACCATGTTTACATCCGGTATTTCGCTCTGATATAATGTCTTGATTCTATATCCGTATATTACAGCATGTTGCTGCTGCTGTTATTGTAGAACTACTATCTACAATAAAACTTAATTCAATTATACAATCCAATTAAATTATGATAAATTAAAACAAAAGTTGATAAAGTGAAATTTTTATTTGTATTTCCAAATTTTCTTATGACATATTTCAAAGAATTACACGGTCAATTTTATTGAATATTTTCTACCTGGAAAAACATTTGTCGAAAACGTTGCGGTTGAAATCGGTGCAAACTCGACAAATCTTTCCTGATGTTGTTCTAACGGTCATGGCGTCGATTTCCTTTTGGTATCTGGCCATGATACCATCGAACATGTTTCGTGACCACCCATGGTAGACGAATTCCGGCAACCAGCCCCTCATGGACGTGAATTCCGTGTCCGAATTGAACCATCCGTTGCTCTTGGCCATGGCGGCCGGTGTGTTGTCTTCAATCAGAGGAGATGAGATGACGCATTTGATGTACTCGTAGCGATCCTGACAAATGTTGCAAGTCGTTGTCAATATGTCGTTGTTGCTGTCCGCCATGCACCTGTGGAAGGATCCGACCAGAGCCCACGGTTCGATCATGTCGTCCAGCAAAGTGGTGGCTACAATCAAACGATTTTTAGAGTAAGGCGGGTAGAAATTTAGCCACTGTGAAACGGTTTTCGACATTCTTTGACCTCTGGTGAATTCGTCGATAGGTCTAGAAACAGGTAAAGCCGGACAGGGAGTAGATGGACAAATACAAGGTGGACGAGACGGACAAGTTGGGCAAACCGGCGCTGGAAGGTTGTAACACGGCGGTGGTGGTAATTTCGGTTGACATTCCATTCCGTTATTCAATTGACAGATGGGATATTGTGGACAAGGTATCTGTACAACAGGTGGGCAAGGAATGATCGGCTGTTGGATCGGTATTACGTTGGGTGGTGTTGGTGTAACAACAGGGATCTGCTGTTGGATCGGTATTACATTTGTTGTTGTCGTTGTAACAACAGGAATGATCGGCTGTTGG
This sequence comes from Daphnia galeata, assembly GCA_030770115.1. Classification (NCBI taxonomy): domain Eukaryota; kingdom Metazoa; phylum Arthropoda; class Branchiopoda; order Diplostraca; family Daphniidae; genus Daphnia; species Daphnia galeata. The sequence continues at coordinate 9,373,988 of CM061114.1, forward strand.
ATCGGTATTACGTTTGGTGTTGTCGGTGTAACAACAGGAAAGATTTGCTGAGTGGCCACTTCAGCCATACCCTGGAAGGCAGTGATGATGTTGCCATCGGGACCCGATCCTGGACCTTTCCATCCATAAATGGCGTAGATAGTGGAGCCAGTGATGGAGCAGAGTATCACGTAAATCGAAATGGCACTCACTACGATAGCCACTCGACTGGCCATTTTAGTGGCAGGATTATTTCTGCTGCTGCTGACTTTTTTGCTCTTTTGAGGATTCATTCTTGAATTAAATATTTCACTCGATGTAATCTCGATGAATAACAGATGATAGGTTGGTCCCTTATATAGACTTCGAGTGACCCCTGCACTTCCGTTCGGACGACTTAAAAGTACGATTATTAATTCAAATGGATTCATTTCGATGATTGAATTGATTTACAAATTATCTTCAAGTTTAAACAGACAATGTTCAACAATAAAAATATATACTAATCGAATTAAAAGGAAAAATTAATAAAGAAATGCTATACCGTGCACTGAACATAGCAGCGCCACTTTGATGATCCTGGTGGAGATTGGAAAATAAAATGTCAGGACGTAGATGTTTGTGTTTTGTTACGCACTGCGTAACCATTTCTCGATACTTTCCAAAATGTTGTCATTTCAACAAAGGATGGGATGCGTTCGACATTTTTGTTATCGCCAATACCCGAATCCCATTTTTATGTATTAGCAGCAGTTAGCAGTTATTTCGCATAAATTTCAGCCATTAAAATTAAATTTCATCCGTTTTGATTGAAATTATGACTGGAATTATTAGTATTTTTATTCTCGGTTATGCAAATATTGCTCATTATTACTAGTCACGTAGCACAAAAAAAAATAATATATAATATGTATAAAATTATTTTTTTTTTTCTAAAAAATGAACATTAATTGCATCAAAATAACAAACACGATAAATTATGATGTAACGGTGCAAGTAATCAAATTAATGATTTTTACAGGAAATTATCTACGTCGAAATTTACAAACATTTTTTGACCAATAGTTACGGTATATAACACTTGGCTGGCACAATTCATACATGTCTGCTGAGGTTGGTCTAGTGAAAAAAGTGTACATATTATTGTTATGTTGATGAAAGGGAGTGAGAATGACAAACGGATGGACCGGCGTGTGCATGTGGAGAAACCGAAAGACTCCGCATGAGAATACAGTCTCTCTCGTTATAATATAGCGTGCGCATACCATATCCGTTCGAACTACCTTCGTTTCTTCGCGACCCGCTTGATTAATTCGTGAGGCCACGAAATGACTGCGGCGGATTTCAATCCGTTTCAGTCAGTCAAGTTCAAGCTAGATAGGTGTAACGTGTTACCAAAAGAAAATAAACTTAACAACCACAGCTCACACTTCTTTTTATTAATAAATTGGGTCATGGTTGTTATTAAAATTTCATTTATTTTCTCGCTCTTAAATATTTCATTTAGTTAATTTATTCGAATGTAATCGTCGACTTGCATAGAATAACTTCTATTCTGTTTCAGCATTCTGGTTGGCCGGCACCCGGCAGCCATTTATCGCAGCTTAAAACCGTTTGTAACATGAAAGATTCAGTTTTTTTTTCTAATATACTGTGTAAATAGATTCGTCTAAAAATATCACATTTAAGTACGACTAATGTAAATTAATTTTAAACTACATCACCGCATTAACATATGTTATCGTCAGAACTCTGATTGTGTTAACCTGATTACAAACCATCAGTGACGAGAAGAATAAACTTTAGTATAAAATTGTTCGAAAATACAAAGAATCATTAGTTAGCACAACAAAGAAAGTAAAATAAAACTCGTAGTAGTATGTTTTAATAAGGAAATTTAAATATTGTGCACCAAAATTAATATAAAGTAATACAATAAAACAGGACTAAATAAATAGAGTGGCTGAAAAATTTCGCTTACTTTATCTTGTGCATTTTGTTTCTTTTTTTTAAACTCATAGTCTAAAACCTGGACTCGATGATAGTCCGTCGCCAAAAAATAAACATTATTTTCTATCTTGGCCAATCGCTTATCAATCATTTCGTCCTCTTCATAATCGTTATGTTTTCAATAAATCAAAACAGTTCGCTTCTAATTCATTCGGGGATAACCGGATAGCGAAAAAAAAAAAAAATTATTGATTGTTGCGCACTATATTGTTATGCATTTATGTAAATAATTCGTGCAACTTTTCTATAAAAATAAAGAACGAAGAAATGAAAAAAAAACTCATGCATTATATCCTACTTCCCCACCCCGTAAAAATAATATAGATATATTCATTAATGGAAAAAATAACAAAATGGAAAAAGGACAGGAATATAAAAATTAAAAATAAAAACAAACCATAAAATCTGTGATAAAGAAGAATGAAAAAAGATGTAGGTGTGACTTTATTGGCTGGGCTACTGAAAGGCGCCTACTCACGGGCGCGATCCCACTACTGCCCGACACGGGAACTTTTGGGTGCTCGGTTTCCCACCTGGCCCGATTCGCTCCTCCTTAGATAACCTGGATCTACCGGATTCCTCCAATCGATCCATGTTGATGCCAAGCTTAGTGCGGACACCTGTTCAACGCAAGCGACGATCCAGCAGGACTCCCAGCCTCAAGCCATCCACTACAACAAGCCTCCCAGAAGCAGGATTATAGGTATGCGCCACATACCCGGCTGGGAAAAATTGACTTTAGGAAGAAGTAGTTCTCGTGTTCGTGCATCCTTATATTTTTTAAGATAAATTTTAAATATTCGCCTACACCAAATATGAACCTCTATGTGAAAGTAAAATTTCTATAGTTGAAGTATTGTGGAATAGTATTCCTGCAGTACTAAAGACCTGCAGGTTGACTATAGCTTAGTCGATCCAATGACCAACTTGCTTAGGACTCCTATAGGCATTTGTTCATGAAACCTAAAGGTTTAGCCGTTAGGAGATGTGCACATATCATTCTGAATATTTTAATGATTTCGTATTTTGGAGTTTTTCCTATTAGCTCTAAAGGAGCATACATTTGTTGTTAATTCAAAATATTTTTTTAAGTTGACGGACACGGACAGACAATACGTCGTTAAAATTGAATTGCTAGACAAAGTGAAACGATCGTCATCGATAGACCTAAACCGACCTAAACAACAATTCTTTTTATTATTATAGTCAAGCGTAAAGTTAAGATTCAACGAAAACAGTACTGTTATAACCATTAGGGGACAATATTTCCTGACAGTCGACTCAACGAATGTTGTGCAACTATAAGTGGTATAGACGATCGTATGATAACAAAAAGTTTTTATTATATCCGCAAGAAACGATTGTAACCTACAGCTGCAGTTCACGGTACGTTGAACGTGCCAGTCCTACACTTTTAATTGACTGGTTGGTGTTTTTTTTATTAGTATATCGGGAGATTAGGTGTTGGCTCTCGAAATTCTTTTTTCCATCTGATGTTGCGAATTTTTTACTACCAGTCCTGATACGGACATTTTCGTAATCCATAAACGTTTTCTTCGGTTGAAATTTGCATCAGAGTGAATACAGAAGAAAAAAATCGTTTAAGATTATGCGCGAATCTTCTTAGACGATTAGCATATAGGCCATAAAATGGATTCTCTTTTATTTGATCAATCTCCCCATTGAACCCTAATGCTTTACCTCGGATGTAGAATATCGATGACGTGACTAATGCTTGTGCGTTATTGTCTCTCTTTTCTATTTTAAGAGAATTTAAAAGAAAATCGGAATGCCAAAAGTCCAACATCCAGCGCTATGTGTAGAATATAAAAGACAGCGGGCAATCCGGACAGTCGTTCAGTGGTAACCGCGACAAGTAAAACCACTGGCAGCTATAGTTTGTTTTTTAGCAATCAGACGAGAAAATGATGAAACTTGGTTTTCTTCTTTCAGCTCTTTGGTTCCTGATGTTGAAATTCAGTTGGGCTGACAATAATGGAGAAGAAGAACGTTTGATTTTCAGACGACATTCAGAAGATTATTTTGTAAATGTATTCGGTCTTAAACCTTATCCGTGGAGTGTCATGTATTTTCAGCCAAAAGATTCAGTTCTAGGTATTCGTTTTTAACTTTATAATTTTTAAATCTGGTTGTATTGTGAAGTAAGAAATTTTTTAAAATTGTATGAGACTAATAATGTTTTTATAGATCATGCCACCCAATACGAAGGACGAACTTTGAACAGGCAACAGTCCACTTTAAATAATGCTGAGTCAACATCCAATACAAGTGATTTAAAATTCATTGGAAAACCTCCTATCAAATCAACTGAGACATAACTGATTCTTATTTTTCAAACAGATGCTGCTGACGAAGAAAATGAATCGTTATCAGAAGGACGTTTTTCCCTCGGTGGTTTGGGTACGTTCAACACCGGAATCTTCAACAATCGATTTTCACCCGTAAATGCGTGGAGACCCTTTGGCGGCCTGGCAAATCGAATTTCCATTTCTTACAATCCTAATATGGAAAATTCGTTTGAAACTTTTGATTCCTGCACGTCACCAAGTCCCAGCGGTGATGCGGGAATCTGTGTGCCAAGATCCGTTTGTTCCTTTTTTGGCGGCCGACCAAGCGGTTCTTGCCCTTTAGGCAAAATTTGCTGCATCAGTAAGTTAAACTTATTTTATTTTATTTTTCATTTACATTTTATTTAAAGATCAATTTTATCTTCTAACAGATACAATCAACAAATGCGGTGGATCCGTCACCCTGAACAACACGTATTGGCATTCACCGACCACACCCATTTCCGCTTACTCAACTTGCGCACTGACTGTAAGAACGGATTCCAAACTCGCGGAGCAAATGAAGAAACCAATTTGCCAAATTCGGTCAGTTCATTTTCATAGGAGATGATAATTGAATCAAGAAATGTCTTATTTTATATCCTATATACCCATTTTTCTTTTATAGTTTAGATTTTGTTTCATTCACCACAGCTCAGCCGACAGCTGGAACGTGCACGGACACTTTCCAAGTGGGCGGGGCATCAACAGTGGCTCCCACTATCTGTGGCGACAACACCAGACAACACAGTAAAGCTTTCAGCATTTTATGTTGATGCACATTTTATTTATTCATCTTCTTTTATTTCAGTGTACCTCGACATTCCATCGTCAGCTCTTACTCCCAGCAATGTCCAGCTCATGTTTAGTTTTGGAGCAGCGACAGTCACTCGTTCGTGGAACATCAAAATTGCGATGCTTCCTTGTGGCGCCCCCTACCTCGGTAATTCCCTTTAACAAATAATTAAACGAAATGAATTTATTGACATCTCAGTAATTGTTTCATTTACTTGGTTGTTGTACAGCTCCCGTGGATTGTCTGCAGTATTTCACTGCTGCGACTGGAAGAGTCAAGTCTTTTAATTGGCAGGACGTCGCTGTAACTGCTACCCGTCAACTAAACAACCAACATTACAACATCTGTTTTAGGACTGAGTTCGTTTCATTACAGGTTACTAATTTTATTTATTTACAAATTTATTGTCGTAAATATTCATAGCATTCTTGACTTGTTTGAGATGAAACAGAGAGCGGCCCAAATGTGTTTTTCAGTTTGTTCCGTCTCGAACGGTGATGGATTCTCTATCACCACACCCACCAGTACTGCGGCTGCTTTGGCAGCTATTGCCGTTACTACAGCTACAACAAATCTGGCAGCCGCACAGGCCCATCTAGCTGCTAGCCAGGCCGCTCTCCTTGCAACTATTCCAACGACAGCAGCTCTGTACCAAGCCGTTATCGATGCAAACAACGCTGTGAGAAACGATCAAGCCGCTCTTGCAGCCGCACAAACTACTTTCGCTACTGCAACTGCCGCGGCCGCTTCTCATTCTGGCGTTGGTATAAGTGCTCCGGTGAATGGAGTTAATATGGCCACTTGCCTCTACGATTTCCTTGTCATCGCTGGTGCTCGAGATGCCGCTAATGTTGAAGCGGATCGTTTTTGTGGCAATGCTCTGAATCCAGCGACAAATCCTGTGTCGACAAATGTTCAAGTGTGCAGTAAGTTTTGACTGTATTTGATGGCAAAATCATATAACTTATTGAGTAATGGGAAATTGTTATATCATAGCTGCAATCAAGCCCTTCAAGATCAGTTACCGGACGGATGGGACGGAAGGAGCAGTGGTTGCCGAGACGAATATTCTTCCGGCGTCAGGTGATACAGACAACGCTGGATTCTGCCTTGATTATCAAGAGAAGTAGACGATGGCATAATTTTTATTTCTGTCTTATTAGATTGCGATGGTATTTAATTATTCATCTGTTATTTATTGTAAGACGATTCCAAAGAGGGTCTCGTTTCCGTCACAGTTGTGTGGGGGATCTGATTTGACTACTATTCGTACATTTGAGTGATTTCGCATTATTGAAATAACAATCGACTAATCGAGGTTTCAATAGAATTTCCCTGCTTCTTACTTTATATTATTTCATTTTGGTTTTGTTGTCATTTAAAAGCTGCTAAATACCAATTAATCCAGTTGCATTATAGTTTTTGTATGAAATGTCACTTGTTTTATCAGTATTGAAATTTTAAAATGTTGCTCACAATTAAATAAAATACAGTTATACGTAATTACGCAAAATTTAATTTCAAATTAAAACTACATCAGGTGATCATGGGATTAATGTTTGAAGAAGACAAAGTGGCATCGATGTGGTTATTATTACGCCGACCTTCATTGACTGCCACCTCCATGTCCTCCACCGTAGGGAGACACTGATGGGATCGGTTGAGGATGAGATGGGGCAGGTGCTGAATGAACATGAACGTGAACAGGTGCAGCTCCTGAAGATCCTCCGTAACCGCCACTTTGTCCCCCACCATGACCTTCCGCTGATGATCCTTGGCTTCCGCCGTATCCTCCACTTTCTCCTCCACCGTAAGAAGGAGCGGGAGCAGGAACCGGTCTCGGTGCTGACGGTGGCGGGCGATGAACAGGAGGTGGTGAATAGACCATCACCGGCTGTGGGGCAGGAACGTAAATGATTTGCTGCTGAGGAGCAGCGCTGTATCCTCCGCCACCGCCATGACTCATACCTCCTCCGTAGCCTCCGCCACCACTTTGACCGCCTCCGTAGCCTCCGCCGTGACTCATGCCTCCGCCGTAGCCTCCACCTAATCGGAATTGTTAAAATATTTAAAGAGGAATGAGAATTCCTGCTGCGGGAGAATTCAATTCGATATACAAGAGTTAAGACTAACCTCGTCCTTTTCCTTTTGTCGCATCAGTGCCATGGACCAGCACCAACCCAAACAGCAGAAAACATTTTGACAGTGAAATTGCGTTAGCCTGCATGTCAAATATTCCAATAATATATTCATTCAATTTCAGCACTATAAAGTAAATTCGTAGTAGAAAGAATTAAATATTTGGTTTGGTTACCTTAAGCATGTTGAGAGAGAAGTCTTCACCAAGTGACACCGAGAACGATAGTCAACTGTACTTTGAAATTGTCGGCGCCTTTCTTTATATACCGTTTGCTGCTGTCAATTTCGAGTTTCACTGACCTGAGAAAAGGACAATGTTCAGAAAGTATATCTTTTTTAGAGCCATATGTATAACTTACAAGGCCTCATTCTGTAAATTCATTTTGATTCAATTCAATTCAACGACTTTTGCGGCTCACACATATCATCTTCTCGCCGCCAAGGATAAACCTTTCCCTTTCATTTAGTTTTCAAAAATAAAATCTATAGGGGAAAAACCTCGGGGAAAAACCCTTTTCTCTCAGTTAAGTGTATAGAAAAGATCGTCATTTCAGAACAAATTGGAGAATTTAGTAAGATGTATGTGCCACATGCTGACAATGAGTGAAAGTGAAACACATCGAATGGGGACGTGATAAAATTCTACCGTGCAGCATTTTTTTAATCCTCAACTGGGAACTTCATAAGGCCCCTAGCAGAGTTATCTATAACTCTGCCCCTAGTACACCAATGTTGTATTAAATGTCTAATTTATGAAGTCCAATCCTATATCTGTACAGATAGGTTGACGACGTCGTCACCTCAATTCAAGTTGAATTGAATTCAAATTGCGTCAAATTGATTCGAATTAATTCTAGCCTAGCTACTCGAACTTGCCACCAAATTGTTCCAAACTTCCGTTTCCATCCTATAGTTCAAAAGCCCAAACTTCGAAATGCCAGAGCCATAGAAATGATAGAACCCAATCATGAAAAATCATGAAAAATGTTTTTTTGTTCTATTTTATCTATTATTTTTTAAACTGCTATTTTCAAATCTTTTTTTTTATTTCACCCCATTTTGCGAACATTTTTTAGTTTTGGTTTATCATTGACTTTTGATGTAGCATGTAGTATATTTTTAAAAAGATTTGGCACCATGGCGATAAACGACTATTTTTCTAAATCCAAATCGGTAGTTAAATTTCTAAACCGAGCGTTCGTCCGTTTTTTTTTGTTAATATAATACTTTGAAATTTGAACGCAAACATTCAACAGACATTGTGCAAAAGGTCAAAAAATAGATTCGTATTTAAAATGAGCCTTCTTTCTTTGCCGAATGAAGTTTTAATATCTTACATCTTTTCACTGGATACTATTTCCATATCTGACTTGCAAAGTCTTATGGTTTCCTGTCGGCCTTTATACAATATTATTCGAGAATCAGATGAGCTATGGAGGCTCAAGTTCATTCAAAGGTTATAAACTATTAATGTTTGCGCTTTCTTTTTACAATTAAAAACTGTTGCACAGGTGGGGCAATTTTCTTTCGCAGACTCCCAAGAGCTATGAAAATGTTTGGTTTGAGTGGACAATTATGAGATTAAAGAAAGCAAAAGAAGTACAAAAAGCTGTTCAAACCATGTCCTCTGTAGCTTATCCATTGGGTCAATCTCCCCTCATTGTGATCAACAAGTTAATTGTAGGGTCATATCCCATTCCTGAATATGTGCAGAATGAACTTGAAGAACTTATTTCAGATAAGAACATGTGACTATCAATGAATTTACATAATTTTTGAATTTGTTTTTATCCTCAATTTAATTTTTTTAGAAGGGAAAATAAAACCACTGCCCACTATGCCAGAAATGCATTAATCAAAGTGAGGTTCTCTATACTGGATAAAAAGTGGCAAGAATTTATGGCCCAACCAGAATCTCAAAAGTCTCTGTTTGAGGGAGTTGCACTCATATCACAGTGGGTAACATTGGAACATGGAAAAGGACAAACTTGTTTGAAAGACCTGGAAAGCTCAATTGAAAAAATAACTGATAGAGTGAAACAACTGCTGAAATTGGAAGTGGGAAAAGTGTCATGTGCTAGCACTGTTGAGCCAAAGAATCTTAAAATTTTGGATTCCATAACCCAAGTTATGTTCAATGAATTGGGTTTTAAAAAAAATCCCAAGTTTTTATACTTCTGAATTTATTCACTATTCTAGTATTCAAAAGGTATGCCTTGCAACTTAACCAATTTGATTAAAATGCAATGCTGATCAAGGTCTAAAATGTTATTTATTTATATTTTTCCTTCTCCATACTTTGAAAAGGTGTTTGAAAGAAAGGAAGGTTGCCCAGCAGTTTTGTGTGCCATCTATCAGGAAGTGGCTAGGAAAATGGACATTCTTTGTGAGCCGGTTTTTTGTGACAAGATTGATAGAGAAGACGGAAGAAGTGTGGATAGCATATGGCATAGCATAATTAACCGTCCAAAGCTTCTTCTTAGATGGAAGGATTCAGCAGGGTAACATAAACTATTGCTATACAGTCTAACATTGTAAGATTCTTTGGTATCCCTTCGTTAGGTCAGAGGACGATAGTATTTATATTGACGTCTTTCGTGGAGGGTCTTTGAACCAGTCAAGTGTGTATCCATCCCTCAGAGAACAACCAGCAGCATCAGTCGACTCGGTTTTGAAAAAAATGCTAGGAGTTTTAACGGAATTTATGTGGAACCAATATGATGAATATGGGCTGGAAACGATGAGAGACGATATGTTATTCTATGTACGATTGGCGTGCTCCATGTCGCCCCAAAACCCAAACGCAATCACGTCTTACGCAGAACACTGTATCGGTTTGGGCATCCAATTAGACGATGCAATCCAACTGTTCCAAGTATGACATCCACCTACTATTTCCACCTATAAACAAATTATAACGATTAATTCTTGTTATATTTGTAGAATTATTTTCAGTCTTCAGAATACAAACCTTTTGTTGGGGAGTTGTTTTCTCGGAGTCCATCGGAAATGTTAGAGGAATGTATCAGTAAGCTCAACGAACAAAAAGCTGAAATCGCTGCAGCGGTAAGGACCTTGAATATGCAAAGTTTTCCCTTTCATTACTGTTTTTTCTTCTTTAGAAAACTGTTCATCATCGGCTGTCCTCGTTAAAATTTTCAGTTGGTCTCGTTGTGATGTGCAATTACAAAAAATGGGGAAGCAACTTTAGGGAGCCTTGCGTTATAGTGTCTTGGAATTTGAAGTTCCAAGAATCGAGCCAATGGAAATCTGAAGTGGTAAGCGATGATGAATATTATGGCGAAGAAGATTCAGACGATGAGGAAGTTGATGAAGACGAAGCTTGTTCTCGAACGAAGAAAGCCGTTCCCAGCCAAGATCAGCCGCACTATCATATCTTGATGGTTGATAGTGCTGAACGCAACCCCCAACTTCAATTAAACGTTCCTGAAGGTAACCAATTATGCGTTTTTGGATGGCTACGAATTAATATCAAATAACCATCCAAATATTTGTTTGTTTTGATTTCTTAAAGAAACCTTGGAGCTCCTGCCTACGGCTGTTCCCATCAAACATGATAAAATTTGGTTTCATTTTGAGAGATTCGACGGCCGTAGGTACGTGCCGAATGCGGAGAAAAGAGCCCAGTTTCCCGAGGATGAAGCAGTGACCTTATCATTGATTGGATAACTCAAACTGGTCAATATTTCTTTCTTTTTTAATGGGTTTTACGGACTGTTCACTTTTATTTCTTGATTTTTTTGTCTTATAACTTGGAAGCTTCTTTTTGTTTTTAAAGTTGAACGTCGTCGGCTTAAAAGTTCCGTAAACTTGAATTCCGTTAAATTAAACTTTGTGTCGCAGACCTCTGAAAAGTTGCTTCATTAATATCCAAATTGATTGGATTATCGTATATTGCTGAAACAAAAACAACAACAATCATATTTAACTGATAGTCATATAAGTAAGAAATCAACTTTTAATTTTGGTTTAAGAAAATTATTATATTATTTCTAAAAAGATTCAACGACTTTCTTTGTGATCAGAAAATAGCATTCGAATTTTCTACATTTATAAAGTTGGATTAATTTTGGGAGGATATTTTTTACAAAACTACCGTAATTGCGGAACAAATTCATTATCAATAAATGCTTTTTTTAATCACTTGACGAGCCTCTGCACTGACACTGAGCATGGGTGATCGATTGGGTCCACCGTAATACCCAAACAAATCCAGAGCTGCTTTCATTCCGGCCACTCCGAAACGCCGGGTCACCTTGAAAGGATAAATATTTTTAAACAGCAATTTTTTTTGTGAGCTATTTTGTGAGCTATTTGAAAATACCATGTTATTGGGGTCAATCAACCTTCGTTGTAGCTCTTTATCAATGACGTTGTTTTCGTAAAGTGAATGCATGTGGCAGAGAACGTCTCCCAAAACGTTGGCTAAAGCGCAGACTCCACCGACAGATCCGGCGAGGTAACTGGGAAGGAGAAACGAAGCAGAGCCGGATAAGACCTTGAAATCTTGACCCCGAGTCTTCTGGACAATACTTCCGATTCTTGTTACATCTCCTCCGCTATCTTTCAGTCCAATAATATTTGGGTGTTTGGCGAGAATCTGAATGGCATCGATGCTCAAATCGATGCCTGTATTAGGTAGGACACTACGAATACAAAAGTTGAATTAATTGCATATAAGAGTAGGACAATATAACTGTGGATACGTTACCTGTACAAGATGACTGGTACGCGACTAGAGTCGGCAACAGTCGTGAAATGGGAAATCATAGCAGCGTCCTACGGAAATTCACATAAAAATGAATTAACTATAATAAGCAATTTTGAAATAATGATTAATTGGATTACATTCATCGATATTTTGAAGAAGGCTGGCGTAACTACCATCCACAAGCAGCCATTGCCTCTGTCAGTTTGACGGTTGCCTTGGTAGCTTTAACCAGATACAATGAAAATTCAATTCAATAGCACGAACAATGCAAAACATAAGTATAATTTATGCATAACTGCTCACATTCACAACCGGAGCCGGCAATCAACGGCTTGTTGCTTTCCTTGATAAAATCTTTCACGAACTTGACGATTTGTAATCTTTCTTCTTTTTCCAGATAGGGGTATTCACCATTGGATCCTTGGACGACGTAACCAGCAAAGGGAATTTGAGCATATTGCGTGAGATTTGAAGCCAATTTATCAAAGGCGATAGTAAGAAATTAAAAAAATAAAAAGCAATGAAAACGTTTGATCGAAATTTAGGCTAGTGTTGGGCTTTATTTTCCAAAATAATATACATTATAATCCATTGTCTTTGCGCGGGTTTATTCATTATTCGAGGATGAGAAAAGTGTGAAGTTCTAATATCCTCCAGCAGACTGAGGAGGAGGGCCATAAGAAGCAACTGGGGCTGGCTGGTGCTCTATGGGAGGAGCGTATCCTCCTGCCGATCCTCCTTGTTCTCCGCCATAAGAAGAAATCGGTTGGTGATGAGATTGGGCAACTGGGGCTTGTTGTTCATAGGATTGGGCGGGATTGGGCAATCGGTGCAGGAGCGTGACCTCCGGCTGATCCTCCATAGCCACCAGATTGACTGCCACCTTCATGTCCTCCCCCATAAGAAGACATTGGTTGGTGATGAGATTGGGGAATTGAAGCTGGTTGGTGATGGGGAATCGGGGCAGGTGCATGGCCTCCCACTGATCCTCCATAGCCGCCAGATTGACTGCCACCTCCATATCCACCTCCGTAGGGAGACGCTGGGATCGGCTGGGGATGAGATGGGGCAGGTGCTGAATGAACGTGGACGTGAACTGGCGCAGCTCCTGAAGATCCTCCGTAACCACCACTTTGTCCTCCACCATGACCTCCTGCTGATGATCCTTGGTTTCCGCCGTATCCTCCACTTTCTCCTCCACCGTAAGAAGGAGCGGGAGCAGGAACCGGTCTCGGTGCTGACGGTGGCGGGCGATGAACAGGAGGTGGTGAATAGACCATCACCGGCTGTGGGGCAGGAACGTAAATGATTTGCTGCTGAGGAGCAGCGCTGTATCCTCCGCTACCTCCGTGACTCGCATCTCCGCCGTATCCTCCTCCACCGCCGCCTTGACTCATGCCACCTCCATAGCCTCCACCTAATCGGAAATATTAAAAAAATTTAAAAGGAATAAGAATTCTATTTTATGTATGTCATTTAAGTGGATCCGATTTAAATGGGATTAGACTAACTTCGTCCTTTTCCTTTGGTTGCATCAGTGCTATGGACTAGCGCTAACCCAAGAAGCAGAAAAAGTTTCAGCGAAATCACGTTAACCTGCATGTCAAATATTAAAATTAATGTTTTCGTCCAACTTAAGCATTGAACGGTTAGCCATAGTATAGATTTATTTTGCGTTATTACCTTGAAAAGCATCTTGAGAGAGAAGTTTTCACCAACTGACACCGAGAACGATGGTCAACTGTACTTTGAAATCGTCAGCGCCATTCTTTATATACCGTTTGTTGCTGCCCATTTCGAGTTTCCTAACACGAGACAACGACAAGAGAAAGTAATTTTTTTAGAGCCTATGTGTGTAACTTAAGGCAGTATTCTCTAAATTTATTTGAATCTAACGGGTACGTAGCGCAATAACGATTATTATCGTGACTCGCAAATCATCTTCGCGCCGCCAAGGATAAACCTTTTCTTTTTATGGAGTAATAAAATGAAATCTAGGGGAAAACCAGGGGGAAAAACCCTTTTCGCCAAACTACAGGAGGAATAGCTCTTAATTTCCAGAGAAAATTGGCGAATTTTTTAAGACATTATATTACCATCAAGGGAAAACGCTGCGCATAAGTGAAAGTGAAACACATCGGATGGGGTGAAATTTAAAATTTTAAGGGCATTCTCTTACTTACTTAAATAACAACTGCAATAAACTCATTTTTGTTTTCTTTCTGGTGTTGATGATGCTCGAATTGTTGAATCTCGGAGTTCATTCCCAACGCGCGGTCAACGGAATCTGTATCCATTGGACTGCGGATGTGTCTTCCATGATAATAAATAAAAGTAGCACGAGAAATATGTTTCTTTCAGGTAATTAAGCGGAATTTGTACGCATACAATCGGATCCAATTGTCTTATCTTTTATCTCGAACTCTTCCAATCTAATTTTGAAAATTCAGGATTTTTTTCAAGTTTACGGTTTAGCAAGTTTCAGCAAGCAATGACATTTGTGTTACATTAATGATCATTATATAACTGTTAATTATTAAATTTTGTCAATTGTATTTCATCATATTGTCTGCTTCAGTTGTTCACGGCACTTCGTCACCGTTCGTCACTTTCAAAACCGTCATGCAAGGGTTTTCAAATTTCTATTCTTTCAAACAAAGAAGACAAGAAGACTCCGACAACAACATTTTGTTATCGTCTGTAAATGTATAGAGCCATCTGTTAGTAATAGCATTATCTATTTTTGAAGGATTCAAGGATTATATAAGTAAAACAAGGTGTCCACTGCCCATGACCTCTTCTCTCGACTACGTTAAATCGTCCTCCGTTCTTCATACAAATAGCAGCGAAATGGAGGTGTCCTTCTGCCCCAGCATGTTTTCTCCCCCCTGTCCTCGTCGTATTTTTAAACTTATTTTAGTTGTGTGTACTGTGTAGCCTTCGAGATTTCTATAATCTGTATTTTATAAAAAATGTGTTCCATATTCCATTAAAAAGAATCGAGAAATTATTTGTATATTCGGATTTTTGGTACGTTTCTTATAACCTCGCCAGGAATATCAAATGACGCTTGTTTTTTTATCGTCTAGTCGATGCTGGACTTCGCGTCAACATTTGCATATGTGCACTCTGGAAAAACCCAATTCAAATAAATCTGCCTTAATATTTCTGTATATATACGCGGTAAATTGAAGTCCGTATTCCGTTCAATTTCGTTTCAAACGTACGCAAACATTCTCGTGTCTACATAAAATACCAGAAAATACCAGAAAATACCAGAAAATATCGTCTAAATAAAATTTAATTGTAGTTCTATCTGTGTCTTCGTATATCTTTATCATCTACAGATAAGGTAGACCCGATTTGTTTTATTTTATTAAATTGATTTGGAAATTTCTATTCTATCGAATTTCTCTAAATATATTCTCGGATAGACAATTTTTGACTGAAATGGCAACGATTCCAATCAAATGCATCCTCACCATCTTTTTGGCTTTTACCATTTGCTGTAGTTGCCAAGATAGTTCTGTCGATTCTTCTTCTTGGGCAAAACTACAAATCTCACCGGTGTCGTTAAGTTCTATGGAGTACGGTAATTTTTCTCGTTGAAATTTACGAACATGCCAATAATCACAAGGCAACAACCATTGCAAGTCAGAAAAAATATTTCTATTCTCCAATCGCGTTATTGGACCACAAAAGTGCAGCTAGTACATACAACCGAGCAACAAAACAACCAGAGATGAGATTTCAAATTGAAATGTGGAACGACAAAGTCCAAAATGAAGTGGTCAAACATTTGAACAAAATTGTTGGTCAAGAAATACAATCCGATAAAGTGAGAGTCATTCCCTTGGAGAAGGTCATTCTCACTAGCAAAATACCCACAGCAGATTATTCCCTATCCCCAGTGTGGACGACCTATGACAAGAGCAAAACCCTACGACTTTCTCTATCGTGTTTTGATCAGAAAATCTGCGATGAACTGGCCAATGAAATGTTATCCGATCCCGAACATTTTGACCATTTTAAACTCCTCTACAGTTTGTCATCTCAGACGTCGCAAACTAAACAGACGACCATCAACATCGAAAGTGTCACTTCTGGTCAAATGATCTCGAATCTTTTACAGAAATTCGGGGACAAAAAAGAAGTTTTTCTGACTGCCAATGATGAGAAGAAAATGTTGACGGAAACGGCCACCAACATCCGGATGGACACGTTTGATGACTACGAAGTCGGGTCACCAGACACGGAGT
This sequence comes from Daphnia galeata, assembly GCA_030770115.1. Lineage (NCBI taxonomy): Eukaryota > Metazoa > Arthropoda > Branchiopoda > Diplostraca > Daphniidae > Daphnia > Daphnia galeata. The sequence continues at coordinate 9,390,251 of CM061114.1, forward strand.
CACAAATTTATAACATTTTAAAGGAATTGCTGGTCACCTCCAGGGAGATAATCAAAGAACAAAGCGACAAAATGTGGGACTCGGTTTTCTGGAATGAGGACAATTATCGGCCTGACAGGACGACGAAAACTTTGAATGAAATTATCAACAAACTGGACACGGAAACTCAAAAAAAACTGACGGATATGTTTCAAAAAGCGGAGAAGCAATTGGGAATAGTCGAAACATTTTCTTCGAGTAACAAAGACGAGGAGAAAAAAGGAGAGAAAACAACTTCGTCGCGAAAATGAAACGAAGGATGCCAACGAAAATGAAATGAAATTAACTCTAGCAACAGACCAAGAGCGATTCAGCAGCAATAAAATTAATGATGAAAAATCTACAACCAACTATGAAGACATGGATGCCAGTGTTCCTAGCATATTCGTCGTTAAATTCCAGAAAGGTAATAACGGCACGCACAATAGCAATCAACAAAACGAGAAAAGGGAACTTGATAATAATTATTGGGATGGACACAATAGAAATTTAGAGAATAAAGAAAGAATCCAACACAATTACGATGCAAACAGTTGGGCTGACGTAGACAGAATAAGTTCAGTCATTTCAGAGAAAATGTCAAACGATTCCGACAGTTCACGCCGGGTTGAAATTTTGAAAGAAGACGTGGAAAAGTTATTACACGAAAGTAGAAATCACGTCGAATGGGATGGAGATAAATTTGTGCCCAAACCCATGCAACTGAGCAGAATTAATTTGGCCAAATTTCGCGACTCTCAATCGTTTCAGGATCGCAACGTCCGTATCCGTTACACACACGCCGAATTGTCAGCGCAAATCAAATTCATGGAACACGCAAAAATTGACCGTCACTGACGAATGGAACAATCTGAAGGATGAACTTAAAGGTTGAAATTAAAACAATTTGTGGAATTAAAGAAATAATATTTCAAATAAATAAGTAAATATTTGAATTGTATTTCAGCCACTAAAGAGCTCTTAAATACCACCGTGAACAATTTGGTGACAATGAGAATCGATATGACTAATAAATTAGAAGGTATTTTTAACAAATTAAGGATTAACATAAAATGGTATCGAACAAAGATTTCTAATTAAACGTACAGAGACTAAGCAGGAGTTGGAGAAAACGAGGGCTGATTCAAACAAAACCGTCATTGATTTATTAACCGAATTAAATGGTATTTCATTCTGTGTATTAGGAAAATCTGCATATGTTAAACATTTTAAAAATTTGGGGATTCATTGATTTTCAGCAACTAAAAAGGATTTGGAGAATTCAAAAAGTGACTTGAACACCATGAGAACTTTTCTAACAAAAACGCTGGACGGTATTGTATTTTTTGCTATTAATTATTTGGTGGTAATATACATGTTTAAAAATTTATAATTAATTTAGCGACTGAAAAAGAATTGACAGAAATAAAGATTACCAATAAAAAATTGTCAACGGAACTTAAAGGTAAAATTCAAACGTCACTTTACATATTTATAGGAAAAGAGAAATAGCAAACCTAAAATGTTTTCCTAAAAATGTTTTCTGAAAGATTTTTTTTCCGAGGCTTTTTCTACACATTTTAAATACTTATGTTTTAATATACAGGCCTAATAATTTAGATTCAATTTTAAATTTATTTTGTTTGTATTTGATTGCAACTTGCAAGTGTAGCAACTTCCCAACAATTAGGTCATGAATTAAAACTCGCCGAAGAAAATCTTAGAAAAGAACTAAAAGGTAAGTTTTTGTTTTGTTTAATTTTTTTGTTTTTTAATTATTGATTGAATTTTGAAATACTAGATTATGGTTTAGCAACTTCACAGAAATTGAACACAACTGCAACAAATTTGAACATAGTGAGAACCGAATTGAAAAGTACGAATACTGTCGTAGCGGATTTGACAACAAAATTAAATTGTAAAGTTATAAATAAGAAATACAGTTTTATTTGGGAGGAATAAGGCAATTTGAATTTTATTTCAATAGCTAGAACGAGTGAAATAGTTGACATTGGCAAGATTCCAACCTCATGTGAAGATCTCCATCAAATGGGACAAAAAATAAGCGGAATATTTTTGGTGAAAGGATCAAAGAAAATTGAAATAATTTACTGTTACTTTTATCCTAATCAAAGTAAGCTAGTTATACTGTTAGCGATTTTCAATTATTTGAATTTTGATGTGTAAAAGTATTATTTCAATGAATTCATATATTTTTTGTAGAATTGCAGAAATGGATCGGATATGCTGACGTCAAATCAGCACCTGTCCATTTCTACGTTCAGCGGAGTTCTCCATTTATCAAAAAATCAATTCCGATTCCGTTCGACATTGAACGGACTAACGAAGGAAACGCCATGAATTTAACATCGGGAATATTTACGGCCCCACAAACGGGAACGTATTTCTTCTCCTTCACGGGAGTTGCGAACTTTTCGCCTTCATTTTATCGTGCTACGTTTGAAATTTGTCTCGTTGTAAACGGGGATACAATTGGGACAGGGATGGTTAGTGCGCACCACAGCATCACTGAACAATCGTTACCTTTAACCATCCAGTCAACGTTAAACTTGAAATCAGGTGATAAAGTATGGATTCATTTAACGTACAGGAACGGATATTCTTATCTGTTTGACGGGATTGACCATTTTACTCATTTCTCTGGTTTTCTGTTGGAGGAGGAAATTGTCACGTCACTTTGAAATTTTTCCTGATGGATCGATTAAAATTCGAAAAAAATCGTAGACCATCTGCAACAAAATTTTGTTTTCTAGTAGATTTATAGATTAAGGGGATTGTGGAAAATTCTTTCAAAGGTTTCAATTGCTTGTATCAAATAGATATGGTATGCTGATTACACACCTAACAAATTCGAGTTTACATAGGAAATATTTAATATTCTTTCGATATCTGATGTTTCTTTAATCTCAATTTAGTCTCATTATTTGAATCTTTCATGAATAAGTGACGGTCACCTGAACCGAATTAAGCGAAGAACATCGGATCGAACCAATGGACAAAAATTACATCAGAAGTTAGTAACGAATTTATATTTCTTAAAAAAAAATTTGCCGCTTTATCGGTTTAAATAAGGGCAAGAGTCGCAAGAAATTTGGCGTCTGTCGCAGTTAAAGATAAATAATATTTATTAATTGTCAGACTAATACAAAGACGATTACAAAAATAATATTTTACTTTACCGTTTTTTGCTTACATATACATTAGCCAACGATGAATTTATTTCCCTTCTCTTTTACATAATGGATCATTAGAAACATGTTTTGGTTCATCTTTCTGCGCTAACCCTCGTGGACATTTGAAAGAAAAGGCGATTTTATTTAGACAAAAATGTTTAGTAATGAAATTAAAACACTCATCATATTTTCCAGCTCAATAACAATTCTAAAAATTATGTTCGTCTTTTTCGTGCATCGTGCATTCAGCCTTTCAGATTTAAAAAAGGGCAACTCCGTATCAATTCTTTTTCATTATATCTGTCGTCTGCTTCAGATTTCAGTCAGGACTCAGGACTCAGGACTGCTCTGTTGCTTTGATCGTGCTTTGATCTTTGAGAGTCCGAGCATGGTCCGATCCTCTGATATCGACAGACAAAAAGAGATAAATGTGAATTTCTCCCACTCCTCGTGTATTTGTGCTTGTGGGTATATTCACGATGAATTCGACAGCTTTTTTTGAAGCCTTTGTAGTTAAACATCTGTTGCCATTCATTTCCATGACTGATGATTCTGTCAGCTTCGATTCCGAGAAGGTGATAAAACGTGCTTGAATATTTATCAATATTGTGAAGTCATTGTCACACAAATGAAGTCTTGGTGCATAACAAATACATGGGCACAGTAGACAGTTACTACACGTGTAGTACAACACCCATTAGTTTATACCTAACCTAAGCTATGGGCACAGTAGGATCTCTAAACCTACGTGTGTATTCATCACATTTTCCAGTAAACATGAACAAAACATTTTTCATTCATTTATTATCAAGATAAAACAGGTCTCTTTTAACTAAAAAACAGTATCTACTTATTAGTAATTTTCTTTGAAACGGCCTATGTTTTTCAGTTTGTTTGGTTTAAAACCAATGGTTTTTTATATTTGAAAACTATCTGTCAGAGCCATCTTAAGAATAGAATTGTAATTTTTATCAAATGTGTTTTAATATAGTTTTTTTCTCCATTTCCTTTTAGGGCAGTGGCAGTGATATGCAGCCACTTCATTTGTGGATTTTTTTCCAGCGACTCCGCAATGGCCATCACCGATGGAAAATTACCCGAAGCTGGACGCCCGCCGACTCTTTTGTCGTTGCTGCCTTATCTTCGCTCCGCGATTTGCGCATCATCATCCGGAACAACTTTCAGCTCTACTCTATAGTAAGTTAAGTTGATGATGTGCAGGTTATTTCTCTTTCGTTTGATTGAATTTGGTTGACAGGTGTGCCTTAAAGAACTCGTTACTTTGGGGTCATCCAGCAACCGGTCAGGATTCTCTGAACTCCCAAATGTGGATCGTCGAATCTGTTTCGATGGCAGCGGTCGATTTTCGGAACTGGAGGATAGCCAGCATTTCCAATCATCATCGGCTAATAATCCAATTCGATCGAATAGTGCCGCCGATCTTTCAACACAATCCAGCACCATTAATTTGAGTAGCAACGCATCTTCTCTCAACAACGTCAACAACATCAAAGTGAGTTTTTCTTAATTATTTCCATTTTAAAAGTAGTTTAAATTAAAAAATTAAAGAGAAATTTCAGTAAGTGGTTATTCCAGTTTTCTAATGAAAATCAAATCAAGTGAAAACTTGAGTTAGGAAGAAAAATGGTGTCAAATCAAAATCAAAATGTCTAGTTAGGTAAATCAGTCTAGTCTTTTACTTTCTAGTGTTTTATTTTTTGTTTAATTACTTTTTTTTTTAAATTTCATATTTGAGAGATTTAATGGAATTGTGAGATTTATTCCAATTTCTAACATAATTATTTTCATTTCCCGTTAATTTGATTTTGTTCTTTGTAAACGCGGGAAATTTTTTTCAATTTTTCGATATCGTCTGCTATTTTCATCGGTCGTGTGCTCGTTGCTGTCAGCTGTTGCCTCTAGTTCTCGTTTAGTCGTGCATTGTTTCTTCTATTTTCTAAGAAGGAGAAAGGTAATAAAAAAATGGTCACCTGTGATCAATTAGCTGTGCAAGCTGCAAAGTAATCAAAACCCACAAGGAAAATGAAGAATAGGGGTCACTTGACAAAAACCACGTCTGTCTTTCTCCATAGATTTTGAGCAGACGGCAGTGCGTGAATGTCGCGAGACCAGTCTAACTAAGAATTACATCAGTTTATGCCCAGTAGCTAGGGGCGTTCTTACGTCGAAGCGGAAAAAAAACTGGTTTCAACTTTTTCTTCTCTCCGACTGTAGCGTAGTAGTCTAATGGAGCTGTTCTGTTTTGCCCAAAAAAGGGAACGAAATTTCGTGACCCTTTGCGTGATAATCGGATGATTTTAAATCTTAACGCATTCAGCCATCTTCTCTTTCAACGAAATTAAAGTTGTAGTATTAGGTCTTATTTAATTTCAACCAATAATATCCTACATTGTACAGTCTTACTTAACGTTTTTCCTTGAATGTTTCTAGTTGACAACAAAGACTTGGCTAAAGTCCAACCAACCCCTTTCCATATGTATGGCACAAATGGCGCACCTAATTTTTATGTTATAAGAGCTTGTTTTCTTTCCCCCTGCTATTAAAACTCAGTCTCGTCTGTATGGCGATTGAACGTCGTAAACTGAATTCCATTTCTTTTTATCTTTTTATTTTTCAAAAGAGTTTTGGGTTTCTTTTAAGGGTTAGTCGTTAATAACATGACGATACATATTGAAGTCCCGCAGACACAGTTCTGCACTCTCTGCTTTATGAAAAAAACTGCTGACGCGATTCGAAAAATAAACACCAATAGTGCTGTTTAAAGTTCTTCAGCTTTTGATAATTGAAGAGCTACACTGTAAAATGAAACCATCTGCTGAGGGAAATTTGATAATGATCTTATTTTGCGAGGTCACAATGTCCTTCACATTTTCCGGAAGATGACAAGTCAGAGCGAGTTAAATTTGATCAACAGTCAAATTGTCTATTTAACTCTTTTTAAATCATGAATCGAGTAAACAGAGCGTCGTGCTCATCGACTGGTCACCAAATGAGAATTCAATTTAATTAATTATTGTGTGTTGTATAAAAGTTTCCTCTTTTCAAAAGGGCTACAATGTAAATTATTTGTTAATTTTGTAGCTTGTTGCTTACTGCTCATCTTTTATGTCGATTCTGATTTCAAGTATCTTGAACTTGTGACGGTCCAAGAAGCCATAAACAATTAAACATTTCTATTTCTCGCGTCGGTCAGTTCCGTGCCTTCTAGTGACCGATTTCAAAATGATTATTTCGACTTCCACTAGTCTTACACTTGCGCTAATTGTTTATCTATGAAAATTGACTCGTCCTCGTGAACTTTTCCCTGTTATTTCGACCCGTGTCATTTCTCAAATGGAATAGAACAAACAGTAACGACACATATTTAATCTCAAATTTATTCTTATTGCGTTGATTTAAAGACAGGCAACGTGCAAATCTTTTTCCAGTCCCTGTTTTGATGTCTTTTCCTTTCAGATATTTTGTGTAACATTTGTTTATTTGCATAGATTTTGTTTCATCACCTTCATGGGGCCGTCCGATCCGACGTTACTGGGAACCCTTTCCTTTTCCTTCGTTCTCGTGTATGTTCACGCGAGGGTGAATGTATTCACGAGAACTTCCCTTTCCTTCCCATTTCTCTCACCTGTAATGTTAAAACGTCAACAGATGACATCCATCGTCCAGTCATCTTCACCTTTACATCCAACTGGTAATTATCACCTCAGTTATAAATTTATTGTTTTTTTTTTATTATTTTGTATTCCTTTTACCATTATCTAAGCATTATGTCGTTACGTAGTTTTAGAGTCATCCGAAATATTCTCAAGTGGTTCTTATTTTTTATTAATGTTTTTTTTTTTGTTTATTTTCGATCGATTTCAGCTTCAACGTCGTTCTTTCCCTTACGTTAGGGAGAAACCAAGTGCATCGCTACCTGACGGCCATAATCGGGTAGGAAGGAGGACTCCATTGAAAGGTAAGTCTATTTCAAATTTATCCGCATCCCGAGTCTATTTCTATTTTAGTCTCACCCATATGCCAATTTGAAATTAGTCGATCGTCGTACATTTTCACTTGTGTTATTCCCACGTTTATTGTTGGTGTTGCATAACTTATTCGATGCGACCCTTCAATTTTTTTAAAAAGTGATTTACAGTCAGCAAGGACAAGATAACTGATCATTTTTTTCATTTTGGTGTTGTTGATAATGCTGTCAATCATTCTCAGAGCTATATGCACATTTCAGGCCATCAGATTGCCTTATAATTTAAATATCCTGCGCTTTTATCACTGCTGGGCACCGCTCTGACGCTTTTGAAGTGGGTTTCGTCTCAGTGTTTTCTAAATTTTCTAATGGGCGAGGAAAATTTTTTTTTGTTCATATAAATGTGCGCTTTATTTGACAACCACAGACTAGGATACGCGTTAATATTAAGCTAAATTTCTTACAATAACGTTTTGTTTGAGTCAAAGGAACAATAAAACGAGGGAATATATTGTTTGTCTCATTGAAAACTCATTAAAAAGAATGAAAATGTTAACATGAAAGGCGATCCGGATTGTATCTCAAAAAAAATTGCGTGGCATCCTGATGGAAATGAAGTTAAGAGTCAGACACATTACAGTATAATCCTTTTGAACGTGATTGAGCTTTTGAATTAGTGCGAATAAATTAGTTCTACTCTTAATGACACTTGAAATCAACAGAAAATGAAACGCCTTTTTTCCTGAGTTTCTACTATTGCAACGTGTATTATGATAAATCAAACATCATAAACACATACAACAAAGAAACACTATTAGAAATTTCTAATCAATTCCTTAAACTTGCGTCTCCAGTTGTTCCTTGATGGTTGACAAAACTCGAAAATAGCTTGCGAAAATAGCTTCCACCCGGGAGATTCCTTGGCAAAATCCTTATATTTTTTACCAACAGTGTCTGCTTTGCCAAAGAAAATTGTATGGTCTTCTTCGTATTTGACTGCACGTCTTGTAACGCAGTTCTTTGCTGTGTCTTCCATGAACTCCTACAACCCCGCTTGGTTGATGGACTGAATCGTGAGGGATCTCTGCGGTGTTGTGATTGATGGCTTCGATACACAAACTGGAACAACAGGGGCAATAAGTATAGCAACGCGGCAGTACCGCCTTATTTGTCAAGGTTGTCATGTACTTGATGACTTTCGGGGACAGTTCTTTAGAAAATTTTTCATGACATTTCAAAGACTTGACACTGTCGTCAATGGCTTGATTTAATTCCTTTTCGCAATCTTGTTGAAATTTTGTCTTTTTTTCATCGTCGCATTCCTTATATTACCTGTGCAATCGATGAAAAATGCCGATGATAAAATATCACTCTGCAGAGACCCTTCTGAAAATTCATCTCGTAACTGATTGACAAAGGTTTGCGCCAAACCCTTGTTGACGCCATTTGTTGCCAGGACAGCTTTCTTCAAAGCATCTTTCAGTTGATTTTTGAATTTAGTCCATTCTTTCCCTACGTTGGGTATCTTTCCAGCAATGAGTCGACGAAGAACGATTCCATAAAATTTCTTGATCGATTTCATTCACCAACAGCAAGTCGATCACATGAAGATCCATATGCGTGTGCATAATTCTGGCGTCGTAGAGTACCTTCTCTTTCAATCTGTGCAGCTGCTGAAAAGATAACGCAGAGATTCAAACAGTCTGTTAACTACCTCGCACGAGCGACGTGTGTCTTTCTCCAAGATTTTGAACAGAGTGAAGAGAGTCGTAGGAGCAAAGCCTTTTTAAAAATTCATTCACGCATTGGTGGCGCTAGTAAATTGTTTGTTTACTGTATTTGTTTTGTTTCTTTTTTGTGAATCTTTTTCGGGACGATTAGAGAAAACGAATGTCAGGCTCTTGTACTTCTGAGCACTTCTGATTTATTTCAATTTCAGATTCTACACAGAATTTAACAATGACACCAAGTCGAACATAATCCTACTCTTTTTAAAAACATTTGTAGAGAGTACATAACACTTATTTTTGGCGGGTGAATTCACTATAATCGTATCGCATTATAATCGTTCACTAGTAATCTCTTCTTTCTGTCCGGGAAAAATTATCTTAAACTAGTTTCTCTTCCATTATCCCTACATCCGGTTTCCGCATTGCTACGGGATTTGTTGGTAAAGCCGGGCCAGTTCCGTATGCAGTGTTGGCTAGCACAGAAATAGAAACTCTGCTGGATGAAGGCGGAATAGATCTAGTCGGGTACGATGTTGGAGGTCTTATTCCGGATGAAGGAAGACACGTAGAGACATTACCATAATGGACACGGTCGTCGTCAACTAGCGTCGGTTCCCTCTCATCCGGATGGTTAGATGCTCCGGGAGTAGGACAGCTGACAACTTTCCGGTTTTCGCTCGGTTGAAGCCGTTTCTGCGCCACCTTTTGGTCTGTGGGGCTCAAGGACCACCACCAAGAAGAGAAAATGTTGAAATATTTGTCGAAAGCCATTTTTTGCCTGGTAGATTGTTCACAAAAATTGAAATTCGATTTAAAAAGAAACTTGCTTGACTATGCTCCCATCTTGTTGTTGACGCTGATTTAAGGTTATTGACAAGTTCATCTCCACTCCAGTTGGATTATTATTTGTGCCCAGTCAAATTGCGCAAGTATTTCGATAGTCTATCCATCTTGCTAATTTTTCAACCTCATTGGTTGACCTTTCTAGAATTATTTGGAACAAATCCATTGGAATATCCTTCCACTTTGAAGCATAACTAAGTGCTGTTTCGTTGTCATTATTCTTTATGTTAACGTCCACGTCGTTGTGTGCGAGCAATATTTTTGTCGTAATTTCAGATTTAAAAAAAATTGCCACGTGAAGAGCAGTATTTCCATCTTCATCTTGTGCGTTGACATTCGTTGAATTTTCTAGAATTATTTTGAATAAATCCGCAGGAATATTCGGCCACATGGAAGCGAAAGGAAGTGGCGTGCTGCGGTAGTTATTAGTTACGTTCACATTCACGTCCTTACGTGCGAGCAATTCCTTTGTCTTAATTTCAGATTCTCTTCTAATTGCAAAGTGAAGTGCAGTGTCTCCACCATGATCTTGTGCATTGATATCCATTGTTTTTTCTAGAATTATTTTGAACGAATCCATTGGAATATCCTTCCACCAGGGAGCGAAATGGAGTGGCGTGTGGTTGTCATTATTTTTAACATTGACGCTCACGTCCTTGTGTTTTAGCAATTCCTTTGTCGCAATTTCAGATTCTCTTCTAATTGCGTAGAGAAGAGCACCGTCGTATTGTGCGTTGAGATCCGTTGATTTTTCTAGAATTAAATTGAACAAATCAACTGGAATATTCTTCCAATTTAAACAAGCGAAATGGAGTGGCGTGTGGTTGTCGGCATTTCTAACGTTGACGTTCACGTCCTTGTGATTTAGCAATGCCTTTGTCGCGATTTTACATTCCATCCTAATTGCCCAGTGAAGAGCAGTGTCTCCAACTTTATTTTGTGCGTTGATATCATCTGATTTTTCTAGAAATAAATTAAACAAATCAGATGGAATATCCTTCCACATTGAAACATAAATAAGTGCTGTTTCGTTCTCGTTATCTTTAACGTTGACGTCCACGTCGTTGTGTGCGAGCAATGCCTTTGTCATAATTTCAGATTCTCTTCTAATTGCCCAGTGAAGAGCAGTCCTTCCACTTTTGCCTTGTGAGTTAATATCTTTCGATTTTTCTAGAATTAAATTGAATAAATCAGATGGAAAATCCTTCCTCTTGGAAGCTAAATGGAGTGCTGTTTCGTTTCGGTTATTCTTTATGTCAACGTTCACATCACTGCGTGCGACCAATTCCTTTGTCGCAATCTTAGATTTATTAATAATTACGTAATGTAGAGCAGTGTTTCCAATGCCGTCGACTTTGTTGATGTTTTCTGAATCGGTTCGATTTAGAATTTTTTTAAACAAACTGAATTCACATTTGAGTTTAGCGGCTAGAAGAAGTGGTGTGTCCCCCAAAGAATTTGTTAAATTCGCGTCATAATTTTCAAATCGATTTAGAATTTCCTCAGCCAGTTCCCATTTTTCCCCGTACAAAGCCAAAAGCAACGACGTGTCACTTGTTCCATTCACGCCATTAATGTCAATATCATCAAATGACAAAAATTTTGATTTTTGGTTAGGAGGCAAATATTGCAGGGCAATGAAAAACAGATTCTGTTTTAACAATTCTTCATCCGATGGAATTCCGGCGCCTTTTTCCTTTAATTCTTCGTCGATTGACCAATCGGATGAAGAGAAAACTGTACCCCATTCGAGCAGAGTGTAGCCTTGAGAGTCGACGCTGTTTAAAGATTCGATTGTGGAATTATTGATCAGTTTCTCAAAGTCTTTCCTCCTTCCTTCCATCATGGCCCAGTAACAGTCAAATTTGTCATCCTTTAAAATCGATTTGTATTTAAACGCATCCACTTTGATTTTTGGTTGAATTTTCTTCTTTTCCCATGCAATTCGGTCGACTATTGCACTTGTCACCGTCGACCACCTTCCGTAACACAATTCTTTAAAGACGAACGAAGCAAAATTTTGGCAGTTAGAAAACAGAAGATGATAGCGTTCATTTAGCTTATTGGTATCCACAATGATTCGCATTAAATCACTGACGTCGTCATATGCCTCACCACTTTTTATTTCTCTAACTGGCCCCAATCGTTCGACACTTGTCTTCGTTTCAGTGTCGTAGATTTTGTCTATGACGTCATCTTTGTTGAACGATTGCTGCAAAACGATATGGCGTCCGTTCTTTTCCAGAGACCACCACGTCTTTCTTAAATGACCATTCCATAAGTGCTTCGTTCTGAAAACGACAAAGGCGTGAATCGTGACATCCTTTAGCTGGACAAGTGTTGGAAGAGGATTCGAGTAGACTGCGACCTCCTCGATTCTATCATTTCCCATTGACGATTGTAAAATGCTGAGATTTTCATTTGGACTCTTGAGATATTCCGTGAAATTAGAGTCGTAAAAATTCGTGCGATCAGCTAATAAATATTCTTCAAGGTATCGTTCAGGTATTTCACTGGCCGTGTCCTTTTCTTTATCGACGTGTTGGACGTACAATAATTTTTTAATGACTTTTTTCCCTTTGGCGAGGTCCGAAGAAGTAGAACCAGAAGTAGAACGCGACATTTTCTTTTCCGGTTGATGCGCACTAATAATTTGTTTTCCTGAATGAATTACACCATAATATATTATTGTGATATATTAATAATAATTTAAAAATAAATTTAAAACTAAAATTCACTTTCTACTTTCACAGAAGAACAGCAGCAGAGGCAGAACAGATGAAAATCACCCGACTTGATGTTGCAACAGCGGAAGGATGCGTCACCCAGTATTGTGACGTGATTTCTTTTCAGTTGGTTCGGCGTATTTTAAACAGAAATGGGGACTTGTTTCCGAGTCTGTATAGCGGTTTTTCTTATTTAACGATTTGTATCGAGTCGATTTGCTAAGCTGACTGCAAACAAAATGAAACACTCTTTGAAATGGTTTGCAAATATGTTTATGACTGCGTGTCCAATAATTAATATAGACTTAAAGGTACGTACCCCTTGTTTTTAAATTTGTATTCTGTTGAAACCTTTTGAAACTTTGTTTTTAAAAAGAAGAATCAGTGTCAATCACTTCACAGAAATTATAAGATACGCCCGTCTTTCTCCTAGATTGTGAGCAGACTGCAGTGCGTGAATGTAGCGAAAAGGGTCTAACTTAGAATTGCATCAGTTGCTGGGCCAGTTACTAGGGGCGTTTCTACGTCAAAGCGGAAAAAACTGGTTTCAACTTTATTTCTTCTCTCCGCCGACCAAAGCTCTTAGTGGTATACTGTACCTGTAGAGACTGTTTTGGCCCCCCAAAAAGAAACGAAATTTCGTGACCCTTTGCGTGATAATCAGATGATTTTAAATGTTAACGCGCATTCAACCATCTTCTCTTTAAACGAAATTAATGTTTTATTAGTTCTTATTTAATTCCAACCAATAACCTACATTCCTACTTTTACTTCTTCCCATTCAGCTTGAATTCAATGAATTGTTGTCATTTTATCGACAGTCAGCGATTGACCGTTCTGATGCATTATTTCAATCTCTGAATTGTCAGTGATGTTGTTTTTATGATTTCTCTATCCACTTATTGGATATATAATAGTCGATAATAGTGGAGACGATGCTATCATCGTAGCATATTTTACTAGCGGCAGCCTTGACGACAATGGCGTGAACAGATTTCAGACACGCATTGAAAGCGTCTTCCTCTGAATAAGGTCCGTCCTTATAAGTCGAATGATTTTTCCATTTATTTTGAATGTAGTTGGCGATCTTCTTCATAATACCGTCGCTTTTCCCCACACTGGTGGTGCTGGGGTCGAAATTTCTTGCATTGATCACACTACTGTCTTGATAGACTTTCTCCACCTCTTCTTTGACGTTAATCGGAGTGAATTGTTGTTGTTTTGATATCACGCAATGTTTTTTCAAAAATATCTTCGAATTTTCTAGTCAAAATTGATTCTGTCCATTGAGAGTTAGGCAGCTGAAAGATGTCGTTGATTTCTTGACGCATTTTTTTCTTGTAACTTTCGACGCGATTCTCGTACAGAAAAATCCTGTTGAAGGCATTTTTCAGATTTTTTTCCCACATTTGACGTTGTTCTTTCTTATTCAATTCCCACATTTGCAAGAACTGGGTACTCCATTTCTCTCGTCCATCTTCAGTTACAATCAATTTCACGTCGTCATCTAATTTGATTAAAGTCGAATATATTTGGTCGTGTAGTTGTCTAATGAACAATTCAGATTGCTCTTCCTTGTTACTCGTTGTTTCATTTAAAGTAGTACAAGTCGAAATGGATGTCCCTTCTTTTTTGTTCACTTTTCTCATTTCATTTTTAACATGTTCAAACGTGTCGATGTAAGTATCGCACAATTGTTGTTCTTTCGACTTGTAGTCGATGTTCAATTTGTCGAATGTCATTTTACGTTAAACAACCGTTGCGAAATTAAAATTAAAATTGGCTGAGCAAATGTAAGACCGACGTCTTTAATGTATTCCGAAAATTTGTCGATCTTTGTTACTTTGCCAGTTTTTACCGGAAACGACTCGCTGATGGATGTGTTCACGAAACTGAACGAGTTTCTCTCCGTACGCTTCGTCTGGCACATCACCAGGCGGCTCATATTTCGATTTGACGTTACCCAGGATGCAAACATCTCTACCAGATGAGGAATGAGAGTCCAGCTTGAAACTTGAAAATGGACTTTTTCCATTGACATTGGTTGAATTGCGTGTCAGTTTTTGGACATCAGCAAATGCCGTGTGAAGTGTAGCTCCGAGCGTCTGAATGATGTCGTCCAACATTTTCGCCTGTGTCGTGTCGATCCTGTTGTATAAGAAGAACATCCTGGAGCTGAGTCGACCACCATGTTTTTGGGCCATTTTTGATCCTTCATAAGCCATGAGAACAATGGGTAGGATTTCTTTAACAGCTTTGTCATTCTCACCGGGAATAACGATGATGGTCGCGTCCGATAACAAAATACTCAACGTGGCCATTTGATTGTCCCTTTTTTCACTTCCCGGCAGTCCGTGATATTCTGAGGCTCGAGTTCCTTCCGTGTCCAACAGTAAAATGTAGTCGTATTCGGGACGTCCCTCGACGGCCAGCAGCTGCATGTTGACACCTCTGGTGCACTGTCCAACGCTGGTCCTCATTTTAATGCCAAACATTGTGTTGAGCATCGTCGATTTGCCGCTGCTCTGGACGCCCATGACGGACAGCACAAAGATTTTATTATGTTTTACCAACTTGTTGAGTTCACTCAAAACGATCTGGATCCAATCCAGGCGGATCATGTTTGCATCGCCGTCGAGTAACTCAAGGGGAAAACCGTCCAATAAATGCTGCGCCGCCAGACGAGGAATTTTCTGAATTGTAGTTGATTTGTGTGCGCTTTCCGTGTAGAGATGACTCAGTTCTCTCCACAAATGTTCAACGTTCAGTGCATTTTCGATTAATTCTGTCTTGGCCGAATGCAATTGTTTCTCCAACTTTGAAACGGCTTCGGTTTTACCGACAGCGGTACGTAAACATTCAGAATACGAGTTGCGTAATTTTTGGTATTCGTCTAATTAAGGAGCTAATTCTTGTTCGCCACGTCTGGCCAATTGTTTCTCGAACAAACTGAACGACAAAACACGAGAGCTCGAGTCTTTGTTATTGAGAATGTCGAGAAACAGATTGATCAACGGATGTTTTTGAACTTTTTCGGTGTTGGAACGGAACGTGGCTTTCAATTTTCTAATCTTGTCTTCAAGTTGGGCCACCTTTTCTAATTTATGGCCATGCTCCACTTTTTCCTCTTCGATTTTCGCCTGTTTCAGGTAGTCCTTTTGTAGGAGAAACTTACTTTTCTTGACATCACCCAAATTCTGGATCGATTCGAGGGCGACGTCCCATTTCATTTCCGTCGAAACAGGTTCAGAAGATGTTTTCGGGAGTCGGGCTCGAACATAGGGATGGCAGTTCTTCTCTCCAATAAAAGACGGACAATTTCGGCGACACCAGTTGCGTCATATTCATCGATGAGCTGCAACAATGTGTCGTAAAGGCTCGTCTTTTTCGTTGCGGCTGAAGAGGAGGAGGTTTGATATTTGTTGGCTAGCATGGATGCCATCAGGGAACCGGCGTTTTTGCTTTTGACATTTTGTTGGTTCAGTGCTGGTTCTAGTTTCTTCGAATTGGCAGCAGGCAGGTGAAGACGATGAAGCAAACTATTCAACAATGACGTGATAGATTCTTTATCGCCCTGCAGTGATTGATTGGTATTGAAAGGCCTATCGATTAAAAGGTCAGCGTAAGATTTTTTTCGGCTGCTGTTCACCCATTTCCGTTTCTGCAACTGATTTAAAGAAACAAAAAAAAACAAAATGTCCTTTTTTCAATTAGAAAATTATGGCCTTCATTTACAGTTTGTCCATTTTGAGTTACAATTATTAGCTTCTAATTTCATTGATGCTCAAATTAAACTCGCAATGTTTTCTTTTATTGCAACTATGACCTATATGTCGCCTATTTTAGACCTAGTCGCGTCTTCTCAAATGAATCACTTTTGTCCATCACAGTGTAGCGCGCAGCTATACTTACCGTGGACTCGCCGTGGATGTTGAAAGTGACGTCACTGAACTTCATCCCATCGAATAATTCTTCAAGCTGCAATACTTTATGTCCTTTTCCATTTATCATTGATATTTTCGCTATAGCTGGTTCGACGATTTTGGCGTTTCTTCCCTTGGGTTTATAATGCCATGCGCAAATTCTTATTGTTTGACCCTTGTCGAACAACAACAGTCTCCATTTAGGAGTTCCTAGTGATGAAAAGAAAGATGAAACGATGGGTTTTCCATTTCCAACTGCTGTTTGAAAAAACGGCACTTGAACGTTCCACATCATCCTAACATTAACCAGATCGTACCCCGGGCGAGGACAAAATTCTATTTAAAATGTTGACGTTTATCCTTGGCCATTTCTTGAATTATTCGTGAGATTTTAGTGACTTCTCTTGCGTGTTGGAATTCGATTGTTTTTATTTACAGTAAAATAACGAATTTAACGGATCAAATCCCCCCCCCCCCAAATTGAGTTGGCATAATGCTCTAAAACTAAAAGGCCTTAGTTACAGCATGTCTGACTTTTTACCATTTTGGAAAAAAACAAGCGAACTGTCAACATTCTTTTCTTCTCCCTAGGTCGTTATTAGGATACCTACAAGTCTGAATTCTGAAACGATAACTGTTTTAAATTTAATTTGAGTGTTAAAGAATCCTGCAGGAATCAACATCGTTCGCATGTTGAATTTATCATTTGATTGCGTTTTTTGTGTAATTTTACGATTTGCCATGGCGCATCAATCGCAAAAGAAATCCTTTGATATTTCCTTGAGTGTTACAAATCGGTTGTTATAAACTGCATACATAAGACAACGGAACTTTGATTTTAACGTTAACGATGTACATAAATGAATTCGCGTCGACCGTTCAAATCGATTTCAAGAAACAATAATCCTCGATTCGACTCAATAGAAAAGCAAGGCTACAAGGCTACAAAGTATCCTTCTATTGGTAGCGTCATCTTTTTTGTGTGTCATAATTTGTATCCTGTTGTAGGACATAATCGGGGATCATCTGTTTTACTGTTGGTGTTTGTTTTTTTAGTTAACCTGTTGACTGCTATCCACTTCATACTAGTTTACAAATATTTCACAACATGTTTTCTTTAGATTCAACGTGAACTTCGATTGCGTCGTGGATGTGAAAAGTGGCAAGACATTGAATTTGAAATTTGAAAATCTTTGATTCGAAAATATGGGACAAGGGTGTGTACAATGGCCAGCAGAGAGATCCTACCGCGATGGAAAATATTATGACTCGTCAATGCTGTTATACTGATACCAGAAAAAGGTTCTGGTCTTGCAGAAACTCTACAAGGCGTCCGCTTCCACAGTTGTCCACTCCCCCAGCGTCAAATCTATTGCCATGTCGGTTCGCCATGGCAATAGCTATAGGGGGCTATGTCTACCTTCGTCGTTCTTCATCATCACTCTTCAGGCGTCCAATAGAAACACAGTATATCCTGATTTACCTCAAATTGCTTCCAATATAACTTCAAACAAGGATTTCAAAGTAACTGTATTGAAATACTTACCAATTATTAGTTAGGAAAAGGCTGGATTGCTATTAACTGCATATAGAATTGCGGTGAATCATCGCAATAAGCCGATAACCATTGCGCTAACACACCCCAAAATGTGAATTTTGAAAAAATAGCAGTAAATTCTTTTTTTACCTCGCATGATTACAATTCTATTCAGTTTGCAATACTAATGCAATGTATTCATATAAATTCATATAAATATAAATAATAATGTTCTCTTATAAATATAAATTAATAATGTTCTCTTATTATTATCGAGTTTCAAACTCTTATTATTTATCGAGTTTCAAACACAGTCAATAGATGGTGTGTTGTGTAATGGCGGTTGTGAATGTTGTCACTTGTCAGACTGAAATTGCATGAAGCATGATGTACAGTTTTGTCTGGTTTTGTTGTTTCTTAATTTGATAATGAAATTCTTGGTTAATCTACGTAAATCTCTATATAAATTAATCTTGTTACATTCTTGTGCTGAATAATCATACTCTCAATTCAAATTGTGTTGTTAACCATTTTTTTCTTCTTTAGATAACACAGTGAAGAAGGCAGAAGATGAAGGTGAAATCATGACAGAAGATAAAGAATCTTTACGACATGATCATGGATCATCTTTTATTGTTATTGGTATTTTTTTTCATGGCTGTCAACCACTGCAGCCCTGTCACAATAGTTACAAATATTTGATTACATTCTTTTCTATAGATTCAGTGTGAAATTGTTGAGAGTTATAACCTCATCAATGTGGATAATTGCTTCCTGACCTGACCATCCTATTTCCAGCTTTGATTGTGTTGTGGATGTGAAAAGTGGAAAAAGTTGAAGAAAAAGTGAAAAAAGTGGTAAGACATTGAAACTGCTCAAGCTCAAATCTAGGACTCTACACATTCCAGCTTTCATCTGTTACATTTCACATTATTTATCTTCCATAATGATACAGGCCTCCAGTAGTCCTGCTCTTTGATTCTTTGTGGCGGATGGGACAAGTGTATACAATGGCCAGCAGAGAGATTCTACCGTGATAGAAACTGTTATGGCTTGTCAATACTGATACCAGAAAAAGATTCTGGCCTTGCAGAAACTCTACAAGGCGTCCGCTTCCACAGTCGTCCACTCGCCCAGTGATTCTCAATCGAAAAGTAAGTCTGTTCTTTTCAATTTCAAATAAACAAGTTGAAATACCATACAATGTTTAAGATGGTAGAACTGTCATCAGATGACAAGAACTTGGTATGGGGGGGGGGTAGAGACTTTTAATCGGTTTGTTTATAAATATTCTCTAAATTCGCAGCTAACTGCATATTCTCTGATTGATGGGTTTTATTATGTTGAGTCGTTCACTCAGAGATGGTTACACTTGGTAGAGTTGTTAGTGTGTCTAGGGTTTTCATATGTGATTATGTGGCATGCGTGTATGTTTAAGTCGTCTATAATTTTAACTGTTTAATCAGTTTATTGGGATTATGTTAATTTTGTCATTTCAATTAAGCCATGTAGGTAATGTCCTATTATCTTAACAGAAAATAGTTTTAGTCATAAGAACCAGCAACTTAATGGTGTGTAATGCAATTGTGAATCGTGTTACACATAATGAATTGATGTAAGCAAATTTTTAGAAAAAACCTTCATATTTATTTGTTATTTATTGTTTTAGATTCTGATGACAAGACTTCAAGAAGTGGAGCTGTTTGTGATCCATACCTGACCAGACCAAAGCTGTTGTGAATGATGTGGTCCTGACTATTCATTTCTTTGTTACGTTCACCTCAAGACAAGACCGGTGTCGACTTAAGTATTACATTTGAAAAAATTGAAGTGCATATCTGGGCTCCCTTCTTTTCTGTGGCCCCGTTTCCCCTTGACTCATAATAAGCCCGTGGTTGGTCATGCTTCCACTGTGATAACCAGAGAGGTAGGGAGGGCTCTGGTTGAACGGGGACTTGGAAGACCTCATGATTCAGTGATATCTTTTGGAGGGTCATGAGGCTATTCAGGAATCCTAATAGGCTAATCGCTCCCGTCAATCCTCGCACTCATCACAAAGTCGGATTAATCGAAATATAGGGGGAAGTCAAGTAAGTGATTTACCCTATATATCGATTGATCCGACTTTGAAAATAAAACTTGAACCTGAACCGGACCCTCTTCTAATTAAATTTGTACAAAATATAAAAACTTTTAATATAATTTGTGTATTGGCATATTGTAGTATTAATACAAATGTTAGTAATGGGTTAAAGGGATATTAGTTCTTTGGTTAATTAATGTTAGTAGATGGGTGTTAGTTATGTGTTAGTGTTATGTGTTGGTACTACAAAAACAATAAGACAATCAACATTTTTCTGCAAGTGTTCTGCTCACTGGACTTCACATGACTGATACTCACTGAAAACCTGTAAAATAAACAAATAAATTTCATGTAATAGCTTAAAAGAAATAAAATATTCAAATACAGTTTACAAAGCCAAGCAAATTTGAAATGCATAAAAACATGTAATATCAAAAGGAAATTACTACAATCTTTGATAATACCTCAACAAGTCAAGCAAATGAAACTAATTTAAGGTCTTAACTCAAAAAGGTCTTTTTTTATTCCCATATTATCATAAGGGGTTTACTGAATGAAGCAAACGAGAAAGTTACCTGGCTTTGAGTCTTATGTTGCTAATTGGCTGACATTGCATTAGAGGAAATGCTGTGTGCTGACTTGAAGTTGTAAAATATGACTAAATTATCAGAAATGATTAAATATACAAATAAACACAAAATATGTTTAAATAAATTTGACTAACCTTTTTACAAAAATGTGTGAAATGGAAAACATTACAATTCAAATTCTTTGTAGCCAGCATCATTCACATTTTAAAATATGGTGTGATCTGAAAAAATAGAACAAAAAATGTCATTTAAAGCGTAAGGAAAACAGCAATGAAAACAGTCTGATTTAGTTGGTAGGTTAATTCAATTCTATCTTTTTGTTTCAAATGCAATGTTAAGTAATCCAGAAATAATTAAAAGTGAATCAATATGAAAAAACAAATGTAAATGGATGAAGTTTCTCAAACCGAGTAAAACTAACAAGCACTGCTCTCGGACATTATCTAAAACCCTTTCAAAAGATAAATGAATAACTTCGGGTGTAGTCTTTTGACGAATAATTTCGACTTGAAATTCGAGGTTATCATGGGCTGAATGGTAAATCTTTGAGAAGTCAGAAGTCGAACAGAAAGCACGATTTCACCTTTTTGTAAAGTATCCTATCAGTCTATTACAGAAACACACTATTTATTATCTTCTACCTAAAGTTAGCTACTTTTTTCAATTAACAACTGGGAAATGCTGCATTTAAATCCAACTTGACGTAATGCAAGAACTTACACATTGTAGATGTCAGATGACACTTTGTCTTGATGAATTGAAGAAGATTGTACTCCCCACGGCCCACACCAGCCAGGCAGCCATTTCCCTAATTCCCTGGCTTCCTGCGAGAGTGAAGGGTGAAGCAGACGAGACGACAGATGCCATGGAATCCAGAGGAGTACATAATTTCTCTACTAGGTGGATCTGATAAAGTTGAAGCGCCACTTTCAAAACATAGAAGCGAACAGCTAAAGTTCTTTTCGATTAGCGTGTGTAAGTGGAGTAGATGACAAACGAACGTCGTAAAGTTTCTTCGTGATTACAAAACACATTTGTTGGTACTAATTTTGAAAAGCCATAAGAGTTCCATCGAATCAGGAATTTTATGCTTGTAGCACTGCAGGGCCAGGTGGGTCCAGTTTTCCCCGACACCAAAACGTAGCAACTGTGAATCATCGTGCGCGAAGACAAAAAACGAAAATAAGTAAATTCTAAATCATGGTTGATCATAGAATAAACCCCCACCTACCCCCCTCTCTAAAAAAGAGAAAAAAAAAAACGAGGGGTCTTCAAGGGTCTACATTTGGAAAGTCATTTGCATTAGTATATTGAAATAACAAGCATAATTATTTATTTTCAAAAATATTAATAAACAAAAATAGATTTTAGTCGTCTTCACAAGTAAAAAACCCGATGGCAAACCATCACACAACTTTGACCAATTTCAATAATACATTCTGCGAATTCCTTAGGATATCCTTACGGATGGATACCATTCCGTTATCGCATATCAGCCTGCGTAATAAGCCGCCCGAGCGTCTCAGTCTGCTATTAGCCCGGGGAAACTATATCATAGTCTATCTATCGAATATTTGTCAACAGCTATGCAACTGTCGAAATCGACAAGTCTTTTATAGGAAGTCTGAAATGTGATTGCGAGTCGGCATGTGTCATTCGCCCTGGTCAGCACGGTCATTTTAGCGTTTTTATCACAAAATAATTATAAATAGTCTTTTTTTAAATAAACTATATAAATACTTACTCTTCAAGTAAGTGAGTAAAAATCTTTTTAGAAAAACTGAATGGTTCCGAATGACGGAATAACTTGAAAAAGAAATTCCTATTGGGCCTTAACAACCTTTAAACCCCAACTAAACCTTCACTTTTTTCAAATCAAAATTCCTTCCTAACACGTTTCCCTTGAGTTACCACAAATAAATGAAACAATAAAAGGGGAAAAAAACAAAATGCATTTCGTTCGGGCATGAAAAGCTTCGCTTAATCATGGCCTTACTTGGATTCCCTTCAAGTTAAACTATTTCGGTGATTATTACGTGTATACATCACATCATCTCTAAAGAATGTGGTAAATCTTAAAAAGGATTTCCTTTTTAGTGAAAAGTGTCAATTGAACAGTGAAATTAAAAGTCCCAAATTAAACACTGGCAATATTATTAACTATGAAACATAATCAGGAATGATTTCTTATTTAGAAAATGCTGCCCCTACTACAGACTGTGCTGTTTACTTTCTCGTTCTGCCGATCAGAGAAAATCACGCACAAGGATTTCCTGAAGTCTTCGAGTAGGAGCACGAGAACAAAATTGTAAGAAAGAACCTAACTGAATTATGGGTGGAGATGATACCGGATGTAACGGAAAGAGTGATCAAAGGCGGAACAGAACTTAACCTAACATGTATTGTTGGCCCTGTTCTTTCTTCAATAAATGAGAATAAAAATATAATTTCTTGGCAGTTACCTGACGGCATTATTAGCGATCAAGCAGTAAGTTCACTTTTCTTCTTGAACTTTTTATTTGATTTTAAATTTAAAAAATTGATTTTAGGACCCGGAATTTTAAAAATTCAGCAGAAAAACTATAAAAGCACTAGATTTATCCGAAAAATGTAATGCTCGCAGTTTGTTTATTTAATGGCTTCAATAAAAATAGCCTACACATTTTATAAAGGGGGGGGGATTAATTTTTAGTTAATGATATTAATAATACATCGTTAGGATTATTGATTAAAAAATCAATAGCAAACATCCCAGCCCAATGGCAGACACTTGATCTGAGCTTCACCAGCGATGGGAACGGTTTTCGTGACAATTGTCGACGTGAACGAAAAGGAGGTGACAGTTTTCGATACCAGCGAAGATTTCAACAATAATTTTCCTCTAAAACTATTCAACCACGAAAAGAGCGCTGGTACTTGAATGGAAGACGAAAGTTGATTGGGGTCGTTGAACGAATTGGTGACATCTTGAAATGATATTTCATTAGGATTGACTTGATGAATGTTATCAGGGGACGTTGCGGCATCCTTGGACATGTAGTCATCCAACATAAAGTCCAACGAAGGAAGCACAGTCGGCATCACTCTACCAGTAAAATGTCTTTAATTTCGGATAGAAATTGAGTGGAAATAAAAATATTTACTGTTGCAATTCCGATGGAACAATGTCAAATTGAAAATCTTCTTTGCCAACAGTCAAGTTGTCGAGGATATCTCGCTTGCGGCGACAGAACGTAGTTTTCTTAGCATCTAAAATATTAATCGCTGCAATGCAAGTCTGTACACTGGTGAGAGTGACAGATGACGTGTAAGTAAACGTAACAGTTTTAACGAAGGCGCTAGAATAAACGCTAGCGACGTTTTTCAAGAAAAATCGCGGTTCCTGATCGCTTGCAACATTGGGCTGGTGGCGAGTCAATCCCTTGATCCTTGGCTGTTCATTCGGAAATTCGGACTCGTTGTAATCATACTGAAAGTTATCGATAATAAAACTTTAGTGGGATTAACTTCAGCGAGCTAGTGCAGCTTTAATTTGTTAATCAAATCGAGATAACTTGTGTATGAATAAGAAGTAGATTGCACCCACTTGAGGAAAGCGGCTGAACGGTCTCATTTGACGAAAGAGTGGATCGACGCTATAGAGATGATCGTAATAAAAAGGATGATAATTACTCGTGACGTGCTGTGACCGGTAATAGGGCGCTGGCCAATGACGTTCCACCCATTCCTGATGGAATTGCCCAGGAGAGACAACCACAAAGGCTGACAGAAAAATTAAAACCAACATAATTGATATCCACTCTGGTTTCAAGAGGACAAAATTCTACTCTCGCTAATATAAGAACTGACAGAAAAGACGGCTGTCTTGAGACTAAGATCTGTTGGTTTCGAAACATGCCTAGAAGTAGGTTCGTATATATACCTTTAGTTTTACATCTTTTGAGTTGATGCCCCATGCATAGCGACAAAGCAGTTATAACTTGTAAGTTTGGTATTGTCAGCGAAAAATGCATTTCTTTTCAAGCGTATTAGAATTTTAAATTTTTATGATTATTAAATGTACAAAGAGACGACAAAAACCATTATGTCTGACAGAGTTATACCTCGTAAAAGCATAACGGTCAAAATATTTAATCCTATCCCATTTTATTGCCCTTTTATTTTCCATCGCAACAGCTTGGAAAAAGCTAAAGCCTGGGGAAGTAAAAAGAATGATTTTCCTCTCAAATTAAAAATACATTGAGTTTAGAAACAGTTAAAATGATATTCGTTCGGAATGATAATAAGTGGTTCTTTAAAAATAATAGAATAGACGTTAGTAATTACTGGATGATGAAAGTGTTTTCTAGATTTTTGTTCTAGATTTTCGGGAATTTTAATCAGCCCGTCCGTCCAGTAGTCGTGGACTGTGCTGACTTCTCACCTGGGAGGCCCAATTTGCCTTGTCCGGCAAACTACTGAAAAGACTTTCCCGTTGACGACGTCGCATCGAAATGAAGTTAATAGGGTAGGATCTCATCAAATCAGCAGTTTTCTTAGTTCTGTTTCTAAATTCTCCGTCAGATTTTCCAGACGAATTATACAGTTCCCAAATGGCTTTTATCATATAGATGGGTTACGCTTTCCACGATGCTTCTGATTTTTTGGCGACTGTAGTTAGCTCATGTAACCGTACGTAGAAAAAAGCTAATAAAACGACATTGATGGGCCCGCAAAAAAGTTGTACTGCGTGCTACAAAATTTGAACCTCTCTATGCGAAGATTTCGAACAGGAAACTAATTGCAGATTATTTTATTTAATAAAAAAATCGATTTTATAAACTTGATTTTAAAAATGTTTTATGTCTAATCAAATTAGACCTACGAGAACTTTCGCTCGTCGTAGCATGGGAGTTTTTTAATGGCTGACCCTATGTAAACACAACAGGTCCGTCCAAATCAAGCCCAATTCGCATATGCATACACATGCACTAAGCTTAAGCTAATATTTTTAAATTAATAAATAAAGTCTAACCGAAAAAAATAAAATAACAATAATAATTTTTTCCAAAAGGTTTTCCGTATGCCAAGATTCGATGCACACATGATATGTGGACGTAGATCATCATATTCTATATGAGTATGATCTTGAACCTAGAAACACAATGTAAGTCTTTACGTTTTTTTTTGAAACGAAAACATTTAAAATAAATGCTAACCATTTTAAATCGCGGTTCCTAGTTAATAAAAATCAAGTCAAAATCGATAACAAAAGAAAAGATAAAGTAGTTTGAAAAAAAAAGTGAAATCTGTTTATTGAAAAACATGCCTTCAAGTTCAAGTTAGATTCATTTACAGTGTAAATGAATCTAAATAATTTTACAGAGAAGACTATCTTGTTCTACATCCGTTTTGACTCTGTTCCGTTCTTGTCATTTTAATTCACGTCAAATTATTTTGAAGTGTGTACGTTATTTCAGTATACATACAACATGTGCGTAGCATACGAGGCTGTGTGTGAGGTTAATTTGAAACACAAAAGACTAATCCTATTATAAAACCTCAAGTATGCAATTTAGCTTAATGAAATTTAAAAAAAAAAGAAAAAGAGAATGACGTGTACACACACTAATACAGACATTAAGAGGAAAGATCGTAAAACAGGGCTATTAATTTCCTGTTGGACGGCAAAGGAAATTACTTGATTCAAGCTATGAATTCTGTTTGTACAAGCTGATTTCAAATATGCAAGACGGAACGAATCAAACATTTTTATGCGTGGTGTCTGTCATTAAACAAACAATTCGTTTTTACTACGTACAGAATTAAAATTTTTCTCGTCACCGGTATATAGAAAGATCGCATGGAGAATATTTTTTTCCGAATGAAGAAAATTAAAAACTGTTACATACAACCGGAGATGTAAATTAGACTTTATAAAAATCGTCTTTGACATTCTCATAAGTACATAAGTATATGCGATGAGTTGCTTGCGAATTAAAAATTGTATTCTCCAAAATTAGTGCAATATTTTAAAAATTACTTTAAAAAATTAAGGTAAAAAAAGTAACGAAGGAAAATCTAGAAAATTAGCGAACTTGAGAATGTTTTGTAAACATTTCATTCGTGATGTTTTCTCGAATACAAACAATTCGCTAATTATTAGAACTTGTATAGTGTATACTATTAGGATAAAACCCTTACCACTAAAACAAATCCCTGTTATTTTATGGAATTTAAAAAGACATAAAAAAACAACGAGTTCAATTTCAACAAAATTTTTAAAAAAAGTTGACACAAAGTAAACAAAATTTAAAATAACACGAATCGCTCCTAGATGGCAACAAATACAACAGCTCTTATCTTTTGTTGGACACCGGATGATAACAGCAAAAAAAAAGAACTTATAGCCAACTAGGCACAAGAGGATTTATCAAGCAGATTGCAACCTACTTTACACGTTTATGCGTTAGAGAAAAGCGTTTCAAAAGTAAAAATCGATCCACTACAACCTACGTAGCCTTACCCGGATTAAATTATTTGTCCTTACATTTCTGGCGGTGATCCAACGTATAAAAATTCCGACGTCACAATCCTATTTCTACATCATTATCAGTAAGCCATTAAATTATTTTCCATGTTAACCAACTAGTCTTTACTTTGTAAACAGGCGTGTTTTTAAATTTGAAGACATAAAGGCACGCGCATTTTAAAAATTGTTTGATAAAAAATTTAAAAACAATGACACGTTGAAAAATAATTTTAGATTTCTTCTATCATTTGACAGGTTACAGCCTATACAGCAATAAATTGCCAAGAAGACTAGACTTCTTCAGCATTCGCTGTAGAGAAATTACAGAAAGAGTACAACTCTGCAGACAACGCCTAGTGTTCCATTTGTTGTAGCGCGGCATACATAAAATATATAAGCAATACACCATATACACAGCATTGAAACCGTGTAGCATCACGCGGAAGTTTCTGGATTGCCAAAGTAAGTTCTAATTATGATGGTATCTCTCGCTTCTTATCTTTCAAACCATTGAAAAAAATTGCATGGAAAGTTAATGGACGGTGTTAATGGTGTAAGTGCGCAATAATAATTATGCAATAAACAAAACTGATTCCACATACAGACTGTCAAGTTTTCTAAAACATAAGAGATGCTGAAATTGCAACGAATAGAGCTAGACCCAACAGATCGACTTGGAGAAGGAGCTCATGGTTCTGTATTTTCCGGAAAATTTAACAACGAACAAAAAATAGCCGTCAAAAGAGTCCAATTAATTGACACTGACGAAAGAGAAGAAGAGGCTCTACAAAAATTGGACCACTTAAACGTCGTTAAACTTTATCACATTGAAAACCACGACGCATTCAAGTAAGATTGATTTCAGTAATAAGAATGCAAGTAAAACACCATAAGCTTCTGTTTTTTTTTTGTTTTTTTTTAATAATGGCTACATTGCAGATACTTTGCTTTGGAACTGTGTTCGGCATCATTGGATCAACTGTTCCTTGGCGAGAGTCATTTGAAAAAGTATATAGGACCGCAACTACCCGACAATTTCACAGTTTTATTTCAATTGGCTTCTGGTCTCGAGCACATTCATTCCAAAAACTTGATTCATCGAGATATAAAACCAGAAAATGTCCTCATACACGTCGATTCCGTACAAAAAGTAACAATGAAATGGGCCGATTTTGGGTTATCTAAACCAGTGAATGACAGAGGGACATTCACGATGAGCGGATTAAGAGGAACAACCAACTGGATGGCCCCAGAGTTATTGAAAGATGCTGCCACACGAACAAGAGGAAACGTCACGAGTGATGTCTTCGGAGAAGGTCTTGTCTTTGGATACTATTTATCAAATGGCAAACATCCTTATGGTACTGCCGGTTGGGAAATTCCATCAAACATAGTCGCAAATAATCCAGTAAATATAGACGGTAAGAATGTTTTATATTTTTAGGCTGCTAACAACGGTTCGAAAAAGATCCTTTAGCCGCGTTAACAAAAAATTTAATTTTCTCTTTCATATCACAGAAATCCAATCGTCATTCGCACGCGAGTTAATCCAGAAAATGTTGGAAAGTGATTTTAAAAAGAGAATCAAATCATTAGAAGTCGTACAGCACCTTCAGTCGATAAAAATCGAGGTAAAAATACTGTCTCCTGGGGAAACAGAGTTTTGTAGTGTTTAATTTAAAAAATTGTTATTTGGTTTTTGAAACATATAGAATCGAAATTTCTAAAGTAAACGGAGTCATCATCAATCAAGAAAGGGCGACCTCAATTCTTCTTCATTCAACAGAATACAACGCGGCCATCAAATTTGTTTGAAATAATTTAACTGTTACTCAAACATCTACTCTACTTGATAAATAAATGACAAGAAAAATGGTCTTCATTTGTAGACTAATACGATAGCCGGCGCTCCTGGAAATGACACGTATTTGCTGTGAAATTAATGAAACCAAAAAGCCCAAGTGATGCGCGCAAAATTAATTAAGCACTTGATTTTTTTACATTTCAATTGTTATCGAATACTATATCAATAATAACGAAATAAATACATTTATCCATGAAAGTCTTGTTTGAACACTCTGATGTCAGATAACCTAAATAAAAATAGTGTTGTAACCTAATAACTTGTGTTATCAGACCGATACATTTTCGGTCGATTGAAATGCGAACTTGGGTAACTCCAAACCATATTTAGAAGATCATACCAAAAAGCACGTATAGACGATAATCGTCGAAAAAATAGGGGATTTTTAAGGCATATAGGTACCATTAAGACTGCTTGTATGTGGTTATAATCGAAAAGAATTTATAGCTTAATTGAAATTTACTCGAAAAAAAATAGTCGACATCTAATAAGGTTCTTGTTGCGCAACGGACTTGAAATAGTTCTCCTTTCTGTACGGTAAGCAAACGTGTGCATTATCATATTCAATAGGGTTGCAGAACCCAATATTCCAACAGAGGAAAAAACAGTCTCTGTCATTGGTTGCTGATAATGAATTGACGCCACGATTTACAAACGACATTGCAGTAACCTTCCGTAACGAATAAACTCAAAGTAGTTGATAATATCAAAAAGATAAACACGTTAAGGGCAAGTGTAAGGTTCTAGAACAAATGCAGCACGCACTTATATTTGTTCTTTATTCATGACGAAGGAAAAGATTAAAACTGAAACACATATTAACAAAGTTGCCTAAAGATAAATGAATCGACTGTGGAAAATGAATTTGTTTCGTAAATAACAAAGTAAAATATCTGTGATTCCATTGCGGAACCTAATGACCCTTTTACCTTTACGTCTTAAAATAAAAACTTCCAAGAATTGTTTTTCATTTTTCTGGCCCTGATAGAGTGATAACCAGCACCAAGCTAACAAGGACCAACGAATAAATCGCTGAAAATATAGATAAGGACACTCATTCAATAGAAGTTGTCGAAAGAGTTCGAACTAGACATCGTCAATTGTAAGTGGAAAATTTGTACCGGTACTGTACATATTAATTATTTATAATTGTAGTATTACAGAATTAGTTATAAAAAATCTACCGCTACCCCAGTTAAAAAAACTGAGTTCGAATTTTTTCCTTTCCATATCAGCTTAGTGCATCACTCTTGTGTAATTTTACGTCAACTAAGCGTCTTATTTGCAATCCGCACCGTCGTAGGCCGAATTCATTGCGTAAACAAGATGCAACAAATAAGAGCGATAGCTTTCGATCCAAAAATTCGATTAGGTCAAGGCGGTTATAGTTCTGTATTTGCCGGAACTTGGAAAAACCAAGAAATTGCAGTGAAGAGAGTCGAATCCATCGACACGGAAGACAAAGAAGAAAAGGCTCTCAGACAGTTAACCCACTCGAATGTCGTCAAGCTCCTCGAAATTGAAAGTGACAATGCCTTCAAGTGAGATTACTTATTGTCATTCAATCAAATATATTTTCGTTTTGGTATTTAAATACCTGGTATTTTACGTTTACAGGTACTTTGCTTTGGAAAGGTGCAGGGCATCATTAGATCAATTGTTTCCCGCAAACAGCAACATCCCAAAGTACGACGGACCGAGACTACCTTATCATTTTACAGTTTTGCATCAGTTGGCTTCTGGTCTCGAGTACATTCATTCGAAAAATTTGGTTCATCGAGATGTGAAGCCGGAAAATGTCCTCATTCACGTCGATTCAGATGAAAAAGTTACAATGAAATGGGCCGATTTTGGACTGTCTAAACAAATTAATGAAAGAGGGACGTTCACAATGAGCGGAGTCAAAGGATCAATGAGCTGGATGGCCCCGGAATTGTTAAAAGAGCGCAATCAAGGAAGAAATAATCCGGGGCACAAAGCGAGAGGTACCGTCAAGAGCGATGTCTTTGCAGAAGGTTGCGTATTCGGCTACTTCCTATCTGATGGCATACATCCTTTTGGTGACGCCGATTATGAAATTCCGTCAAATATTGCCAAAAATAAACTGGATGATTTGAACAAAAGTAAGTATTCATTCAATTCCATTCGTCAAATCAATAATAAAAAAATATATAACCTTAACTATAAAATTAATTTCTACAGAAATTAAATCGTCATACGCTTGCAGATTGATTGAAAGAATGGTACAAAGCGACGTCAAAGAAAGAATAACATCTAAAGAAGCCCTAGAACAAATTGAATCGGATATAAAAGAGGTAAAAAATATCAAGCAAAATGATTATTTTATTATTTATTAACAATTTATTATATTACAGTTAAAGCAGAAGGAACCAAAATTGTTCGAATTACTGAAAGCGTCCGAAGTCAATTTGGAAGAAGTCAGAACTCTTATACACGACGGTGTCGATGTCAATTGCGTTAATTCAGATGGATGTACGCCTTTGCTTTATCTCGCCAAGGTTTCTAAAGGAAAGAAAAATTTGAAGAACGCCATGGAGTTGTTACTCAGTTTCCCAATTGACGTCAACAAAAAGGAAAAACGTGGATACAATGCCCTTCACTTGTTGTGTTGGTTTTATCAGCAAGAAGATTTGATAGACATAGTTGAACTTTTGATTGCCAAAGGAATCGATGTCACCCTAATTGAAAACAACGAAGGCTGCAACGCTTTACACTTACTTTGCGAAAATTACCGGATGAACAACCTCATCGAAATTATTCGACTGTTCATCAATAAACAAATTGATATCAACCGCGAGAACAAGGACGGATGGAATGCCCTTCATATTTTGTGTCAAAATTACAAGAATGAAAATCTGTTGAACATCGTTCGACTTCTGATTGATAAAAAAATTGATGTACATTCAAGTGAAAACAACGAGATGAAATGCAACGCCCTGCATTTACTGTGTGAGAACTATCGTGAAAAGAATTTAACTGAAATAATCGAAGCGTTAATAGATAACAAAATCGATGTCAACAGCAAGAACAAGGATGGTTGGAATGGACTTCATTTTGCTTGCAAGCATTATGATAAAGACGATCTTATTAAAGTCGTTCGTCTCTTTATCAGCCGTGGAATTGATGTAAATGCCATCGAAGGCAACGAAGGGTGCAATGCTCTTCATTTAGTTTGTGAAAATTATCAGAGCAGTAATCTGAAAAAGATAATTCAAGTATTTATTGAAAAGGGAATTCATGTCAATACCAAAAACCATGACGGATGGAATGCCCTGCATTTTGCGTGTCAAAATTATAAGAACGAAAATATGATTGCAATTGTTCGACTCTTGATGGCAAATGGAATCAAGGTGTACACCAAAACCAACAAAGGCTGGAACGCCCTACTGATTTTATGCAGACACTATTTCAATGCAAATTTGAATGAACTCGTTCGATATCTAATTGAAAACGGAATAGACGTCAATTGGAAGAACAACAAAAAGTGGAATGCTCTTCACTTTATATGTAAATACTACTGCAACGACAATTTGATTGATATAATTAAACTTCTTATCGAAAACAAAATCGATGTAAACTGCACGACAAATGAAGGGAACGCTCTCCTACTTTTAAGTAAAAATTATTACAACGACAAACTCATTGACATCATTCAGCTTCTAATGGAACACAAAGTCGATCTAAATTACAGAACAAATGAGGGAAATGCTCTTCATTTGTTGTGTAAATACTATCCGAACAAGAACCTGATCAACATTCTTAAGCTGTTCATTGATAAAGGAATGAATTGGAATTGCATCGATCCAAGAATTCTTATTCGTCAAAATCCCAATCAAGAATACACTGAAGACTACAGACAACTTTTTGAACACATACCGCCTACAGCAAATGGAGACGAAATAGAAATAGAAATAATTGAAAGTTCTAGTAATGGAATATTGCCTGTAAGCAACGGGCACAGTTAAGGACGCAATGCTACTTCTGAGATCAAATAAACGGATGCATGTTACCGCTAAACACATGTTGTTCTCCTTTTGTTGATTTAGATTGAAAACACATTTGAAATTTTAAAAAAACTTGTAGTAACTAGGAAGATGTAATTGGTATTTGAATTTCATTCATTGATACATCTGTTAAACTGTAAGATTATAATTAACAATTTTTTAATTAAATGACGGTAGATGAAATGCGCAAATTAGTTTAATTTGTAAATTAAACTATCAAAACAATCGTTTTACTAACACCACTTATTTTTTAATCAAAAAGAAACAATATCTCCGCATTCCGAACACGCTGGTCGAATTAACTTGCAAACCCAAGTCTCAATTTTTGATTCAATGTCAATTTGAATGAACAAAAAAAAATGAATTTTAATGCCTTAATACTGTACAAAGCTGAGAAAGAAAGTCAAACGCTGTTTTCAGATAAACTATGCCACAGTTGTGATAAAAAGATGTATCAGATAACTATTAGCGTAGGTACGCATGAGAAGCTTAAAAAAAAGAAGACTGATTAAGATCTAACGTTCTAAAGAAACTCAGAAGGAAAGTTACGTTAACTATACATCCGTGTCGCCAATAAATTGTTTGCATCACTGCAGAGTTCCTGGTGCCTGGCGTATGAATATAAAGCGAGGCATTTTCTAGTTTCCAAAAAAAAGTAAGTCTTCATTGAAAACAAACATATTTTTGAAAAAACTAACGAGTTTAAGCGAATACCTCCATGTTCACCGCCATGTTTTTACTTGGGATGCTTATCGCTACTCTGGAAAAATGATTACCTACCCAAGTACTGAACTGACCGAACTGACATAATAATTACACAAAAACTGACGGAAACTTGGAACTGCGGTTCGAATTCGGTTGCAAAATCAAAATGCAGAAATTGGAAGAGATAGAATTTGATCCAAACGATGTATTAGGAGATGGAGGTTATGGCACAGTGGTTTCTGGGATGTACAAAGGACAAAAAGTGGCCGTCAAAATCGTCAGATTAATCAACACCAACGAAAGTGAAGAACATATTCTTAAACAATTAGACCATCCAAACATCGTCAAACTCTTTCACGTTGAAAAAGACAGCAAAGATAAGTAATCAATAATTATTTATTAAACTTTGTTTGTGATTTAATGGAATTGTCATTATGTTACTCATTTTGGTTTTACTACAATTGTTACTGCTGTAATAGACATTTTGCCTTGGAATTGTGCGATGCATCGATGAATCAGCTGTTTCTTGATGAGAAACACGCTAAAAAATACAGAGGACCAAAACTACCTCCTCGTTTCACAGTTTTGTTGCAGTTAGCTTCTGGATTAGAGCACATTCACTCACTGAAATTGATTCACCGAGATATAAAACCAGAAAATGTTCTCATTCACGTCGATTCAGATGAAAAAGTAACAATGAAATGGGCCGATTTCGGGTTATCTAAACCGGTGAATGAAAGAGGTACGTACACTCAGACGAAAATAAGAGGAACGATGGATTGGATGGCACCAGAACTTCTTGAACAACTTGACGACGAAGAAACAGGGATTACACCTGTGGAAAAGCGACGAGGTACCGTCAAGAGCGATGTTTTTGCACAAGGACTCGTCTTTGGCTACTTTATGTCTGACGGCAAACATCTATTTGGTATTGGCAGAAAAATCGAGCCCAATATTTCAAAAAATAGGCCAGTCAATTTAGCCAGTACGTATATGTATAATTTCCATAATAAACGATGGGGAAACAAATGAACAATAAATCCCATTGCAGGTGTTAAATCATCGCGCGCTCGTGAATTACTGTTGAAAATGTTGATGAGCGACCCTAGCGAAAGAACAACATCCCAAGAAGTCGTCGAACAACTTCAATTAATAATCAAAGAGGTAAAAAATATAGTCAACAACTAATAAATATTTGATATGATGAGTTGCTTCCTAATGACTGATTTTCCTAATTTATATTATTATAGATGAAACAGATGGAGAAGAGATTATTCGAATTATTGGGAGCACCAAATGTAGACTTGCAAGAAGTCAAATTTCTGATAGACGAAGGTGCCAACGTCAATTGCGTTAATGAAAAAGGATTGACACCTTTCCTACATCTTATGAGAGAATGCCACACGAAAAGAAATCTGATGGAAACTGTGCGACTTTTAATTGACAACAATATCGATGTGAACAGCAAAGATAGCGATGGATGGAACGCTCTTCATTTCTTGTGCCAACGTTATAAGAGTGAAGATTTGATTGACATAATTCAATTATTGATTCGAAACGGAATCGTCGTTGACTCAAAAGACGGCAAAATGCAAAATCCTCTTCATGTTTTGTGCGAATATTACAAGAAAGATAATTTAACTGAAATCATCAGAGTTTTGATTGATAACGGGATCGATGTCAATAGCAAAAACGACGACGGGTTTAATGCTCTTCATATTTCATGCTTTAATTTTCAGAAAGAAAATTTAATTGACGTTGTTCGATTACTTATTGAAAAAGGAATCGACTTAAATTGCAAGAACAAAGACTATGAAGAAAACGCTCTGCATGTGTTGTGTCGACATTATCGATACAATAACTGGATTGAGATAATTCGACTCTTGATTCAAAGTGGAATCGATGTTCATGCAAGAGACAAGAAAGGCTTTACTGCCCTACTTAGTATATGCAAATCAGAAAACAAAGAAGTCAATTTAATTGAAGAAATTAAATTCTTTTTTGAACTTGGATTTGACGTCAACTCGACAACCGAAGGTGGATGGAACGCATTGCACATTTTGTGTCAAAACTATGAAAATAAGAATTTAATTGACATCGTTCAACTTTTCATCGAAAAAGGAGTGGATCTTAAATTTGCAAACGAAGATGGATGGAACGCATTACACATTTCGTGTCAAAAATATAAAAATGAAAATTTAATTGACATCGTTCAGCTTTTCATTGAAAAAAGAGTTGACCTTAATTGTGCAAACGAAGATGGATGGAACGCATTGCACAATTTGAGTCAAAACTATAAAAATGCGAATATAATTGACATCGTTCGAATTCTAATTCAAAATGAAATTGATGTCAATTGGACGAACAAAGCAGGATGGAATGCTCTTCTATTTTTATGTAAAAATTATGTCAAAGACAACCTTATCGAAATTGTGCGTCTTCTAATCGAACACGGCATCAATATCAATCACGCTACAAAAGAAGGAAATGCACTTCATTTGTTGTGTAAAATTATCCGAATGAAAATCTTGTCGACATTCTTCAGCTGTTGATTACGAATGGAATAACCGTAAGAAGGAATGTTGTCGATCCGAGAATTCTCATTCGTAGAAACCCCAACCAAACCAATAACGAAAGTGTCATTCAATTCCTTGATCAACTTTTTTAGTGCCCAGATGGAATGTAAAACACTTTTTGTATCGAAATTGAGAATTAAACGAATACAAATATATATGATCCTAATGATATTCATTGATTGAAATCGATAGATTTGATTTACTTAATCAAACGAATCTTCAACAGGTTATTTTCAGTTCAAAAATTATTCAAAAAGACTAAGACATTTTCAAATTTTCAAATTCAATTCAAATGATTGGGTCAAAAACCAAATACCAGGTGGCTACGAAAAAAAGGCCAAGTATTTTCTCAAACAGCTCATAGATGGCATTTGCGAGCGGAATTTTCAAAAATACAAATCTCTTGACTTCACGGAAACATGGCAAAAGAGTGTCATCGTCGGCTAATTATCAAAGTCAACACACAAACACGCCATCACCTTGTTAACCCCTCCTGCCTCCCTCCGCACCACACCGCTTATACCAAAAACATGTGTCACAAATTGAGTCAGCTATAAATATTCCCCAAACGGGCGCTGGACACTTGGACAGTGTTCGTGTTCCATTGATTAGGCTCGTTTGCTCAGACTAACAAACAAGGTCCATGTGAAATGAATTAGAAGCAAATCAGAGCCAGTAAGAAAAAGAAAATAAGCCTAGAGAAAAAGGGAAAACTTCTTCATAGTATAAAAATAGTAAAAACTGTAAATTACATCTTTGAACGAATAAGAGAGCTGCCTCCATCATATAAAGAGACATTGTAAATCGAGAGAGAGATGAGAAACATTCATATTTTCTTGATGTAATAAAAAGCGGACCCGCCCGGACAGACTGTACACACGCGCGCTCTCATCTTATTGCGCAAGAAATTGCGTCTCCCGTCATTGAAAAATGAGAAAGAAAAATGGCTCGAGGATAAAAAGTGTGATGGCCGTCCACATGATCGAATTCAACGGGTCCGTCCAAATGGATTTCATCATCGGGGCTCGTAAACAACAACAACAACAAAAAAAAAGAATGTCCGAAATTGCGTGTCGTAAAAAA
Organism: Daphnia galeata; assembly: GCA_030770115.1. Classification (NCBI taxonomy): domain Eukaryota; kingdom Metazoa; phylum Arthropoda; class Branchiopoda; order Diplostraca; family Daphniidae; genus Daphnia; species Daphnia galeata. Next base: position 9,427,647 of record CM061114.1, read on the forward strand.
CGGCACGAACGTAGAAGTTTCTTTCTTTTCCAAAACAAAAAGAAGAGCCATCACCCGACCACAAGATCCAAATAAATAATGGACTTGTTTCCAACTTATGACATGCCTGCACATTCGTGCAGCGCTCTTAATATAATAATAATAAAGGAGTGCTGGACCGACCGAATAACATCTCGTTGTTATTATCATTTCGAGCAGCAGCAGCAGCAGCAGAACCGTTTTATTACGTCATGACCGAGTTTTCATCTCTTCATTAGAAACACAAGTGTTGTGCCCTCCAGTTTACTACTCTCTCCGTGAAATTTTATAGTTGAGTGCAATGGAATTTTTTACAAAAATAAATTTTAATTTTTTTGTCAACGTGATGTATCACTGACCAAAGAGCTTTATAAGTCTTTCTGGCTCGAGACGGATTTAAAAATAAAAAAGAGTTTAGTTCAAAGGTCAAAGCCGCGACTTCATGGGGTCTATATGGGGCGCAAAAATTGAAAATATATACAAGTCGAGAGTCAAAACACGGGAGAATATTTTTATAGTCACAAAAAAAAAAATAAAAAGGTAAAAAAAAAAAGAGGAAAGATGGGGGGGATATAAGTTGTTGTGTCGCCGCCAAGAGGCACAGGCGGCGACGACACATCAGATGATGATCAAGAGCGCTGACTAGCTCTTTAGTATTGGGAATATAAAACGATAAGAAAAAAGGGAAATTTTTCTGTATAGTCGTCGCCGCATAGTATATACCTGAGACTATGGGGACGACAGTGTCTCTCTCCCTTCTTCTTCTTCATCTTTTATTATTATTTTATTATAACAAAAGGAAAAGTTGCTATACTCTTCTCCAAAGGGGATAGTAACATATTTTCTCCCTACTATGAACTTGTATATACTACACCGGGACAGAGAACTGGAAAAACTGAATTTTGTGTGTTTCCTTTTCTTCTTCTTTATCTTGGCGCTTTTTTGGTGGTTTTATGACGAGGATTTCTCAAAACGCGCGTTTTCCCTCTCTATAATAATGGTAATAATATCTTTTTCTAGCTTATAATAACTTGTTTCGTTTGACCGAGAGGCGTTTCAATAACAACAAATGGACACACCATTTTCCCCCTTTAGTTTTGGGTCTCTCTCGATCATTTCCCCTTTAATAACTGGCCCCATTTCTTCTTCTTTCCGAGAAACACTCTCTTCATAAGCAGTCCATCGCATATCATTCAATCCTATTATATAAATAGCTCCTGTTTTTCTTCTTCTTCTTCTTCTATATGTACAAGTTATTACGAAAGGGTCGCTCAGACATTTGTCTTCGATTTTTTTAAAAGGTCGACAATTCTATTTTTAAAAAAAAGGGACTCACCCATTTCCGAGTAGTCGAAGAAGTTGCGTTTCAAGTAAGAGGTAAGAGGCCATTGAAGAGTTTGTGTGTGTGATGGAAAGGCAAACAGTTCACACAGCTGGTAATGGAGCAGCTAATTGAACAAACTATCAATTTCAATTTTCCCCAAAGTTGAGTGGTTGGATGTCGGTCCCGATGACGGTCCTTCACAGATGTTTCCGTCCTTTTTTTTCTTTCCTAAAGGGAAACAAAGTCAAACAAAATGTTTTAAAGCACTTAAAACAAAAAAAAAAAGTCTCTTGAGGAAATAAGAGATTTAGTTTCCGGGATGATTCAAATTCAATCAGTAGACCTACAAATCATTTTTTGAAAAAAAAGCGCGCGCCAAAATGTTGAATTGAAAATATGATGGATCGTGATGATATGCGCAACCTTTTATCTCTGTACATCATCTCCCCCCCGCTCTCTTTTACTATATCAAGCTGTGTATACACTTCTTACACAATATGCTGAGAAATGAAGACGGATTCATCTCTAGGGCCGGTTCTATCACGAGCCATCTAAAAAGGGTGGGTGAATATGCTGGGGCATATCGTAACAAAAAAGGGAGAGGAAAAGCACAAGATGATGAGTTTGGATAACAAAACTTGAATTGTGCGCCAAATTCGATGCATAGCTAATAAGCTAAAACAGCAATCTGAAAAAACTTGGCTCCTTTTTCTAACAATCAATATTGAAAAGAAAAAGAGAGGGCCGAGGGACAGTGATGCACGTCCAACAGCTGCGACCCATGAAAATTAAAAAAAAAAACAACGTTATTTTACGATGAAACAACAACAACAACAACACGAAAGTGATATAAAAACAACCCAGTCTAGAATGATGCATGTTATTTTGTCAAGCGGATGAACAGGAAACAGGAGTATAGCAAACAGCTTTCGAGTATAAATCGTCTCGTGTTTTCCATTCGTTCAAGAGTTGGAACGCGCACATCTTTCGCTAAGTGGGTCTTCAACTTGTTTTATTTTTAAAAAGAAAGAAGAAGAAGAAAAAACAATTTGAATTTATTCTCATCGCTCTGAGAGCGCCAGACGTCCGGCCCCTGACGTCAAACAAGGCGGAAGTATCTATTAGCTGAACTTTTCTCGACTCTCGTTACACCATACCTTCTGTTGAGCATCCTCTTACGACTATTTCCTAAAGGCAATTTTATTCGAAGGAAAAATGTTAGTCGGCTCTGTCCACAAAAGGAATGTCGGACAGACAAATTTCCATCTTTTACAACACACACAAGACGGGACGGACTTGTATGGAAGAGCCAAAATAATAATAATAATAAAAGAAAAAAGGGGTAGAAAAAGAGAGATGATGTTTTGGCGGCTGTGCGGATGATGGAGACTGGGGCCTGCCAGTGCCGCCGCCCAAATGTCCGCGCCAACCGAAAAAATCCATTAGTAGATCGACCAATTGGTCCTACCGCGCGATCTATATACATCCCTGTGTGTGTGTGTGTGTATTTTGATCGTTTTTGGCGTGTTGTCTGTCGAAATATGAAAACGAGACCTTGGAGAATTCAATGAATAAACACACTCCCCATTTGAAAAGACCCAAGTTTTTTTTTTATTAGATGGCGCACTCTCGGTACTGTTTCGGCCTCACAAATTTCGTTCCTAATGGACGCGGATAGAGGAGCAACAGGGGCCAATTGTGAAATCCCAAAGGTCTAATTTCGATTCAATTTTTTTGTTTTCGTGTGTTGCTTCTCTTTTTCGCGGCTGCGAATCAAAAATACAAAAAAAAAGGGGGAAGAGAAAAAAAAACATTAGCGCAACATCAGGAAAAAAATGTTCCCCCTTTTTTTGCGGAAGAAGCCGATCGATATTGAGCAACAACAAACCAAACAAACAACAACAACCGAAAAAGTGCCGAAAAAAACACCTGAAAACGTCGATCTCGGTGGTCGAGGATCTTTTTACAACCATCGACTTGACACGTCAACGATGTGTGTGTGTGTATCTTGGCCATAGCTACAAAATGCAGCGGGATAATAGCCTTTAGAAGAAGAAGAAGACTCGATATATTATAACATCATCATTTAAGAGGGTATATAAGGTGGTGGTGGTGGGACAAGGTTAGACAACATAGGGGCTGAGAAAAAAAGAAGAAAAATGATTAGCATTCGACGGCGATGTGTGTTCGTATATAGCGGCTTTGTCACCAAAGTGTCATCACCTGTTACTACTCTTACAGGGGGACTCATGACCATCACAAAGATGGACGTCATCATCCATCAAAAAAAAAAGGAAATTTCTTTTTATAAAAAAAGCGGTAAAATCGCATTTCTAATTCGCAAAAAATTTCAAAGAATTTTTTTTTTGTGGGGATTTGAAAAATAGTTTTCAATAGACGCAATGATCGTGTGGGAGTGGCCATCTATTCTCATTATGAATAGAAAGCTGTAGAAGACTATACATGCGGATAGAGTGGCAAAGAGGGAGGAGTCAGCAGTCAAAAGAGTCCAGGGTTGGGCAACTTGAGCCTGAAAAATGGAATTCATCATTTGAGAAAAACTAAACAAAACAAAAATGGATTATTTAATTTTTTTTTTCTTTTATTTAAAAAAACAAAACAAAAGGGACCCAGGGTATCCGACCTCCCATGCAGTTTCGATTTCGTGTGACATTTCTAACCCTGTGCATTTTATTTTGTTGGTAAAAGTTGACATCATTCGACAAGAGCCAAAAGAATCTGATCCCCCTTCCACCTTATTCTCTCTGTCTCTCTGTCGATATGATGTGTCATCATATATAATATAAGAGCATTAGATGAGATGCTGATGGCCCCCAATAAATCATCAAGACCGGCGGGGTTATTACATGTCCAGCGGCGGCGGTTCACTGGACCTTATTTCCCTCTTCAACTTGACGTTTCTGTACAACCAAAATTTTTCCAAATGAAAATTGCGCAAATTTCACTAGAAAAACAACATTTGGCTTTTTCGATTGGGAAAAATAATATTCCCAATAGATAAAGTGAAGAATCGTTTAACTATACGCCCACATCATTTGCAAGTCATTTTTTTGGGGGGTTTTTTTTTCCAGTGAATCACAAGGGTGCCGAGATTTCGATAAGAGAGAAAATGACATTCCGAGTAATTTTGTGTGCGTAGACGCCAGTCGAGGAAAAGTCCAGGAGACACGGATGACGTCACATGGAAAATAAATATGACTTTTTCTTTTTTTATTTTATTTTATTTTATTTTGCGGCCGCTGGTTCATCATGACCGTCATCATACATCTCTTGTCCATTTTTTAATATTTATTTCTTATATATTTTTATTTATTTACAATGCAACAGACACTATAGATGCTGGTTGTTGAGTTATACGAAAAATCATAATAGGAACGGACTTATAAGAAGAATATCGCTGCGGGATGTTTACGACGTCGGACGGGGCGCGTCCGTCTTCAATCCACTTTGGGCATATCATCACGTCTTATAATAATATATAGAGAAAGAAATGAAATGTCTTTCTCTCTTTTCTAAAAAAAAAAAATAAATTTGCATATTTTATTGCATTACAAAGAAAAGAAAAGAAAAATTTTCTTCTAATTTTTATAACATCGCGGGCATTCAATAATCTCTCAAGTCCGAAATGAAATTCCACGACACAAAAATTCAATTAACATTTGAAAATCTAAAATAATTCGAAATAAAGAAATGAAATCTCAAAATGCCGACAAATGTTTCCACCTGCGATATGAAAAAGTAGTACGAGCCCAGCGAATAGACGCTAATGGATTTTGTGAGGTACTCGATACATTCCATCACAATATCCACCACCACCACCCAGCCGAATACGGAAGATATCATATTCTTTTACAGTAAATAACAACAACTTGATTTTTGACAAAAATATTTAAAAAAAAGGTTACACCGTTTTAGCGCGTTGAGGGAAAACAAAAATTAGAATTGTAGCGGATTTCTTTATGTTTTTTGGGGGTTTGGGCGATAGGTCCCAATAAAAAGGTGTTTGACACAAAAATAAATTCCTGAAATTTTTGAATATTCTTTTATTTTCGAGTGAAAATATTTTGAAATATGTGTGTCGGAGGGGAATTATAATTTGCTTATAATAATAACATCGTTCAGTCTTTGACAAGATATCCTCGGGCCACATTTGTTTCGACCTGTCAGAGTCACCAATTTTTCAAAACAAAAAAAAACACGGCAAAACTCTTTTTAACTCTTCTTCTCTATCCAAAGAAAAAAAAAAGATGATTCCTTTCTCCAACTTTTTAAAAGAATAAATGCAAAATCTTTGATAATCCCCACCGACAAGAGGATGAGCCTTTAAGAAAAGGCTAGCCAACAAAAAAAATAGAAGCCAAAAAATTGTCTTGACTATTTCGCGAGCCCGCCAAGCGCCACCTTTAAATATCCAATATTTAATCCGTTTTTCCGCCCATCTCCAAGGAGAAAAGAATGTCTGAAAAGAATTTAAAAGAGTCTCAGCCAAGTCGAACAAGCGCACAGCCTCCGCGCCTTTATAATATCAAGAAAGAAAAGACAAGAAGAACTTTTTCTCTATTTTTTGTGATTTTATTGTTTTTAATTCTTTTTAACTCGACGACTTTTTGGCGAACATAAAGTCGCCGCCTTAAGTCTCGACTCTTTTTTTTCTTCTGTTTTTTTTTAAACATGGGACGCGCCCAAAAGAAAAGAAAATTGTTTCATTTTTGTTTTTTTCTTTTTGGGTAGAATTTTCTTTCATGTCGCCAAAATAATAATAATAATAATAATAAAGGTAGAATGATCGATTGATTGCCTAATAATAACAATGTTTGTGTCATTTTCACCAAAAAAAAAATAAAAATTTATTTATTTATTTGTTTTGATCCCCTACGAAAGACAAATATCAAAAGTGGTCGGGAAGTACGCCCGACTGGACATTTTCATAACATCCGTTTATCCCCCCCCCCCACCCACCCTTATATAATATCAAAAATAATAACAATTCAAGAAATAAAATATTCTTTAAAAAAAAAATCGATGGGAAACGAAAGAAAGAAATGACTTTTCATCGCAACTTGTTTTTCATATTTGATCCAGCGTGACGCAGTATATATAGACAAGTTGGACAGAGTTGTCGACAGCAGCAGCCCAAATACACAACTGTGCAATTGTGCGACCAGGGGCAGACACCATAATAAACAATCAAAGCGTGTCAAAGGGGTCCCCCCTACTACTACCCCGGCTGGTACACGGTTTCCCACCGATCAATATTGTAACTGCAACCTCTCTTTTTTTATCTTCTTTTCTTTTTCAAAGGGGATTGTTTTGTTGTTGTAGAACTTGTCTTGTTTCCCAGGATAAATATAAGAAATAAAAAAAAGAAGGACATGCCGCCGATAAAACAAGTGTCGGTAGCCCGTGAAAGATTGACAGGTCACACAACTTTTTTTTTTTTGTGAAAACCCAACAAAATGTGTAAGAGAGACGAATTGAATGTTGTGTCCACTACACCCAAAAGCGGCTCGCGCCCGTGACAAATTTGAGTTAAATTTTCTTTCTCAAGTTCACACGATAACATATTTGTATTTAACTGAGATTTAAGTGAACGCAGAAATTGAATGGATTCCATTTCACGTTTTTATTGAGTTCAATTTCTCTCACGATGCGTACGTGATATTCAAACAAACAACTTTTTTGTCTCTTGTCCATAAACAAAAACATTCAATTGCAATTCCCCCGCTAGGAGCCCAAAAGAAATCAAGACATTTCTCCTACCAATTTGAAATCAAGTCACTTTTATTTTATTTTTCTGCATCCCTTTTTTATTACATAGATATTGTATAGGCCGTCCCCCTTTTTTCAAAGATATCATCCAAAAGTCTCAATATAAAAAAGACGATTGAGACGTTGAGAGAATTTCGCTGCCGAGTTCACACGCTTCTCATTCCCTGGACAGAAACAGCAGCCTCTTCTATATATACTATACTACCAACTCCTTAAAGCATATCACAAAATTCTCTTTTCTTCTAGTCTTATAAAGAGAAAAAGGAGAGATATGGGCGGAGTGCTGTGCCTATAGACAACAACATGAACAACAACGTTGTTGTCGGTTTTCTGCGGCCGGGCGGCGGCGGCTCTTTCGTCGGCCCTTTTCTATCTCCTCTCTCGATGGAAGAAGAATAAGACACACACACAAGAGTTGTAACCCAAAACAACGTCTCAGACTCTTCTATGACGGAACGGTTTGATGGCTATAGGACAACATCTCAACCACTAAACAAGGAACATCTTCTCTCTCTACTACTGGCCAGTCAAAAAAAAGGGGGAACCAATAGGTATACACACCCACCATAGCTAACGTGAGAAGAAGATGTCAAACAAGAGCTGCACGCTCGGGCCTTCTTCTTCTCTTTCGCTACGCTGAAAGATTTAAAGAAAAAAAAAACGTTTTACAATAGGAGACCGTCCCTGTAGTGCGGTTTATTCTCTGTATGGGCGCGCACAGGCACAATATTGTGCGCATCTCTTCAAACCGTGCCGTTGTTTTGACCCCAACAACTTCTTCTCCGACGTACACACAACACAAGACGGACGGCCCCGACTACACCAATAAAAACCAAAGAGGATCCCGAACGTCTCAAAGCGAGTCCAGTGTGTCCGATTCGATAGATGTTTTCCCTCCGTATCGATATGAATTTTATTTTTTCAAAAAATAAATAAAAAAACATTTCCCTTTTTATCTTTCCATTGCCGTGGGAAAGTCAAATAACCAGTGCCATGATATTATTCCCTATCAAATATGTAAGCTACTTATTTTTTATTTAGCCCTTCAAAACAGAAAGTTCCAATTGAATTTAAGACGCTGTTATCTATACTAAAAGGCGGTACTACATACTTCTTCTAAATGGCAGTAAGTACAAGAGCGCTGTCTAAGTAGTGCTCAACTTAAAATAAAGATAGGCAAAATAAGAAACTAAAAAGAGTTTTGCATCATGTTGGTGAGCTGCGTGTAGTACACAGAGCACAACAAATGATGAAAACAGATTGCGCAAGTTTATCTCAAAAGTCGAAGAGTCCATCGAGTGTCCACACACTTGAAAGACAAACGAAACCGACGGCCAATAGACTTTGGAAAATAAGAAACTAATATAACACCCTCTTCAGCAGCAAAAGCGGCGGCGGACAGGATGCCGCCACTGCCCCTCTTATACTACAATTGGAAAAAAAAATACGCTAAGAGACACATGAACCCAAAGAGGTTCAAATGTTAGATCACCTTTTGTAACCTTTTGTCGGCACTTCATTTTTATTTTTAAAATAAAACCAATTTTGTGAATCAAATCATTTCAAAATTGATTTCATTTGTGCCAACAAACATCCAGCTAATCCAGACAGTGAAAAAAAAAAAATAAATAAGAAGCCGGACACACTTGAAGATCCATTACGAGAGGAACTAGAGTAGTTCAGCACATGTTAAGTCAAAATAAGTTGGTTCTGTCGCAATTAAACAAGACAACTATACATATAGTACTAAGGGGGGGGACCACGCAAAAATGTAGTACAGACAGCTGCAACGGCGCACGGCGCCAATCAGACCCCTCTATTGGCTCCGTCGCCTTTAAGAGAGTTGTACGTACATCCAGTCCGGACATGCTAAAGATACAAGGACTATTTGTCTCTCCAGAGAGAGAGAGAGAGAGAGAGAGAGAAAACAGGAAGGAAAAAATGCTGCTATATACGTTTCTTATCTTTTTTTCTTTTCTCAAATAAATATATAGTTTGAGATGACAATCTCACACACAGAGACAAATAAATAAATACGGTCTAGAGCATAAAGCTATTTGGCTCTTGTTATTAGATGTATATCTTCTCTATTACTGTGTATATACTAGATAGTTTTTCTCGGGTAAAACAGACTCATCAGGGGCCGGGCACAAGCCCCCAAAACGGAGTAGAAGAGATAAACTTACGAGTATATCATCTCGTCGTATAGGGGAAAACACACAAGACGAGACAAACATTTCAGATTGCCATCAGTGACTCTATGAATACAAAATGAAATCGTCTAACTCTCTCTCTGACGCAACTGATTGGTCCCGCCGCCGTTCACGATGAGGACGGGGGGGGGTTCCACCATGTTGAAAGGGCGTAGTGACTGCGCAAGGCCAGCAAACAACAAGATAAAGATCGAGCTTTGATTGGTTGCGCTGGTTGGCTAAAAAAGGGAGAGTCGACCCTTTTGAATAATAACCTTCTCTCTCTTTGCCGCAGTAGTTGTAAATATAGCAGAGCTTTAATGAGTTGGAGGGGAGCGACTGATTGTGAGGGAAACACGAACGCTGCTGCTGCTGCTGCTGTATTACAGTTGTTTTGATATCTCCAATGGCCAATCTGCTGTAATGGCTCTGGCCAATGTGTCTATCATGTCAAGCCCAAAAGCGCATTGTCATTGACGCGTTTAATTTACGACACACTGTCTAAAGCTGTTCCGCACTGCACCAGTGTCTATAGCACATCTTTTTATCTGTGTTCTGGCTTTGGTGGGGGGGGGGAGGTTGGTGAACCCTATCGTCTATAATGTTTCAAACACACTGGGCAGCAGCAGCAGCAGCCAATAGAGCATTAAATGGCAAGAGAGATATATGCTATTATTGTGTGTGTAGTAGTAGATATACCGTTTGAAATGGGGAGGAAACTGCTGCAAAGACCAAACGACAAGTTCATTATTCATGAACGTGGGTGGGTATAGAACCCCCGCAGTTCGTGCGTCCTGGTAACACATAAAAACAGTTTTGACTGTTTAACGCCTTTCACTCTGATATTGCCCTGCAAAAGTAACAGGAAAAAAAACGAATTGAGAAACAATGAAGCAAACTCTTGAACGATTTCATGATGGTGAATCAGCTGTGTAGGGAAACGAAATTGAGAGATAAAGGTTGGAATTTACCTAAAGAAAAGGGGAGACCAAAGGTATTGTTAAGTCTAAGTTTTTTCTTCAAGAATGTTGGAAGGTATTTATTGGGCAACATGTTATGTGTAATGAGAAGACAAGCTTTCAAGGTTGACTTGGGGACTCACTCCCACCCCAAAAGGTACCACATAGAAACACATAATACTTTTAACTAAATAATGGTGACTCTTATACAAAAAGGAAAAAAAAAACCACAGAGAATATATACTAACCTCGTAGAATGTGGTGATGCACAGCCCACCGGCATTGAAATTCGACATTTTTATATAACAACCTCGTTGCACAAAATTTGAAAACGGTCTGCTCTGCTTGCTAATTTAGATGTTGCAATATTTCAAGATTTTAATTAGTCGAAAATAAAAATATGTTTTTGTTTTAAATTGTATTGTTCAAAAGTCAACACACAAATTGATATGATAATAATTTCCATAAAAAAAGGGGAAAAAAATGGTGTCTGGAATTTTTCTTTTGAGTGCCGGAACCGGATACTCGCCGACGTATTTCACACAAAATTCCAAGAACAAAAAAAAAAAAAAGAAAACCTGTTGCTTTTTTTTCAAAAAGAAAGAAATGTATATATGAAGTCTAATAGAGATTGTGAGAGGTCATCCATCATTTTCATCGATGAAGAGTTTGTGGTCAATTGCACGGAATGCGTCCGATATGCTTTTGGAGTCACCAAAATTTCAGGTGAGTGAAAAACACCCACCAAGTTGGAATGTGATTAATCAAAATGGTCAAGAAAATTTTGAAAAAGAAAAGAAAGAAGATTGACACGAGTGTGTAGTAGTACATTTTTCTGTAGGAGGAGACTCCACAATGGCTATACACTATACGAAAGGTCATCATCTGACCGGCGGATTAACTCGCGCCCCAATGTATCCCTGATCCAGCCAGCAGCCAACCCTTTTCTTTTTTTGGCTTCAAACTAATCCAATCAAACGCTTCTGCTTGTGTTTTGCTTTCAACTTATTCTTGAAAGAAAGTTCTTTTTTTTAAATAGAAGAAGAGCTCGTCTATTGACCTTCTGCTATATGCCTTTTTATTCTCTATGATAGACTCTATATGTACAGATGAAGAGAGTCGAGTGACATTGATGGATGGTCTCTGTCACAATATAATCCGCCTACTCTGCAAAATATTAAACAAAGACAAAATTGAATCTTTATTTTAAAAAAAAAGGGAGAGACTGGGACTAAATTTGATTTCGATTTTAAATAATTTCCAACAGTTAAAACATCAATTTTGACGTCATGTTATAATGAAATCAGAGAGCCGGATGTCCAGGTGGGTTATACACATGTCTAGAGCGTGTGCTATACACACAGACAAGCTTTTAAATAAAAGTAACATCTTCAACATCTATAAAAGAACCATCGTCCGCGTATATTTCTATAGTCTAAAGAGAAGTGAGAACACACAACAGTGCGTATCCCATATGTGTGTAGTAGATCCCCGTTGAGACTTTTATTGCTCAATTTGAGGCCTCCCAAGCTCTCTTTCACGTCCATATAACAACGTAGTCCCAGGCCCCTATAGAACAGCAACCCTCCCAGGCTCTGGCACAGCAAATAAGAGTTTGAACCAATATATATATATCACGTCAACGTGTCGAATAGTATACTCACAGCCGGATATCTCTCTATTCTTTTTCACCTTGCTGGTATATATATATTATACAGAGCCGTGGGATTTAAGAGCTTTACGTCTATAGACATCAGTCTGGCAAATTAGCGCCCCGATGACTCGTTCGCCTGGTTATATAGCTTTTTGGCTAGAGCTTATATATAAATCTGTAATGCCTTTAGATCCTTGTGAGCTTCATTATCCAATGAAAACAGCGTATAGTACCTTGCCGCCGGGGCCTTGATTTCTCATTGGTTTTTTATACCTCTTCTGCGTTCGTTCGTTCTCCCTGGCACATCATTTTAAATCATGGTCTTAACTGATCCAGGCACTATATATTTATTAGGTGACCAGTATGTCTATCATGTTATTAAGCGTCCAAACGTCCAATATTCAGTTGATCTAATACCCCGAGAGAGATTCACAACTATAAATTACATTAACTCTCTGTCTCACATCACAATAATAGGACCTTATATTCCAAACATCCGTGCAGAAAACTGACTACATGTATACAATAGTATATAGTACTTTTTATTTTTTTATAATGCTTTGGTGCTGTTGTTATATTGCTGTTGGAAATACACAAATGTTTTGAGGGTTTTTCTTGTGTATAATGTCAGTCATGGGTGCCCACAAAACTGACCAGTTACCTCCCCCACAGTTGTTCAGGGTGGCCAGCAATAGTTGCCCTTTTTTTCAGACTTCAAAGAGATACTTTGTACAAAAGCCTTTTTTTCTACAAGAGATATATGGGGGGTATTGAGAGCAGTGGCTTTCAGCTCTAGAAGAAAAAAGTTGGACTGGCTGGACGATGTGTGTGTATGCGCTCGTTTAGACGCGGTGGTAGGCCACAGACGGGTTTGTAATAGAGCCAGTCACCTTATGGTCTCTATATTTTCCTTCTTTGTATGTCTATACTACAACTAAACAGCACGCCTCTAGTTTTTTGAAAAAAAATCCAACTTGAATATAAGGAGATACTGCTGGCCTGCCATGTCAATTATGTAGCGAAAGAAACGATGAAAGTCGACTCAGTAGACACTAGGGGGTATACAAGTGGGCTCGTTTCATTTCCAGTGTCAAATGTTTTTCAAATAGAAATTGGTTGACTTTGAGAAACTGCTCTATTTTGATATTCTATAGTCAGCCAGGTTTATATTTTAGTTTAAAAGAATTTGACAATCTGTTCTTAAATGTAGCAGCTGACTCGATATGATATGATAGCAAAAATCATCATCATCTTTATTGGTATATATCTACGTTTTTCTGCTGATTGTGGTGAACCGAAATGATCAGGATTTGATGCTGTGTGGTCTCTGACAACACCTTCCTCCTAGAGGGGCCTAGCCTAGAGTCTCCACAACACTTTTATGAATATATTGCTTCTTTTTGTCGAGCCAAAAAAAAAACGTCTTGCTAGTCTCTACTGATGGATATAGTTTTCTTGTCTCTATATAGTCAAGTCGATGATGCAGCTATTTACGACGTAGAAGAAGAAGAAACTTTTTCTCTTGATGATATTCGGTCAGCATCCACACAAACTGATGTTCAAACTGGACCATTGACCTCCCACCAAGTCTTTTCTTTTTTGGGTTATTTTTATGACATTTCTCTTCTTCTTTTTCGTTTAGTTGCTGTCGCTTTAAAAAAAACTTATTTTCGACGATCGAACCCAATAGAGCAGCTACACATTGTGACAGGGCGACACACATTGCTCGTGCTTGCACAGCGCCAGTCCTCACCTATCTCCTATTTTACCTCCAAGCCTTTTTTCTTGTATATAGAGTTCCATCCTAGCTTATAAGTAATAGGTTCACCTGGTCCTTCTCGGCGGGAGCTGCTGTTGACCATCCGGCGTATTTTCCTATGAATGGACCTGTGTAGGATTGACACAGCAGCAGCAGGAGTTTTTCATGTGTTCCGGTGTACCACACACGCGCTGGCCAATTGCCTGGCTCATCATTTATCCATCAGAACCCCACGATGATGAACAATATTATATAGACTTGTGTTGAGCAGAAATCTCTTCTGGCCCTTTTTTTACGGACTTGTGTGACACCTTGTAAGCGCCCACCAAAAGTATTCTAGTCCAGTTAAGAATAGGATCTATACACAAGCTGCATTATATTATTTATATTATATTCAGATTGAACCAATTTCAATCCATCAATCATTTTGTGTATCGATTTATTTCAACAACTTTGTAGAACTATATGACACAATTTAAAAGTAAAATAAAAATGGATCGCGACTCTCTGTAAATTTGGTAGATTTTCAAACCAGGTGCTGCTGCTCATCAACAGCAGGTAATATCTTTTTCTTCAAAAAATAGATTTGGCCATTTAAAAGACCCTTTTGGCATATCGCTAAAATCTCTAGCAATAGGTTATCCCTTTAAGCTGACTGCAAAATTATTATTATTATTGTTAGTGTCGTTGTCGTTTAACGGGTCTCCCCGCGTGTAGTCCGCGTCCGTAGTCGTTATATGTTTGCCTGCGCTGCCCACTTTATTTTTACACTAATCTTCTTCCAACATCCGTCGGCGAATATATATTATAATACTATTAAGATGCGCGCTGGACACATTAGGAGACAACTGCTGGGGATAGAAAAAGAAAGTCAAAACACACTTTTCCGAGATTTTTGAAAAGCGTGCGCAGCTGACGATTTCAAATGTAACAACACGTATACACATAACCTTGTACCATAACAATAATAGAAGCATTTAGCGCTAATGGTTTTTATTTAAGTCGAAAAATAAACGGCCAGGGAAAAAAAAACAACATTTAGACAACAGACATTTAGAATGTTGATTTTCATAATTGAAATTTTTAAAAGATCCCGCCAGAAAATTGTTTTTGAAAAAAAAAATAAACAAATTTCGCTAAATTGCCGGGGTTTATTTTTACGACGATAACAAAAAATTGGACCAAGCCGCGCAGAGAGAAAGCCAAATTTTTTTTTTTTTTGCAATGCGGAACTTTATTTTTTGGCCGTGTCCAATAAAATAAAAAAAAGCAAACTCGAGTTATTTTTTTTCCTCGAAATTTTTATGAATTTATTTGACCCCCACTTTTTTTGCTAAAATAAAAATAACGTTTTATTTTTTTGCTGTGCGCGGAAAAAAAATGGCCTATATTACACGTGGATAATATGATATGCGAGTCTGGGCAGAGGCTATATAGAAAATGTTGTTATACATAAGTGGCTTATTTGCCCAGGCTGTTAATATTATAGGCTCAGACTACCGAAAAGGGGACGCAGCCAAATAAAGGGCAAACACGTGCAATACGGAAGAAGAAGACTCGCTGAAAAATAAAAAATTTGGCCTATATGGTTCGCATATCAATAAAAGTTCAATCAACTATTATTATACGACCATAATTGGGATGTATAAAAGTAGGTCACAACTCTGATTTCTTATTATAGGAAGGAATGATATTATCATTTATATATTAAAATGTTTATAACCGATGGCAAATCGATATTATAACAAGTCGTAAAAAGACAAAAAAAAAAGATTGAAATTGATGTTCCATTTTATAAAATTTAATATGTGACCCGTATTTATTCTTTTAAACCTGTCATTTATCTGGCCATGTTTTTTCTTTTTGTTTGAAATTTTACGACCAACCAAGTTCTTTAAAGTATACAGCGCATCTTTTCAGCAGAAATGAAAATGAATGGCCAATTTGCCATTTCGGTATACGCAAATACATAAAAGGGTCCGGGCCACTTTTTACGAGCAGGGCAGATACTGTTGTTGTCCCAAAATTTTAACCTTTATCGCCTATTTATTATAGGCCCAATAACCTTGTGAACTATAGCAATAATAAGAAGAAAAAGTTGTTTTTTTTTGCACATTCTAATTGTATTTTTGTGAGACATCGAAAACGACAAAACTATTTACAATTTTTGAAAAAAAAAGTAATCGAAATATAGAGAAATACACACAAATACATTGAATCAAAAAAAAAGAAATGTTTATAATAATAATTATGAGAGTATTATTGTTTTTAATAATAAAATCGAGGAACTTGTGTGTGTTTTATAGCGCAGCAACATTTTTGTTTTCAAGCTAAAAAAGAACATTTTGTTTGTTTTCCACTGGTGGGACGATGGCGATTTGAAGTTTAAGAAAAATGATCTTAAACTTTTTCAGTTGGCAGGTCGTGCAACTTGTACGGTTGGAAAAGACGTGGTGGATTAGCTGGTGGTGATGTCTGAGTAGCTGGTGGTGTGATGGGTGAGCTGACGGAACGATCAGAGCGATCAGAAAAGCTGCTATTGTGTCCGTTAGCTTGTCCTCCCTGGACACTCGAATTGGAGCCGTAAAGTGGTGAAACAGGAGACGGAGTGCGACTGCTGGCTCCTTGGCTCAAAGTGGATGGCGATGTTGGCAGACGAAGTTGAAGGTGAGCCGGTGGAGTTGGCGGCATCTTCAACGACAACGGCTGGACATTGTTGCCAGGACTTCCAGCGCTGGATGGAATCGATGACGGATATTGTCCAGTGGGTAAACGAAGACTGTGCTGTTGCTGTTGAGGACACAGAGGGGATGAAGTGGCTCCTGGGAATCCAAAAACGGGATGATGAGCCGTCGGTGGAGTGTGCGGATGAGGGCGAAGTGGCATAGCTCCATAGGGAGAATAACGATTCATGCCAATAGGTTGCTGGACTTGAGGCATTTGACCGTAACAAGCGGCTGGATTGACTCCTGGCATACCGGGCAACGGGTAAGGATATCCGGCAGCTTGAAGCAAATAAGCGGCAAACATAGGATCGGCTACGGGCCAGGCCAATGACATACGTTGACGTTTGTCCTTCATGCGACGATTTTGGAACCAGACTTTGATTGTAGATTCTTGTAGACCCAATTGAGCGGCCAATTCACAACGTCTAGGACGAGAAACGTAATTCTCTTGAAGGAATTCCTTCTCCAGACGGGCCAATTGTTCACGACTGAATGCAGTGCGATAACGGCGAACGGCTGGACCTTGTCCTTGTTGATTATTGACATCAGATGAAGATGAAGATCCCAAATTGGTTGAATTGGATGAGCCAGCATTGATGTTTGAATGAGATTCTGTTAATTTAAGAGAATTGAAATTTAGTTTTCATTTAAAAATTTAATAGAAAAAAGTTTTAAAAAAATTACCAGTGGCTTTTTCTTGACGAGGAGCTGATGGAGATGTGCAAGATCCATCTTGATTGCTGGACAAGGAGACTGAATCATCCATGTCGAGTTCTTCATCGCTAACCGGAGTTGAATTCATCCGGGCGGCGGCTGCAGCTGCGGCAGCAGCAGCGGCCATAGCTTCGTGATGATGTTGACTCAAATGATGAAAATTAGCGAAATGGTGGAGTTGGTGTCCTTCCATCGGTCTGAACAGTGGCTGCATGATGTTGTTGAGATTGAGTATTCACTTAAAAAAGAAGATTCACAAGAAGTTTTCAAACTCTTTGAAGAGTTAAAAGACAAGGAGGACTTTGAGGAGAAGTGAGAGGTAGAAGAGAGAACAACTGAGTGATGTTGAACGATGGCTCGAGCTGGCCTTTAAATACCCAAAAGATTGCCCAGCCCTTCAAAATGGAGGCTCCTCCTACCGGAGGTCAGTAGTCGATTGGTCCTGACGGCCACTAACAGGCCAATCACTGTCCTTTGCTCCTCCTCTCTCTTTGGCTCCATGACGGTCAAATTACGACCAGCGCACAGCAGAGGGATATAGGAGAGAACTTGATTCCCTTTGACGGCCTATCGTCAACTTAAAGGATGAAATCATTCCAGAGAGTCATCTTTTTTTTTTATTTTCCTCTGTTGTGTGTACATGTTGTCGGTTGGCTCTCTGCATGGTATCATACGATTCGTTGAAAAAAAAAAAAAGATTTTTACGACATGCGCGGCAGCAGTGACATCTTATTGAAGTCTAAGATTTTTTTTGATTGCTTCTTTACTTTTTTCCCATCGTATGAAACTGAGAGAGACATTTCCATATATATACTACAACCGTGCCGTACCGAATTAGACAATCATTTCAACCGTTCCAATTTTCTTATATTCTTTTAAAGAAAGATGAAGGTTCTCACGAATATTCGTCAATATGATGCGCTTCTGGTATTATTTCTGGCCTACATAGCACGGTTATCAGCAACATCGAAAGTAGAGTAGCATATGTTCTTATATGGTGGGAAATTGAACTTTGGCTACTTTATTATTAGGCCTATATGCATCGATCTAATATATAGCTATAGGCCTACTGTTGTTGAGACATATGTTTATGCGCATAATCAAAATGTTGTTCTCTTATTACTTTCAACATATTTTGTTTATAACTAAATTATTCAATCGATTTCAAGCATTACAATCGAATTTGATAAGGAACTACATATCAAAATGTCTATATAACCTTATAAGGTTATAATACGTGAAATATAATAATGCGCATGTCATCACTCCTTATAAAACAACAAAAAATCTAATAACAAAATCGAATAAAGAAAATTCTTAAAAGTCATCATTGAACCCGATGACATCGACTACTACTAACATATCGCTATGTTTTTAAAATATATATATTCAAAAGACGCCAAATCCAGCCAGCAGCAGTCACATGATAAAAATGACGCAACATTTGTCTTATACCTGATGATTAATTCCATCTAAGGTCTCCTGGCGGCTAATATAGCTGACACATTCTAATACAACAATTGAGCGTAACGTGGTGAGTTTCTCTCTATTATATATACACAAAAGGGCCAGCAAAGCATATCAGCAGTGTGCTAAGTGTTGGCCGCCCATCGTCATCATTTCCCGAGAAAATATACCTAGATGCTGTCGGCGACATTTTGTCGAAAAAGGGAAAAGACGTCGTCGTCGTAGTCGACGGGTTTGATGTGGCGAACGGTCGCTAATGAGACAAACCAATAGGTGAGCTGGGCAGGAGCACCACCAGCAGACACTGAATTGCCGACAGTTTAAAACAAACAGGGCGGTATACATTATAGTCATAGCTGTTGGAATTTCTTTTCGATTGCTTGTGTGATATTGTTATATTATCCAGCAGGTTCGAAGAGGTGAGCACACACATCATCGGACGTCTCAAAGGAGAAGAGGCCGCCGTCAAAAAAGAATTTCGGCAACGTGCGAAACGTGACTGGATATGATGGTAGAGCTAGCCGAAATATCATGCATACTACTAATAACCACACCTGTATGCTATTTATATATTTCGAAAAAAGTTTTCATCTTTTGTCTTTTCTCGCTATCACACGCTATTATAGACTCTCTGTATATTTAATTATTTCATATAATTTGATGATGAAAAAATGTTGTATATTATACATTTCAAGTTTTTTTTGTCCGTCAGAAGCCACTTGGAATCGATGCTGACGATCCTGATAATAAAAAATCATATTTCCCGTTTTCGAAAAACAGTTAAATTTGTGTCCTCCTCCTATATAATAACAACAGCAGCTGAGGCTTTTAGCGAAAAAATAAGAAGAACGGATTCGATGATATCTTCGGAATCGGCCCGACACAAGGTTGTAAAATTTATCGAGAAGAAGAAGAAGAGTATTATCAGTGGCTGCTGAAATATGTGTGTAGACGAGGTTTTTTGATAGAGTCGGCGGCAAAGTTGCCGGTCACACTGTGTCCAAACTTTTTGAAAAAAAAAAAAAATCCATCTATAAACACAATACAATATGGGGGCTCAACTTATAATAGCCCTGAGAGCCATCGAAAACTGTGGCCGATATGTATATGGGCCTCTATATATTGGAGAAGAAACAACTGTGACCAGTGTGTATGGGTCAATATTGTCGTCTGCCCGTTCGATATGGTGCCCACTGTTTTGGGGGCAGCCTGGGAAAGAAAACACTGTCCAACTATGGATCTTTTTGCCGACACAAGACCAGCATAGCAGCTATAGCCCCATCATATAAAAATTGTACACGGCTGCTGCTGTTTCGTCTATTAAAATATAAACCCAAGTCGAACTTATGAGGACGATATGGATGCATATATACCGTTTAACAAGAAGGCTCACTACTACTACTACTACTACTACTACTACATTTTATGATTATTATATTTCTTAAAAAGAATATTTATTGGAAAAACTGTTTTAGGCCATCATGGAACATGTCCCCTTTTTGTCGGCATAGCAAGTCGTGGAGAAAGAAGCAGGTTTTCGTCGTCTTCTATATATATCTAAGTCGGCACTAAGTATCGCCGTTTAAAGATCAAAAAGGAAAGCCGAGGACCGAAGTTTTTCCGTGAAGTGCGGCGCGCAGAAAAATTGAAGACAAACTTTTGATTTTTTTTTCCCAGCAGAAGCCTAAAGGGCTCATTATTAGACATGGGACACAGTATAGAAGAAAAAAAAAACTAGGACACTGGGCTAGAGAAATCAAATTGTTGTTGGACTATAGTAGTATAGTAGTATAATTCCCATGTTGGATAGTGCGCTAATCCTTTAGCGCGGCTTTCTTTTCTTCTGATCCGTACCGCGCGCCGAATTTTCACTTATTTCTCCTCATTAAAGATATGACGCCATCTACTGATTTTACTATCCACTTTTGATTCTGTCAAGTGGGCCGACGTCTGCACAACTCTCGTGGGGGAATTGACAGTCGTCGGTGTTTTTTTTTTGGCTTCATTTTGGAACACATTCCACACTTGTCTGATAAAAAATTAAAATGGATTTGTCGTCGGCCAAAGTTGGTTTCATTGGAGCCGGTAATATGGCACAAGCCTTAGGAAAAGGAATGATCTCAGCCGGTAAATACAATTTTCAATATAGATTGGAACGTAAAATATATGTATGTCTATCGTCGATTTTCATCAGTTGTTTTTTTATTATTTTGATGACGTAGGTTTTCTGAAAGCCAATCAGATTTGGGCCAACGCTCCAGATGATGGCACTCTAGATGCTTGGAAAAAATGGGAATGCAATGTCCTCATCAATGACAACAGTAACTGTCGATTGATTGTCTTTTATCGTACACATATTGATTTGTAATCTCTCTTCATCTGACAGCCAAAGTCTTTGAGATTTGTGATATCGTAGTCCTGGCAGTCAAGCCAAACTTGTTTCCAATCATTGTCAGGGAATTGAAGTCATGCAAAGGGCCAGAGAATCAATTGGTTCTGTCAGTCATGAGTGGAATCACTATTGCTGATATTGAAAAAGTATATTTGGAAAAAGTTTTGTGTTTGACAGTCAAATGATATTCAAATGTTTTTCTAAACACAGGGTCTCTACTCTAAAGTATCCAATTTAAAAGCCATCATCAGGGTCATGCCCAACACACCAGCACTTGTGAGTGCCGGTTGTGCAGGTAAACTTATTTTACAATTTTCTTAAAATTCATCGATTTAATTTCTCCCATTACTGCTGCTTAGTGTATTGCCTGAACGAGCATGCATCTTGCAATCATGCCGATGTGACTATGAAGATTTTCGAGAGCGTAGGAATCTGTCACCAAGTACCGGAATCTCAGTTAGATGCCTTCACAGGATTGAGCGGGAGCGGTCCAGCCTATGTAAGTTAAGCGGCGACAATATCTACTTGTAGTAGTAATTTAAAAAAGAGAAGTCGGCATCGTTAAGATGCTCATCAAGACTCGATTTGACGAGGAAAAAGATCCACTTGTCTCATTGTTTTTTTGTCCCGTCTCGACGACGTTTGATACAGGTCTATATGGCCATTGAGGCCCTCTCGGACGGAGCAGTAAAAATGGGAATCCCTCGACCGTTGGCGACCCAATTTGCCGCTCAAATGGTTTATGGATCGGCCAAAATGGTTCTCGATACCAAGCGTCATCCCGGCTCATTGAGAGATGACGGTACTTATATTAGAGACATATGACTCGTCCGTGCTTTATTTTCCATATCTTTTTTCCCTCATCTCATTTCCCCAATATATAAAAATTTGTGTTTTATCAAAAAGTGTGCTCGCCTGGAGGGACGACTATTGCTGGCGTCCATGCCCTTGAAAGAGCTGGATTCAGGTACGCTATGGTTCATATTTATATATCGGACGGTCTCCAGACCTTGTTAATACGCTTATCTCAAAAGACACTAGAAGTCGTTTTCATGACTGTGTTTCTTCTCTCTCTATGTCTAGGAGCGCATTGATGGATGCCGTCGAGGCGGCGACAAAACGGGCTCAAGAACAAAGCGCTCACAAATAGAAGAGGGAAATTATTGGCTGCTGTCTACTCTCAGCATATCAACACGGTTGTGATTATTAAACACTCAAAAAATCAAAAAAATTTAGAGAGAACTTTTTATCGATGGAAATCGAATCTTCTTATTATAGAAATTACAACAATAAACAAATTGCCGTTTACGAATCTTTTTGTATATTTATATTGGAACAACACACAATTAGTTTTTTTTTGTTGAAATCATTAAGCCATTTGTTTTGTTTAATAGTAAAGTGATGGAACAAATTTTTAGTAATATGATTATATAATTAAAGAGATGGTTTTCTCTAAACAATACACCGTTGGCAATCAAAACATTGCATCACACTCTTTTCGTGGGAAAGAGTGAATATTTAAGGAGACGACAAAATAGATTCTTCCATCACACACATGCGAGCACAGATAATTAGACATTTTAAAAAAAAAGAATAGTAATTTTTTGTTTTTATTGTTTTACAAATAATCGTAATCTTTCTTTTCACTACTATAAATTTGATAAAAATAAATCCTCGAGAAATATCAAACGGACGACATCGCCGTTAATTATCCTCCTAAAAAGTAAGAAACGCATTACAAAGTGAATTCAATACATTTCAACTAGAACTTCGTCTTACCTGAGTGTTGATTGGAGCTAAAATCGATATAGGTGTCAGCGATGGATCGTTGACTTCATGGACTAAAAGTAGAGGCAAATGACTTGCAACTGTTTGTCGTTCTTCGGAATCCTGAAAGCAATTTCATTTGAATTAAAAATAAATTGAATTCAATCGTCAATAGCTTGTCAGCAAATACCTGATTATCTTCACTTGTGACCACAGCAACATCATTCTCCTCTTCTGCTGGAGCTGCGGTGCTAAACACGGGCAACGGAACAACAGGAATATCGGATCCATCTTCTGGTATTAGAGAGATTGGTAGGATGGGCGTTTGGTGACAATCCAAAATGTTAATTGGCTCGTCTTCGACAATACTCGAAGTGTCACTGATTGCCAGGGTGTCGTCACCTGGAGCTGGCGTCAGATCGTGAAAGAATAAAGACGCCGCATCACTCGGATCTGGAACATTCCAAACGGAAAACACGGAAGAAGGGACAAAATTTGACGATGACGATCCTGATTCATCAGAAACTTTTTTCGTAGTAATGGAGGTGGTATCATCAATCGTCGATTGCACAGCAAGAATTTGCTCTTCGGGAACATCAGCAGTCGAATTGGTTAAAGATACTTGTTCGGATTCTAATGAATTCTCTTGTCTTGGCGGTTCAGGATCAGATGCAAATTGTTCCGATGGAACAGACTCCAATGAAATCGGTTCTTGTACCAATTCCGGCACTTCCACTTCTGGAATTTGGATTGCCGTCAAAGAAGAATCTTCTACAAAGGGTACGGCCGGAATTCTAGCGATTGGAGTCTTGGATCGAGTGATTTCTTGACGCAAACCCGGAAGAAAAACGTCAATGCGATCGCAAGTCATGTTCCACAATTGCGTTTTCATGTGAAGAGCTTGAGGTGGGGACATGTTCGATGTTTTATTCGACATTTGATCCAGTTCGTCGGCGTTCGATCCAAATACACCGGCCGTTTCCATGACCAGCAACAAGTTCTTCATCATTTCAGGTACGGCTTCGGCCAGCAAGTCGTTGTATTCTACGTGCATGTACTTGTCCATAAAGTCCAACAACGTCAGCCACAGAGCAGTGAACGTTGGCAGTTGAATAAGCGGCCCCAAGTGCTGGAGAAACACTTTCGAAAGGACAGTAGCGGCCCGGATACGAGTCTCCTCCCAGCTGGAATGATCAGCTTGCATCTGAGCTCGAGTCGTAGCCGAAGAACGTTGAGGCTCCAACAACTTGGCCAGCAAAGGGAAGAGCACCGTGTTGAAACAAGATTCCCATTCGCTTGCCGTCAAACTCTGGAGGTCGTGAACCAAAAGAGATCGTTGCAAATAAGTGATGGCCGTAGTGCGGACCTGTTTACGAGCATCGCAGCAGAGACGAGCAATGCCTTGGAGCAAAGGACACCAGCCACGACACCATAAAGACGGACCTAACTGGAAGCTAGCCTTCTTTTCCCCGTCGAGTAATGCCGATTCCGCTTCGTGGCTTTCCGATGCCCACCACTGGTATATTTGAGCTGCTCTAGTGTGCAGTGTATGCATCAGATCCAGTAATTGAACAGGAACCTAGACCACAAATCGTTACAGAACGTTAAAACCCCACATCCAGTCAAGATTTAATGATTTTGTTTTCCGCGTTACCTGATGATAATTACTGGGTAATTCCTGCACTTCGTTCCATTCTGTCGACTGATCGCTCGTGTGGAACGATTTGGAACGTCTGAAATTATCTTGAGACGCAGGGCGGCCGCCTGGATTTGTTTGCGGTTTATTCGCGGCAGCGGTTCCACCGTTCAAACTGGCTTCAACAAATGTGCGTATGCACTGGACAGCACATTCAAAGTTCTCGGGAGTTATGTGAGCCACATCACGAATGAGGAATGTCAAACTCTCGCAAGATTTGACAAAAGCCAATGGATCATGAGCCAACTGCATACAAAACAAACCATTTCGTTAGTTATCTGCTAAACATTTCTTGTTTCAATCAAAATTCACCAATTTTCGGTCATGGACAATATTATACTCTCTTCCAGGAGCTTGTTTGCCTTTTAAATGTTCAATTTCTCCTTGACGGCCGACGAAAATCCATCCTCCTCCGCCGACTGGAACATTTAGTTCTGGACTAGAGCCGTGTACACCCGAAGCACCAGGAGCTGAAACCGACCGATTGGCTCGACATTCGTACAGCTCCGAATCGGATGTGTATCCACGGTCGATTGAGCCAGACACGTCAGCTTCAGAATTTACAGCAACAGCGGCAGACTCGGTAATGGCTTCCATCGAGACTGAAGGAGCCAATTCACCACCGCGGATTGACGGCGGCTGGGCGCCAGCTCCAACGCATTCCAACAAAGTAAAGAGCACGCGCCAATCACCGGTCGTGTGAACATTGGCGGCTCCAGTTTTCAGTAATTCGTGAAGACCATAAGAAACTTGTCGAGACACTTTTGATAAAACCTGTAAAATTATTTCTTTTGCTTAACCGGTTTCTTTAAAGTTTGAAATTTATCGATTCAATCGTCTCACCTGAGGTTTGAGCATTAACAGCATTCTTAGAGACTGAAGTACAATAGGTGCCACATCTTCACGACGCATCAATCGACCAGTCAACAAAAGGAGAGCAACGATGGAGCGTTCGAGAATGAAAATTCGATCAGACGCAGCAGCTCCCATCACCAAACTATTTTTCAAGAAAATGATATTGAAGTTAATAAAGAAGATGATAAATAATAGAAAGACAAGGATTCACCTGTAAATGTGATCACGAACTGGATTCCATATGCAAGTGACTCGATCGCGATTTTGGACGGTGATGCGGATGATCAATTCAAGAACAAAGATAATTCCAAATTCATCCGTGCTCGATGAAGCCACATCGTTGGACGCAATTAAAACTGTAAAATTTAGAATTAACACTCAGCTCAGCATTTCAGATCATCTAAATTGTTACCTTTGATGAAATCTTGAAGGGCGTTTGTCTGTAGAAACTTCGAGTCCGAAATCAATTGTTCGATATTGCACTCCAAAGCGCAAGCTTTGGCACGGCTAAGGGCTTCCTGTTCTTCGGCAGAACCGGCCCTTCCACCTGACGATCCCTCAGAGAGAGCGATGTAAGAATAGATGGAGCTAAACAATCCCGAAGTCTCCGATCGAAGTGGTATGTCCTCTCCCAGGAGTTTCACTTTAGTGTTGGGATCAAAAGGATCTTCGGCCTCGACCAGCTCATCCGGCAGCACGCGCATTCTGTAAAACTGCATAATGCAATCGACCAGAGGCTTCCAACCATCTCGTAAGATATCGCCATGACGTTGCACAAGATGGAATACTGTGGATGTGGCCACTTGGGCTTTGCGGTTCTGTCCAAAAGCGACGGCCTTTTTGAAACAAAAAAGGAAAAGAGATCAAATGTTTGGTTAATCAAATTCTATAACAACTGATTCCTCCCTAAAGTATTCACCTGGATGGGTGGATGGTCGCCACTGGGGAGTAGACAAGAGAACTTGATCATCGTCTGGACAATATGGTCAAAGACATCGCTGCGGCCAAAGTGAGCCGCCACTGTCGACATTTTCCTGATGGCTTGCAAAACCCATTCGACGATGCCGCTACCTTCAGGCTGGGCTTTGTCCAACAGACAGCTTAGAGCCGCCATTGTGGGTGACCAAGACAAGGTGAACAGGTCGCGATCAAAGAGTCCATTGGGAGCGTGAATATAGCGTCCGTCTTTGGTGGCCCCGCGCCGCAACAACACTTTCCACAGGTAGTTGTCCTTGACCAATCCCGTTTGCTCAGCCGGCATGACAATCTCTTCGCTGCGAATAGCTTGGTAAATCTCTTCAAGCATCGTGGAATCGAAATCCAGGCCGCCATTGACTTTAGTCAAATTTCGCTTAAATTCATCCACCGTCATGGGAATGTTTTGCCTCTTGACGTTGGTGTTGTGCTGGTCGACGTTGAGCATGATGACGGCATAGGCTAGCGTGAAAGCTGCGTCAGCGTTGAAAAATGGAGCGTCGTTACATTTGAACCAATGATCAGCGAATTGTTCCATCAAAAGAGAAATCAGTGGTGCTTCTCCGGGGAGACGGAAAGCTTCCAGATAATATCTCAGAGCTTCATCGATACGAATGCCGTGGAAATCGAAAGAACGGGCGAAAGCTTCGAGTATGTTCAAATTTTTTTCGGTTACTGATGTACTCTCCAATCATTTTCTTCTCAAGTCGTGAACATTCTCGGAGTAGAGCGGCTACCTGCGTCGGATCTAATGGGTCGGCCAAAAGCCCATTCTCCTGGAGAAATTGAATTCCTTTGGCGGGCTTGCTGTTGAATTGCTCAGCACCTGCAATCAACAGCTTCTTTTTATGGCGGACTGAAGAGAGTTGCTCCTCCGAGGGCACGTCTGCGGCCGGCTCAACTAAACGGCTTTTTCGAGCAGCTGGCGGCATGGGAAAAGACGACTGGTGCTCCAGTTGACCGTTACCTTTGCCATTCCCCTGTCATTTACAATTCCAATAATGAGGAGACCAACTTTACACATATAAATAACTGATAAACTTTTTTATTCTTACCTGGGTGAGGCAATGAGCCTCGATCGAATCCACGACAATAAGCAACGCTTCCAACGATAGTAAATGAATTGTATAGATCCCACCGGCCGCTACTGGAGAAACATTTTTTGACAGATGTTTGATGAGCTCCTGAAACAAATCCGATGTATGGCAATCACAATCGTAATTCAAGTAGAGCTCTGTCACTAAACCTGTATTTAAAAAAAATAAGGAAAATGAAGGTTTTTCCAAAAAATGAATTTTTTATTAATTTCAGATTTACCTGGAACGCGACAAAGTTGTGAAATGGCTTCAAGAGCGACTAGTCGCCGCTCGTAAGCTACTTTTGGTGATTCGTGAGCCACAATCTCCATTAGCTTCAATAGATAAGTTTCCAGCTGGAATTTAAGTCGTGTTCGTGCCGATTCAAATAGCAAGAAACAGAGGCGACAAGCAGCAGCTACGACTGATAATCGCTCGGAATTCAGTAAAGAAAAGAGTGACCGGCACGTTTCGTCTTGGATCAGAGTTTGAAGCGATGGCACGGCGGCAATCACGTCCGCTGCTGTCTCCACGGCTATGGTGAGCAGCCTAAGGCCGACATGAATCATGGCCTCGCTATTCTGCCTCTCCAAAGGATTGATGAGGCTCACTAGAAAGCGCAGCAACTCCCGGACGCAAGGCAATCCGTAGGGCACATGGGTGCGGCCTCCGGACTCCTGCTCAGTCGATTCCGATGAAATGAAACGGACACCCTGTGCATTGATGTAATCTTGAGCTGCAGCGTCAATTAATTGAGAAGATGATTCTTCTGGTACCACGGAAACCGTCACGACGGGCATTTCCGCATCCAATGAAGATGAACGATCAATCGACTGGCAAGTTGTTTCGGCGTTTAAATCCAAGTTGGCTGCTGTATTTTCATCGGTTGAATTTGGCATGGGAAATGATTCGGTGCTCTCTTTGGTTGTAGGCGTATCAACGCAGGGACTAGACGGCGTTTCGACTGTTAGTCCACTTTTAGACGTTCCATTGGAATGAACGGCTAATGTTTTTGGTCTCGGCTTAGGTGATCTAGATTTCTTTTTATTCCTTGAAGGATCATAGGCAGCCGTTCTCATTTTTAACTTCTGGAATTAGATGAAGCCAGTCAAATCAAAGCACCCAAATAAAAATAGAAATGCAATTACTTTGTAATTCACGGATCCTTTGATTTCTTGTAGAGGAAACTGCGGAACTCGTTCGTAAAGTAATCGCACCATTTCGCTCAGAGAATGTTCAGCCGATTTTCTCAAGAGTTCTGAAATAATAGACAAATGACGCAATACGTATTAATAATGACGCAATGGCATTTAGTGAAAGTTGAATTACGAACCACTTAGACGTGTTTCGAAACAGATTCGGAAACAGCTTTGCATGATTTCACAAACACTCTCATTAGAGAGCAAAATCCCAGCAGGGTGAAGAACCAACATTCTCAAAACCTGAAATAAATACAGAATTTTATGGTTACACATTTTTGAAAATCTGAGTAAACCAGGAGTTCCTTACATGTAAAATTTTCATTAGAACAACTTCATCACTACCACTGTCAGTTCCAACAAATCTTGCATGTGTCACAGCATCAGCTAGACTTTCAACTACATTGGCAGCTGATTCTTGGGCTGGGTCTGAATTAGGTCAGTTAAAGAAAGATAAGTTATAAGCATATGATTTTAAAAGGTGTATGCAATAGAATATTACCAATTAATCCATAGGACAGAAACTTGAAGACTGCAGACAAGGCTAGCTCAGTGACAGGCCCAGATGTGTCCTCAGATCGAATCACCTCAAGAAATGGACCTAAAAGTCATTCATGTAATTAGTTTCTTTCACACATTGCAATTGTATGTATATTACCAAGCACTGTCAACAAATCTAATTCAGCTAGTGATGAGACTTGATTAAGTTGTTCTTTTAGCTGATTTAAATTTTTGATCAAGACATCCTGCTCCTCCTCCTGTTAATCAGAATATTTGGTAGACAAACTTGATATTTTATTTGGTTACAGAATAAAGAAGACTTAACATTTAATAATTTAAAGGCATGCAGGTCAAATGTGTGTTCTTTCAACACACTGTGACACAGTTTGACATATTACCTGATAGATTTGGGAAGACCATTTGAATGGCCTTCTCATAGAATTAAGCAGGATGGATAGTTCTCCCTGAATTACATGGAGACCATTAGAGGATAATTCCTCCACTAAAATTTGCGCCATTTCGGCGTTATAATCAATATTTTCCTGTGCAGTGCACAGTGCTTTTTCCAATATTCACACACACTAAACGAAATTATTTTTTTCGTCGGTTACGAGGAGCCACATCACTCTTAAACAGCTGATCGGGTCGCTTCTAAACAGTTGATAAATTCAGCTGTCAAACTCTTCAGGCGTTTGTTTAGGTCTTTAGGGAAAACAAGTTGTTCTCGCAGATATTTTTTAGCAACATTCCAACATTCCCCCGCGAATGGGATGAATAGTGCTATATTGTCGCTATTTTAAATTCCAGACTATGTGGAAACGTTTGAAGTTAATTTGTGGCAGTCTCTTCTGTGTTTCTTATTGAGCATCGCGGAATCTTACGAGAAGAAAATGAAAACTAAACTAAATATCTACCACGAAAAACAGTCAAGACAATTGTGCGCTTTGCACACTTTGAATAATCTTTTTCAAAAGTCGGATACTTTCACCAAAGCATTATTAGATGATTTGTGCCTCCAGCTCACACCAAATTCTTGGATCAATCCTCACCGTTCTATTTTTGGCCTAGGAAACTATGATGTCAATGTTGTCATGGCAGCTGTACAACTTATGGATTGTGAGATGGTGTGGTGGGACAAGCGAAGAAAAATAACTCCACATGATATCAACAGTGCTGTTGGATTGATACTAAATCTACCAAGCCCAAGCAAAGTTGGTGGCTTGCTCTTCCCATTTAAAACAAAACATTGGCTTGCAATAAGACAGTTTGACTCAGTTTACTACAATCTTGATTCAAAATTACAATCACCAGAGACCATTGGAGATGTTCAGCAGCTTATAGAACATTTGACAAGACACCTGAATGAAGATGATTGTGAACTCTTTCTTGTTAATTCTACAAAGCCATGTACACTTGCAGTTGCTGAACAGATGTAATATACAATCTATAACCATTCTGAATCATTTTCTCATAGTGTTGTTCAAGACAAATTGCAGCGGTTGCTGATTGTTGGTTCCAAGTAGGTATTGCAGGGGTGATCCTTCAAGCATAAGGTGACCATCTTCATCTTGTGTGATAATTATTTGAGCAGAGTCCATCAGGTTGCTGTTATTGCTAGCGTCACCTGAACGAGAACTATCCTCTTCAACAATTTCAAGAAAACTTGTCGCTTCCGCTCCTGCAACTATTTCGAATCCGCCATCGGGAAGAGGACGCACAAAATGAACTTGTTCGTTTTCTAGAATTAAAAATTCAATTCTTTTTAGAATCTTGGTGAGAATTGCAGGCATTTTTAAACTAGAGATTCCATGACGAAATTTTACTTACCTAAGTCTGAAGTTAATCCATATGAATTTACGATTTCATTCTTAAGTGAGGGCATTTCAATTACGTTCTCCTGGCGACATGGAGTTTCAATTGAATCCAATACTTTCTGGTCTACATCAATCGACTCGATGCGTACAACTAGTTGGCCGTCTTCATCCATGTGCTGCGATACTGTTGCCACCACTGCAACCTGAACACAGAAATAATTTTTAAAGAAATAAAATTAAAAAAAAAAACATTTGATATATTACCTTGACTTGACTTGGTTTGCAGGAAGGATCAACTTGGGCTGACTTTTGGGCAGATTCGGCTAAATCTTCAGACGTTGCGGATATCAATAACTAATTCAAAATTCACAGCATTTTTCCATTAGAAAGAAACAAACTAATGTTGGAAATTATAGGGTCATAAATACCTGTTTGTTATTGGGAAGATCAAAGATTTTCACCAAAGATGGGGTTCCATCTATGGATTTGAGCAGAGCAAATGCAGTCTGGTTTGTATTTCTTGCTTCAAACATACTAGGAGTTTGAATTGAATCAATCAACAATCCCGCTGTACTTCCGTTTTCATTCTTGGATTGGACTGCTTTTGAACTTGATTTGTTAACACCGGATGATTTAGTTGTGACTGATCCGGATGCTAATGCTACCTATTAAAAAAACAAAACAAAAAAAAAACATAATAAGCATTAATCACATTTTTCGGTAATGCCCTGCAATTGTATTTTTTATTACTTGAACTGGCTTTCGGTTTGAAGGGGGAACACGAATTCTATTACGACTGGAAGAAGATCTAGGTTTTATTAAATTGTGCAATTGCTCTTCGTGTAATGTCAGAAGTGTTTTCTTGGGAAATTTGTCATCGCACAATTTGCAGGAAAACTTGCCAGATTGGGCTGTCGATCCTTCTGCCAGACTTGCCTGACCGTGAAGTTTCATCTTGTGTACAACCAAGTTTGACATTTGATTGAAACCCCGACCGCAGATTTCACATCGATAAGGCTTGAGAATATACAAAGATTACTTCTGTTATTGTTACTCCAAATAACTTAATTTATTCACTTCATTACTCGTTCGTTAGAATGAGAGAATAGATGATTCTTCAAGTTGCCTTTTTGGTGGAATCCTTTGCCACATACATGGCACTTATGTGGTTTATCGTCAAAGTGTGTCCGTCGGTGAGAAATTAATGTTGAAACTCGGTTAAATGTTTTCTGGCAAACTTCACAGACATAAGGTCGGGCGTCAGAGTGTATGGCGCGATGCTGCGACAGCGTACTCATCTATGGAATTAAATAATTTTAGAGATCCTTTAAGAAGATAGAAAAGTTAAATTTTGAAAATGCACCTGACGGAATGCTTTATCGCACACGTCGCATACAAACTTCCTTTCGTCAGTATGTGTCGGAAGGTGTCGCATAAGAGTGTACTGATGACGGAAATCCTTGGCACCTTAACAAACGTAAAAAATCAAAATCAAAATTCAAATCACATAGTGAAGAAAAAATTAATTACATACATATTCCACATTCCCAAAGTTTTAATATTCGTCCTTCAATTTTCACATATTTAACCAAGTGTAGTTTCTCCCTTGGATCTATTAAAATATCTTCATTGGCACTCTGGTTTCGGAGTTCCTCCAATTCTTCTTGACATGAAACAATCTGTGAATAGGAAAAAAGATTAAAATTGCTTGTTTAATTAAGTTTTGAAAGATGGTTAATACATGATATCTAAGAAGGTCTTGTCCTTTTCTTTTGGCTTTCTGTTGTGAATAGTTTGGTGAAGAAAATTCATTGTCGGCAGCTTCTTCTAACAAATGATTTTCCTTTAATAAATAATTATTTTCTAATTGGTGATTTTCAAATACCTGCAGCAGCATCAATCCTTTCCATATCTTCTTGATTGACACATACCAGTTCAGCATCCTGTAATACTTCTCCTTCTTCTAATTCTTGATTGAGGACCTCCGATGAGGACTCCATATCATAATCTTCTGGCATAGTTTCCTCTGAAAATGAATCTACACCAAGAAATTCTGGCGAGGTTTAAAGACAAACAACATTGTAACATTTTTATGCGATTGAACTGAGCGGTTAGTTGACACAAAACAAAAGACAGTCTGGTAAAACAGATGAAAAACACTTGCTAATTTAAGAAGTGGAATGAAAGACATTTCACAAGCAGACAAGAAAGAAAGATTCCCACTCATAAATTAATTAATATAAAAATAAATAGATTACCATTTGATGATTTGTTACTCATTTTTCCCCATAATCTTACTCAAAACCATGTGTTTTTTCTAATAGTTTTTCGTTTTCTGATGCATACGTTGATAGAGATGGCGGTCACAACCGACAGCGCCATCTATTTAAGAAAAAATAGAGAGCATTTATAGCGCAGTATTTGATTTACATCTATTCGAAGGTTTGTATTATATTTCAGAGACAACTGTAGGCAGCGTACGTACGCCGCAAGGTACCCGAAGGGATTGGAATTTAAATTAACTTTAATTTTACCAATAAATATAAAGTTACGACAAATATGCAGGCATCCGTTATTGGGGTTGCAAGGTTCCCGTTGGAATATAAAAAAAATTAATTAATATCTCAAAGTTTTAAGTAAATATATATGCAGCTTATCTAACTCCGTGCGATTAATTAATGACTCAAAGTTTTTAGTAATATATATGTAGCTAATAATACAAACACCCGTGCGACTTTGGTGCTGCAGGGCTGGAGCCCCGCCGCCCCACGCCACACGGGGACGGGTCTTAATTTATCTAAAGCTCATATTCTCAAAATATCCATTCAGATATTGAAATCCTGAATCAATATTGAATGAGATATTAGAATCCTGATTTAAAATTGAATGCGATATTGAAATACGCCTCGTGGCGGGGCAATCCGCAAACTGTTGAATTATATAAGCCCCGTCACCCTATGTCGTAATAAATGTTTAATTTGCAGTGACGGTAGAAATTAGGTTTGGTGGAATTGTGCCCATAACTAGGCCTAGTTATCAGCCTAGAGATAAAACTATAGGCAGTAACTTTATAAATGATTGGATTTCTCGTTTAATCCTATCCTATTTCAAGTAACGTTTACTTAAAATATTATTTATCCCTGCCATCTGTGTTATCGTCTGTTTATTCCTACCATCTGTGTTATCGTCTGCTATAACAGCTACTGAAATTCTGTCAAAAAGTAGCAATTTCTCCGTCTGATCAAACGCCTGAATAGATTTCAGCCAAATTTTTAGAAAAGATGTAAAATATCCTCAGCTACGTAGTGGAGTTATTAAAATGTAATAAAAATGTTGATTACAATCAATAATTGCAAAAAACTAGTGCAGCCATCTATGTAGTGTCACGATAACTGCAAAAAGCCATCTGTGTAGTGTTACGAGAACTGAGGGTGCCCATGTAAACCATACGGCAAACGACACTTTGACCAGTAACCCTTCGGGTAATTTAATTTTTCTACATTTTTCTCTTTCCACTAAATAAACTTTATTTTGGCAAAAGGCTGAAAGCAAATAAGCAATCCCGCATGGACATTTTAAATCGAAATTTAAAATATTAAATAACAGTAGCCCTAAAATAGACCAAACAATTGTGTTTTATTGCAGAGAAAATGCACATTTACAGAATAAGAAAAATTCCACTATCATTTCAATAAACACGGAATCAGGGAATAATTAATTTATGCTACGCACCAGTTTTTGGTTGAAAGCGTCATAATTCAGTGTTTTGCTTAGCTTCTGATTCGGCTGAGTCTATATGTAAAAATAAATAAATAATAAAATCAGTGACTTGACTATTGAACAATCTGAGCGCCATTAAGAGGATTTCCAGAATTAGGGTCTTCGGTGTTAATTGAATACTCCGAAAGAGAAATGTAGGCAGCGACACAAACGCCGACCAGAGCAGCTAAAATGGTGCTGCTCTGGAAAATGATGCAGGTGGATAAGCACATCCCCAAATATGTTAAATAGCGAAGGCTGGATCCCTGCCAACTCTGCGTCCAACTTTTAGGACCTTTACCACAAAGCAATTCAAAATGTAAGCAAGAATGAAATTGAATGTAGGAAAAAGTGGATTGAAAGTGATTTAAGCAAAGTGTAAACCAAGGAATCCAGCCATGCAGAAAAAAAATCCAAAGAAATAGCGTAAAGAGAACTAATAAAATTCCCTTGATTGATGGAGAGTAGGAAATGATAGGAAAAGATTGTTCACGTATATTACCTCTACAAACGCCTTCCTTGAGTTCGTATTTTTCAACACATTCGATACAATTGTCAGGGCCGTCGGCGACACAGCCTTTACATGCTTTATCACAGTCTATTCAATAAAACATTTATATAAAATTATCTTTTAGACATTCAACGTATTTGAATATACTTATGCAAGTGTGTGATCCTGGGCTGTTGACGCAAAAACTGTTTTCATTACAAGCGGTCTTGTTAGTCAAGCATTCATCTATGTCACTGCATCCTTGTTCGGTATCCATGAACCATCCGTCATTGCAGGCCAGGCAACCTTTCGGCCCGGCTTGTGTGCAAACATCTTTGCATGAACGATGGCAAGCAGAGCAAAGAACTTTCTTGTCGTCTCTATAAGAATCGTAAAATCCACTAGCGCACTGCTGACAAAGTTCACCACTGTAGCCTGTATCACATACACATTTTCCATTGCCTTTTCTGGTTCCAGAGCCCTGAAATAAAATGTATTTTCATCAGGACTAAAGGCTAATGAATTTGTATAAAACTGTGTAAATAGAAACCTTGCATTTCCCATTAGAGCTGCATTCCATTTCAGGTGATGAACCTGGACAAGGCTGGCATTCTGGGCCATAATGATGGTCTGGACAACAGACTTTGAGGTTCTTGATGCAAAGCCAATGATGAAGATCACCATGCAATTTCTGATGGTTGAGAAACCAATCTTCTATCAGTGATTCATGAGCTTCAACCAAGTTGTGACACTGTAAATTATAAACAAATATAATTTACCAACAAGTTTGAAAAATATGGTTTAACCATTAATATACTTGGTCTTCTCCTTTAGAAACATCTGAGCACAATTTCTCCTGAATTTCAACTAGACGAACTTCACTGTTGGAATAGCTTCTCAGCTTTTTTTCCTCCCAATCAGCATCACCCCCTTCAAACTTTCCCCTTGATGTTCTCTCCATTCCCTGTGTACAGTAATACATGTTTTAATAATTTTAGTCTAGGGGTAATTTCTAGATAAACATAACTTGCCTTTTTGAAAGATTCAACCAAGGATTTGCAGGCTTGGCATGGAGGTAAGATGTGTGCTTTGTTACGTGTTAAATTGTGATTTGGTGGGTCAAGAGCTAAGCAGAAGCTCAGTGTAAAAGTTACATATAATGCAAACATCCAAAACCTGCTGCAAAAGAATCATCATTGTAACAATCAGACTAAAAAGTAACTTGAAAGCAGCAGATGATAGTTACCTCTGAATGAAATGTTGTTGGTACATTTTGAGCGAAACACGACTAACGAATACACGGTATTCAATTTTAATAAACGCACGGTCACCGAGTGTTTAAAGAGAGTCTCGAAATGAAGACTCGATGTAAAAAGATACGACAACTTGAATGACAACACGTCGTCAGTACTGTCAGACACTCTGAGCTATCTGATTGGTCTGCTAAACAGTGACGTCATACGTATTGATCGCCACCTAGGATTTTTTAAATTTTACATCATCTGACATAAAAAAAACACAACACGAATTTAAACATTTTTATTGCGAAAACAGCCAGCTAGTGAATTTGATTTTGTAAAGAAACAGCCGAAATATATGGTTAAATTTTTAACAGTAATGAGGGGCAGGAAACAATGAACGGTCTCAATTCTAACTTCCAGTTTGATGGATGGTGCATGTTGAAGAATAGGAACCACAGGTGGATCGCGCTTCACGACGGGATGAAGAGGTTATTACAAAGTTCACCTCTTGTCCATTTCCTTCCCATAACCCATCCAAGAGTATCCCAAGTCACCCTCATTGTATCGCCAATGTATACTGGTTGGGGCCCAATCCAAACCTAAGGTTTTAATTGCCAGTACACTGACGCCTCAGCGAACAGGACTACCGGACCCTGACCAGACCGCAAATGAAATTGAAATAATAAGTTATGTTGTCAGTTCCACCCCTAGTTTCAGGCTCAAATTTCCCACCATCGTCCATCTTTTTGAAAATCTCTTCAAAATGAAATACAAAAGTTCAACTTTCTTATTTAAATGGTAATACTTTTTAAACCGTCCCTCTTCGATTTGATCAAATGTCTTTAAAGATGAGTGTAAGGGACACGGAAGTTGCCTATTAACAAAGCCCGACCAAAAGTACGCAACTACTGTAATGAAATAATAATGCGTTGAATTTCGTGCATGCGCAAACACGGACTCGTGTTGCTAATGCCATTCCGGGGACTAGCGGAATAGGGAACTTTCTACAATAACCGACCAGAGATCTGTGACTTTTTTTAAAATTGAACTTTGAATTTCTTCCATGACTCTGCCTTCTCTGGTGCATTGCATGTTGTAACTCAATTCCAAATTTACCGGTACTATTTTTAAATTAAATGCTATTTTGACTGTATGAAACTCCCCTTCTAAAAGTAAAATAATGTCAACAATAACTATGTTTTTCTGGTAGAAACCTACGGAAAGCCGTATGAGCTCATTAACTATTCTGCGTTCTTAATCAGACTTGATGCAAAACTCAATATAATACGTAAGTAGATAGGCCCTGTTGTTCAAGTACCAAGCACTAAATCATTTCCCGCTAAGCGGAACTTTCAATCGGGTAAAACAAAATTAAAGCGCTCAGAAAGAAGGTCCACCAAGCGAGTGCATTATTTTTGAATAACGTAAACCGAATGAAAACTTCTACTGGGTAGCCTACAGACACATCCAATTTTTTTTTTAATTTTCTTAAAATATTACTTAAAAAACGAAATGGGTACCAAATAGAACATTTCGTTCTATAAAATAGCGTTTGAAAACAAACCATTCGGGAGAAACCACGAACCACTAAAAACGTTAATTCCTTGTTTAGTAAAAAAATGTCTATAGTGATTCTTTTTTTTCATTTCTTCTCACAACTCGGATTTTTTTGGATAATGGATTGAGAAAAGAGACTAAATGATAAAAGGTGGGTTCTGGCAGGTGAAGCTGGTGTCAGCATTGTACGTTATCCTATGTGCAATTTAAGTGTTGGGTTTGTCAGGATGGGATGAAGAAAACCAAAACTATGAAGAGAAGGTTGGATTGAGTTGGATAAAACAAAGCAAAATAAAGGAATCGAGGACACTCATTTTCAATCAAATAATTAAAAAAAAAACGTAAATTTGTTTCGCCTCTCTTGTTTTGGTCCGACATCACGTACGCACTGCATTCGAATGCGATGGGAAGAAAAAATGAACATTTGAATTAAAAAAAGGAGAAACAGGAACGGCAAGTAAACCAATTCCCAGTGAATCTCAATTAAGTTGATACAAGATTGAAATGTGGCGTCATTATAAAGCATTCCATGATTTCGTCATACCATCCACTCACACACACTGATACATTATACAAAAGACACGATTATTTCAGAGATAGATAGAATGAAATAGATGAAAAGAGAACATGTTTCACGCCGCCGCCGCCCCCGCACAAATAAATCAACAGTATGTACAACAGAAGATGGGCGAGGGGACATATGTCGCGAGGAGGAGAAGAAAACATGGTTGCATAACGTTACTGTTCATTAACATAAAGAGTGTCGGTGTGACGGACAGAGGCCCCTTCCAATAAAACGAGCTTCATTTTTTTTTTACTCCCAAAGGGAAACCTTATGTGCACCTCTTACGGGCATTTTGATGGACAAACAATTTAACGCTTTTTACGTGTGTGTGTTGTTTTTTTAAGAGATGAGGGAGACAAATAGAAGACTACTTGAGATAAGCTTTATACAACAGAGGGGATCGTATAGTTCCTTTCTCTTCTTTTAGTAGGAACAGTAAATCCCGTAGATTTACGCGCTTAACACGCGGTCGTAAAGGCACCTAAAACAAGAGTAAATAGTAGGAATTGTAAATAAACTCGCGAAATTTGATTGTTACCTGGTTGTAAGAGCCGGTAGTACCAGCCAGGTCGAGTTTGGGCTTTTTCCTTATACCAATAGCTTGCAAGGCCGTCATATTGGCCTCGCGCTGTCTCAATTCCTCCATTTCCGCTCGTTGCATCTGGCAATTGATATTTATTAGCATTTCAGAATTTGATAAAAAAGAAAATTGCATACCTCTTTTGCTTTTGCTTTCAATTTTGCCTGTTCAGGATCTTCAGCTTTCGAACGCGATTTTGCTGCTTTAAGGAGCATTTCGCGTTGAATTTCACTGTGCCTTCGCCGCTCCAACTTATCCAGTTCTTCGAGGAATTTAAGCTGACCTTTGACATCCTGTTGAACTTCGTAACGAGCATCCGTTTTGACAACTTCCATTCGATGCTCGGCGGTGACGGCAAGTTTTTCCAATATCGTTTTCAATCGTTCTTGAGTGGCATGAGATATAAGCGAAACTACTTCCGGACTGGGATCTCCTAAACCGTTCCTTGAGGCTAAAAATAATAATAATAAGTGATTGGTCTATTGACAATAAAAAAACAAATGTAAAATACCAATTTGTTGGATTCTCCTCTGCAAGGGACCAGTGAAAAGGAAATTTTCATCTTTGCAGGATCGTATTTGAGTACCAATCATATCAGTAGAGCCAAGAATACGTTGTGATTCTTCTGCCAAGTTGACACCACCCATGGCCGCCACATCGTTAATGTCGTTGTCCGCTAGACCAGCTAGAGACGAACCAAACGTGAAAGCTTTCTTCTCCTTCGATGCGTCTTTAGGCCCAGTAGATGCAGCTAAGGGATTGATACCACCCTTGATGGCACCCGGACCAACAGAAACTGTTGCCGCCGAAGTCGTCGGTTTCGTTGCCGTGCTAGACGTCGGAGCCGCAGACGTCGATGCTACCGTGACCAATGGAGTGGGACCAGACGTCATGGTCGTCGACGCTGATGTCACTCCTCCCACTTGTGGCAGGTGGATGGTGAAAGCGATAGGCGCTGGGGTGTCGGAGGTAACAGAAGGCTCCGTCTTGATAGCCGAAACAGCCGTCATTGTAGTAGACGCAGCGGCCGCCGCTGTCGTCGCAGTCACTCTGGGTGCCTGTTGGGCTGCTTTAGCCTTTGGAGTGGCTTTATTAGCGGCTGGTCTTGGTGGTCGTGGAGTGGGTAGAACTCCAGCAGAGGCCCCAACCATCGTAGGCGTTTGGAGTCGAACCTGTCCACCCATTGGCCGTACCGTTTGTACTTGCGTAGGTCCGGCGTTCACCCGGTTGACAACACTCTGCTGTTGAGGATGTTGTTGTATGACCATGGGCTGTGGAGCGTTGACCGTAGATAAGGCTGGTGGTCGGATTCCATCAATATGTAACTCTCGTAAAGCTAGGGATTGTCTCAAGTAGGGCAAGCTTTTCTGTTAAATCAAAATAAACCAGAAGAAGTTTAATAAAAGAGAAAGCAACACAAATATTAAGTATAACTCCACAATACCTTGAGAAATGGAATGAGACAAGGCTGAGGTGAGGAGTTGAGTTCTCTTTGGAGCTTCGTTGTAAACTCCTCTGGTTCAACCTTGGCATCAACTAAACCCTGAATGAGCATTTGAACGTTAGTGGCCACCGATTCCGGTTGTTCACTCGCTAGACGTAGCAAAGTGGACAAAAAGTTTTTGCATTTCACTTTGGCCGTGTCAGGTGTCATCTGTAAATGAATAAAAAAAAAGTTTTTATAAACTTCTTATTCAAATATTGAACAATTCGTTGTGTATTCACCTGTCCAGAATTACTAGCTGGATTCGATGCTGGGGCTCCTGCGGGAGCCTGAGTGCTCGTAGCGCTAACAGGCACACTCCCACCAACAGGTGCCGCAGTGGTGGCAGGCACAGGTTGGATAGTTGTGGACACGGGGACTTGCAAACGATAGGTGGCCCCAACGTTTTGATTCATCGTAGGCATAGCGTTCGAAGTGGTTGTTAATTGTTGTACATTTTGTTGCTGTTGCTGTTGTTGTTGTGGTTGTTGCTGCTGCTGCTGTTGTTGAGCAACATTTTGCAACGCGGGAATGCTTGAGGTGACAACTTGTGACCCAACTGACGTGCCAGCTACAGGCCCTGGGCCGACACGTAAGAGTTGATACTGTCCTGTTTCGGTTTTGACGAGCAAGTGACCCTGAGCTCCCGCAGCCTGGAAACCCTTTAAATTAGATAATCAATCAGCACGAGGATTTATATTATTAATCGATACGTTACTTGTAAGGCTTGTAAAGTAATTCCCATTTGTCCAGGCCGGGCACCAACCATCTGTTGAGGTGCCAACATCACACGAGGAGCAAGCGTCCGATGAGTTGGATTGTTCAAGGCGGCCATATTTTGTAGATTTTGTACGTTTTGCGGCCTCATAGCATTCATGTTTACCACTTGCACACCCGCAGGAAGAATTCCTGTCCCCGCACTATTTATCACGGTCGTCTGCTGCTGTTGTTGAACCACTTGGGTTCCTGGTCTTAACACTTGAGATGAATTCAGGGTGACTGTTCCATTGGTACCCAGCACAGTTTGATGTTGTTGTTGCTGATGATGCTGTTGTTGTCCCATCACTGTTGTCGAAGCTACTGTTGGGTTAACTTTAGCTGGAATGATCATCGTAGGTTGTTGAGAAGTAGCTGTTGATGCTACCATCTTCTGTTGTTGCTGATGAATCACCAGACCTGACATTGTTGTTATTACGTTCCCTGAGCTTGTGGCCACTGTGCCATTTGGTAGACCAATAGCACCTCCTGCAAATTGTTGGATGTTGACCATACCTATAGGAACGATAAAAAGAATAATCAGTGCTCAGCTCATAACTCAAGCACAATGCAGTTTCGTTCATGAAAAATATAACTATTCGTGTTACCACTGGGATTGCCATTGGGAAGTATTGAATGGACGGTGGTAGTGTTGGGTAACTGAATAGAAGAGACTGAAGAAGGAACCGTTGACAGCGCCGATCCGATCGGAACTGATGCTGCTGGCGCGCAAGTTGTTGTTGCGTGCAGGCTACTACCGTTTCCCGCGAATGTTGCCGTTGTGGTGGCAGCGGACGGGGTATTGGCAGGCTGTAGCGGTGGAGGAACCGACGAGGTAGAGCTTGTCGTAAAAGCCAAGCCGCCGCCTTGTGTGTTATTACTAGCACCAACATTTGCATTACTCAACTGGCTCTCGAGTGATCCAACTAACGCGGACACAGCGTCGGCATCCGCTGACGGGTTCGAGATTAAATCGTCCAGGAAGCTAGACGCCATTTTCTGCTCCGAACCCGGTTCCCAAACTGACTGTAAGCAGCTCATTTCCCAACCTCTGCCCTAGCGGCAAAACGTTGAAACGTGTCACTCCTCCCCTAGCATCGCAAAACCACCTAGCGGTCGTTTTTAAAACCCTTTGTTGTTTGTTTGATTTTTCTACTCTTTTATTTGATAACAGTGTACCCAATATGTCACAGTACAAATGCTCT
This sequence comes from Daphnia galeata, assembly GCA_030770115.1. NCBI lineage: Eukaryota > Metazoa > Arthropoda > Branchiopoda > Diplostraca > Daphniidae > Daphnia > Daphnia galeata. The sequence goes on from CM061114.1 coordinate 9,470,161, forward strand.
AAAGGGTATCATATTAATGAAATATAATAGCATGTTATCTCAGACGTATTGGGCTATTATCACTTTATATTTCTCTACAGGATAATAAACTCAGTCAAAATGATCGCTGTCATCGTCACTAGTCTTGGCGGTTGGTTTCTGAAAGAAAGTCTTCTCAAGGAACTGACAAGCCTCAACCAAATTTGGATAAGATCTTACGATGGATGCTAATCGATTGTCGGGCAAGGGTGTGGTTAACAAAGTAAACACATGGCCAAAGACGACCGCATCCAGTTCCGTGCATCTAATGACGAGGGAGAAAAAGTTAGCATTCGTTTTGTTCTAATCGATTGTACCAATTTAAATACCTATCATTAAAAAAATAGAGGTGGTTGCCAAGTCGTTCACTTAGCGCATTGCAGCAATGATCAACATCTTCATAAACCTACAGAAAGCAGTCTATAGTTTAAAAAATGTAAAAGATTATTTACACAGAACAAATTACCTCATCAAGAGTTTTGGTAATCCAACCAAGAGCAGTCAATTTCTTTGTTACTTGTTTTTGTTTTCTCCAAGTTAGCAAAGTATTTAAAGGCCAAGAATAGACAGAGCCATAACGAGGACCAGTTACTTCATTCAAAACAGTTTCATCACACCAACTGATATACAACTAAGTAGAAGCAAACACTGTTCATCAATTGCATATTAAACAATGGTACCCAGTTTAATACCTCTGCATTTCCCAGTATATTGTTTGCTAAAGACATGTAAGCTCTCATATCTGCTTTTTGAGCAGCATCTAGATGATCAGTAAGATTGATACCCTACAAAAAAAAAGAACTGTGTCATGAAAAAGAGAGAAGAGAAAATATTGAAAATACCTTGTTGGCCACAAAACTGACTACAGGATCAAGATCAGCCACTACAAAGGCACCACATTTTATGAAAGGCAATTTTCCAGATGGAGACATGTGCTCAGCATTGCTTCTCATTTCCACCTTACAACGTGTAGGACCTAATTAAATCAGTTACTGAAGATTTAATGAGTTAGAATTTTCTAACTTACCTGAAAATCTAATCCACACATTCGTAGGAAAACTTGGACAGCCAACGAATTGGCTTGATCTTGCAAAAGAATTTGTTCAACTTCATAGGGTTGATAAAGTTTGACGTCAGACGGCCAAGGTTCCAAAGCTATTAAGAATTAAAATAAATAAAATCACAGAAAGTCAACGTGGAGTTGGATGTGAAATTTTGAAATTAATTCACCTCCAAGCTCAAATGAAATGGAGTCTGTTAATAGAACTGATGGCATGTTGTAATGATTTAAACTTTAGCAGGAAAAAAAGAAAACCGCCACTACATTAGACAACATCAATAAAGACTATTTTTCCATTATAGTTCGTCTGCTTCGATTTTTTTTCAGAGTTGCCGAGAGTTGCGAGAAAATGATTTTTCTACCTACAGAGGGCAGCTAGAGTGCTAGAAGACATACGAGCGGAGGGTCATGAAGTACAGACTCTTGTACTTCATGGGAGAGTACTCAGAGTAGCCTACTATAGTAAGTATACCACACCGAGCCATAGAACCATAGAACTTCTTTCTTCCTGAAAAAAAAATGCGCTTAATCATTTCAAATTAAAAATCACAAAATGAATTTGCCATTTCTGTGGAAGTACTCATGAAGATGCAAACTTATGAACACTGTAATATATTGAATAGTCTATAGCAATCCATCTGAACGATAAGTCGATAACCAGTAATTTTACTTTCTGATCGTCTACGCCCTTCTACAGAATGTATTTCTACGAAATCTTCCAATCTGCCAGTCATTCTGCGAATATCGCCAGCACACGTCACCGTACCCCACTTAAGATTCCAAACGTTCTTCTTTAGCTGCTCGGTCATAATTGAGCAACAGGAAAAAAGTAGTCCGAAAATGCGGGTGTCTTTGTTGTGATTTTAATCGATGCTCATTAAAAATTCACTGTTCAAGTAACTTGTTTCAATGGTGCCGATAGTGGTCTGAACGCGTCAGTCGAAATTAGTCTTTCAAAAAAAGTTTGCCGCCCTTTCATAGTGAAACTTGAAGCTAAATTTAGCTTACAAATAAGGCAAAAGACATTAAGGGATTTGCAGATTGACGGGAGAACGTCTGCGGGAGTGCTGCCGACTTTTCCACGTGACAATGACGAAGATCACCGTTGAGTTAGTACACATCTTAAGTTTTTATTTAAAAAAAAATATATACAGCCATTTATAGTCGTAAGGTGAATTGAAAATTCAAGGAATCACGCTGCTGGTAGTACCATCACGCTGACGTCCTTGTGTCAACAGACCTTGTCAGCATCGCAGCCCAGACGAGACCAAACCTTTTTCGGAGAAGAGCCGTATTTTTGACGTTTCAATATTTATCATCCGTCTTGTATTTTATTCGGGACAATATTCATCATCCGTGTGTATTATGCGCGCACTACGCTTTCGTGCAATGAAAAAAGTAACGGGACTTGACCAAATCTCTCGATTGAATTCAACGACAATGCCAACAAATTATTTCTCTTTACACAAGCAATGCTCTCAACGCAAGATGGCGTTGGACAACTTGTAAATAACGTATGCAGACAGCGCCACGTTGTCGTCCAAGTAACAAGAAACTGCTAGATGCAAAATATTATACAGTAAAGAAATTGATCCGAGTATGTTCTGTGTTTATTCAAGATATTCTCAACTTGCCATACAACAAACTCATTGAAAACAACTATCTCCAATTCAGAATCCTTATGAATGACTCAGTTGTTGTTGTTGATGTAAAGTACCGTTATCTACATATTTCCAACATTTCAGATAACACATTTTTTTCATGTGATCAAAATATATGAAAAAACAATTACACGGTACCAGACGTTAAATATTTGTCATGTTTTCAATTCGAGTGATATCTGAGATATCGTTTTTTTCGTCCGCTAGTGGCGCTAGTAGTCATGCGCTCTCTCTTCAGTCAAGTCCATCTTGTTTCTTTTCACCGAATGGTGCAACGAATTTGGATGGGAAAAACCAAAAAATATCGATGCCTTCCACTCCTACTGCTACCGCGTCAAGAGAACTACGTAGTTCGTTCAACAACAACCCTTAGTCTGCCCCATTCTTCTCTATGCTAACCTCCTCACGCCCTTATATAATCGCCCCTTTCGTCTGCCGCCCACTACCAACACCGACGCCAACTTCAATGAATGGGAGCCACCCACCCACTACCACCTCTCCTACACACAGACGTCTGTGAGTCGCAGAAAATTGTGACCTTGGTTCCTTTACTCCCTTTTTCAGCACGCATACTCACGATAGATGAGGAGGTTCACAAGCGAGTGACTTTTTAGCTTCTCTCTCTCTTTTTCGGTTCCCCCGGCTGTTTGTGTGCTGCTGCTGCAATTGTGTGACGCAATCTGAAAATTGTACCACGTATAATTCACGGGAACGTATCTGCTACGCCACCCACTCGATTTTCTAGTTGCTGCTATTCGGCCATAGATTTTGGATCGAAAACAATCGTCGTGAGTGTTTTTTCTCTCGATGTGTGTGTGTGTGCACACTTGCACTTTTGAATGGCTTCTTTTTCCGGACTGATTGACGGCCGGATTTTATTTTCGTATTGGTGTTGTGCTGAACGTTAAAGTGCTGTGCCAGTTCCGGAAGCCCTAACACGGTCACTGCTGCGTCGTGCAAAGACGCACATTTTTAACAGATTGTATTTTGTGTTTGCCAAACACATACATATATACTACCAAGTTTTTCCTTGAGAAGGCAGCACAAGTGTTTTTCAGTTGCTGCAGCTACTCGTGCCATTCTAGTCTACTCATCTGGTCTGCATTTGTGCTCGCAGTGACAGCAGCTTTGGATTTAAACATGTGCAGCTTTTCTTCAGCTTCATTGGATTTCAATTGCTGAGAATGATGTTGCCCCACGATGTTACAGATCATGCAGAAGCCAGGAGACCTGATTCCACTGAGCCCTATAGGCCAGGAGGGATTCTACTCTTTGGCTATCTACGAAAGCTCAAGGTGAACCATCTTTCTCTTCCTATAAAACCACATTTTTTTTTCTTTTCTTTTTGCTCATGGCTGTTTATTAATTCTTTTATCTTTTGGACTTGACAGCGTATGAAGAAAAAATACTTCATCCTCACAGCTGACAGTGAAAGTAATCCTGCTCGTTTGGAATATTTTGATTCAGAGAAGAAATGGAAGAATGGTCAGACAGCTAAAAGGTATAAGCTAATTTTTATGTTTTTATCAAACACAACTTTGGTAATCATTGTTTTTTTAACTTTTATTTTCAGGTCAATTGTTGTCAAGTCATGCTTCAATATTAACAGGAAGACTGATTGCAAACACAAGTTTGCTGTGGCCATCTACACCAATGAAGATTGCTTCCCGATTGCCTTTGATTCAGAGGAAGAACTACTCAAGTGGTTCATCACCCTACTTCAAATTCATTTGGCTGACAAGATTTCAGAGGGGGAAGAGCTCAAACCTATTTACGGTAAGGAAATCTTGTTCATCAGCTTGAGCCTCACAATATGTGCACACACAGCATTGAGACATATATCTGATCCAATCAAGTCTACAAATAACCTGCTTGACCATAAAGGTTCTGGGGGTCCAATACTTGGTAAAGAAGAATCTTGTGGGGTTTTATAATTAGCTTTTCTTTTCTAGTCACGAGGAAGAGAGGGACCTTACGACCGACACGGTTGGAATGTTTTGTTTGCCCACAGCGACACGCGATTTGATGCAGCACCAAATAGTTGTGTCAGACTCGTTAGGGTCGTTGGGAAAAACAACAAAAAGCTTCCAAGCCCAGGGATATAAATAGTGGCATGAATTTCCGAGAATGCCTGAATGAAAACAATCAACGCTTAAGACTATTTTTAGCCGACAATAGTAGTCGATTTAGTGTACCGAGACCAAAACTTCCTTTGCTTTCTTCTTGCTCGATGGATAATTAAAGTTATTTATCTATTTATTTTTTACTCCCAACAGAGCATGTGTGGCAGGTGACTGTGCAGCGGAAGGAGTTGGGCAGCCGGAAAAACATTGTGGGTCCTTATCGCCTTTGCCTGAACACCACCACAAGGGTCTTGACTCTATTCAAGATGCCCCTAAGTCTTCCGCTGGAATTATGGGAGTTTCCAGTCATGACCATCCGTCGATGTGGCCACAACAATTGTGTTTTTTTCATGGAAATGGGTCGTGGAACGATGACGGGCGCAGGTGAACTCTTTATGGAACTCGAAGAAGCAGCGGTTGCTCAAAATGTGCACGTAGCCGTCATGGATGCCATGAGAAATTCTGCCAGAGAAGATCTCGGACCGAGGCCAAGGACGAGATCGTCCTCGGCTAACGAGCAAAATCGCCCGTCTTTGCAGCACTCCTGGAATCCCCCAGCTCCATCCGTCGTTCCAGTTTCGACAACTGCAGGACTGATCCGGAATCGAGCGGACAGCGTGCCTTCTAGGTCGAGAACGACCAGTGAAAACGCTACTGCTGTTACTCCCACGCATGACAGCCGGCCATCTTCTGTTATCTACGCCCACGAAGGAATTTCAACGTCACCTCCGATGACCGTCAAGTCAATCCCTAATTCGTTTTCCATGGACGATATGGAGGCTCCTTTACATCCGGTCAACAATTATATCCGTAGCCGCCTCAGTCACACGGCCACACCAGAAAACAGTTTACCAAAAGAGTCGACGATCCTGGAAGAGGACAGGAATGACGCATATTTGATGATGTCACACGTTGATCAGCCTCCATCGACCTCAGATTACTTATGCATGACGCCCAGAGGTCCATTATCTTCTTCGCCAAGTGCTCCATCCGTTTCTACAATGATTGGGAGCTCACGAACTCTATCCAATACTTCAATCCGAGGCGGATATAAGAACAGGGTTACGCCCGTGCCGTCGGGCGCACCGCCTATAAAACCACCGCTTCACCCGCAGAATCCTTACATGGATATGTCGAGTCCGGTGACGACATCGTCTTGGGCGTCACCTCCTGCAAGTGCTCATGATGGCTATCTCCCTATGTACCCATCCGGAAGTGCTCCCGGATCGGTTGGAACGCGATCTGGAACTCATACCCGATCCAGCAGTTTCTGTGATGAACCTCCGGAAAGTTACGTGCCCATGGCACCGCAAAGTGTAGCCAGTTCTGTGACGTCACGAGATGAAGAAGGTGGCTCTTACATGGATATGCAATATCGACGAAGTGTTCCAAGAGAAGCTCATCATCTTCGAGGTCGACTTAGTCCTGCTAGCGGTAGTTCGCTAGCCAGTTCTTTTACCTCAGGACACCACCCGCCGGTCGGTTCCAAGAATATCACCTGGAAAAGGTGTCTTCGTTTTTAACTCCATCGGAAGACGACGATTCTTTATCATCGTTGAGTTGCAGACAATCCAGAGCCTATTCAGTTGGTTCCAGACCGGAAATCAGAGGTAGAAAAATGGCGATCGTAAATCACGACCAGGTGCCTACTGCTGTGCCCGCTGCTCCACCACCGTCAGCATGTACCGGTTACACAACCACTGTCCATACAGCTTTAGCCAATCAGGACGCCAGGGTGAGGGCTTACTCAGTGGGAAGTCGAGTGACGCCTGGAAATAGCAAATTATCCGCTTCGAGCAATGGATCGTCTTCATCAGTTAGTTCATCCCGCCATGAACTAGAACCGGCGGCTAATGCTAATCACCATAGTCCAACTCATGGCCATCAGCAGCAACCGGACGAAAGTCAACGAAAGAAATCATTGAGCGTACCCTATTTAGGTACTTCAACGCCAGCTGGATCTGTAGCGAACATCCCCTACGCCGGATCGAATCCTACTGGAACTTTCTTCCGCACGTTGTTGAGTCAACAGCAAACGGCCGTTCAACGAGAAAATAATCTAATGGAAATAGAATTTGCCCGGGCTTTGAGTGGTCTTAATGTTAGCTCTGACAGTTTCTTAGGAATCGACCAGGTCGATTGCGCTGCTTCCTCTTCCTATACCGGACAATTTGGATCGTCAGATAGTGTGGGTCGTTCCTCTGTCGCCTCTACGAATTCCAGCACAGCCGGTGCATGCGGTCGGCCACGATCGGCTTCTAATCAGTCTCGCCCGTCTTTCGGTTCTAATCGGAGTATTGTCAGCGGGAAACCGAAATTAGATTCCTTCCGATCTAGGGAAGGTAGGCTGCGACTGGAACGGTTGGAAAGTGTTCCGCAAGGACGCGATCAGGATTACATTGAATACGGAGAGAGTCGACAACATCTCAGAGGAGTTGAATCACCGGATGTCAGTGGTCCAAAAACCGTCAACAAGGCAGAACATGATCAAGACAGCGCTGACGAATATGTCGAATTGGCACACCCCAATGGTAGATTAAGTAACGTACGATTGTCGGTCTCGGAATCAGAACAAGTTAGCAGAGTCGTCTCTCCCGGAAGTGATTACATGTCCATGGACGGATCTATGAACAAAATGGTGGCTTCTATGAGTACTGTACTCTGTCAACTTGGCCAAGATCCTTCGTCCAGCTACATTGACATGAACTACAACAGTAAGAGAACTCCATCTCATCCGGGTTCTGTATCTGATGACTTTACCTACTTACCGATGGATTATACGCCCAGATCTTCCAGGAATCCATCAAGGCAATCATCTCAGGTAATTCAGTTGTCCCCGTTTTCTTTTTTGATCACGGTTGTAACTTTCTATTTTTTTTCGGTGGGATTTGATTCTCTAGGCTGATTTGATTTTAGCACTTGGAGCAGTGTCGCCCTCTATGAGAGGTTCGCAAACTCCTCGTTCAGAGTCTGCTCGGCATTCACGGACAGAGGAAAGCCTACAAGAACAGCATTACATGGAAATGACGTTCGATAATCCTTCAGAATCGTCCCTTCGCGCCGATAAGTCAGTCCGTTCTCGCATTCCCAGTCCATACGATGGATCGCAGACGGACTCTGAAACTCAAACCGTCGTGTCTGCCAAGGGCAGCAGTAAAAAATCGGCCTTTTTATCCAACCTTTTCGGTCGCAAGTCCTTCAGTGCTGGTAAATCGGCAACTTCTCCGACCGCTGTGACACCTGCAGACAGCGGGAGTTTACCTAGGTCGTCTAGAAGTATGCCACCGAGTCCTTTTTCGTCTCTGAAACGGCCTAGCAAGTCGAGCAAGTCACGGCGTACCACAACAGCAGGGTCGATCGCTCAATCACTTTCACCCGTTTCGCCGGATGTGGATTTGTCTTCGGCCTTGTTGTTCCATCAGCGTAGTCAGAGTATGCGGTCGCATTCGATTGGCCACTCGCGTAGCAGCTTGCATAGCCCTTTGACTCCGCCCAGTCCGTCTGCGGATTTTTCAATGATCCATCCGCAATTTTCGCCTCCGTCGCCGTCCGTGGCTCTTACGTCCAAACCGGGCAGTTCACAGCCAATCAGCATTTCACTTCAAAGACAAACCTACACTCCGCGGGGCTCTCCTCATACGGGAATCCCAGCATTGAATTTGAGCCGGATTGCCACTGATACGGACGAATATGTTCTCCATCATACGAGATATTCTGCCAGTCCTAGCCGACTTATGCCTATGCCCACTTTATCACCTCTACCGGAGGTTTTGCTCAACACGGCAACTCTCTCCATGGCTGAGAAAGCGGGTAGCCGGAATTCAACCGCAGGAAAAATCAACGATGGTTATATGAACATGGATTATGGAGCCAGCAAATCGTCGGCCGCAAACATCCAACCCCCTAAGTTCACCTTTGAGGAGTTGCCTGGTTCTGGTGAGGTTACACCAACGATGCCTAGCACTCCATCAAGAGCTGAGACCAGCTTACCTGTTCGAATACCTTTAAAATCCAACGAAGATAAAGAGAATTCCGTCGTCTCGCAGCCACCTATTTTCTTGGTAGATACTGAGACATTAGTCTCGTCATCTGGCAATGGAACGTCATCTGCAGCTACACCTACCAACTCCATTCCAAGCAAACAGAGAGCTAATAGTTTGGAGAAAATTGTTTGCGCTTTGGAAAAGGCTATTATTGGACCAAAACGACACAGTAGTGGTGATAAACCCAAACGATCTGGGGGTACACTGATTCATAGGTAAATTTTATTTCAAACCTAAAATGTGCGGATTGTTATTGATTTGTTTTGTTTTTTGAAATTTCAGGTCAAACAGTTATCAGCCTTCGTCTGCCAGTCGCGTTATTATTGCGGGTAGTAAACCAGCATCACTCTTTCCACTATTGACAGACATCCCGGCTGGGAAAGTGATGTCTATTTCAACTAAGGAAAGCCAAAATGGCAAGAATACGAAATCTTTACCTGGCCAGCAGGCCACAACCTCAACCAGCCGGACGTCCTCTTCTTCGTTGGTCAGTTTAGGAGAAGATTCGATTGCTGGTGAACTGCAAGCCGTCAACTGGAACAGTGCGACGACATTCATACCGTTGACTGTCGGACAGAGTCCCACTACTCTGCCATCCAAATCGCCGTCTCCGTCGCTTCTTTCTCGCCCAACTTCAGTGCAAAGCGAACGAGCTATTCATTATGCTCAATTGGATCTGACTCAATCGACTGGAAACCAGCGATCGACGCCAAAAGATGATTTCCTCGACGAAGTTCCCAAAAGTCCGCGCATTCCAAGACCGACTTCAGCTTCCACGGTCTTTGGCGCTGACGTTACTACCACTTACGCTCAAATCGATTTTAAAAAGAGCGAAGGAATCAAAACAAGCAATCCGTGAATGGAAATGCAAAATAATGGAATGCAAAACAGCAACATCGAAATGGACGTTTCGAGTAAGTTTTAATCTACGATGGACTGTCTAGGGATCGCGGTTTCGCGGCAAGGCTATTAACATAAGAAATTTGATTGTTCAAATTAGTTCAAATTAGCGCGTGATCGATTAAAATCAATAATCAATCGTAAATGAACGTTATCGATTAATGATCTGGAACATTTCAACAGAAAATTGTAATCAAATTAGAAATGAATCGCAAACGCACTGTATCAAGATATTATTTTAACGCAAAATACCTAATCGATCGTAATAGCAATACCAATCAAAATTGCTTATCGTTTACATACATTTTTGAATAGAAGAAAATACGAAACTTTGGCTGTCGAACCTGTAATATCGCAATGTAATCATCTCTGGATCTATCTTATGTGACAGGTAAAATTAACATTTTTTTTCTTTTTGTAGGTTTTCTCCCGAATCGTCCTAGTTGTCAAAAGAGGGCAGACTCAAAACCAGCCTCGGCCATCATCAACCGACCACAATTTTTTGTTTGTTAATTTTCAACAATCCTTCGGCTTTTTTTGCCCTTTGATTTCTTTCGTCGCTTTTGTTTCGTTCTTTAGTTTTCTTTCTTTTTTTATCCAGAGACTCACACAAACCCACAAACCCAGATTTAGCTCTTATCTTCTTCCAGTAATCGACTAGTCCTCGATTTTGTGCATCCAGTAACTACTTCTCTGTAGCTTGTTTTTTAACCCGAGATACGTACGTATACATAGGGCAATGGCTAACCAAACGCTTTTATAAAATGTACCTATACAGTATAGCTATGTAGAATTGTGGTGTACATGTCTGAAGATCCGTCTTCTTCTCTTAAATTTTTTTTTTGTTTTTGAATTATCGGGGAAAAGAGTAGTTTTTAATTTTTTGTGTGGAGTTTTTTTGTGTGCGTTTCTTTGTACATGGCAAAATGGACAGAGATTAAAAAATCCAAGTCCTTCATATTTTAATACAACTATTGTGAATTTGTTTCGTTTGTTTTAAAAACACTTTGTATCAAAATAACCCATGTCATAAACTGTCTAGTTTTCTTATCGGATTGTTTGAGTTTTAATCCGGTGGATTTTCATTTTCGAGTCGCTCAAATACACGCACCAATGTTTATTGATACAAAATATTTTTAAGAGCTTTGAAAAATACCTCTGTGTCACGCACTAATGGGCGAAGACATCCGTCTCAGTCCTGTGAGCAGCTCAAGTCTTCTGGACTGGAAAATGCCTGAATTTCTTTTTTCTTTTTTTTTTTTCGGTCGGATACACTTTCATTTTTGTTGAAGGCAAAATGTGAAGAATTCTCGTCGTCTTTCCCCCCCCCCCCCTGTAAACACCAAAAAAAGACATACCACAAAAATGAATCTGGCAACGTCAGGCCAACTTGAAAAAATATAAAAAAGAAAAACGAAAGAAAATGGCGACCTTCTGGATGATGGTTGAGTGCGAGTCAGATGTCTAATATTTACAACAATTTCGTGCGAGTTTATAAAGTGCCCAATACGATACCAGGTAATTCAGTTAGATCAACTTGAAAATGATTGTTTTCTATTTATTGAGTTCACCACGGCCTACAGTTGCCTGTCATACTAGACGTTTTGAAACATAACAAATGCTCTGCTGTCACTCTTGTATTTATGCTGATCCGGCTCATTGGAGGTCTGGTATTACCATCGACATTTCAGTTGACGGTCTAATTCTATTTTATCTGGATAACGTTGATCCCAACGGATGTGAAAGGTTAGCAACATCTGGGATTGGATTGGTGTCAAGACAGCTACAACGAACCCTTGATTGGCTTCCCATAAACTCAAGAACCACAGCTGATTCAGTTTGTGTTTGTTAGCGTAGTCATATTTACCCTCAAGTTACACGCTCTGCAAAAGTTTCACTTGGTTTTCTCTGCAAAGTGTGACCACTACCTAACAGTCAATCGACCTTCTTGTTTTGTTTCAGGGTGCTGTTGACAGTTTCACCTTTCTGCCTGCAGCCATAATGGAATCGAGATCTTCTTCCTCTGCGAGAATGAGAACCCTAACCTACATGCCTGTGGTGGAAGTCCAGGGTTACAACAGCCACAACAAGCTCCAGGTTAGACTGATTTTTTTTTTCATAAATAGTCTGGGGGTAGTTTTCCTCTGTTTGAGAGTGCATGCAAGTTTGTGAAGCAACTTCTCCACACACCATCAGCTGTATCGCGTGGGTAGAGGCTCGTTCGCCATAAAAGGAAGGACGTGCGTGCGTCGTCACTCCTATTTGAAACGAACCAATGTCTTATCATTGTGAGTAGCGGGCCGTGGTATTTTCACGGGCCATCGAACGCTTCTTTTTCCCTCCTGCCGTTCACGCGTTCATCCCCGCCACTTACAACAGCAGGAGGTATGCCATCAATGATCTTTACTGATATACAAAAGATGTTTCTGTTTCCGCTCTATTCAAAAATAAAAAGGAAGGAAAAAAGACGGAAGGTTCCGGCTGGGAGGCGCCAACGGGAGCATAGTTCCTCTTCTCTCTTGTCTATATTTTTGCTTCTCTCTTTCGGTTATGTTTTCAAAACAAACCGCTTTTGCGTTTCACATGGAAGATGATGGAATTCTTCCTCCATTTTTGTTTGCCGCTATATTCCACAGCTGAGCGATGGATAAACCGGCCAGTATATCGAAGGAAAGCGTCTAGTTAACTCCACATAGTTTTGGTTTCCATATCTTGCAGCAATGTCTGAAGAAAAACCTCCCGACGGATTTTCTGTGATATTTAATTACCTCAAGTGTTGTTTCCGACGCCCGGCCAATAGCGACGTTAGTCCGCCGATATTCCACGCTATATGGCAACCGGTTAGAAAAGAATTCCCCTTGTTGTTCCTTCTTTTGTTGAATTTCATTTTTATTTTTTTTAATTCGGAGAAGGAAAAAAAGAAACCACGTTTTTCGTTTGCTATCAATAAAATGAGACCAAACAAACATGTCCGGTCAATCAAACGCTCAAGGCTAAACGGTAGCGTTTTTTTGTTACCCCGTGTGACGTGTAACAGATTGTTCAGAAAAACGCAATCCGCATTTGTTTTTCAAGAAATGATCTCATTTGAAATTTTTCTAGCCGGTAATTGTCTTTTCGTGATAGTGATGAAGTTTTTTGCGCCTCTTTTCTCTTTGTGCGTGCACATCTTTCTTTTTTTTTCGACTATGGGGAAAGTTACTAACGTCCCGTGACGTTCCTCGATGTACTACACGACGATGTCAGTGTGTATGTATACGCACCTGTGCATCAATATTTTTTTTTCCGCTATTTTTGCAGTTGGTCCGTGTCTTTTCCTTTTCTTTTTGAACGTAACGGGTTTGACTCGTTTTTCTTCTTCTTCTTCATTCGATTGTGGGCTCTGCCGGGGAAACCATCTGGCCTTTCTCTGGGATTCGTTTGACACGAGCTATTCAGCTTACCCACGACGACCATTTGTATATTGTACTGCTGTTCTCTCTACGAGTAGCTCTACTGGTTGTCCACTAGTAGACTTGTACGTTTTTATGTATGTAAAAGACTTTTTCGATCGCACATTCACAACATACGAAAGGTCCGTTGAAAATTAAAATGAACAAAAAAATAATCAACCCTTGAGCAAAGTCCGTTTAACGGTAATTTTTAGATTTTATGAACTCGGTTCTCTTTCGAGAAAAGAAAAATGATGAAAGAATCCTATGGCTTTTTATTATTATTGAACGTTTAGTTTTCAAATCAAACTTATTTTTCTTATTGTTCGCTCAGCTTTTTATTGTGATTCATGGCTGCGTGCGTGCAGTGGCTACACACAACCGTACATTGCCTAGTAGGAAGATCATGTTCTCACCTCCTCTTGGGTTTTTTGTTGTAGGGCAGCCACCTGTCTGAGTTTGTTTGTGTGTATATATAGTATAGTAGTGCTGCTGAGTAAACTTGCGTTATTTGTTGCTTACCATCGGTCAATGATCGAGATTAGGAGGGCAGTAGGGCAAGCACATACAGCTTTCACACGTTTTCTTTTCTTTCCTCTTCTTGGTGGACCAATTTATGGACAGGTTTCTGGTTATGTGGGTGAATTCCTCGTTGGTTGTTTTCATCAACATCTTCACAGCCGCAAAAGCTCTCTCTCTATCTCTCCAGTCTCCACATAAAAAAGTATCAAATCATACCGTTCAAATGCCCGTATCTTTTTATTTTTTTTTTGTGCTCTGCTCTTTTCAAAAAAATAATAATTCGTCTCGTTTTTTTAACTTTGATGATTGCCCACCCCGATGATCGTCTGAAGCGCACGTTTTCTCCTCGCCAAGTTAGACCAAACGGAACACACGGTTTCGGTTGTTTTGTTTCAAAACGAATTTTATCTATTTATTTATTTTGTCTGTTGTTGATGCTTTTTTTTTTTATTTTAACCCGTGAAAAGAAGAAGAAGAGAGAAAAAACTTTTATAATGCGCAACAGCTGGGCGGAGTTTAGTACGTTGATCTCTCCCCTTCCCCCTCTTCTTCTTCACACACACACAACACACAGACTACTACTGTACATACTACCACTACTCGGTCTGGTTGAAGATGTTCCGTCAGTTGCTTCGGGTGTTCCATCCTAGTCACAAGTGTTGCTCCGTCTCTCCCGCGTCTGTTTCTCTCCTATGACTCGAGGCGGATAGAATTTTGGGGGATTTTTTTTATTTTTACATTGTTGTTGTGTGTGTTTGTCGTTCTAACGGAGTGGAATGCCCTGGCGGTGGAGTGGAACCGTTGCGGATGGGTCTGGCCCAACGGCGAGGCTCTGACCTCTCTAATAGGAGACGCTTGCCTCATCCCTTTCAGTTGAAAGAGGAAGGAAATGGGTAAAAACAGTAAAAAACGAAAAGGCACCTGGACGCCGCATCCGATCGATGGAGCGAGTGAAGCGACGGGTCCGCCGGGTTCGGCCAGTCACACAGATGACGACGGATTGTGGGACGAGTCGAGAACGATGATGACTAAAGGAAGGCTACGAAGAGTTGAAGACGATTCATCATTGAAGAGAAAAAAGAAGATGAAAATGAAGAACGGCACCAGCAACAAACAGGCCAGTAATACGCCGGCCTTGCGCCAGCTGCTGGGCGACAGTTTCCCACGTAGGAAACGATCGATGCATTTCAATCATTTGCACAACGACGAGGACGACGACGAAGAGGAACGTTTCGCTGATTTGTCCGATATCGTGGCCACTGATTGGCGTGCCGAAGCCCGGATGCCACCGGAAGGATCGGATTCTTGCATATCGGCGGTGGAAGAAGAAGACGAGGAAATTTACCAATCGAGAAAGTTGGTGATGCGACAGTTAGTGATGAATCAATTGAGTTTGATCCGGCAGCATTTCAATCCGCATCAGGAAGTTGTTGTCGATGACGATCCAATCGATGAGGATGGGGATCGTGAGCTGGACCGTGAAGGTGTTAGCGACGTGGATTCGTGGCAGGAAATGGAAGAACGGTTCGCAGAAATTTACCAGCCCATACCGTATGACGTCGCCATGGATTCGTGGCGTTCCATGACCAAAGAGCAGATGCTCAAGACCGTCACTAGCCGCCGGCTTCGGTCACGCATGAAGTACATGAGCCGGGCCGAGATTCTCAGTCAGATTCAAACGTTAAAATTGGCCCAACATCAAGACACACGGCACAAAAGCAAAAGCCCCGTTTATGAAGATATGTCCGTCACCATTCAACCGCAACCATCTGGAAATAACAGGCAGGCGGCAGCAGGAGCAGCGGCTATAGAAGTCAAGAAAAAGAAGAAAGTCAAAGCAGCCAAACAACCGGAACAACAGCAACAGCAGCTACAACAACAGCAACAACACTCATATCAACCGCCTGTGTATCAAAACACTTCATCATATCATCATGGACTAAGTTTAGCTGACATTTACCAAGCCAAAGTTGAGGCTCGTCGTCAGGAGCTTCATCAAATCAAACAGCAAAAAGCCGCAAATAAAATAGCGGCATTAACAGCAACAACAGCAGCTGGACAAAACGACGTGTATGTGACTCGAGCTCTCGTTCATGCGCCACCTGTGTCGGATGATGATGAAGATAAACAACGGTTCGTGTCGCGGTCCAGCATTCTCAATAAACTCGGCACGCCCAGCACTGCCCAGGAAATCAAATCCAAGACGGAATTGATTGCCCAGTTTTGGCGTCAGAGTGACTACATAACCACAGAGTATAGCCGAAGCTTGGGCGGTGGTGGTGGTCAGCAGCAGCAGCAGACGCAGCAGGGCGTCAAAAACCCTCCAGCTCATTCCTGTTCTTCATCGTCACCTTCGTCGAGTTCATGTCCGTCCGACTGTGACGGATGTTGCGATGGAGGTGACGGCTGTTCCATGTGCTCCTGCTCATCATGTGGCAGTTTCAAAACTGTCAGGTCAATGGAGAAAGCCGTGATTGTGACTCAGCCGGTCAAAATTCACGATCGTCATCACGAACTGGAAGAGAAGAAGAAATCCGAGAAATCCGAATCGGAAAACGAGCACAACAAAACACCCGAACCGGTTCCGCTGAGTTTGGTCAAACAGCGAAAAATGGAGTTTGAACGGCTTCGAGTTCTTGAGGAGCAAGAAAACAGGCTCCAGGAGCTGGTTCGTCACACTCGCTCCGATGCAGGAACTCCAGCCCACCGTAGTTGGTTGGATCTAGCGCAACGGGCCCGCCAGCTGGAAGACAAATGGAACAGCGCGAGACGTTCGGCTTCTTCTGCCGCCCACGCCATCTATGAGCCCGTTCCGGCGTCTCAGTTGCTGTTGAAGAAGGACGACAACAGCAAAAGAAGTAAAAACCCAAACAGGAGCAAGAAACGTTCCAAAGTCATCAAACAGTTGAAAACCCGGATGCGAGAGAATTTAGAGTCAGAGTCACTGGACCCTCGCGTCCGCCAGCGTCGCCATCAGGAACTTCAAGAGCTACTCAGCGACGCCGTTCACGCTGGAACACAAACATTGACCAACATCAACCTGGGACTCATTTACGTCCCGATGGAACGACCAAACGAACCGGGAACGACCAAAGAGCCAACCAAAATAGTTGGACCACCTGGCGGTGGTTTGATGACACTCAAAAGGGATCGATCACATCTCGGCGGGATCGGTAAAGCGGCCAGCGCGACCGAAAAATCATCGGTCGCCGATACAAGTAGATCGACGGACGAGAGTGAAGATCTTTTCGGAAGTATTGACACTTTGATATTCGAGCCGAAAGCGGGAGGATCGTCGACCATCATCAAGGCGGAAGAATTGGAAGAAGTCGAGGAAAGGATCGCCAAACAGTTTGACTATTTAAACGACTATGGCTCTTGTCAGGAAGGAGATTCGAGCGACGATGGAACGAAAGCGAAAACCGATTCAAAAAACGTTCGACGGGCAGCAGTGGCAGCGGTGGCAGCAGCGTCGCCTCCGCGCAACAAGAACAACGTTATCGCAGACCCCGAAACGGGCTTCTGCGCTGCTGCTGCCTCTTGCGACGCCTTTGTCTCTAAATTGAACGGCAAAACGGCTGGTCCGGATTACGACGACATCGACAGTCTGGCCAGCTTCACCAGTGCCAATTTCACGGGCCTCAACAACAACCGAAAAGAGAATGAAGAAATCGGTCGGGTAGATCATAGTTCATCAGCTGCTTCGAAATCTGAAAAGAAATCCGCCGTATCCACGCTGGATAGTGAGCATTACACTAACGTGGACACAGATGCCAGTTGGGATTATTATCCGGACGGAGTTGCTGATGAAGAATCACTCGATTGGTTGAAGCCTAACAACAAAGTAGGCCAACAACAATCCACTTCATTTCTGGCTGTGGGCAATTTACGTAAAAAACCACCAGAATTGCCGCCGGGCGGTGACGAAGAAGCCGATGAGACGGCAAAACTTTTGGAATCTTTGAGAATGGCTGAAGATTTAAACGTTTCTTCTAGCCTACGGTTAATCTTTCCCGACAAGTCTCTGAAACTCTCTCCAGCCGAAGGAAATATTTTCGAGGACGTTGTTGGACAGTCTGAAAATCCGCCGCCGCCGCCAACTGAAAACAACAACAAAAATGGCCAATCGTTGGACATTAGTTTCCGTTCCTTACCGGATTTGGAGCAGATTGATTTGTCAACAGACGAACTATTACCAACAGGACCTGATCCTCCTCTTCCGCCTCCGGCTCTCCGGAAACGGGACACAATGATTCGCGAATTGAAGTTGAGATTGCGCGAAAAATTCCAATGCGTTGGCGATGATCCTTCAACGCCATCTGTCCGTTATTCACCGATTCCATCCATGATGGAAGCCGGAGATACGGGTCGTTTTCCGGAAATCAGCAAGAAAAAGACGAAAGTCATGAGCAAGTTGGAATCCATCTTGTCCAGCTTCAACGCCCTGGCTCAAATGAATGCGGAAGGACGGGTGTATCGAACTGTCAACCAGCCGATTTCGCTTCCGGTGGAATATTACACCAACGACGTGGATTACGAATCGCCCGGCACTTCCGTCAACTCGGAAGAATTCCATTCAACTGGATATCCTCATCATCTCCTTCAGCAGTCGATGGTGTTTCAGAAGATTCACAACAGTATGAGCGAGCCAACCATTTACGATCCATCCCTACCTGATGACATTCCCAATCATTACGCCGATATTCCGCATCCGATGGAACCCATGGATGTCCAATTCCACCATCAACAGAAACTGCTGTCGAGGGCGCTGGAGGATCACTATTTACTCGGGCTGGATCCGAGATTGCGTGATTTTTACGACAACGCTCTTTTCGAACAGCAAATGGAATCGTATTCCAATGAAGCCCTGTACAACATCTCCAATCCGCTGGAAGAAAATTCGCCGTATCAAATCGGACGGAGAAAAGGCATCAAGGATGTCAGAGGTCGCCGGAGGAAGAAGGAACTGAGAAATTCCGGGTCGAAGGAAAAGGATATAGAAGAAGAAGTCATCGATGAGGATCAAGCGATCACTTGGAGTGAAATGGAAAGTCAGCTCTTCTCCGATCAAAAAGCCAATGAACATTTGATGAATGCCGGAGGATTCCATCCACCCAACGCGAATCAATCGCGCATGTCCCCTTACAACGACGAATGGCTCTTTTGGGAGCAATTGAATCATTTGCGATTGAATGAAACCGATCGTCGACGTTGGGAGAAAGAGCGATCCAGGCGGATGCTTTTGTGGATTCATCACACGAGTCAGGGATCGCCGTCTAATGACGTTCCCGGTTCTCAAATCCCGCTTCCTCATTGGTGGCAGGTATTCGATTAAAATATAGAAAAAAAATTACTTGTTGTCACACCGCCTGTCGTTAGATGGCACCAGCATTGCCGTTGTTGACAATTTTATTGACAAACAAAATCGAGCGACCTTTTTTTTTATTATCATCATTCCTCTCGCTCCTTGTAGTTTGCAAACACACATCAATTTGATTCACGCTCATCATCCTCATTTTTTTTTTTACGAATTATTTTATTTCTATTTTATTGTTGATGAAACATCTGGCTCCCTCTCTATATCATCTCTCTATCTCGTCGATCTTTTTCTCCACATATTTTGTTTATTTTTATTTTTTTGGGGGGGTTTTTTATTCAACGCGGTGACGGACTCCTCAACTCGCCCCACTTTGTAGTTTTTCTTGACAGAAACTGTTTGTTGTCCGACATTTCCACGCGTATTTCTGTAGTTGTGTTTGACATCTTTTGTAGTTCGTTCAATTCTCTCTTCTCTTTTAGTTTCTTTTTCATCTGCTGCATCATTTATAATACACACACCAAATTCCAACGACTTTTATTTTTCTGTCGCACTCCTTGACAAGAGAGACTTACTGTACGTTAGCAACTTGCAACTTTCTGTTATATCCACCGAGGTTCTTCCTTATTCTTTTGTATAGTTTTTTTTTGTTTCTTGTGACATTGTATGTTGAAGTAGAGGTGACGAATGTCAAATGCTTCTTTGCGTGCTTGCCCAATGGCAACTGACCATTTTAGGAGATTATCGGTCATGGCGAAATATCTATAAGAAGTTTTGGGACATTTTTTTTTTCTTTTTTTATAAAATAGGAAATATTTTTTGATGGATTTCCTTCGTTTGTTCCTTATAAGAAACAACATCAAACCATTAACTCATCCATCATTTTTTTTTTTAGATATTTTCGTTTCTCTAGTTTAGTTCTCGATTATATATTTCTCTCTCGAGTCAACAATAATTTTGAATGACTATTTTGACGGAAGCTTTTTATTCAGTTGACGACTTCCTGCTCTTTTTTTTTTGTTTCTAGCTCTTATAACGATTGGAATAAAGGTAGGAGAGAGAACGAGAATAAAAAATGTAAACTTTTTTGCGGTTGTGTTCTTCGGTTGGCGATGAATCATCCACCGTCCCTATCCAGCGTTGCGTGTTTTGATGGAACGACCCAGCGATTTATTTACATATCTTTGCTTGGAAGTTGGAACATCGTACGTATCGGATTTGTTTGAGGATCTTGTTGGCAACAACGCGTTGTCTTCACAAAGAACTGTTATAGACGTTCTGAGGTTTATTTATTTATTTATTTTCTTTCTTTTTTTCTGGTTTTGTTTTTCTCGCCGCTGCGCGCATGTCGCGGATGATTCATCCGGCGCGCGGTTGTGTCGGAAGACAAGTTTCATTCTACCATGACTCGATGAACTCCCCAAAAGCCATTACAAGACGGAATTTGGCACGTGGCAACATCCATTTTTTTCTCTCTCTTACAGTGTCTATTTTTTGTTTGTCCATTTCTTTCTCTTGAAAACCGCAAATCGATTTTTGCATTCCATTTTTGGCATCTGCGGCCTCACTGCAAACAGACTCCGCATCCTGATTCGTTCCAAATTACACTGTCGTGTGTGTGTGTGTCTATAAAGGGGCCATCGTGTCTATATTTAATATGCGAACAATTTCTCTCTCTCTCATAACACACAAAAAAAAGATGTGTGTGTTTTTTTGTAAGTGCTAATGTGCAAGAGTTGTTTCATCGTTTTGCTAGTCGACGTGTTTGTGTGTTTTCAGGTCGCTCTTCTCCTGCTTTCTCCCCGCTAACGAATTCGCACAGATTTTTTGGTACCCCATGACGTCATTGACGTTTTTGCTCCTCGGAAGCCTTTTTATTTTTCTCTTCTTCCTCCGCCCACTGCTCACACACTCCACCTGTGCCTTGTCTTTCCCGCAGGCTAAATTTTACCTTAAAAGAAAGACCCTTCTATTCCCCACACACACACACACACACACACACACACACGGACACACACACACAGAGAAACAAATGGGAGAAAAAAAAGGAGAATATGTACAAAAACGGGTTTCCTGGCAGTCTCGTATGTCAGTTGCTTACCTGTTGCCTTACCTGTCGGATCAACCGTCATGTTTCTCTCGTGAGAACGAGAACCCCAAGCTGGAATTTTGTGTGTGTCTGTGTGTGTTTGTGTGTGTATGATGTGTGTAACGACTGTAACGTTGTTTTAAAATAAGAAACAACGACGATCTAGCGAACGGATTTTTTTGTTATTTTTCGGTTGATTTTGAATTCAGCGCTGTTGTTTGATTTTAAGTGTGTAGAAGGGAGGGGGTCATTTATCCTCTGAAAAAACAAACAAACGGACAACGCCCCTGTGTAACAATTGCGACGTCTTCGTTCGTTCGTTCGTTCGTGTAACCCAAAACCGAAACGGACTTAAAAATGGTGCAGTTATCTTGGCTGGCATCTCTTCGGCCACGAGAAGCCATGGAGGTGATATCGTCACTGTTTTTTTTTGTTATTTTAGAAAGAAAAAAAACTCTCTCTTTTTATTTTTTTCACTTCTTGTCCGGCTCTTCTTTTTATTTTTTTTCGCCATAGGGGCGGCGTTCCACTAGCTACTACTACTCTTACAACTTTTAGCTCAAAAAAGAGCTGAGCTCTTATATAAATGCCCGTTTTGTTGTTTGTGCGCTGTGTGCCGTTTGATCATTTGCATTTTGGGAATGACAGTCACTGCCGGCGAGAGAAGAGTCAAGGACGTTAGCAAGAGAGAAATTTTCTCTTCTTCTTCTACTCATCAAATTATTGGGCAATACACAGAGAGAGAGAGAGAGAAATACAGTGGACTGACGATAGGTCACACTGTTGGGGTCCTTCTTCTCTCTTGTGTATTGATCCGTTGGTGAATAACATTAACGCTCTTTTTTTGTGTTTTACCAATATCACGCAGAGTTGATTTAGAAATTGTTATGTCGTTAATCGGCTTTGGTTCGAGAGCTGATGTGTGTGTCCATCTGGCCTCGAACTTTTTCTACTCTCTCAAAAGGCCCGTCCTCCACATAGAAAAAAAAAAAGCTCCTGTAGCTCCTGGGGGACACTTGATTAGTATTCAAGTCCAGCGTGTGTTGGTGGAACTGGCCAACTGTAGAAGAAGAAGAAGTAGTAGTAAGAATTTGAAAAAGGACAAAATGTATTATTGAAATCGAAAACGAGATGGTTCCACCCGAGTGGCTATCTTAACAATTGGAATCAAGGTTTTTGTGTTGTTCTCTCTCTCTCTCTGTCCAATTCCCAAACTTGGTGTAGTTATTCTTTATTCTACACCAGTAGCCGTATAGAGTTGAGACTTTACATTTTATACTTTTATAAAGGAAGATTGTTTTATATTTAATTCCCATCGGATTTCTTCACCGGCGTGCACTGGAGGAGGAAGAAGAGTTTCCGCTTGGTTTCCGTCCCCCCCCCCCCCCCCCCTACCATTTTTTGTCTTCTTCTTCTTCTTCTTCTTCTATATAACCAACCCCTTGACTTGTTTTTTTTTTCTGTTCTCGCTCTCTGCACTTAGTTGGGAGGGTCCCATCTTTTTCCGGACTGGAACACCTGAAATGCGCATTAGACAACAGGTAGTACTACGTACGACTGTAAAATATAATGAACCTCCAAGTTTCTAGATGATGGCTGGGAGAATTAGAGAGAGAAAATATAATCATTTCCTTTTGACTTCTTTTTTCTTTTTTGCGCCGACTGGTCGTCGTCTGTCGTGTCGTTATTCGTCAGGCCATCAAAGGTTTTGCTTTGTCGTGTTCCACATCATTTGAGAGCGAATTTGTTGTCAACCCGTTATATAGTAGTTCTATTCTTTTCTAATGTCAAATAACCGCGTTCACCGACAACGAGTTTCTTTTATGGTCATTCGAATCTCTCCCGCAGCTTCGGTTGAGTTGAACGTTCGAAATCGATCGTTGGAGCGTATCAATTGGCTAAGGAGTTTTGTTTCTGCTTTTTTTTTTTTAAATGGATACAACAGATATGACAAACTCTGTGGATACTGGATAGTTTCTGGCTGCGCTATGGGAATTCATGAATCGTGAATCCGGTCTCCTCTTTTTATTTTTAAAAACTTTTAGATAGCGTATCTACCTACGAGAGGAAGTGGGCAACTTGTTGAACCTCCACTGTGAAAGAGTACTAGAGAGAGAGAATAGAATTTTCAACACAAAAAGAGGAACCTTTTGTTATCTGTGCGTATCGAAACCCAACGAAGAATTTCTGTACGCTGGTAGTAGTTCCGATGGTAATTCCACAGTCCTATCTTTTCATAGTCGGATTCTGTTTTGGTTGTTAGCTATCCTTTTTTTCTTGTTCACAAGAATTTGTTGAGCTCAGCTGGCTGCTATTTCTTTCTATCTCTTTGCTCACTTCCTATGTATGTGCCAATGGCTTGAAATAACAGACACTTTTTTTTTGTTTTTCCTTCTTTTCTTATCATGTCCTTTCTCCAGTAATGGTCTTGTTTACCTTTAGGGATGCATTGTTAGTTACATCTTGTTTGGAATTGCAAACAAAAGAGCAATGGTGTATCGTAAAGTCCAATTTGGCATCATCAGCTGATGACAGCAGACTGCCCCAGACTGATTTATTTCCTCTTTGCCATGTTGTTTTTCCTTCGTGAGTTAGTAGAACTGGAAAGCCCAAGGTTGTTGCAAAGTCACATTTGCTGCTAGACTTTTGTTTTTTTTTAAACGTAGTGAGAGACCTACAACCTAAATAAGGTCACAGCAGGGCCACTATGATTTGTAGGTATATCACACTCGCTATTGTTTGTTACATTGAAAATGCTTCAACAGTGATTCTCAGTACGGGGCTGAGAGTGTGCCTCCTGGCAGTTGGCATAGCTGCATGTAAGAACAAATGATTATAAACTAGTTTTTGTTGCTGTGTGTTTCACTCTCGTATTGAGCAACATTCCTACATCCCATCTTGTGTGTGTGTGTGTGCATATTTATGATGGAGAGTGCAACTCTTACACAGACATTAGGAAGATAGATCTGTAGTGAAAGATAAACCTGTCTTGGTGGAAAGAGTCATCGTGTGCGAGTAATCAACCTCAACGATGAAGCAACTATCCAGCAACAATCGCCACAGCAACGTGACTTGATGAAGCCAGCATTGTTTTTTCTGTGTGGGAAACACTGGCATAACTGAACTTCCTGTTATCCTGTTAGAATTACTATTGTGGGAAATTTCAAGTGTCTTGATGAGTAAGAAAGTATTGCGTACATATTTTAGACTGAGCTATAGCTTAATAATTCATAAAGGCTGCTGCTGCTGCTGGCGGACTAGTTAATCACATACTCTTTTTCGCGTGGACAATTTAAATATATGTTGGGAATTTTGCCAACTGTCATGATACGGCGTTGCCTCATTCAATCATAAAATATTATATTTTCTAGCTAGAAAAAGGAAAAATCTCTCTTTCTAGCTGTGTTGTTGTGCAAATTCAACTGCGTGACTGTTAAATGTTTGTCTACCGACAACAAACCCACCACACCTATTGTCCATTCATCTGCATATTTGAAGGTGAAAGTGTCATATCTACCAGCTAGGCTATTTCGGGAGAAAAACGACGCCAGATCACGATATGACGTGGCTTTGGCCTGCTGGAAGATGCTTCAGACACGCAATTATTTGGAATGCCCACGATTGTGTTCTTTTCCACCCGTCTTTTGTCGGTTGAAGCAATTCATTTTTCATTCTGTTCTCTATACCAAAAGAGAGAGAGAGAGACGAACTCATGCTGGTTTTTTTCACAAGATGTACGACCACTGAAAAATCTTTTTTTCCTTTTTCTTTTTTTTAACGTGCAACACTCTACCATTGGCTAGAAAGTGAAACGTTTTCTCTCCTGTTTTTAATCATGTACATAATAACAATTCTCGTTTTGGGAGAAATGTCGGCTCCTTTTTCAGATGTTATGCTCGATTATTAATACCAAAACCAAAAAAAATATATATCTTACGTATATTTTGGTGTTTTCGTTATGTTTTGCTGACATTCCGGATCTTTCTTTATTTCTTGACCACAGGCTAAGCAGAGGGCATCCGTACAATGGCTCCTGTCCAAATCGTACAGTCACCAGGTGCCAGAAGATGTCAAAGAGCCATTCTACCGCGACGTCGAGGTAACCAGCAGCAAAATACCTTTTTTTGTCGATCGAAAATAAAATTTAAAAAAACAAACAAAACAAAACAGAAGGAATTTTTTGTTTGTCGTTGTGTGGGATATTTTGGATAACAATCAAACGTTGTTTCTGTTTAAAATTGTTGTCAAACAGGATCAAGAGTATTTGAAACCATCTGTAGTGCACGCCCTGGCCAATGCCGAGCTCTATTGCCTGGCACTAGCTCACATTTATGCCGATCCCAATTACAGCCAGCTGAACCACTGGGGCGTGATCCAGGCATTGAACAGGAAGGGCGTCTACGTGGCCGAGCCGTCCGACGTGGCCCTGACGGAGACCACGCTCATTCACACATCACCACTTCGAATGGTAATTAAAGTCGGTCATCATTCGATCCCTTTTAGGGGGGGGAGGCCCGGATTCATCTATGCAAATAACACTTTTTGACTCTCTTATTCCATTAGCAGAAGAGGAGTGTTAATTTGTTGCCGTGTTGTCATTCTTAAGTGCAGTCTATATTTACTATAAGAGTGTTCCTGTTGTTGTTGTTATATTTTATAGAGTGCTCACATGGCCGTCATGGAAGGCATCATGAACCTGTTTGTTAAGGAAGTCGTTTCAGCCGAACGGGTTGTGGCTGCCATTAGGAGATTTACCGACCTGGACGCCTCACAGACACCTGCACCCAAAGAAGCCGAACAGGCTCTACTCCTTTGGATCACCAAAGCTTGTCAGTCACTTAAAAAGAGGCTGACGGCCGAAGTCGATGGTCACGTAAGTTAACAAAAAAACTTCAATCAAAATCAGGATCTCTCTCTCAGATTATTGCTCTTGTGGAGAGAGATTGGCATTGTGTGTGAGAAAAGGTGCACAATCAAGCGTGTTGTAATATGATTGTCTCGCGCTGATAAACTCAATCCAGAAAGGCTTTTTCTTTCCCTTTTTCTTTCCATCTGCCCTTCGCCCGTTAACTCCCATCGTGCCGTAAATGGACACAAATGAACAATGATTCCTCCTGCCCGCCCATCGAATATGAATATAACGCCATATATCCTTTTGACTCATTTGGCATCGTTTTTATTTTTATGTTCAATGTTTTTTTTTTTTATTACCATTGATGTTACTATATTTTATTATTGGGTTTCCAAAACCCGCAGGGAGAGGACGTGCCGAATTTCCCCGAGCTTCGCGAATTGGGCGACCTTAGTGACGGGATGTCCCTTCTTGGCCTGTTGGCCTTTTACGCTCCCGACTTGGTAGATTGGACGCGAATCGCTACCAACGAGCCGTTCTCTATGGCCGACTGCCTTTACAATTTGGAATTGGTGCACAAATTCTGCAGCGAGTCTTTACCCAATAACATCTTTCACCTCGGGCTAGAAGATATTGTTTACATGCACAGGTATGAGTGGAAACAGCCCGCGTGCGTGAAATTGGCAAAAACGATTCAAATTAACAAATCAAATTTCTTTTTTTCTTGTGCCAATTTTTCAAAGTTCGGTGAGACAAAACGTTTTGGCATTCCTCGCCGATTTGTTCTACATACTGGAAGTTCGTCCAGCCAAGTGTATCCGGCCTCCTGGATTGATGAGGGACCGTTTCCCCATCAACGAAGGTAAAAAATCATTCGGTCAATTTTACCGTTATGTTGGCCCTTTATTAGAATTTTTTAGAATTTTCTTGTCCTACAAGAAAAACGAAACAAAATGCGAAGCTATTTTATTGGTGTGGTATTGTAATCTTTTTTATTTCTTTCGGTGTTGGTGGCAACTGGTTTTTTTGTTTGGTTATTTTTTCTCTTGTTTTTTTCTTTCGTTATCATCGATGGATTCCTTTTTTTAGATGAATAAAGATCCTCCTTTTTTGTATTGAAATTTTGATTCGTTGGTGGTGGGGAGGGAGTCTGGTCCGTCGTTGGTGGTTTATGGCCTATATCTCTCCTCTCTTTCTTTCTTGTTGGCCTTCTCTTTTTTTGGTGTCTTTATTTGGTCTTTCACACCTCCTTGTGTCATCATCAGACTCTTCATCTCCTTCAACACCCGACGCGGATGTCGGCGGCCAACTGTCGTCGCCTCTGAGAAAATCGTTTCGTCGTCGAACAAGTTTACAACCGCTGGTGAAATCCATTCCCGATTTACGGAAAGGTATCCATCCATCACAATCAACACGATACTACCCCCCCCCCCCCCAACCGAAAGGAAATTGAAATCAAAACATTTTTTTTTGCGCATCCACACCGATCCCCGTCCCTTAACATTTTTCTTTCGGCATCCGAAAATACTTTGAATCTATTCGCTTTTATCTTTCTTTCGTTTTAATCACTCCTAACACAACTACAATCATTTTATCTTCTTTCTTTCGTGTATATATCGGTCGTTTATTTCACTTCATATACCTATTTTTTTTTAGTATGGTAATTGTTTTTAAAATACCTTTTTTATTAGTGCATGGATATTCTAGTCTTTTTCAAATTGTGTAAACTGCTTTTTTCTTTTGTCGATTTTTTGGCTGATTCGACAAAAGCATGTGCACCCAATGTTGTTTGCGGTTGTTCACCTTGGCGTTGATTGTATTCGTGTGGTTATTGCACGACAAGACGTCCCTCTCGTCCTCTTCTTCTTTTTTTTGTGTGTTTGCCCTGTTGCTCGTTTCCATTTCATGCTCGAAGGGGGTTAAACAGAAAGAAAGAAAAAAACACACAAAAAGAAACGGACTCGTTTTTTGTGTCTTTTTTTTACTTATCTTTTGTGTGTCAAGACCTACAATGTCCACAGTAACAAAACCTTTTGATTATTATATTCCGACAGGTGGTAATGTTTTTCCCTTTTTTTCTTTTATTCGCAGGCGGTAAGAGTAACGTCATTCGGCGGCAGGGATCATTGCAGGAACGCGATCGAACAAAACGCCAACCCGTCCACGAAGGTAAAACCTCAAAATAACCCAAAAAATTCCCCCCGAAAGAAAGAAAGAAAAAACATGATTATTACCCATCATAACGATCATCATCGCTCAAAATGTCTATAGAGTTTTTCGTTTTTGAGAAACAATTTGAACAACTTGGTTTTTCTTTTTGGATGAAGAGGGGGGAAGAAAACAAATCACAATCACACACACACAATGTGCTGCTGGTGCCAACTGGTGAACCCCATTGGCTGTGCTGTATTAAGAACGGGGCTGGATATAGATGGATGGATTTACAGGTGTGGCTTGAAATCTGATAATATTCCCTCATACATAAATGTGTATGAGCCCATAGGCTCTTTTGAAAGACACTCTGTGCCGCTGCTGTATACTCCCTGACCCCAAAAAGAGTTTCAACACGACTTTATTGGAATTGCAGACGAGATAAGAAACGGGAGAGAGAGAGTAGTAACACACACACAATTTGGAGAAAATAACGAAATGAAACAAGATGGATTGGTCGGTCGAAAAACTCACGGAACGCCCTTGACCCTTTTCATGTCCACTCAAATTTTTTTCTTGATTGGATTTTATTTTCAATTCTTTTATTATTTTATTATTTTATTTTTTTAAATTCCCTGCTGCGCGTGCGTTTCTGTTTTGTGTGTGTGTGTGTGGTGATGTTGTTGTTGTTCTGGTTTTCTATTATGCGTCTGCGCTTGTCTGTGTTGTGCTCGCAGTCTCTCTCTCTCTCTCTCTCTCTTTTCTCTTATTCTCTCTCACTTGTATGTACCGATAAATGGAAGCTCACGACAGCTGAACAACAACGCCCCGAACTCGGGGCGTGTACCATCAACTCAATCAAACCCCGTCTGGTGCGCTTTTTTGTTGTTGTTGTTGTTGTTGTGGTTGTAGCTGCATTCGGGGAGGCCGGAGCTTATAGCGATTGTGTTGATTGCCCTTTTATAGGATGGCAGGGGTGGGGAAAGTTAACGTTAACCAGAAACAGAAAGAGAGAGAGAGAGAAAACACAAAACGGGGATATATATATATATATATACATAGAATTAAGTGTTTTACGTAGTTTTAAAACATTTAAAACCCGAAACTAAAAATCGCATAGACACTCGAAAATAAACATAAACAAAACACGCACGAAATAGACAGCGATTTGTCGACGCGGAACAATCTTTATCCGGATTGGTGGTGGCCGTGCCAGCACGGACCGACAGATCAGTGCCATTACTGCCGGCCGTCTTACGCCACCTTATGGAGCCATCATGCTCACCGGCAGCAACAAAAGCACAGACACCACCACCACACTGCGAATTCTGATGTGATGGAGCCAGGGAATACCGGTAACATGCACACCATCAGGATCCACGTACAATTGTTTGTTGAGTTTCTGTCCGTCCTCTCTTGTCTCTTTAAAAATTTAATTTTGACTTGTCTTGGATTCGTTTGTAGATTTGTCCGAAATGTTTTTTTTCTTTTTATTTAATTTTAAACAAACAAAAAAGATTGGCGATGCGGTTTTATTTGTTTATTTTTCGTGGGGTATTTTTATGTTTTACTTGATTTCCGTTTGGTCTGATTGGTGAATGTTAACTGGCCACAGATAGGACGCACTGATAGGCCGCCGAAATATTTCATTTTAGACATTTGATTTAAGTCGAAAAACAATTTGAGCACGAAATCGATTTCAGTTGTTGTTTTTTTTATTAAATTGTTATCCCTTAGTTGATTTAGTCGATTGGAAAATTATCTTATAATTTAAAATTTAAATTTAAAAAACAAATCACTGTTGTTAATATCGGTTGGAATTCAGCTCAAGATGATCAAACATTGAAATGTGTGTGTGCAGCCAACAGTCCACAAATTGGGACACCTCAAATAGGCGGATCGCCTCGGAGGCGTATGGATCAACTCGAACAAAGTCATCAGCCGGACGGAGGAGACGAGTCGTTTGTCGTTCACCGAGGCAAAACAGTTCCGACGCTTTACAATGTAGTGACGGGCGGAGAGGGAGCCACGCCCAGAGGCTCGCGCGTTGCAGCCATCAAGGAACGTTTCAACATGGACACTAAAGCGGAAGAAAGAGGCGAAGATCGTTCGTCATCCGGTCCGGCCGGCGTTCCGTCTAATTGGGAGGATCGCAAATCGGGCACCAGCTACGCCGGACGTCGATCTCGACGCAATTCCATTACGGACGACTCGCATTTGACGATTGAGAATTTCGGTGGCAGTCAGGACAATTTGTCCATGTTTGGTCGCAATCCGGATAAAGAGCCAGTGACGCTGCAGCAATCTGGTCGCCGGCCTTCTATCGATGCATTCACGCCCGATTCAATTCCACCAGCTGCCGGAACACCCTCGACGCCCGCTGGAGTCAACTACTGGAGGCGGAACAATGATCGCACCCGCTCACAGGTATTTTTCGTTTTTAAATAATAAAAAAAAGGGGGAAACATTCTCGTTGTTCTTCTTTTTTCCGTTTTGTTTCTTTTGGGGTTTTTGTTTTTTATCTCGGTCGGCGGAAAAATTTAGAAAAGTCTTTACCGCATCCGCCATCTGGATCAGTGGTTTTCCCGCCATTCTTGCCTGTTTTTTTGTTTTGTTTCATTTCGACACAGACACAAACAAAACGTTGGCTCGTTCGTTTTGACGGAAAAATGACATTAGAAATTAGTCTACTAAATCTCGAGAGCGAATGGTGTCATTTTGTTTGTTGGTTTGTGTAGGAAAACCTGTCGGACTACTTAATGGACAACCGTGACGTCGAGGAACAGCTGGACAGACGCTCACGAGCCAGCAGCCCTACTTACAGCAGCATCAGCAGCACGGCCAAGAGCGGCAGTAACAATGGCAATAAACAGTTTGTCATTATAGCGGCCAATCCGTCGGAACCGGCCGATATTTACGAGGATCCCAGAGTCAATTTGGCCAGGGCCACCAATTTCGCCGAGCTTTCTAAATTGCGCGAGAGTCTCGGCTCCAATTCGGCCATCAATATTGTCTACATGCAGCAAGACAAAGATCCCATTCAAAGCGGTGAGCTTTTTTTCCCTATTCCAATTATCTCATTATCCTTCTCCGCTGTCCAGTCAAATCATTATTTTGACTCGGTCGAACTATAAAAGTCAACTAACAGAAATGCAATTTTGAAATATAGGTAAAGGCAGCGCTGTGGGATCGCCAGTGTCTCAACACGCCAGGCGTATTAGCGAGAACCAGCGGAAGCTTGGCGGAGGGATAACGATCGCCGAGGCCATGTCTTCGACGTCTTGGGAACCTCAGACGCCGGTTGTCGACAAAATGGATAGCCGCTTGGACACGTTGACAGCTGACGATATGAACTCGGCCGCCGATCTCTACGGCATCCGTCTCAAGATGGAGGAGAAGCGGAAACGTATCGAAGCCGATAAACGCCAACAGGAGCTCATGGCCAGCCGTCAGCGTGAAAAGGTCGGCAAGGCGGCCTTCCTCCAGGTAACGTTTCTCTGACAGCTTCACATTTCTCTCCTATCTCCTCCTTTTCTCCTTGACTCTTATTACTCACCACCAGCAGCTGGATTTTAAATAACTCTCTCAATCACCTTTTTTTTTGTCAAGTAATTTAGTGGATGTGTGCACACACAGAGGCAAAAAAAAAATCAAGTTTTGTGGTAGCTTTTTTTTGTTTTTATGATTTACAACATTTTTCACGCTGCTATGCACCTTGCTCCCTCTCTCTAACACTGTGCTGGCATGTTGTTGATCAGGCGGTGGCCAAAGGCAAAGGAAATGTGGACGGACGAGACGGACTAGCCAGTCCTGTGGATTATTATTCCACCATGGAGTCACCATCGCGTTCTCATCATCCTGCCATGCCACCACCGCAACAGCAACAACAGCAACAACATCAGCCTCATCAACTTCCCACGCCGGATTACGAGATGCCGGATTACGATTTCTCTCAGCGTCATTCGCAGCATCAACAACATCACGGCATGCCTTACGATCCTTACCGCATGAGTCATCCCATTCAGCAACAGTCGCCGATGAACGGCGGAGGACCTGGAATGGATCCCAATCAACCGGGTCAATTTTATTTGCACGAACCGTCGCCAACGTCTCGAAGGACTTGGGGTCAACCGCAACCCATCACTCCGGCACCTCCTCCGCCGTCGATGGTTTATCGACAGGATGATATGCTCGGTTACGGTATGCCGCAACAGCAGCAGCAACAACAACAACCCAGACGGGCTCAATGGGGCACACCCCAGCCGGTAGGTTTCGCCTCATTTCATGAGCTTTCCTTTGCTTTTGTTTTTTGGTTTAATTTACTAACGAAAATTGCACGGCCTGTGCGTAAAATTTTTGGCCTGAAACTAAAAACAAAACACGCACGGCATGGACCCTCATCTCCCTGTCCCGTCCCCAATAGCCAAAACACCAAAATAAATTGATCAATTTGAATTTTATTTTGAAATCAACAGGTCAGAGCGATGATGGGACACCATGGTTACATGATGAATCCCAATACGGGCAATTACATGGACGCCCACGGACCTCCACAGGGGGGTTACATGATGCAGACACCTCCCCGTCATCCGATGGACAACCCGTACGATGCCCAACAACATTATTACGCCAATGGATCGCAGTTTAATCAACAGGAACCACCGCAGGATCCTTATTATTATAGTCCAGCACGGACGCAGCAGCCCCTTCACATGCAGCAACCTCCCCAACAACAGCAGCCTCCACCTCCTCAACCTCAACATTATCAGCAGCAACAACAACAAGGTTACGGTGGTCCTCCAGCTGCTGGAACGCCTCACGGTTATCCGGCTCCGTCTCCTCAGCATAATTATCCGTCGGCGGCCGACCAGAGAGCGCCATTCCGTCTTCATGCTCCCAACGAAATGGTGGCTGAACCCGTAGCTATTCGTTCTCCCGCCCAGCCGAAGCAGCAAGCAGAAATTCCGGAATCGCATCGAGGATCCGTCCATAATCAGCCACCGAAAGTGCAGCCGGAACAGCAGCGACATTCGGCCACCATCACCAGACCCGTTCCGGCTACTCGAACCATCACTCCGATTCGTAGTAGTTTGCCCAGCAACGGAGGTCAGTCTTCATCCTCGGCATCCGCGGCCGGCTCGCCTATTGCTAGCGGAGGCGTTTTTCACGCTGCCATGCCTACGCCATCTATCGATGACATGGAACCGCAAAATGTTTCGTTCATCGAGACGCCGTCGGCGACGATAGCCGACGGTGTGGATGAAGCGGATCTTCAACTACCGCGTCGCCTGCGCAATTTAAATATCACCTCCGGAAACAGGACGTACAGGATTCCGCACGAGGCGACCCAGTCTTCCCCACCTCGTCCGGCTCTGTTGAAAACGTTCCGGGCCAGCCCGAGTCCCAGCAGCAGCAGTCCAGTATCGCCTTCACCCAGTTCTGCCTATATGGCCCCTCAGCCCAACTCATCCGGCTCGGAATCGCCCGACGAAGTCGTCGTCGATGAAGGAGTCAAAACGGCTAAGCTCAAGGAGAATGTTGAGGCCGATCGGGGTTTTATCATCACCTTTGACGACGTGGCCACCGGCCCTAAAAGACCCAAACCTCAACTGGGTGCCAAACGTCAACCGTCACCCAAGAAGTTGTCGACTTATTCCGCACCGTCTGAGACGCCAGTGTCACCGGCTTATAATCACAACAACAAATCGGGAAGCAGCAGGGTAAGATAATTTGATTTTCTCTGGATTCTGACCTTGGGGGCTTCATTTCTTTCCGTCTGATCAGATTCTCACGCCTTGTGAAATCAATATTTTTGATGATTTTTTAAATTATTATTTTTTATTTCAACAGGAAGGAAGTCCGCGACGATCGCTGTCGTCAATGGCCCGTGAAAACCGCGACGACTACTCGCCCTTCACGCCTGATTCGCGCGATTCCGGATTTGGTCAGAACAGTCAGGAGGAGTTGAAGCTGTTTAACATGGCCACGGCCATACCGGGAACATTGCCCGGTAGTGACCGCACCTTACGTGACTATGATTCTCAAGACGATGAGAATCCTACCGGCTTGGTTATCGGTGACGAACTCGTCAATCCTGATCCAGTAAGGAAATTTGTATTTTTCAATAAAATCTGAAATTAATCGAAATCTTGTAAAGGACGCCCTGGACGAAATGGAGCGCAAAAAGGAAAAGATCCTGATGCAGTCGTTGAGGCGCAAGCAGCAACAAGAGGAAGCTCGGCAGCGAAAGGAGCAAGAAGCGCACCAGCGTAAGGAAGAGGAGCGTGCCAAGGAGGAGGAGAAGCAACGTAAAAAGGAGGACGAAAAAGCTCGACGTCAAATCATTTTCGAACAATACAAGATCAAGAAAGCCATGGAAGAAGCTGAAAAAGAGGTTTGACATTTACTGAAATTCCAAAATTTGAATCTGAAACAACTCATCGTTTATTTATAATCAATTTTACAGGGTCGTCCGTACGAGATGCCGGATCAGATGGGATCGAAATCCGGTCCGAAAATGCGCTCCAAAAACAACAACAGCACTCCATCTCGGCCGCGTCCCAAGACCATTCACGTGGAATCTACACCGCCAGAAACTTCTTACAATCATCGTCCCATGTCCACTATGTCCACCATGTCCAGCAAAGGCAAGCGTGGCTCTGGCAACAATCTCGCAGGTTTGCAAGGAATTTCTTTATTGTTTTGATATTTTGTAATTCAATTCAACTTGCGATGTGTAGAAAATCGAAACGATTCGCGAGGAGATGGAGTCCGCGGATCTAATCCGACACTCAGCCGACGTGGTTCTAATTCGAGTCTGCACGGAGGTAAGTTAATTATTTTCAGTTTGTTTGTAACATTCCATTTTGTTACAAGAAAAACGTTCATGTTTGATGTTTAACGTCAAGCACGAGAAAGTTTTGATGTCTTTTGATTTTCATTCGATTTACCCCCATTTTTTTACGTTTATTTTTTCGTTTCATATTTTTTATTTTAAATGTCCCGCCCTTCGCTGTTGTATTCGCTTTACCTAGACTCTCAAACCCCTAATCGGTATCGGACGATGGAACGAGGACATTCGGGCCGCAAGGATCTATCGGTCCCGAGATACGGACGTAAGTTGTTTTGCTCACGTCAATGCATCAAAATTCCTATACCAGTCTGCCTGAATTTGATCTGCTCTCTGCTCGTATGAATGATTATCACATTTCAGTGAATGTGAGACTGTGACAGTAGTCAGCCAGGCGGAAATCATGTTTCTGATTTTGTGTGCTATTCGAGTATTAGTTGACTTGTCGTTGAGCACGTCTTGTTGCTTATTATTTTGTTGTTGCGCGAGATTGGCTTTGACTTTGTTTTGATATGAATGTTTTGGGCATGTGTGAAACGCGCTGTAGAATCCGGAGGCAGCACCCGCAATTCTCGCGAGGACTTGTACGGATCCCGTAATTATCGAGGCTCGAATTCGTCTCTCAATGACGGTAGGTTTCCCTTTTTCTTTTTATTGAATCATCGTGTGGTTTGTCTCGACTTCTTATTCAGCTTGTTGTTTGTTTTGTTTTTTTTATTATCACCCACAAACTTCTCCACCTTTTTCATGTTTGAATTCATTTTTGTTTCTCTTCACTTGGGTTTGATTTGATTTATTTATTTTATTTGATTTATTTTTTTGTTTATTTTCAATGTAACAGCTGACTCGTACGAGGCGTATCACACACCGTTGGTGCATTCCGGTCGCAAGGGTAGTGGTTTCATGACAGGTATGACAGAATTTTTTTCTATTCAATTTGGAATTACATAAAAAATAGACATCGATTAATAGGGAAGAACAACTAAAAAAAAAGGTTTTAGAGATTGCATTGCTGCTTCATTTGTCAGCTTTGTCGCTTTAAAGAAACAAATTTCGACTTCTCTTCTATTTGCTCTTCTTTCTTTCTCTTATTCTCTTGGCTTTTTGTCATTTTGATTTGGCTTTTGATTTCTTTTATTTAATAAAACAAACAAAACAAAAAACGCTTCTCTGTTCGGTGGCTGGCGGGTGTTTGTAGGCGGGCGACAGGCGGACGCAACTGTTATGGCGGCAACTGCAGCGGCGGCTTCGGCAAGGCCGGCCGTCCGCTCCAGCAACATGATTTTACGTCGTAGCGGATCTCTCATGGATTTCAGCGGTGAGGCTGCTTTTCTTTTCAACTAACAAAACAAAACGAAATCTTTTCTCTCAATGTCTTCATTGTCCGTCTTTGTGTACACTTGGCTCTTGACGCTTACTAATGGTAATGGCTTTTTTAATGCGCAAAAGGGTGTGTGTGTGTGTGTTGGTTTTCGTGTGTTTGTTTATTCACCTGTCCTGGTGGAGTGGAAAGTTGTCAGAACTTGGAAATTTCGACGTCATTGAATTGTTGGGGTCTTTTTTGACGAACTTTCTGTTTTGTTTTTGTCTCTTTATTCTCACCTACCTGCTTTGCCCTTCATTCACCTATCGTTTCTTCACCTTTTCTGCCTCATCTTTTCCTTCATTCCTTGCCACGCGCGCTTCTAGATGGGGATGCAGGTGTGGGCGGAAGGGCCAATCCGCCGTCACGGAGAATCTCTCCGGCTGTCACGCCCACTTCCACCCCTTTCAGACGATTCCCGTCACCATCTGGTACACGTTTGCTGATTGTTGTTGTTGTCTGTGATCTTTCACACATACAAAGAAAAGTCGTTATTGAATATTCAAGTCACGCAATAACTTTTTATTCAAATTGTGTTCACGTTCAATTTGTTGTTTTTGTTCGGGAACGGATTTAGATTATATAGCACAACACAAACACTCGTTTGTTTTGTTTTTTTTTCGTTACCAAATGTAATCAACTTTGTTATGTCATTTGTGTGTTTGAACAGGTCCTGGATCTTTACCACCCGGTTTAGTAAGTAAGCGTCGCGGTTTCGACGATGGCGCTAGTGATGTTAGCTCAAATCAAGATTATATTGGTAGGGTTTTTATTCATTCATCGATTTAGATACAAATTTTTTCATTTGATTTTGTTTTATTTAGGTCCTCGATTGTACAAGCAGCCAGCAGCTCGATCCAACCGTTCCATCATTTTGAACGCGGTCGAGTATTGCGTGTTCCCCGGCGTCGTGAATAGGGAAGCCAAGCAGCGCGTTCTCGAAGAAATCACCCGATCGGAGAGCAAAAACTTTTTGGTTTTGTTCCGGGACGGCGGATTGACGTTCCGCGCCCTCTACTCATTCAATCCCGAAAGAGAAGAGATCATCAAGATGTACGGCACTGGACCGAAATTAGTGAACGACACCATGTTCGAGAAATTCTTCAAGTAAAAAAAAAACCTTCAATTCTGTTTACTTTTGATGGAATTGAAGTTTTAATTACGTTGTTGTTTATTTTCTTTTCCAACAGATACAATTCCGGCGGCAAGTGTTTCTCACAAGTTCATACCAAACACTTGACTGTCACGATCGACGCGTTCACGATTCACGCCGGACTTTGGCAGGGAAAGAAGCAAAGCCTACCCAACAAAAAGGATATGACATTAGTCATTTGAAAGCGAACAAATTTTGGGAATAGATTTAAATTAGATTTCAAAAAGGAAATCGGCGAGAATTTAGAATTTTCCCCCCCAATTGGATGATATCAATCTTTCTTATGAGAGCTGTTCTTGGCCTTTCTCTGGCCTTTAGTTTTGACATGAAAAAAAGGGAAAGAGGGGATTAAAATAATCAGATGACCCAACATAATCAATCGGCTCGTTTTCTTTTTTTGTTTTTTTTTTCCATTGCCATTTGTTTTTATATTGCGTTTTTTTTTGTTCTCGGCTAACCCCTCTTTGACATTCCTATTGGCTAACGTGATAACCTTGCTGTATAGGATCGCCAGAGTTGAATTACCGTCACGTTCGGGAATTATTGATGAGAATTAAGGAATTTTCTTTCTCTCCCTTTTCTTTTTTTTTGTATTTTTGCTCCATCCACTTTTATTGGTCCGCCCCAATTCATCTTGACCACTTGAAGAGATTAACCCGCTTACCTGGCGACATTCAAATATAGAAAAAAAAGTCGATCGTTTTTTTTTCCTTTCCACTTCTTTTGTTGTTCTGGCCCTCCATAAAATAATAGTGTACTCCGTTTTTAAAGAAAAAGTAACCCTCCATTCATTCGCGCTCTCTCCTATAACCGCGACTGCTAACTGATGTGTCAATTGATCACTTATTTTGCCCTCACACAGCCCCCCGCCCTCACGTTGATACAGTGCCGTTTTTTAAGCAATTATTAAAAGGAGAGCCAAGAGTAATCCTCATCGGTTTTCGTTTGTTTTTTTTTCTTTGTGTGTGTTGTGTGGTGGTGAGGCTGCACATTGAAAAAAAAAAGATAACAAGAGGAATTGAATTCAGCAAAATAAAACAAATTTAAAAAGCGGCTGCGAAACGGAATGTTGGAAATGAGTTTGACGATCGTGTTTTGCTGTCACCTGTAAATAGCGTTGTGTAGTTGATAAGAAACGTTGGCCGGCAAACCAACCGTCAAACATTGTAACAGCTTGAGCCATCATTTTTTTAATTATTATTTCTTTAATTGTCCCTATTTTATTGTGTTGCCTCTATACTCTTCTGATTTTTCTTCTTCATTCTTTCCATTTTGTTTGTTTGATTGTTCCAACTTTCTTTTTGCCCGTTCCTCCCCCCTTTTTTTGTAGATCATCACGCGAGTTAATATTTTTTTTTTCCTCCTGTCTTTTCTAACGAACTTACCCGCCTGCCCGTCACGGGCTTTATTCTCTTCCCTCTACATTCATTTGTGCAGCAGCTGCCAAGTTCAATACAATAACCAATATGAAACGGTGTCGATGTTTCACTTTGTTAATTAATTATTATACACAAATCAACTCAAATAGACCTTATTGCAAAAATGATAATCGGTAAGACGGTTGCGTCGTGCGGTCAACGTAAGTGGCTCGGTACTTAATTAACAGCCTCTCGACTGACGCACTTGATGGTAATAATGATGTGTTATATTCCAAGCAATGCAAATATCATGTGCGTCAAAAAGCTAAAGAAGCTCATCAAAAGAGAGAGGGAGTCCTAAATTGATTTAAAAATTGGACTCGGTGAATGTTGAAAAAAAACTTGACACAAATACAGGTTAAAGAAACGAGGTCAATGCCAAAACCAATGTCATTCGTTGCAAGGCCATTTTGATCTTACATGCTTACCTCCAAACCGTGCCTCACGCTCAACTTATTAGGTTGCAATTAAGGGAATGCTTTAAGAATATTGATCTACATTAGGGTTAACAATCAACAGGCATGACGGTAATCCCTGAATTACTTTAAGTAACAGACAACGGGAAATAAAACAAATGGTTTATGTGGAGTTGTGGACGTTTGCATTAATCGTACTTGTATTGTAGCTTGTTAGAAAATCAATTCACCTTTACTAACAATTAATTAAAACGTTAATACTGTAGCGGGATGGGTGAAATGATCGCGGTAGTAATTGTCAGCCAAAGTGTTTATATTTAGATTTTAGTGTTATATAGCAAAAAAGAAGCTTATACAATAAAGTTCGGCCATACGAAAAATGTAAGTAACCTTGGTTTGTTGGTGGAGAAAGTAATACACACACACCATCAGCATTGCGTAAAGTGGGTCACCCAAAACAAGACGAAAAGCTGTTCAATTCTCTTTCATTTCATGTGGAAATACTGTGCAGTTTAGTAGCTCTTCGTAGCCTCTCCACTTCTAATACAGTGTAAATTATTGATATTGCAAGTTACGGATAATTTTCACAAATAAAACAGAATCCTTAAACGCATTTGAATATTTAAAATTGTTTTGTATTTTCATAAAAATCTGCCATCGATCGTACGTTCACGGTTATCTTTAGACTTGTTTTTATTTTTTTATACACAGTTTTATTTGTTAATTAAATGTTTATTGCAGATGTCGAAAGACGAGCGTGAAGCTGCCATCAACCAAAAAATAGAGGAAATGCGTAAAAAAAACGCTAGCATAGCTCTGCGATATCAAGTAAAGGATTTAACAAAATATTTTTTGTACACTTTTATGTTAACTTTTTATGTATAACCATCTATCCAGGAAATCGAAAATGATAAAAAGAATGCCGAAAATTTTAGTCTAGAAGCTACGCAACGTATGAAAACACGTTCCACAACAGGAAATGCCAGTGACAATAACTCTTCCACCGTCGTGAAACAAACAACGCGCCAGCACGAAAAAGTCTCATTAGATAACGAGTCAACAGAGTCGCGCAAAATAAAACGTCGAATTTCTGATGCATCTGCGATTGTCGACTTTCGCCCTCAACGGTTGTCAGAGGTTTGCCAATTGATTATTTAAATATTAGCGAAAACAATTAAGTATAACTAATCCAGCATTTTTTTTTTGTTTATCAGAAAGATTTGCCTCCACCAGATCCAGTTTATTCCTATCTAACTGACCGATTGCGGGAGGGAGCCTTTTGCGCACCCATTAGTCCCATAACGAACCGCAAGAACAGCACGTCTTCTCAATCCAGTGAAATGAGTATCGGCAGCTCTAGTCGGAGCAGTAATTCTAGAAGAACCTCAACGACGTCGAACTCATCCTGGACAAGTGATACATCTTCAAAATATGATGGATTTTCCAATTATCAGCCGCCTCGAAAATATTCGGTGGTAAGTCACGAATTTAATGATGTAGTAATTGATGGTTATCCATTTCCGAAATGAAAAGTAAACTAAACTGTTTTTTACTAAATGTTAGCTTTTATGATATAATTCTTTTAGCTGACGTCTTTTTATGGCAATTTCTTTTTTTTCACATTAAAAGATCATTCTTGCCTCGATTCTTGAAATGCAAACTGGTAAGACTG
Source organism: Daphnia galeata (assembly GCA_030770115.1). Lineage (NCBI taxonomy): Eukaryota > Metazoa > Arthropoda > Branchiopoda > Diplostraca > Daphniidae > Daphnia > Daphnia galeata. The sequence goes on from CM061114.1 coordinate 9,511,200, forward strand.
TCTTTTTTTTTTTAAATTGAATTTTTGTTTGCAGTGCCGTGATTATGTTCGTAATCGGCGTTTGAGTGAGCAAATGAATTCTTCTATGGAAAAAGAAGATGAAATGTGGAAAAATAATCAGCAAAACAAAGTTCGTCATCAAAATCATGCAGATGTTACGAAATCTTTCAAAAGTAACACTAATACCCATGACAGGGAACCTGGAAAAATAACATGGTATTTATATTATTTTTTTTTCCTTAATTCCTTGTCCTTTTTGTCGTTAATTTATTAATCGTAAACTATTACACAGACTAAACTAGAGCTCTCAAAAATATTTCTTTTACAAAACGTAAAAATTTTCTATTTCTTTTTTTTTAAATTTCTGTTTCCTTGCGGTCACAATTTAAATGGGTTCAAAATTTTACCTTTCTATAGCATAAAATTAAGAAAAAACAAAAATATTTTTAATTAAAAAAACAAAATATAACAAAAAAAGTGAAACAAGAAAATACTTTTTCCGGTTTCCTTGTTAGTTAAAAAAAAATTATTTCTCGATGAATTAAGGCTCAAAGTGTTAGACACGTGACCGACCTTTTTACACCAAGGTGTGGACTAATCGTTGCGTGATCTTGCACGGAGTCACATCTGTGCATGTGTTTACGACGAAGAAATAAGTACCGCAAAATGCAATTCTAGTGTCCAGTGGAGAACCGAGTGGCAAGAGTGTGGGCTAAAAACATGACCCGTTTCTGTTTTTTCGCATTTACTCTGCACCTCTTCTCACGTTACACGAGCTGGCGAATTTCAATTTAGCCTTAAATTTCGCTAAATTTGGATAGCAACTTCATCTTCAACATTTTATTCTGTGTAACTATGTAAATTTATCTAATTAAGAAGCTTTAATCATATATTAAGTAGAAAATAGACCCCCAAAATTGTGTTTCATATGGGCAGCCTCTAAATTTTATTTTAAAATACAAAAAAAAATCAGCGTATTGTTGAAAGATAAACACACATCGATTTTGATATGCCAATTTGAAATCCACAAGTCGATGAAAAATGGAACACCTTAAGATTAAGATCCACCTACTCCGATAACTACTTTGACCTTGTGACAATACTATGAAGTGTAGAAAAAAAAGTTTAAAAATTGTTTTTCAGGAGGTTAGCCATACAGCATTGGCCCAACTCTTCAGCATGGAACATTGTTTTCTTATTAAATTTTAGTATAAAATAATCGAATATTAGCAAAAAATTACGAAACATGCAATGTTAATACACAGGGTATCGTCAGATGTAGCTGAATCCGAGACTCAACTAAGTACCGAGATTACTGGAGGTATCAAAACATTTCAACGTCAATTCATCGCACTTTCATTATTCTTCAATCAAATTTTTCAAACATTATTTAGAAACTGCTCTGCATCCTTTATTGAAAAGAGCGAATTCCCGGTCGGAATATGTTAAAAATTGGCGTGATCGTCATATCAGAAATGAGAGTAGTGCTACGGAACCAGGTAAAGACGCAGTGCAGTTTGGTTCGACTTTTTAAAAAATATCACGATTTTGCCTCGCGCAAACAAAATTCTAGGTTGTGCATTTATAATAATAAATTCTTTTTCTTAATTCCATCTAGATATTAATTCGATCATCGAAGATGTAGCACGGCTTGCAGTAGCTGTTGAAGACGTAAATAACAACAATGACATGGTCAACAATAACCATAACATACCCATTGTTTGAAACAAAACGCGATTAAATCTCTTATTTGATAACAAACTTCTATACTTAGATTTTGAAAACTAATCAGTTATTTTTGTTGAAATATTTATTTTTATCTATTTATTTCTAGAAGAAAGTCGTCTATGTGATGTGCTGAAGGGATGCTTAAATTAGTTTCATTTTTTGATTTGGCATTATATTTTTTTCTCTCAAATTTCTTTAAATAAATTGATTAACATTATTTTGGTCGACTTAATAATATAATAAAATCAATAGCGACTTATTTCTGGACTTCTGGGTCGGATTCTGCCACCGAAGGAATTTGGTATTGGGAGTCCACAGGTGTTAAACTTTATCCTGGCTACGCGAATTGGGGCAACTCTGAACCCGACACTATTGATAATGAAGATTGCATTTTGATCCACTCTACTGTAGGTTGGCAAGATTACACCTGTGGATCAGGTTATGATGGCATATGTGAGGCCAAATAATTTTCAATATTATGTATATTATGAAATTATCATTGAAATTATAAATGAATAATACAATCATACAATGAAACTCATATTAATAAATTGATGTTTTGGTTTTATGTTTTTTCTAGTTCTGAGTTTCTTATCCTTATTATTATTGTAATCCTGAATTTTTTACATTAGTATCTAGCTTTTTGGGGTAAAAAGGAATCTATTCTATCAAACATGACACAATTACGATGATACATGACAGCATTGAGGATTGGTGTGAAAAAACAAACTCTCAGACTACGAATTTATATGAAAAAAAGGCATCTCCCTGCGTATCAAAGTCGACTAATGATTGGGATGCATGTGCCGATGCTTGGGCAGCATCTAGTAGTAATAAGACATCCAGAAACGAGATTAAAGCCATAACGAATGTCGACCATTCTTGTTGGGGCGCTACTCGCAAATTGCCAGCGTCAAGTAATAGCAAAACGCCATCCGACGACTGTGAATCATGGTCTTCAACCTCAAATTCGACTGCGCCGAAATCCTGGTGGAAACGAGTCATTAGATACGCCTTATCCAACTCACCCACCCATCCCCATTAAATTTACTAATAATAATCTTACCAATTAATATACCAATATACCAAATTTTTAATATAGAGGATCCGCCACAAAAATATTAACCCGTTCAGGATATACTTTTTTTTCTAAATTTCGTGTTATATGACTTATAACACCGCCTTTTATTATTTTAAAGTACTGTCATCGTACTGTATTATGCTTAATTGCTTTCGTTCTATCAGAACTATAAGTCTATAACTCTGGTTTTATTGATTTCCTGGATCGAATATAACATGTTTGAAAATTTGGCGCCTTTTGAGAAAATGATTGATGGCAACGCCGCGTGAGGTACAATAGCCCAAGTCTTGGAGTGCCTCACATATGACTTTGAATAAAACAGCTGACTGGCCATTTTATTCTCGTTCGTTTGATCTTGGCGTCGTTTCTGAGAAGTCCTTCTCTCTGGAGGAGTCTTAATCGCTAGTTTGAAAAAAGATAGAAAAAGATAATTAATTGCATTGTGAGCGATTATAAAATGTTCATTCAATTTTTACAAAATCGTATTAGCAAATATTTCTAACTACTCACTACTCAGTAATAAATCAACGGTTTGTCTTATGGTGATGTATCAACGTTTTTAAAGTTTTCACCTGAAACTGATACGTCCTAAGTAAGTGTTGTAAAACTTTAAACCTTTATGTTGAAGAAGAACTGAACAGTAATTCTTTTTAGACTTTATTGACAAATATGGGTGCCTTGATCCTGAAGGAAAATTTGTCTAAAGCTGTTAACATCGGTTTTAATGGGGAATTGTTTGAATATGCTTGGGGATCAGAAATGTTTGAAATATCACTAAAGGCGTTTAAACTAAAGGAACACGAGGAAAGTGTTCTAATTCCAGTCAAACTAAGTGTAAGAATACCTTTTATACTTGTTTTAAAAGTTCAATTTTACTGTTTTGTGTCTTATAAAATATTTTAGAGTATTGGAAGCCTTACTGAAATATCGCAATGCAGATCATTGAAAGATACTTGGGATTTTGATGCTTCAAAGGTGTTTTGCTCAACTTTAGAAGATCTGAAAATATCATCATTAGTGGTCCAATATCTGCAACTTCCCATGGAGATGAAAATAACAGCAAAATTTTCCAGACTGATCTTGTACAAAGGTGGAAATGGCTCTATTCACAGTTTGGACTCGGCATGTTATGTTGAAGGAAAATTTGGGACTGCCGTTCTACAAGTACCTGTTGAAGGAGGACACGAAGGTGGTAAATTGAGTGTTGACTATGAAGGGAGAAGGAAATTGTTTGAGAGCCATGAAAGGAGTGACACTCTTTTCTATCTGACTGCATTTTGCAACGGCTGCGACAACTTCATCGAACCGATATCACGAGGCTACAAGTTGATTCTCGTTTATGATCTCCTTTGGATAAATTCAAAAAATGAGATTCCAAGGAACTTTCCAGTTTTTCTTGAAGCATTGAAACAAATCAAAGAGTCGCTTCGTCCTTGGAGTAATCGATTTCAATTGTTAAAGTCTCGTCAAAATCTTATTGAAGAAACGAAAGAATCAACTGCCCTCGCTTCTTTAATTCATCGGGACTCTACTGAAATCTCTTTCGAAAACGAAGCAAATGTTCCCATTGTGGAGAAGACGTTACATGATAATGTGTTTTTCTTCGTTCTACAAGAAAGTTATGAAGATAACATCCTCTCGTTTTTACTACTTCAAGGACAGGATCGAGTCTTTGCCGATATTCTGCTCAACTGTGATTTTCTTGACGTTCACCTGGCCATGGCAACACAGTCTAGCCTTGCGACTCCGCCTCGCCCCCCGACCCCTACCGGGACGGCTCGCGCTTCAATGCAAGAATCAAGAGAAGTTCAACAGGGAAAAGTTGACGTAATTAATATTTCCCGTGTTATCGATTCTGACGACTTGACAAGAAACTTGAGCATCAAGTTACATTGGGACAAGAATTTCGTTGGAGTCATTCCTTCAGATCCGAAAAAGAAATCAGAAGAAGACACGTCTGAAGATAATATAGAAGTTGGCATGAGAAACTTGCATCATGGTGTTTTATTGATTTGGCCCAAGCATCATTCTGTTGAAATGTTCTGTCGTTATCGCCAAGATTCAGTCGAACCGAACGTTGATGCCTTTGAATCTTCATCTATTCACAGCAAAGGTTTTTTGTTAGAAAGGGTACAAGAATTTTTGAATCCTTCTGTTGCACATGACTTTGCAACCCCTGTTGGAATTATACGTTCTATTGCGGACTATGAATATCAGTTGCGAGATTTCGAATCGGCGTATCAAGAAGTATCTCGTACTGCTGTAGTTTCAGCTAACCATACAGGTGACTTGAAAAAGCAGCTGATTTTTCTATTGAGTGTTATCTTTTTTTTATTAACAGATTATGGAATGCTCGCCAATCAATTACCGACCAAGTGGATTCGGAAAGTTGCACAAATTGGAGATAATCTTGCTCAAGGTATTTATAACACATGTTTTATGTTTATTGCTGAAAGACTTCTAATCTTAATTTTTTTTCTACGAATGGATCATGCAATTTATCAGACTCTGGAGTTGAGCGTAGTTCTTCCACTTCGAGCGCTTGTAATTCTACATCGACGATAAAAAATATTTCCGTCTCGTACCTTAAATCAACTCCCGATGATGAAAGTGTAACGTCAGAAGGATTAATCGAAACGATGCCCACGCTCTCTGCATCTACCTCGGATTACTTTTGGGAAGGCGCCTTTTTTTTCAGGGAAACTGGTGAACTGAAAGTGAAAGCATTTGAGGTCAGTTGTTTTCCACTCTATTCGTTTAATACCTTATTTTAAAAATTGGGTGAAATTCCTTTTTATGATAAGGTTATGCGATCTGATTTGATTCCAAACTTCGTCCTGTGTATGCCTAAAAAGTTCAAATTGCTTGGTCATATCGCATCAGACAAGTTTCTGGACAACGTTAATCCAACGAGATTGAATGGGCGAGATGTTGTTATTGTTTCCTTCGCTCCTGTTGAAACACATAGTGAAGCGTATTTCTCCTTAATCAACAATATGAAACTAAAGGGACGCGTCATTGTCGTAGAGCCATTCTCCGAAGCCATAGAAAAATTTCATCTCGTGTTGTTATTGAAGGACGACACTGTCCTTAGGGACGTTAATCTTTTTGCGCCATGTAAGGATATTATTTTGTTAACATTAATTTGCTTAAGTTTTTTAATTTGTCATTTTCTTTAGATTTCCACAATCAAAAAGACGATTTGCTACTTGGAGTCGCCATATTTGCAAATTAATATTCGTACCTTTATGACTTCAACTAACAGTTATTTTTCGTACAAATTTAAATTATTTCTAAGCTTTTTTTAATACGTGAATCGTTGACGTTATTTCGGTCTTTATTTCGGTCATAATAACTTTACATGTGCAATACGTTTAAACTTATAGAAGTATACAACTATGCATGTTAATAAATTCAACATATTAAATTATCACAATACCGATTAAATGATTTTTTCTTTTGAAATAGAGGAAGCGATTGAAGCGTTATTTTTACCAGAAAAATTTTAAATTTTAAATTTTGAAAAACAGATTTGCTGTAAAAACTAAAAATGTGTTCCTACTAGATCTGCCATTTGAAATGCCAGATCATGTGTTTACTAGTCGACGATTTATTGAGTTAACATTCGATCGTCTTTGAGAAACCCCCCCAATCGGAGGAAATCTTCCGTGTTCTTCTTACAACTAACATATTTATACACTTGAACATGAACACGAAGGATTTCTGCGTTGTATCGAGGTTGCGAATTCTCCTCTGCAGCGGCTTGACCACTCGTAGTGGCTTACCCAAATCGGTTGCCATAACCAGACTAGCAGTTGTCAGGACGTTGATATTCGGTAGGAATCGAATCAACGAGCGAATATTCGGTTTTTTCTGAAGGTCTTGGTTTTTCTACAACTAACACTCTCCCAGAGGCTTTTGTATCAACCCTTTCGCTTTGACTCAGGATCAAGCAAGAGTCCAATATTATTGTTACCTCTACATCCTCAGTGATCCACCTCTTCTTTGCACAAGTCATCCTGACAACAAATACTTGAGAATAGACAATTATTGTACTTACCGATTAAACAATCCGCGTAGTAGGGGACGCCGGAAGTGGGAGTCGAACACGAGTCGCAAGATTCATCTGTTAGCAAGCGACGTCTTATCCAACTCACCCACCCTTCCCCCGTTCTACTTGCTAATATTAAGATGAAAATTGTTGAACGTGTTTAACAGTTACGTGTGTTACGTGAACTTTGTTTAAATCAATAATTATCTGTCCTCTTAAGTGAGTTAAGTCCTCGCACAAATTAATATTAACATTAATATAAGAAATTTGCCACACGAATATTAGCCCACACAGGATGTTTTTTTTTTACTTGAATTATTATTATTATAACACCACCTTTAATTATTTTTACTGTATGCTTACGTTTTATTGATATCCTAGACTATAACATTTTAAAAAATTTGGCGCTTAGACAGAGTCGGTCAGAAGTTAAGTTGACAAGTTGGAAAATATGAATTTCTGTTTTCCGTTTAAATAAATAAATAAGTTTATGTTATAAATTCTAAAATAAACAGACTTATTCCTTTCCAAATTTTTCTTTTGAGAAAATGTGAAATTACATTTTCAATAATCGTATTATCGCAAATCGCAATCGGCAATCCGTAAATGTAATATTTGAATAAAACAGCTGGCAACTCCATTCTCCAAATCTCCATTGTTTTTATTTAGTTTTGCTTAACGAATCTCTGGTTCCCTGATACTACGTTCCCTGATACTACAGTATTACATCTCCCGGTCTCCCATTTTGGCATTTTCGTGCTAATAGTTACTAGTTAACTCATATGATTCTTGTGTTCTGTTATAAAAGTAGTTTTTTGCTTTTTCTTCCCAACATTTGGTCAGTGTTGTCTGCCAAAAAATGGCAGAATTTTCGTCGTTGAGCAGTAAATGGGATGCAAAATTTGCTTGCTTCTTCTTGCAGAAGTTTATTGCTTCAAGGTTGCTGTTGAATGATAATACTGCTTTGGGTGCAATTGATCATCTTAAGAATCTTTCGAATTTTTTTGTTCAGCAAATTGACAACCTTAATGCTCTCAACTTTCATCTGAATCTGATAGATGAAGAACTCTTGGAACAGCAATGGCTTAAATTAGTGAATTATGAAAACTGTAACTTGCTCCCAACCTCTGTACTTCATGAGTCCAAAAACATCACTGAGCTAAAGGTTGAAAACTTGCAATTGTAAATCTAGTTTTTTGCATTTGTTTAATACTTATTTCCATTTTATACAGGCTTGTCTAGTGAATATTGGCACTTATATTATGTTCAAAAGTACACAACGCTCTGGTGACCTTAAATTTGGGCTAGGCATTCTTTCTTTGACCCTGGGAACAGTTCGAGCCTGCTTTCAAGATGAGCTTATTGAAGAAGCTGAAAGACTTTTGAAACTTGCTTCTCAATCTATATGTCCTCGAATGAACGACGAAACAGTTTATGACTTTACTGCACCACGCATAGAAGAATTAGAGGAAAAATTTGAATCTTGCCTCAGTTCGCTCTTTGTCTATCGCGTTCTCGGTTTCTACATGATAAACCAGTACAATGACATATTAGGGCTATTGGGGAGTACTAAGCAAGAGCCTGTCAAATTTGAGATTCAACAGTCAAACTCACTTTCTCGAGTTTGTTACAATATCGCTCATGGAATGTTCTATCGAGGAGAATTTGATGGGGCCATAATCTGGTTGAAATTTTCTCATTCATTTGGTAATTGTCTACTTACATTGTAAATGGTCAGAATCGACAGAATGTACGAAACCGTTAATATCGTTATAGGACAACAAGACAAGGAGAGACTTATTAACGATAGTTGTACGGACGACGCCATCACTCTACTGGCAGCTTGTTACATGCATATTAACCTTTCAGAAGATTGGCCGCGAATAATCGAAATTTTGAACTTCGGAGGTAAATAAAATCTTTTTGCAGGCTCAGTTACCTAATGTATTTATCACACGATATCTTTATGTACTCTAGGTGACACTGTTGAGAACTTGGAGCTGAGGTTGCAAACCCTTCTAGTCAGTGGAAAAGAGATCCATTCTATTGAACAATATATTTGGAGATATTTGGCTCTCCGATATGCGATATCGGGAAGATGAATTAGCCAAGCGCCAGTCAAAATTGCTGCCGATCAAGTAAACTCTTTGTCAAGCCATAAATTTTATTTTTCTATGACTTATTTTTTTGCCTTTTTAGTTGTTTTGTTTGATCGAAAAACAAAAAAATCTTCCCTTCCTCATGCAGCTACTCCGCAACATCCCTTGGAATGGTGATCACAAAACAATGGATACAAGTGATTTAGAAGTAAATGGACCTTTGTCGAAAGTATCAAATGGATTTGTGCAAAATTCGCCGCACGTTTATTACACAGACGAACTATTTAAACTTCTATGTGAAGTTCAATTTTGGAATGAAGAAAATGGTACATTTGTTTTTTCAAAAGTATAATATTTATTATTATTTTATCCAACGTGATTCCTATTGAGATTTTGAATGATTAAAACAAAAAAAAATTATCTTGAATTTCTTTTGTGATAATCTTTTGAAACGAACAAAAGCGAAAAACTTGGCCCGACAACTTGAATAGATGATGGCGAAAATAAGCTGATTGTTTGTTTCCGATACGCCCCAAATTCCAGGCTGTTCGGACGAACCAAATTCGTATTTCTAATTGAAAGATGAAAAAATAACAACTCGACAATTATTTTAAAGATCGATGAGCAATTTCAAAATTCAACTAACCAACAAGAAAATGGTCATTTGATTCAGCTTCACGGGTAGTAGTATATGCAGCTGCCATGTTGGTCAACATAATTTCCTTTCTCTCCTCTTCTTCTCTATGCAACATTTCCATTTGGAATCTAAATAGAATTTTAAATAAAGGAGTTAATGAACAATGGAAAGTACGATAATTATACCTCAAGACAAAGCGTAACAAAATGGCCTTCAAAGAGGAAGTCTTGCAAAAACTTGCTGCTATCTCGAGGTAGCTGAGCATGGGATTATATAATCTGTTGTCCCTAGCAATTAAAGCGCTTCGACTTGCAGCTCTTTGGATTTTATACCAATCGATGTTTTCACCTAGGGAATCTGTTTTTCAATTAGAAAACTGTGAACTTGGCATTAGAAGACAGCCATGTACCTAAATCTGCAGTAATCTGTAGTGCTTTATCTTAGTTTTGAGCTCTTAATGCCATTTGCAATCGAATACAAAGAGGGTCTTGATCAGCCCATGAGTCGTACTCCAGAATCATAGTTGACAGCTTTACAGCTCTTTGATATCCGGTATCGTGAGGAAGTTGCAACAAACAAGCCATCGTATTCCATATTACTGTAGAATCGATTCCTAGAACAAATCATTCATTTAATGCGAAACAAAACTGGAAGATAACAAGTAACTTATTCTAACGTACCATGGCGATTGGCAAATCCAACGATTATTTCATACCAACGCAAGCAAGCCTCCACATTACCTTCTTCATTAATTAATCTTAAAGCAATACCTTCGTACAGGTACAACAACTCGTAAATTAATACATCGTTTACTGAAATGAATAATTATATTCATTTAGAAAATAAATATTATACTTTTGAAAAAACAAATGTACCATTTTCTTCATTCCAAAATTGAACTTCACATAGAAGTTTAAATAGTTCGTCTGTGTAATAAACGTGCGGCGAATTTTGCACAAATCCATTTGATACTTTCGACAAAGGTCCATTTACTTCTAAATCACTTGTATCCATTGTTTTGTGATCACCATTCCAAGGGATGTTGCGGAGTAGCTGCATGAGGAAGGGAAGATTTTTTTGTTTTTCGATCAAACAAAACAACTAAAAAGGCAAAAAAATAAGTCATAGAAAAATAAAATTTATGGCTTGACAAAGAGTTTACTTGATCGGCAGCAATTTTGACTGGCGCTTGGCTAATTCATCTTCCCGATATCGCATATCGGAGAGCCAAATATCTCCAAATATATTGTTCAATAGAATGGATCTCTTTTCCACTGACTAGAAGGGTTTGCAACCTCAGCTCCAAGTTCTCAACAGTGTCACCTAGAGTACATAAAGATATCGTGTGATAAATACATTAGGTAACTGAGCCTGCAAAAAGATTTTATTTACCTCCGAAGTTCAAAATTTCGATTATTCGCGGCCAATCTTCTGAAAGGTTAATATGCATGTAACAAGCTGCCAGTAGAGTGATGGCGTCGTCCGTACAACTATCGTTAATAAGTCTCTCCTTGTCTTGTTGTCCTATAACGATATTAACGGTTTCGTACATTCTGTCGATTCTGACCATTTACAATGTAAGTAGACAATTACCAAATGAATGAGAAAATTTCAACCAGATTATGGCCCCATCAAATTCTCCTCGATAGAACATTCCATGAGCGATATTGTAACAAACTCGAGAAAGTGAGTTTGACTGTTGAATCTCAAATTTGACAGGCTCTTGCTTAGTACTCCCCAATAGCCCTAATATGTCATTGTACTGGTTTATCATGTAGAAACCGAGAACGCGATAGACAAAGAGCGAACTGAGGCAAGATTCAAATTTTTCCTCTAATTCTTCTATGCGTGGTGCAGTAAAGTCATAAACTGTTTCGTCGTTCATTCGAGGACATATAGATTGAGAAGCAAGTTTCAAAAGTCTTTCAGCTTCTTCAATAAGCTCATCTTGAAAGCAGGCTCGAACTGTTCCCAGGGTCAAAGAAAGAATGCCTAGCCCAAATTTAAGGTCACCAGAGCGTTGTGTACTTTTGAACATAATATAAGTGCCAATATTCACTAGACAAGCCTGTATAAAATGGAAATAAGTATTAAACAAATGCAAAAAACTAGATTTACAATTGCAAGTTTTCAACCTTTAGCTCAGTGATGTTTTTGGACTCATGAAGTACAGAGGTTGGGAGCAAGTTACAGTTTTCATAATTCACTAATTTAAGCCATTGCTGTTCCAAGAGTTCTTCATCTATCAGATTCAGATGAAAGTTGAGAGCATTAAGGTTGTCAATTTGCTGAACAAAAAAATTCGAAAGATTCTTAAGATGATCAATTGCACCCAAAGCAGTATTATCATTCAACAGCAACCTTGAAGCAATAAACTTCTGCAAGAAGAAGCAAGCAAATTTTGCATCCCATTTACTGCTCAACGACGAAAATTCTGCCATTTTTTGGCAGACAACACTGACCAAATGTTGGGAAGAAAAAGCAAAAAACTACTTTTATAACAGAACACAAGAATCATATGAGTTAACTAGTAACTATTAGCACGAAAATGCCAAAATGGGAGACCGGGAGATGTAATACTGTAGTATCAGGGAACGTAGTATCAGGGAACCAGAGATTCGTTAAGCAAAACTAAATAAAAACAATGGAGATTTGGAGAATGGAGTTGCCAGCTGTTTTATTCAAATATTACATTTACGGATTGCCGATTGCGATTTGCGATAATACGATTATTGAAAATGTAATTTCACATTTTCTCAAAAGAAAAATTTGGAAAGGAATAAGTCTGTTTATTTTAGAATTTATAACATAAACTTATTTATTTATTTAAACGGAAAACAGAAATTCATATTTTCCAACTTGTCAACTTAACTTCTGACCGACTCTGTCTAAGCGCCAAATTTTTTAAAATGTTATAGTCTAGGATATCAATAAAACGTAAGCATACAGTAAAAATAATTAAAGGTGGTGTTATAATAATAATAATTCAAGTAAAAAAAAAACATCCTGTGTGGGCTAATATTCGTGTGGCAAATTTCTTATATTAATGTTAATATTAATTTGTGCGAGGACTTAACTCACTTAAGAGGACAGATAATTATTGATTTAAACAAAGTTCACGTAACACACGTAACTGTTAAACACGTTCAACAATTTTCATCTTAATATTAGCAAGTAGAACGGGGGAAGGGTGGGTGAGTTGGATAAGACGTCGCTTGCTAACAGATGAATCTTGCGACTCGTGTTCGACTCCCACTTCCGGCGTCCCCTACTACGCGGATTGTTTAATCGGTAAGTACAATAATTGTCTATTCTCAAGTATTTGTTGTCAGGATGACTTGTGCATAGAAGAGGTGGATCACTGAGGATGTAGAGGTAACAATAATATTGGACTCTTGCTTGATCCTGAGTCAAAGCGAAAGGGTTGATACAAAAGCCTCTGGGAGAGTGTTAGTTGTAGAAAAACCAAGACCTTCAGAAAAAACCGAATATTCGCTCGTTGATTCGATTCCTACCGAATATCAACGTCCTGACAACTGCTAGTCTGGTTATGGCAACCGATTTGGGTAAGCCACTACGAGTGGTCAAGCCGCTGCAGAGGAGAATTCGCAACCTCGATACAACGCAGAAATCCTTCGTGTTCATGTTCAAGTGTATAAATATGTTAGTTGTAAGAAGAACACGGAAGATTTCCTCCGATTGGGGGGGTTTCTCAAAGACGATCGAATGTTAACTCAATAAATCGTCGACTAGTAAACACATGATCTGGCATTTCAAATGGCAGATCTAGTAGGAACACATTTTTAGTTTTTACAGCAAATCTGTTTTTCAAAATTTAAAATTTAAAATTTTTCTGGTAAAAATAACGCTTCAATCGCTTCCTCTATTTCAAAAGAAAAAATCATTTAATCGGTATTGTGATAATTTAATATGTTGAATTTATTAACATGCATAGTTGTATACTTCTATAAGTTTAAACGTATTGCACATGTAAAGTTATTATGACCGAAATAAAGACCGAAATAACGTCAACGATTCACGTATTAAAAAAAGCTTAGAAATAATTTAAATTTGTACGAAAAATAACTGTTAGTTGAAGTCATAAAGGTACGAATATTAATTTGCAAATATGGCGACTCCAAGTAGCAAATCGTCTTTTTGATTGTGGAAATCTAAAGAAAATGACAAATTAAAAAACTTAAGCAAATTAATGTTAACAAAATAATATCCTTACATGGCGCAAAAAGATTAACGTCCCTAAGGACAGTGTCGTCCTTCAATAACAACACGAGATGAAATTTTTCTATGGCTTCGGAGAATGGCTCTACGACAATGACGCGTCCCTTTAGTTTCATATTGTTGATTAAGGAGAAATACGCTTCACTATGTGTTTCAACAGGAGCGAAGGAAACAATAACAACATCTCGCCCATTCAATCTCGTTGGATTAACGTTGTCCAGAAACTTGTCTGATGCGATATGACCAAGCAATTTGAACTTTTTAGGCATACACAGGACGAAGTTTGGAATCAAATCAGATCGCATAACCTTATCATAAAAAGGAATTTCACCCAATTTTTAAAATAAGGTATTAAACGAATAGAGTGGAAAACAACTGACCTCAAATGCTTTCACTTTCAGTTCACCAGTTTCCCTGAAAAAAAAGGCGCCTTCCCAAAAGTAATCCGAGGTAGATGCAGAGAGCGTGGGCATCGTTTCGATTAATCCTTCTGACGTTACACTTTCATCATCGGGAGTTGATTTAAGGTACGAGACGGAAATATTTTTTATCGTCGATGTAGAATTACAAGCGCTCGAAGTGGAAGAACTACGCTCAACTCCAGAGTCTGATAAATTGCATGATCCATTCGTAGAAAAAAAAATTAAGATTAGAAGTCTTTCAGCAATAAACATAAAACATGTGTTATAAATACCTTGAGCAAGATTATCTCCAATTTGTGCAACTTTCCGAATCCACTTGGTCGGTAATTGATTGGCGAGCATTCCATAATCTGTTAATAAAAAAAAGATAACACTCAATAGAAAAATCAGCTGCTTTTTCAAGTCACCTGTATGGTTAGCTGAAACTACAGCAGTACGAGATACTTCTTGATACGCCGATTCGAAATCTCGCAACTGATATTCATAGTCCGCAATAGAACGTATAATTCCAACAGGGGTTGCAAAGTCATGTGCAACAGAAGGATTCAAAAATTCTTGTACCCTTTCTAACAAAAAACCTTTGCTGTGAATAGATGAAGATTCAAAGGCATCAACGTTCGGTTCGACTGAATCTTGGCGATAACGACAGAACATTTCAACAGAATGATGCTTGGGCCAAATCAATAAAACACCATGATGCAAGTTTCTCATGCCAACTTCTATATTATCTTCAGACGTGTCTTCTTCTGATTTCTTTTTCGGATCTGAAGGAATGACTCCAACGAAATTCTTGTCCCAATGTAACTTGATGCTCAAGTTTCTTGTCAAGTCGTCAGAATCGATAACACGGGAAATATTAATTACGTCAACTTTTCCCTGTTGAACTTCTCTTGATTCTTGCATTGAAGCGCGAGCCGTCCCGGTAGGGGTCGGGGGGCGAGGCGGAGTCGCAAGGCTAGACTGTGTTGCCATGGCCAGGTGAACGTCAAGAAAATCACAGTTGAGCAGAATATCGGCAAAGACTCGATCCTGTCCTTGAAGTAGTAAAAACGAGAGGATGTTATCTTCATAACTTTCTTGTAGAACGAAGAAAAACACATTATCATGTAACGTCTTCTCCACAATGGGAACATTTGCTTCGTTTTCGAAAGAGATTTCAGTAGAGTCCCGATGAATTAAAGAAGCGAGGGCAGTTGATTCTTTCGTTTCTTCAATAAGATTTTGACGAGACTTTAACAATTGAAATCGATTACTCCAAGGACGAAGCGACTCTTTGATTTGTTTCAATGCTTCAAGAAAAACTGGAAAGTTCCTTGGAATCTCATTTTTTGAATTTATCCAAAGGAGATCATAAACGAGAATCAACTTGTAGCCTCGTGATATCGGTTCGATGAAGTTGTCGCAGCCGTTGCAAAATGCAGTCAGATAGAAAAGAGTGTCACTCCTTTCATGGCTCTCAAACAATTTCCTTCTCCCTTCATAGTCAACACTCAATTTACCACCTTCGTGTCCTCCTTCAACAGGTACTTGTAGAACGGCAGTCCCAAATTTTCCTTCAACATAACATGCCGAGTCCAAACTGTGAATAGAGCCATTTCCACCTTTGTACAAGATCAGTCTGGAAAATTTTGCTGTTATTTTCATCTCCATGGGAAGTTGCAGATATTGGACCACTAATGATGATATTTTCAGATCTTCTAAAGTTGAGCAAAACACCTTTGAAGCATCAAAATCCCAAGTATCTTTCAATGATCTGCATTGCGATATTTCAGTAAGGCTTCCAATACTCTAAAATATTTTATAAGACACAAAACAGTAAAATTGAACTTTTAAAACAAGTATAAAAGGTATTCTTACACTTAGTTTGACTGGAATTAGAACACTTTCCTCGTGTTCCTTTAGTTTAAACGCCTTTAGTGATATTTCAAACATTTCTGATCCCCAAGCATATTCAAACAATTCCCCATTAAAACCGATGTTAACAGCTTTAGACAAATTTTCCTTCAGGATCAAGGCACCCATATTTGTCAATAAAGTCTAAAAAGAATTACTGTTCAGTTCTTCTTCAACATAAAGGTTTAAAGTTTTACAACACTTACTTAGGACGTATCAGTTTCAGGTGAAAACTTTAAAAACGTTGATACATCACCATAAGACAAACCGTTGATTTATTACTGAGTAGTGAGTAGTTAGAAATATTTGCTAATACGATTTTGTAAAAATTGAATGAACATTTTATAATCGCTCACAATGCAATTAATTATCTTTTTCTATCTTTTTTCAAACTAGCGATTAAGACTCCTCCAGAGAGAAGGACTTCTCAGAAACGACGCCAAGATCAAACGAACGAGAATAAAATGGCCAGTCAGCTGTTTTATTCAAAGTCATATGTGAGGCACTCCAAGACTTGGGCTATTGTACCTCACGCGGCGTTGCCATCAATCATTTTCTCAAAAGGCGCCAAATTTTCAAACATGTTATATTCGATCCAGGAAATCAATAAAACCAGAGTTATAGACTTATAGTTCTGATAGAACGAAAGCAATTAAGCATAATACAGTACGATGACAGTACTTTAAAATAATAAAAGGCGGTGTTATAAGTCATATAACACGAAATTTAGAAAAAAAAGTATATCCTGAACGGGTTAATATTTTTGTGGCGGATCCTCTATATTAAAAATTTGGTATATTGGTATATTAATTGGTAAGATTATTATTAGTAAATTTAATGGGGATGGGTGGGTGAGTTGGATAAGGCGTATCTAATGACTCGTTTCCACCAGGATTTCGGCGCAGTCGAATTTGAGGTTGAAGACCATGATTCACAGTCGTCGGATGGCGTTTTGCTATTACTTGACGCTGGCAATTTGCGAGTAGCGCCCCAACAAGAATGGTCGACATTCGTTATGGCTTTAATCTCGTTTCTGGATGTCTTATTACTACTAGATGCTGCCCAAGCATCGGCACATGCATCCCAATCATTAGTCGACTTTGATACGCAGGGAGATGCCTTTTTTTCATATAAATTCGTAGTCTGAGAGTTTGTTTTTTCACACCAATCCTCAATGCTGTCATGTATCATCGTAATTGTGTCATGTTTGATAGAATAGATTCCTTTTTACCCCAAAAAGCTAGATACTAATGTAAAAAATTCAGGATTACAATAATAATAAGGATAAGAAACTCAGAACTAGAAAAAACATAAAACCAAAACATCAATTTATTAATATGAGTTTCATTGTATGATTGTATTATTCATTTATAATTTCAATGATAATTTCATAATATACATAATATTGAAAATTATTTGGCCTCACATATGCCATCATAACCTGATCCACAGGTGTAATCTTGCCAACCTACAGTAGAGTGGATCAAAATGCAATCTTCATTATCAATAGTGTCGGGTTCAGAGTTGCCCCAATTCGCGTAGCCAGGATAAAGTTTAACACCTGTGGACTCCCAATACCAAATTCCTTCGGTGGCAGAATCCGACCCAGAAGTCCAGAAATAAGTCGCTATATAAATGAATCAATAATAACAAATACGTAAAAATGCTACTCTAGTGTATACGAACGCGTAGACTATGATATGAAAACTGAACATAAATAGTAAGTGATTGATTTAATTAAATATACTTGGCCAATTAATGTAAACGGCTTGCTCTTCGGCAAAACTTTCAACGGCCAATAACTTCATTTGGCTCGAAATACAAAAGGATGACTGGGATGGCTGGTTCCTCTACTCGCAAAAAAACGCAATTCAGAAGAATTAATGGAAATTTGTCATTCGTTAGTCGTACATCACTCATTTGATCATATAAAAGGAACAGACTATAGCCTATACACATCTACTAGCCTATTACTCGGTAAGTCTATATAATTACCTTGGTGAATGTTGCGCAGTAACAAGAAACGTCATCCAAGATTCGGCCACATTGACTTTCTGATCCAATATTAAAGGGGCAATTAACGGCCTATTTTTAGAAAAAAAAATAATGGAAAATGTCAAAACGAAATGAATAACCATCTATTTCAAATTTATACCCTTTGTATTCTAAGTTTGAATGTTGAAGTTGGCGCCTTCTTGAATCGTATTCCTGCTACCGAACTTGTTGTGTACACTGAATTGAGTGATTCGGCTCTTGTCAGTCCAACTTCGTGATGCATTTGATTTTCCAGGAGGAGAATAGGATCTTCTTCGTCAAGTCCATCGTGAATCTAACAATGTTATTATTATACTAGTGATTTTTTATTGCATTTATTAATTCTTGCCTTTCGAAATTCTTACCGTAGTAAATTCCCGAATTTGTTCGAAATGTCCACCATCAGCCAAAGAAAAGACGAGAATATGATCTTTGTCCGTATGGACTTTCCAAATGCAATTTTCTTGGTGAGGGACGTCGATTACGACCGCATCTTCAACGTAAAGTGTCCCTCCACACGATTCCAAACCTGATATATGTTATCAATCGAATCTGATTAATGAAATAAATTAAAATAATATCATTAAAAAACTAAATCTTTTACCATGACTAGGCACTAGGGCATTGCCGTCAATGGAGCTTAACAGAAACGACAAAGCAAGAACGCAAAGGGGCAAAATCAAAGTCATTTTAAAACACCCAATGATAAAAAGAAAAATTCAGGAGAAGCTAATTGAATTTTTTTTTAACAACAGGAGGTTGGTTTATTGTGTTCAACAATGCTCTGTAATTTCAGAAAAAATCTTTCTCCTTTTATACAAAAATATTTACGATAATAACGAGTACATGATTGTTTTTATCTAAAAAAAATTAGGCAACAATTGTTTTTATATTTAAGTTGTTGTAAAGGGAAATTTTTTATATCGCATCTCGATTCGACCTTTGCTCTTTTTTGGTTACAGTACATATTTTTGCGCAATATAGAGCTTAAATTTCCTCTTTGTGAGTGACAGCCGTTGGAAATTGAAAAGTAAATAAATGTACAACTATACGTCGTATTTTTTGAAATTTGTTAGGTAAATATTTAAATGGCAACGAATTGAACGAACTCTTAATTTACCTAGTTATTTCTATGTATTTTTAAAGTTTATGTCATACAAATTATATTTTTCTTTAGGCAGCTTATTCGACACGCATGCATTAAACAACTTATCGTATCACTTTTTAATGCAAAATCTTATGTTGGCAGACGTTATACAGGCAGTATATTAGTAATTACTACAAAAATGCAGTTTTCATCCTTGTTATGCCTTCCGTCCATTATGTTAACCTTTTTTTCAAAGACAAGTCACTAAATTGACCGCACAGAAAATTAACGCGATGCCTGAGAAAAACTGAGAGATTCCATCTCCGAAAATATCACCCTCGGCATCAACGTCTTTATTAATTAAATTTTGATTTCGTGTAATGTTAAAAAAAGTAAACGAATGGTTTCAAATGTAACATGATGTATTTCTAAAAATATAAGCAAAAATACTGAAGTAGAATCAAGCTAAAGGTTTCAAAGCAAAATTTGAAATCACAGCATGCAGGAATACATATTCGCACTTTATACTCAAGTAGGAAACCAAATTAACGTAATAATGACATTCCTACAATATTAACACATTTCATCGATTTATTACTCTGCTATAGTTGGTGTCAATGTAATAGTCGTCGGACTAAGTTGAGTAGTTGTTACAACCGTGCTGTTGGGTGGATGAACTTCACAGATAGCGTCGAAGGTAGACGAACATGCATAATCATACCAACCGTTAAGGATCATTAGACAGTCTTCACTATTTTCATTATTATTTGGCTCAAAAGTGGCCCAGTTGGCGTAACCGGGGTAAAGTCTAGCGCCAGTGGACTCCCACATCCAAGTTCCTTCGCTATAAACATCCGAGCCGGATGTCCAAAAATAAATCGCTGTTCAAAAAAAATAATTAGCAATATGTAATAACTAAGCGAAATTTAATGCAGCTAATGTGTATAATAATCATCAAACTTAAAAAAAACATCTGCATCAGAATGACAAAAATTAAGTTTTAGTTTCTAATCACTTACTTGTACCCCAAGCAGCGTAAATGGCTTGTTCCTCCGCATAAGTTTCAATGGACAACAATTTCATTTGGTTGTTGTCGCAAAATAAAGTTTGGGACGGCTGAGACCTCTACACGATAATTAAACAGCGAAAATAAAAATTTGGTGAAAGTGAAAACTGTATAATAATGTACTACCTTTGTGAATGTTGCGCAGTAACAGGAAAATTCATCGACTACTCGACCGCATTGGCTCTCTACTCCAATGCTAAACGGACAATCTACAGCCTATTTAATAGTTTAATACATAATAAAATATTCATTTGACATCAATAATGAATTTTCTTAAATAAAGAAATTTTACCTTTTGAATTCTCAGCTTCAAGAGAGAAGTTGGTGCATTTTTGATTCGCACTTGAGCTATCGAACCAGTGCTGTAGATGTAACGATTGATCTCGGGATTTGCTGTTAGACCCAGCTCGTGATGCATCTGATTTTCCCGTCGAAGAATCGGAGAATCTTCTCCTAGTCCATCGTGAATCTGAAGTAATAAGATAGTGAGGTTAAGTTTATTATTAGATTAAAAAGGGGTTCATACGGCAAGGAATTCTTTGGCTTGCTCAAAATCCCAGTCTTGCTGAACCAGATCAAAGACGAGAACGTAATCTTGGTCTGTTTGAATTTCCCAGACGCAATTTTCATACTGATGGGATGGCACATCAATCACGACCGAATGTTCAACAAACAACGATCCTCCACAAAATTCTAAAGGTAAATTAGTGAAAATTGAATGAAATTATTTTTATTAGCTAAGTACACTTTAAAAAAAAAGTATTTACCGTGAGGCACAATGGCATTGCCTTGAATGGGACTTAACAGAGACAGAGTAAGAATACAAACAGCCGGAAACATCAGTGCCATATTCATATTATGTACCAGCAATCTAAAAGACAGCAATAAGTTACACAGTTAAATATTTATCAGTAAATTGATTCGTATATGAAAGGACAGAATGGATTTGAAGAAAGCTCCGAAATCCGAAGGTGAATACTCCCTTTATATACCGAAAAACATGTTTGATAAAAATGAAAACAATTGGTTTTTATCTCTAAAAATTTAGCAATTCGATGTTTTTTATACGGCCAAAGGACACGTCGATCACCGAACTTTGTTTAGGGGAAATTTCTTTATCTTGATGGAACGGTGGCGACTTTTGTTCATCGTCGCCGTTTTGTTTACACAGATTTGCGTAACCCAGCACACTTCAACATATTTTGATCTGGAACGTTGAACAAAGAAAAGTCGCTTACCTTCACTATGAGATACTCCTTCGAAGACAAGCCCTAAGAGCGATTATGCAACAGTTCTGTACTTCCGTAATATTTGTTGAATGTACGTTTGTATAAGGAAAGGCCGCCGAATTAATCAGCGATATGAAAAACAGAGTAAAATGCTTACAGATAAAATTGGTTGGGTTCCGTATAGCGCGGCTGCCTTTTGTGTAGTGTGAGGGATCAGCGGAACGGCATTTTGGGCTTTATGGTGGCGTGGTTTTCGCTTCTGGCTTGATTTTTTATATCTTTTTCGTCTTTTTACAGTTATTTTTGTTTCTTTACCTTGGGTTGCGATCCACCCATTTAATTTTGGAGCTAAACAAGCTAAACAACTTCAATAATGGAATTTTTAGAATGTATTAACGGCTAGCTCCTTTTTCAAAAATAATTGTATTTTATCCAGTATCCAAGAACATGAAGGGCTTGTGGAAACATACATGTACTGTGTTATCAAGGTTGTCTCACACGTTCTCAGTGCAATTAAATGTTGACACAACTGGCAGTAGAATATATGTATTGTATTTTTAAAAATAAAAAAATTATTTGTGGCGTATAATCGCCTTCAATAATAAAGCTCGTAAATTTATTTCCTTTATAATGAAACGTACATAATTTTGCCCATGTTTTTATTGTCATTGGGTCTATCAAGCGGTCTATTATGACGTTTCAATCCAGTTCCAATTGACCAACACTATATTTGTATTAGTAGACACGGTAAATAGTGCGCTACGGATGGGCTTCGCAGATAGCTTGATAAGAATTGGTGCATGGATAATCGTTCCAGCCTTCAACACTTCTCCAGTTCAGAGCAAGGCAGTTTTCAATATTTCCAGCATTATCTGGCTGCATATCAGCCCAGTTAGCATAGCCAGGACAGGGAAGAATTGCATTTGTGGATTCCCAAACCCAAATGCCTTCGTTTGCAGAATCGGTACCAGAAGTCCAAAATACCGTCAATGTTGATACAAATAATAATAATGACAGAATTTATAAGCCAATTTTATTTAGTATTTAAATTTAGAGTAGTGTTACTTACTTGAACCCCAAGCCACGTCAATGGCTGTCTCTTCTGATCTCGTTTCAACCGCCAGCAGCTTCATTTGATTGTCATTACAAAATGCCGTCTGGGACACATGATCTTCTCTCTACTCAAAATGAAGGAAGAATTATAAACGTTTAATTTGCGGAAAGAGAGAAAGGTATATAAAGTAAATTGATGGACTAACCACTGTGTTTGTGACACAATAGCAAGAGAGTTCGTCTACAACTCTGCCGCATTGGCTGTTTGGTCTCAAATCAACAGGACAATCTACAGCCTTTAATTCAAAGAAAATACGAAAATTGTCCGTCCACAAAATCTTGGGCCTGTTCGAAATTTCCATCGCCCTGAAGAGTGAATACGAGATGCTGCTTGATTGACTTCAGGACATCACCAGATTTTCAATGATGAAGGTATGAAAAGAAGGAAACTAATCATAATTTGTGTAATAAAGTGATGAACGGTAGGCTACGTGATGAACGGCGGTCAATTAATCTAATTGCCATCATTTCTAACCATTCGGCATTTACTTCTTTTGTTTTTTAATTTTGGAGCATATGTATTTGCAAATATATACACAGTTATTACTTTTGAACAATGACAAAAATATTTTTTTCTGGAAAAAACACTCGAAAATTCTAGCTCTACTGATAATATAATGGCAACAATTATGTTCCATCTCTAGGCATGAGCTTCACAGATAGCGTCAAACCCAGCGCCACAATAAAAATCGTTCCAGCCTGGTCTCCCATTCACTGCCCAGTCTGTACCTAAGCAATCTTCATTGCCATCATTGTTGGGTTCTCCGTCAGCCCAGTTGGCATATCCCGGATTCAGACTTACTCCCGTTGATTCCCAAATCCATTTACCCTCAAGTGATTTATCGGAGCCCGAGGTCCAAAAGATAGCTATGAAAGAATATCTGTATTAGCATCAGCAATTAAATGTCAATCGTCATCAGCGTAAATGAACATAGCAGCGCGTGCACAGCAGTATAGGTCTTATAAGAGACTATATATTATATATACATTATACAATAATATTGTAACGTAATAAAATATTTTCTTAAAAACAGCTAAAAATAAGCCATATTTATTGAAAAATGATAGGCCTAATTAAGCTTATTTATAAGCTTATTTATTAGGTAGTATGAATTTAGTAACACTTGCTTGAGTTTAACACTCACTTGTTGTTGTCCAGGCAGTCTGAACGGCAAAATCCTCTGCATAACTTTCGATGGCCAAAAGTTTCATTGCGTTGTTATTACAATACGAAGTCTGGGAATCATGGCTTCTCTGTGAGGGAAACAATTGTATTTCATCCCACAAAAATTGATTGTATTCTTCATTAAATTAAAATTAATTACCTTAGTGAATGTCGCACAGTAACAAGAAATCTCGTCCACAACTCGTCCACATGAGCTCTCTGCTCCCAAATTAAAAGGGCAACTAACAGCCTGATATGAAAAATATTTTAAAAAATTCTGGTGAAATAAAGGAAAAAATATATAATAATTTCCAATTATAACCTTCTGAATTTTTAGTTTTAAAACTGATGTCGGTGCCTTTTTCACTCGAACTTCGGCGACTGAACCTGTGGTGTAGACGGCCTCTGGCAGTTCTTTGTTGGATACTTCGTGAACCATCCGATTTTCAAAAAGTAGCACGGATGAATCCACTTCCATTCCGTCATGAATCTATGCGCACAAAAAAATAAGGAAAATAAATATAAATATAAATATAAAAAATTAAGAAACACAATAGTACAACAAAATATTATATTCTCACCGACAAAAATTCTTCAACTTGTTTGAATTTTCCGCCTTGGACGACAGTAAAAACAAGGACACGATCTTTTTCAGTTTGAATTTGCCACTTGCAATTGGCGCTAAGTGGGACATCGATCACAACCGCATCGTAAACAAAGAGCGATCCTCCGCATCCTTCAAGACCTATAGAATAGAAAAATATTTGAACAGCACAAAATTATTTAATGAGAATTTAATAAAAGGATCATATATACCTCGAGACGAAAGGACATTGCCAGAAATGGAGCTTGAAATAGCGAGGATGAAGACGCCTAGAATAGAAAAACTTGTCATTTTGGGATTTTTCAAGCTGCTTGTTTGGAAACTTTGCAATGCGATTTGAAGTGGAGCTCTGAATTTTAAGAGCGAATCTCATTTCTTTTTATACAGAATATCACAGTTTCGTAACGCACATGTGGCAGCTAGTGTTTTTCATTTCAAATATAAGATTGTTTGTCTCGTTCATATAGGTA
The DNA here is from genome assembly GCA_030770115.1 of Daphnia galeata. Taxonomy (NCBI): domain Eukaryota; kingdom Metazoa; phylum Arthropoda; class Branchiopoda; order Diplostraca; family Daphniidae; genus Daphnia; species Daphnia galeata. The sequence continues at coordinate 9,536,118 of CM061114.1, forward strand.
AAACGACAAAAGTCAAATATCTTATTTGCTAATGACGTCCTAAGTCGTCACACAGGCTGAATGAAGAGGTTTGTTTTTTCCAAACATAAACTGGATCGATAAACTCGAACAGCAAATTTTATCTCTTCTTAAGTGGGACACATAAATTCAAGTCGCAATAACAGCAGCAATAATAACAGGAAAAAAATATTGAAGTTATTTTTAAGTGTTGAAGGTGTGTATTTATTAAAGGTGTAATTTACGGTTGTTATACGAAACGGAAAGTATATAATTTAGAAAAAAAAATTAAGGAAAAAATATTTAATTAATTTAATTTCCATCAATTCTAATTCTTAATCTTTATTTGTTATTATTTTTCATTATAATATATTTAAGAAATGAACAAATTAAACATTGTATTTTTTTCCCGAAAAAACTAAAAAAATTACAATTTTGACTATAATAAAGGCAACAATTATGATGTTAATCTCTAAGCGTGATTTTCACAGATAGCGTCCAACAAATTGCTGCATGGATAATCGTTCCACCCTATCCTACCATTTCTGCTACCGTTTATATGGAGACAGTCTTCATTATCTCCTACATTGTTGGGTTCTTCGTCAGCCCAGTTGGCGTATCCAGGATACAAATTTAATCCAGTTGACTCCCATATCCATTTACCTTCAAGTTGTTTATCAGAGCCCGAGGTCCAAAAGGGGCCTTTATTGAAAAATCATAAAACAAATATTAACTTCAGTTCAACGCAAATAAAAAGCTTTTTTAATTAATGAAAAATTTGCTGAAATAGATTTTGGAATAGAGTTTAAAATTTATTCCCTATTCAAGTTTTGTGTTATATATACTATTATAGCATTAATTTATAGTTACACTCACTTGTACCCCAGGCAGCCTGAATGGCCTGCTCTTCTGCATAACTTTCAATAACCAATAATTTCATTGTGTTTAAATCACAATACGCGGTCTGAGAAACATGGTCTCTCTGTTCGTGAAAAAACAATCGCAATCAAAAATAAGTAAATTTTCATGTTTTGTTTCGTTTTTTATTTTCATAATAATTACCTTAGTGAATGTCGCACAGTAACAAGAAGTTTCGTCCACAAGTCGTCCACATTGACTCTCTACTCCCAAATTAAAGGGACAGCTAACAGCCTAAAATACAATTGAATCAGCATAATAGGTGATATGCATAATACATATATGTTCAATTTTGCGCAAATTGACAATCATTTTTAAAATTGTAATTACCTTTTGAATTTTTAGCTTCAATACTGAAGTTGGTGTCTTCTTGAATCGAACTTCGGCGACAGGACCAGCCGTGTAGACTGTCTCTGGTAATTTTGTATTCGATACCTCATGAACCCTTTGATTCTCAAACAGGAGGACGGATGAATCAATTTCAAATCCGTCATGAATCTATATATGCAGGCAAATAATTTAAATAACTCATTTTCAACACCGTATTAATGAAACTTATAAACGCACAAATTATTCAGTCAATATTTTTACCGACAAAAATTCTTCAACTTGTTTGAAATTTCCATTATGAACAACTGTGAAAACCAGAATGTGTTTTTCGTCAGTTTGGATTTTCCACTTGCAATTTGCGCTTAACGGAGCATCAATCACAACCGCATCATCAACAAAGAGAGATCCTCCGCATCCTTCAACATCTATAGAATAATAATATTTGAACAAAAGAAATTATTGTGAATGATGGTTCGTACCTCGAGGAACAAGAACATTGCCAGAAATTGAACTCGAAAGAGCGAGGATAAAGGTACATAAAATAGAAAATCGGGTCATTTTTAAGGGAAGAGACGCGTCAGCAGTCAGAGAGAAATGGTAGCCTTATTGCAATCTGATCGAGATGATGTTTGAGTGCGAATCTCTATTCCTTTATATACATAACCGTATTGAATTGATAACGCGGACTTGTAACAATTTTTTTCTTTGGTTCATAACATATAGATTCGTTGCATATAGGTAAAATTGACTATTACTTTGTTGACGTTATAACTAACAACATAGATGAGAAGAATTTCCCCCACGGGACTATTAAGACATATTTATTATTGGAGGGGAAATTTTTTATATTCCCCTTTTCACTTATCTCAAACTTTTGTTTACGTTATTCCAATGGGTCGTATCAATTAAAAACAGACGTGCACGTGAAGTTCCATCACGGTTTTTTTCACAAACTTAACTGGTATCGACTGATTTTCAGTTTGATCTTGGGGAGGTACAAAAAACATTTTCTTTAATATCGCAATATATGAACTTGGAACTTTGAAATTGGGTCTTGAAACGAAAGAAGCCGGGAAAGAGGGGAAAATGAGAGAGTCAAAGTCGACCGAATTGATAAAGAGATTGGCCTGTTATGAACATTCGTCAGCAGCGCGGACATAACGCGTACATACAAATTTTTTTCCATAGATTAACACCACTTGATGGTTGCTGAAATCAGTTTATAGCAACTGCTGACGGATAAGAATAACGCAATAGACAAAATTTACTTTTAAACTGTAGTTATATTGAGTTTTAAAAATTCCCATACAAGATCCCTAGAAATGGATATCTCTCGCTGTCTCACATCATCACCGCTACAATTTAAAAAATAAGGGTTTTCAATATTGCAATGAAACTATTGCAACCACGCATCAACATGGTGTGCAAATAAATATGAGGCGAGACGTACTGTACTGCTTTAAAATGGAAAATAAAAGTATTTACCGTTAGGCCGAGCCCGAGCCGTTAGGCACATCATAGCATTCCCTTCATAGCATTCCCTTGAATTGGGCTTGTTAGAGATAGAGTAAGAATACAAACAACCGGAAACATCAGTACCATATTCATATTATCTATTATGTACCATCAATATAAAAGACAACAATGAGTTACACATTTAAATATTTATCAGTAAATTGATTTTCAACAATCCTGGGAATCAGAGGATCGCCCAGAGGAGTTGCCAACGGGATTTTGTTAGTAATATATATAAAGCATAGTTATACAACGCAACCAATCAATACCTGTGCTCAGAACTGTGAGATTCGGATCATAATAGTGTTACGATTTGCACAGAAGCTCGGTAATAATACGAGTATTAGTCGGAGTAGTCCAGACTTTTTAATACTTATTTACGAAAAATTAAATCAAGATACACAATTCTTTAAGTGAGGCCATTTTCCTCGTTTATTAGGCTAGTTCGATTTATTTACCAACATAATATATTTTTTGATGAAAAAAAAATTACATTAATGTTCCAGGATAGACCAAAAATGTCTAAATATTATTTCATCTCTATAAATGTTAATGGGCTTCACAGATAGCGTCCCATAAATTGCTACAATTATCATCATTCCAGCCTATCCTGCCACCACTGTTGTAGTTTAAATGTAAACAGTCTTCATTTCCGTGTGCATTGTCGGGTTGTGTGTTACACCAGTTGGCGTATCCTGGATTCAGATTTAATCCCGAGGACTCCCAAATCCAATGCCCCTCAGTCTGTTTATCGGAGCCGGAGGTCCAAAAGAGAGCTATTACGAAAGAAATCGTATTACGATTTTTAACAACAACGTCAAAGAATGAATAGTTCTTACAATAAACGGAAAACTTACTGAATGGCTTTTTAAACAAACGTATAGGTCTACACTATATTTAAGCTTTATATAAATAGCCTATAGCCTATATTATTATCTATAATCGAGTAAAATCAATTAGTCACACTCACTTGATGTACCCCAGGCAGCCTGAATGGCCTGTTCCTCTGCATAACTTTCGAGCATCAACAATTTCATTACGTGCGAATTACAATACGAGGTCTGGGAAGCATGGTCTCTCTTTTCGTAAAAAAAATAATCGTAATCAGTGACAAATTCAAACGCATTTTTTGAATTTGCGTAGTAATTACCTTGGTGAATGTAGCACAGTAACAAGAAGTCCCGTCAACAACTCGTCCACATTGGCTCTCCGCTCCCAAATTAAATGGACAGTTAACAGCCTATTAAGGTTTCGTCAAAATGTTACTAGCCTAATTGTATAAGCATGTATGTGGGTGGCATAGAATAATATAGCTACAAATTTACTTTCTCAATTTTCAGTTTCAATACTGAAGTTGGTGTCTTCTTGAATCGAACTTCAGCGAATGAGCCTGTGGTGTAGACGGACTCTGGCAATTTTTTATTTAATACCTCATGAACCTTTTGATTCTCAAAAAGGAGGACGGATGAATCCGCTTCAAGTCCGTCATGTATCTAAGCGGAAAAAAGGAAACATCACCTTTTTTCCTACTGAATGTTAACAATAAGAAATTATGGACAATTTCTCACCGTCAGAAATTCTTCAACTTGTTTGAAATTTCCATTACGAAGAACTGTGAAAACAAGGACATGATTTTCGTCAGTTTTGATTTGCCATTTGCAGTTTGCGCTAAAAGGGGCATCGATCACAACCGCATCTTCAACAAAGAGCGATCCTCCGCATCCTTCAAGATCTATAGAATAGTAATATTTGAACAAAAGAAATTATTGTGATAAAAAATGGCTCTTACCTCGAGGAACAAGAACATTGCCAGAAATTGAGCTCGAAAGAGCGAGGATAAAGGTACATAAAATAGAAAATCGGGTCATTTTTAAGGGGAGAGAAGTCAGACAGAAATGGTAGCCCTATTACAATCTGATCGAGATGATCGAATCTTAATTCCTTTATATACAGAACAGCATTGAATTGATAATGTGGACTTGCAACAATTTTTTTCTTTGGTTCAAATGATAAATTTCGTTGCATATAGGTGAAATTGACAAGTTTCAAAACTTATTTGACGTATAACAACTTATAGCTACGTAGATGAGAAGAATTTCCCCTATTAGGACATATTTATTATTGGAGGGGAAATTTTTAAGATTCCCCTTTTTACTTATCTCAACCTTTGATTTGTGCTCCAAAAATGAGTCACATCAATTAAGCAGGCAATAGTGTACAATTGTACATGTTTCCAGCACTTGTCTTTCATGTTTATTTTTAATTTTGTCTGTTTTGAACTATCGTCAGCAGGGGATACTGTACAGCAACTTTGCCCTCCAGCTGGAGAAGAGTTTATTGTTTGAACACAAAAGCCTTCATCATCTTTAATAATAACAATTAATGTATTCGATTCCGGAAGAAAAGGCTTCCAGATATTTGCCTTCCGACTTTTTATTCGATGTGTTGGGTTAAAAAGGTTTATTACTTAATGAACAAGTTACATAGAGCACAACGTACATAATAAATTTTTCCATAGACTAGAAAATCACTTGATGGTTGCTGAAATCACTTCCCTTGACAACTGCTGACAGGTTATAATAGCGCAATATGCGAATACTAGCAACTACTGACTACTAAACTGTAGTTTACTTGAGTTTTTTTAAAATTCCCATACAAGATCACTAGAAATGGATCTCTCCGCAGTCTTGCATCATCGGCTACAATTTTAAAAATAATGGTGTTCAATATTACTTTGAAACTGTTGAAACCACGTATCAACATGATATGCAAATAATGAGGCGAGACGTACTACTTTAGCGATCTGAGTTAAGAATCTCCATCATATAGTTGTAAAAAAAAAGTTTGTGGAAAATAATTCAAAATATAAAAAATCAAATTTAAATTTCGCACCTGTAGTGTAGTGGTTATCACGGTTGTCTCACACACAACAGGTCCTCAGTTCGAACCTGGGCAGGTGCATTTTTATTTACAAATGGTAAAAAAAATCAACTCATCGAACTTATTTAACGCTATTTCTCATATAAACTCTGCGGTATGCAGAGTTTTCTCCAACCCACCCAAGTCATCAGCATATTAGTACATAAATTTATGTTCCATCTGTGTTTTAAGCAGTTTGATATAATGAGTTACTATTGTGTTATTAGCATATGAAAATAATAAAGTAACATAAAATGCCGGTCGTCCCTAATGGCTTGTTCTTTATTTGTTATAGACTATTAAGAGCAATTTTCATTATGGTAACGAATTCATTTGTTTACCACACTCTATTCAGAATTAGACTACCCACAAAGCTTATATAATCAATGTAAGTAGGTATACACGGACAGCACATCCACGGACAGCACATCAGGTTATTGACATGCTCGCGGACGTGCCTGATACGAATATTAAATTTCATTATACTTGTAATCCCCCAGAGAAATTTGTTTACCTATCTTTTAAAAAAGTAGCCTACAGACGGAAATAAGGCACGAGTTGGTAAACACAATTCTAATCACGCGGGTTCAAATTTCTCCAGCAGTAGAGCTGCATGGCCTAGATAATAAGCCGACCGAGTTACTGTGTCGGTGTGGGCAGGGCAGTTGTCAGGCTAATATGATAATAATATATACGAAAAATAAGGTGTGTGTGATTGGTGTATGTTGGAAATAGCTTATATACTGTCAACTTTATAAATAGTCTTATGTGAAAAAATCAGTATTACAGATAAGCGTTACTGATGCACAAGTATAGTAAGATAACTTTCATGCATGTACTGATTCAACTCGAGCATTTCAGCGCATTTTAGTTCATTCCTTATTTACGCAATACGCACTCCCTATCATATTTGTTTTTTAAATTATTGATGAATATGTTGTGAAAGGAGAGTAAATAGGCGTAATATTTCATGATACAATTAATAATAATAATGATATATCCATTTAATAGATAAAGATTTTCTTTTATGACAATTAGACTCTGTAGAAATGATATTTTCCCACAAGCAAATAAGCTCAATATACATTTTGAAATATATGATGTTAATTGCCTATTTAGACGTTGTTTATTCAGCAAACTAGAATGCATCAGTAGCATCAGTAGTCGCGAAAGATTCTGAAGTAGAGACAATGGATTCCGTAGTCGAAGAAACGAAGTCCTCTGGATGCGATTCGCAAACAGCATCGTACAAATTGGCGCAAGGATCATCGAACCAGCCGCTTTTGATCGTCAAACAGTTTCCATCGACCAGAGTGTTATTGGGTTCGAACGGGGCCCAGTTGGCGAAACCAGGGTAGAAGTTGGTCATCGTGCTCGACCAAGTCCAAATTCCTGTCGTTTTGTTGTGGGTACCAGAAGTCCAAAAATTAACCACTAAATTATAAAATAAATTAAATATAAATAAACTCATTTGGTGGGTTAATAGTTTTGAAAATAAAATTCCGTATTATGACGTACGTTTCACGTTGAATGTCTGACATTTGTATTACTTACATGTGCCCCAAGCTTGATAAATTCTATTTTCCTCTGGGAGATCTTCGATGGACACCAACTTCATTTCGTTTACAGTGCAATATGTCGTGTGGTTGCCCTGGCCTCTCTACATATTATATTTAGAAAAACATTAGCGCAACGAAATGGCTGCTGAAAATCAATATTATGACACATACTTTAGTGAATGTTGCACAGTAGCAGGAAGTTTCATCGATGATTCGGCCACATTGGCTCTCTGATCCCAAATTAAAGGGACAATAAACCGCCTTTGTGTATTTATAGAAAATAAAAAGGAAATAATTGCCATATCGAAATGAGACTATAATAATATATTTTTTTTTTAATTATACCTTTTGAATTTTGAGCTTCAGAGTTGAAGGGGGCATCTTCTTGAATCGTACTTCCGCTTCCGAACTGGTGGTGTAGAATGTGGTGATTGATTCACCGCTTGTTAGACCAACCTCGTGATGGATTTGATTTTTCAATTCAGTTGCATCGATTCCATCATAAATCTATGCATATAAATTTAAAAATAAAATTTATAAGACTAACAATTTTCAAAAATCTTTATCTAGTTGTCATATTGAAATTTATTTACGGAAAAGAATTCTTGAACTGCTTCGAAATTTCCGCCGTGAACCAGGGAGAAAGCGAGGACGTGTTTTTCGTCTGTTTGGATTTGCCATTTGCAGTTCTCTTGAAATGGTGCCTCGATCACGGCTTCATCTCCTACGTACAAGGAACCTCCGCATGCTACAAACGAAAGTTTTTATATCGTTTATCAATCTTTATGTTTTTAGATGCATGAAATATCGTGAGTTGGAAAAAAGAAACAATAAGAATACCTCGAGGTTCAATGGCACTGCCATAAATTGAGCCCAGCAGAGAAAGAATTAGAAAACCAAATGCCGGAAAGTTGGCCATTTTCAATAAGACAAAGCCAAATAGACTACGGTAAAACCAGCTCTGAAATTTGTTCTCTTAGAAACTGTCCTTTTTATAGCCTATGGAGTACGTTTCATGAGATCAACTTGAGGAGATATGTTGGCGCCGGTTACCAGACCTTATCTTTAACTGTATGTTTTCTAAACTGAGATGAGTGACAGTGATTTTGATTCTCAGTCGATAAGAAAAACAAATTATAAAAACCGATAAAAACTCAAACGCATTTGAGATAGTTATCGATCGATGGACTATTATATTTGATCAACGTAATCTCGCGCAGTTCAAATTTCAAATCACGATCTCGAGTTTCTATGTGCGTTTCCCTAGATGTTTTAAGATAAAGTAAGGCTACTTGTAACAGCAGCTTATTTGAAGTGAATTAATAAATCGAAATGAAAAAGACGGAAATAAAATTTCAATAACAACGTTTATCAGCATATACGTATCATTTTAAATAAATTTCTTTTAGCGTTTTTATATGGATGAAAATCATCTCTAACCTTTTGGCGTAATTATGTATTGTTAACATATATAAATAAAAGCAGGTGCACCAGCTGTCCTCATATAACTAGACTGATAGGCCCTATTAGTAGGGCAAATATTTGTATTGATCAGAAAGAAAACTACAACCATACAGAAAGTATCATAATATAGACTTATTGGATGACCGGTTGCAATTCGCATATGGCATCATTACTATAGTTACAGGGATAGTCATACCAGCCATTTCTTATGTATACGCAATCTTCCTCAGTATCTTGAATGTTATTTGGCTCAAGAGCTGCCCAGTTAGCGTAGCCCGGATATAGACTTGCATTAGTGGATTCCCATATCCAAGTTCCTTCGAGTTTGAGATCGGTCAAAGAAGTCCACAAGTAAACCGCTATTTAACAGAAAAATCACCCATTCATTGTGTTATATTATTTACGATCAATATGTGGACGTAATCTGTAATCGATTCGCCAAGGGCTCGTAACTTACTTGCACCCCAGGCGGCATAAATTTTGGATTCTTCAGTGTAACTTTCAATGGCCAACAAATTCATTGCGTTTGTTTTGCAAAATGACGCTTGGGACGATTGGCTTCTCTATAATCCGCAAAAAATTAACATGCGGAAATTGAAAACAAACTTGTTACTTTCCTTGAGATGCCTTTAAATATTAACCTAAATACCTTTGTGAAAGTAGCGCAGTAACAAGAGGAATCATCTACTACTCTTCCACATTGAGTCTCTGGTCCCAGGTTGAAGGGGCAATTGACAGCCTATTATATTAATTATTCATTTATGCCTTATTTATTAATTATATTCAAATATAATTGATGCGTTACTATTTTAAAAGGGTTATTTTTAAAATACTGTATTCACCTTTTGAATTTTTAACTTTAAGGTTGCAGTTGGCGCCTTTTGAAATCGTAGTTTGGCATTGGAATTGGTGGTGTAAACGGAACTGATGGACTCAGCATTTGTGCGGCCAATTTCGTGACGCATCTGATTTTCTATTAAAAGGATAGGGGAGTTTTCGTCAAAACCATCGTGAATCTAGACAAATTTAAAAACAAATAAAATACAGAGAAAACTAAACAACTAAAAATATCTCACGGCAAGATATTCTTGGATATCCTCAAATTGTCCGTCAACAAGAGAAAAGGCAAGGATATGGTCCTCATCGGTTTCGATTTTCAAGTCGCAGTTTCCGTAAAGCGACAAATCGATGACAATCTCGTCTTCAACATACAGTAATTCTCCACATACCTTCGAATCTAAAACCTCGACAGAATAGAATTGGTAAATATTTTTAAAATGAATAGAAAATAAGTTTACTTCGAGACACCAGTACGCTGCCCTGGAGGGAGCTCGCAAGAGAGAGCATAATAAGAATAACGCAGGATTTGGAGAGCATCTTCGAGACAAGTAGAATACCGTGTTAACTAAAAAGCAGTTTAAAAAAAGTGGTTGAATTTGTGAGCAGGCAGCAATAATCTAGTAATTTATTGCTTATCGTTTTGTTAAATAAATAGCCAATATCAAAACAGATCGGGTGGGGGTAAATTTTTGTTTTGCGACCTGTGCAAAGATCGGAGATTACTTATATAAGTTTGGTGCAATGATTTTTTACGCAGTTGTCAAGTCTTAAAGATTTTACCTTATCTGACTATATTTCTTTGATGTTCGATATACGTGACTAGATTTCTTGGGTACAGCCAAAGTGCTAATAGAAGACAAAGGGACGAAATTTAAAGCGACTTGATTTGAAAATTCTAGTGGGTAAAGAATTTTGTTAAATAATGTATCGTATCAATATTCAGTTGTATGTTTGAAAATAGACAAAAAACTAAAATTTTACAGTCTGAAAAATAATTCATAATAAATTTGGCTTTATTTTTTAATATTTAGTCGACAAAGTCACTAAGTGATAAATATATCTCATTTTTGTTTGGGAGGATCGGTAATTGTCAAGCCGATCGGCCCGCCGTGTTCTTGCCACAATTCAATTGCTTCATTAACAACAATTTCGGACGTTTCCTTCGTCACCTGAACGGCCAAAGAAAGAAGTGATCTTGTGTTATTTAATATTACGCAAGGAGTAGCGTGAAAATAAAGAGTTCACTTTACCTTACTAACGCACAGATTGATTTCTTCGTTGCTTTTGCAAGCCAAAATGGAATGCCGGAAATGTAAGATTAAAGCCACAGCAAGAAAGACTATGATTTGGGTTGAACCACCAAGTAATTTATCCCAGATTCTAAATCATTTTTTAAGGGCAATCAGCTTAAATTCACAATAAAAGATTGTGTGTTGACATAGAGCATAATTTTCAAATTATACCTGACTAGAGAAGTTTCAGCTATGTATCCAGCAAAACATTGGCCAAACCAATATTCCAGTGGGAGGCTGTCCATAGCTCCCAGACCAATAACATGTCTAGTAATTTCATAAACACAAATTTAGCTATAATCATTCATCAACAAAATAACCTAACAGTAAGTTATACTTATATAAATCTGAATCTTCTATTTCCAACTTCATCTTTAGCAACTCTTTGAATTTGACATGCCCCTGAATGAATTTGGTAGAGAAGTGAAAGAATCCTTTTGCCAGCCAATAGGCATCAACTTCTCTATCAAAGAGTTTTAAACAGGTTTCAAGAATGGCCAGTTTCTTCAGATGATCTGGTCTTTGAAGCTGAAACAAATGAAAACACTTGACAAATTTGTCAAAATTTGCCCAACAGGAGTTTGCACTCGGGATACCTGCATGATGTAATCATAATGCAGGCACCGGTTTTCCAGCAGCCAGACGAGAAGCAACTTCTCTGAGGGTTGTGTGGCTGCTGTGGTGTGACCCATCACATCAAGAGCATGTGTTAGGTCGCTGAACTGTATTTGCCTCTGCTCCCAGATCCAATGATGGCTGTCAGTGTACGCAGACAACACACCTACAAAAGAAAAGAATATGAAATTACTTTCAATGTTTCCAATTGCACATAAAGTCAACTCTCATAAAAGTGTCTAAAGGTTTTACCTAGAAGGATTTTCCACACTTTGTTGCGGTGCAGTGCAGGTACGGGGAATCGCAAACAGAATTGCTTTAATTTGATTACATCTAGAGGTTTATCCTTGAGCAAGATTTCAAGCGATTTCTTTTCCTCGACACCACGAAATCCCACTTTTTCGTAGTAATAGGAGCGAAAATTACGCTCATCTGTTGCCATCGTGTCTTTGTGTTGGAACAAAAACACAATGGAAGAAGCAAGTTGCGCTAGAGGCTAGACGACGAGAGCAGTCAAGTTCGTCTGTTTGTTGATCATTGAACTTGCACAGCCTACCGCTAGATGCCTCACAACTGTCAACCACCCGAAAAGGGGGAATGGCATCATGGACGGACGCTATCATGGCGATGGCCAGTCGATCGTAGGACTTTTGTTGAATCGGATCATTCTGACGCGAGTTGGTGACGAATGTGCATCTACATCCCAGGTCCAAGTGCAGTCAAACTAATTTCTATGTACATGTGATTATTTTCGCTCAAGTGTTGATGCACAACCCGAAACTTGTAGTTGGACAAGAGTTTTTGTTTACTCAACGTTGAACTATGACTCTGTTCTGTTAAACGTCAGAGAGTTTTCTTACGTGTAGTGTGTGTGTGTGTGTGTGAGTCGTCGTTTTGGCAAAAAACGAAGGCGAAAGAAGAAGGAAGAAGTTAACCAAAAAAACGACATCATGGGCTGGCATTTACCGAGTTTACGATGGTTGAACCGTCCAAGTTATTCTTCCCTGCGGCCTCGTGTTTATTGGATTGCTATCGTCGTCCTTGTCTGTTGCCAAGACAGTGGATATTGCTCCAACCAAGCAGGTGTGTTGTGTGATATGTTCTGTTTCTTCTTCCTGCCTTTTGATAATTCATTGGAATCGTTCAAAATAAAAGAGGCCTGTTGAATCCCAACAAACTCTTGTCGTTCCTCTTGACAGAGAAATCGCTTACGGGGTCTTTGAAGACATTCCAACGAGTTGAGTCTGAAAGAGAAGTAGGAAAAAGAAGATTCATCGATCGATTCGATTTCCATCGGCCTAGTCGAATGAGAGAGAAAGAAAGAAAAATTGTTTAGTTTCCTTATTTGTCTATATAGAGAAAGAAAGAAAGAAAAGAAGACGGTATTCGGTTTCTCATGTCCCTCCCCCTCTGTTTGTTATAGATCGTTACAAGTCCAAAAAGTCGTAAAAGTAAAAAAGAAAAGCGTTGTAGTAGTAGCAGCCTGTCGCATGTTAGTTAGAAAAACAACACAGTCAAATCATTTGCAACTTTGTCTTGGAATGGAAAACAAAAATAAAAACACACAGACACACACTAGAATGATAATGAAGATGAGGGCAAACATATTGATGACAAATTTCCTACTCATTTTTGTTTTGTAAATTTTCACAATTTTCATTTTGTTGTGGACCCCGAAACGAATTGCGGGGTGGTCCACACACATCGACAGGTATTATTTTATGGCTCGCGGCTCGCACTGAAATCTAGAAACTCTTATTGGAATGAGTTTTTTAGCAGTTCACTGTCACATATTCACTACACCATCTTCTTTCTTTCTTCTCCCTTCTTCTTAAAACAAAAAAAAGGACTATGTCTATTGGTTCTTTTTACATTTCTACCCCGAAACAAAATTCCCCTCGGTGGTGGCAGCGGGGAGTCGTTTTTTTGGTTAAACAGTACAATATGCGGGCTCTATACTATGTAGGAAACTTTACTTAGGTATAGAGGGGGGAAATGAAGTGATTGACAAGTTCTTTTTAAGGGAGTCTGTGAAGTTCTTTCTCATTTAATAATCCGGGCGGATTAGGACATAGAGAAAAAGAAGATTTGGTTCCCCTTTCTTTTTTGGACAGTTTTGTTGTGTATTTTGTTCCAAGGGGGGGGGGGGACTCATATTTTACAGGGCTCCCGCATATCCGGAATATTAACTTTGTCCATCTTAGATTTTGTTTCGTTCATTCATTTCTCTTGAATCGACTTTGAACGTCGTTTGGCTTTTTATTTATTTTCGGGGTTATCTTACATTATATACAAAACCCGATTCGGCGTATGCTACATCTAATCCATCGGCCATCAATATATTCCTGTTTTTTTTTTCATGTCTTCAGTTTGAAAGGTTTCAAGAAAAACCCGAAATGCTGTCAAACTCGGGAAAACTTAAAAAAAAAACAGGTTCCATCACCATTTTTTTCTTATTTAAAAAAAATAAGAAACTTGAACTTACGCGCCGCTCTTTTTGAAAGGAAAATAAAATGTTATATATTCATGAAATGGAGGGAAAGTTCAAAGTATTTTTTTTCTTCTTCTCCAACAACAAATTTGGGGTGGAAGGAAAAAAAAAAGAGACTTGGAAAAGAACCGGATGGTATATATATAAGTACTGCATGTTGTAGTTTATTACTCTGACACACCCTCGTCCTATTTTATTTCTCCTTGGCTTCGGTAACTTTTGTGTTATATCCATAGACTTGGTCAACTATACGAGATTGACTCGACGACTCGAATAACCGACGTCGAGTTCGAATAACTCCACGTCAATCGAGAGAGGGAGAAATATAGAACGCGTCCTATTATGGGTCGTCGTCGTCCAACTTTGGCGCAATTGGTCCCGCTCTTGTTGGATAATTAGATAAGGCGATAATCCGGAATGACCTACTGTTGGTTGTATTTAACGTCGTGTCGTTTTCTCCATCCCAAACAAAGGACATTCAAAACACGATATGAAACTTTAGACACGAAATGAAACAACACAATACCAAACACTCTTTTTCTCTCTCTCTCTTCCATTGTTTTTTTTTATACACAACGAAATGAGAGAGTAAAAGAAGAAGAACGAAATCTTTTTTAATGGCACCAGGGAATATATTTACTGTGTATATAAACCCCTTGAAAAAAAGAAACAAAAAGGTTGAGCTCCTTTTTATTTTTTCTCTCCCCTTTTTGAACCTGTGTGTTCATCTCGCAGGTAATTAAAAACTAAAGATACCTGAGGGATAGTAGTATAAGTTTTAAGTCTTCTTATTTCCATAGGGGGTGGACAGATTCATTAGGATTCATTGTTTCTTCCTCCCAAAAGTAAAAAAGAGGCTGTGTATGTGCATTCCCTTTTTTTTTTATATTTTTCCATCCATCGGAAATTTGGTTTTAAAACAGAAGAGAGTCTCTGAGGGATTCGCCGCTATTTCCCTCGCCCTCTCAAGAAGAAAAAAGGTAGGAGGAGAGAACGTACGAGCTATAAAAAAGATACCTAAAAACAGAAAAAAAAAATTAAGTTTCATCTTGTCGTGCGTGTAAACCAAAAATTTATCTTTTTTTAAAAAAAGAAACGAGTTTTTCTTTACTTTTTCCGTGTCTCATTTTGAATTTTAAAAAATTGATTGGCGTCAAGTCCAATTTCCTATGGTCGTCCGACCAATTCTCGCATGCACACGGACGACCGTGAATTTATCTCAAAGTGACACACCCAAACAAAATTAAACAGAAAGAGAGAGAGTGGAGGAGAGAAAAAAGATTTCTCTTCCATTTTTTGTCATGAAAGGAGCGGAGTATATAAACACAGAGAAATGCAAATGGCAGGAGAGAGAATGCGTGTCCCTCTAGCTCTTTTCTTCTTCTTCTTCTCCTATGTGTGTTTATTTGGTCATGTGTGTTTTTATAATAGAGCTAGAAAGAAGAAGAAGAAGAAAAGAACTTTTTTCTCTTTCTAGTTGTTCTCCCTGGATTCTTCCGGGTGTGCTCTCACATTGTAGACACAAGGAACGTTACAAGACTAGGGGGAGAAAAGAAGAAGAAGAAAAAACTCTTCTTTTGTTGGATTCACCTCGAGGCTATGTTCATCAACCCCTTCTCTCATTGTCTACCTTTTCTCTTTCTACCTGAAACGAGAAGAAGAAGAACGAAGAAAGAGAAAAGAGAAAAGATTAATCGATTCATCGTATCAAAACACAAGATCCGCCATCGGAATGAGAAAATAAGGAAATGTCGAATAGGGAAAACACCAAAACGCTCAATTCTCCGAACGTTCAATTCTTCGTTGCCCAGTTGTGCGTGTGTGTGTAGAGAAAGATAAATGTGAACGTCAACAACAGTTGGATCAACAAATGTCTCGAGTCTGTTTCGGCAGACTCCCGACTTAATCTCTCTCTCTGACTCTCTTCTTTTTTTGGGCAAGTTTTGTATTTGTTTCTTTTTTCGAGGGATTTTTATCGATTTCCCATCGCCGACCGTCCATCACTGTTTGACAGAACGGACCAAACAACCCATGTCCATCCTCCTTCCCCCCTCTCTTTCCCCCCCCTCCGTTGAAAACGGCGTTCCATGCCACAGAAAATACGGAATCGACCAGATGCCAAAGTTCCAGTTTCGTCCGATTGTTAAAGAGAAACGAGGCAGTCCCCCCTCATCTCTTTGAAGTGCAACTTATTATCTCCCTCCTGACTGGTTCTCTCTCTATCTGAACTGTGTGAAATGTGCGTGTATTTCGAGGCTTGTCACGCATGGCTGTTTATAAACTGAACAAACTTGCAACGGACGCAGAAGTCTCTCTCTCTCTCTCGGTCGCGGTGTGTTGGCAAAGCAACTTCTTCTTCTTTTGAAAGAGGAGACAGATGATAGAGATCCGCGTAGACTGAAGAGTGAATGAATGGACGACACACGGGTTCTTTTGTTTTATTCCCTTTTATTTTTGTGTGTAACGGCGAGATGGAGGAGAGCTATAGGGGGAGGATAGAAATTTGATTTGATTTTTCGGGCGTGACAACTACAAGTTTAGAAAATGATTGCGAGACCGTGTCACTTTCGAAAATGTGTGTGCGCATCCTTATCCAACAGGAGCAGATGGTTCTCTCTCACTACTAGCAGCTCTTGTGTTTTAGTACGTCCCCTTCTCGCTTTCATGACAGCTGTTGCGACTGGTCGTAGATTTAGTAGCACTTAACGTACAAACCCAAGTTCTCTATTTTTCTTCTTTAAATGAAGTCGAAAACCGATAAACTTCTTTTTTCTGGGGGGGATGGAAAAAAACGTTTGAAAACGAGCTGGCAAACATGGCAAAGTTAAAATGCTGTTTAAATATTTATTTTTAAAAATCTTAGCTTAAAAAAGAGATAAGGGATGAAATAAAATGTCGACTATGCTGGAACACGTCGTTTCACACCGACGGAATAACAAAAGTTTGAAATTCGTTTTTTTCTTTCTTTCTTTCCGTTCAACGATGATGGCATTGTGTGTGTCCTCCCTTTTTTGAGTTGTGTGTTCCTCCTTCCTTCCGTCCGGATGTGGAGTAAAAGGGCACATTCTTCTCTCGACTGCATACATGAATAACACAACAACAACAACAACAAAGAAAAACACACGAAGAAGTTGTTTTTTGGTTGTGTGTACGTTGCCCATTAGTCGTGTTTAAGTCTCTTTGGTAGAGACGTGCACGTGGAAGGGCGTTCCTTCCGGGATATCACGACTGAGAGTGCTTCAATCTACTCTTCCCCCCCTCGGTACTGGTGGAAAGACAAGAGACTCCTAATGGATCTGTTGTGTGTGTATTTAGTCCGACCACGCACACCATTGCGGATGCGGACCGTTGTTGGTTCTTTCCAGAAAGGCTTCGTTAAAGAAAACTTTCATCCCTCTGGTCTAAGGAACAATAGAAGGAAATGAAATGTCATGATCGTTGCTCTGAATGAACGAACGAACGAAACTCAAATAAAAGAAAAGGTGGTGGTGGTGTTGAAGACGAGGAGGAGGTGCTGGAATGAGGCCAGGCCGTGTTGTTGTTGTTGTTCTGGAACACGGCCAGTCTTTTTTTTTCTCTTTGATTAGATGAGGTTCCCCCAACTGAGTAGTTGAGAAGAGAATCTTCTTTTTTATTTGTGTTTGTTTGTTTGTTCCGTCCCGAATCGATTCACGACTCCTTGTGCTCCGCATTCGTTTGCCAGTCACGCTGAGCGTGAAAGGAGAGAAGAAAAAAAGCCAAAAGGGTAGGAGGAGGAACCCTACCTGGCGAAATCACACAAGTCTAAAAAAGAAGCAGCTCATTAGTGTTGCGTCGACAAAAAAGGCCAAATTTTATTTTTCCCGTCGAATAAGAATCGACGGGTGGGCCAGTAATCGATTGGTTGAGAAAAGAAAATAAACAATGCGCTTCACACGGAACAAAATTACAGAATTGGACTCGGGAATAGAAGAGAGATGGGTCTTACCACACTGTTTCCCATCCCTTGAGGGATTGAAACCGCCAACGTTTGTTAACTTGTCAATGTGCACATAGAAAATTGGGGCAAATACAAACATTTTCGAGTCTCTTCGTTCCTTGTTTACGTCCGGTTTTGACTCAATCCCCCCTCTATCTCCGATATATCCTCTCAACTCGACGTAACTGTCTTTAACAAGGAAGCCAATTGGAACTCGAGTTGACATAGACATGTAGAGCCGAGTGTCCTATTTCGCCATGTCTGTAACAATAAAGAAACATACAACCAATAGCCGAAAGGGACTAGCTCACTAATCCATCAAATGTACACACAACCTACACTCTCTCAAAGTTGGTGGGTGCCTTTTTATTTTTATGACTGTGGACCGCAAGCAAGTCGGGCCAAAAACTTGTCGGTTGATGGCAAGTTGGCGAGTAACTCGAGGAGACTTGTAACTTTATTTGTTTTTCTTGACCATTGAGAATTTGATTGCGATTTATCCGATCCTAGAGGGGGGATTATTCTACACACGAAGTTTTGGTTAGTTTAGATTGAAAGAAACTTTTTCGTGAGGATTTTTTTGCTAGTTTATAACCACGAGTAGTTAGAAAAACAGCTGGGAACTCGGTTGTTTGTATGTTGCCAGCTGTTTTCTAACTCTTGTCAGCGTTTATAATAGGGAGGAAAAGGACCGGAGGGAGTGGGGGGTGTTGATTGAATCGCAACAGAAACTTATGGGCCTTTCCTTTTGTGTAGTAGAGAACAAACAACTTGAGTTCGACAAATTTCATTTTCAAAATTGTTTTTCTTTCGAAAATTCAAAAATACCATTTTTTGGCGCCTTTTTAACCTTTTTTTGTCTGTTTCTCTTATCACAACAGCTGGTGATGAGGATCTGGTGTTTACGGCCGAACCGCAGGACGCGGTCGTGAGTAAAAATTCCTCGGTTGTCATCGACTGCGGTGTTCCAGCTGGCTGGCTTCGCGACATGGAAGAGGCCGGTCCGGCCCCGTTCATCGAATGGAAACGAGACGGTGTCCTTCTTAGTCTCAACGGAGAAAACAGGAGGTACTACATTTTATGAATATATTTTCCTTGATCTGCAATTAAAAACAGCACGGCCCGTCGACTCTGACGGAATTTCATTTTGACCCCCAGAGAGAAAGTTTAACTTTTATTTTATTTTTTTCAAATAGATCGGTGCTGGCCAACGGTTCCTTGTATTTCACTAGCGTCCAGCACAGTCGTAACGAGAGACCGGATGAAGGACTCTATCAATGCTCGGCCACCAGGCCGTCGGTTGGCACCATCATCAGCCGTGCAGCCAAATTGCAAATCGCTTCATTGCCGAGATTTGAACTGGAGCCGAAAGATGTGGCCGTCCGTGTCGGCGATACGGCCCGTTTCAACTGTTTGGTCATGGTAAGAAATGCATAAAACCAACCAAATGAATTTCCCCAATTTTTATTTATTTTTCAATTCTTTTTTTTTAAAAAAAAAGATCCGCACAACCGCAATCAATCCACGGCTCTTTCTTCTCCTTTTGGCCATTCTTTATCATTTTATTTATTTATTTAAGAAAAAAAAGGAAGAAAAAACAAACATTATCTCGACCGGGTTTTTTTTAAACGTTCCATTCCAAAAAGAAAATAAATAAAATGAGTGAAAAATAGGCAGGGCCAATTAGCTCTCGCATTCATTTTTTGTTTTTCTTATTTTGTTTGTTTGTTAGTAACCAAGAGAGAGAAAGGATAGTAGACGGGTTTAGCTATTAGAATATAAAAGGATAAGAATTGAAAGTAAAAAAAAAAGAAAAGGTGACGATGATGGGAACTGTTTTGGATGCCACAGTGTGTAGGCGCTCGCTATTTGACTTTACGCTGCGCTACTATAGAAAAAGAGAAATAATTTCCACTCGGTTTGAGATTTAGAATGACGACGAGCAACATATCCGGGCATTTTGCCCGGCTGCTGTTGTTTAGATTGGAATGAAGGAACTCTCTCTCTCGCAGGCGTACAGAAAACATTACACAACACAAATGAGACTGATGGATGGTTTATTTTATAATTTTTTTCTTCCTTTTCGTGTATAGGCAACGCCAGCTGCTCACGTCCGTTGGTTGAAAGACGATCTACCCCTAAATTTAGATCCGGCTAGGATGATTGTACTGCCTTCAGGAGCGTTGGAACTGGAACAAGTCCAACTTTCTGATCAGGTAATAAATTACTTTTTTGTGGAGGGAGGATTTCGGGGGGGATGTTGATTATTTATGGGAATAATCAATTGCTAATGACGCACGGCTATGATGAATGCTTTAGGGCTATTACCGATGCAACGTTTCCAATGTGGACAAGTATCGCATCAGCGCCGAAGCCAAACTCAATGTCCATTCGGAGCTGGAAGAGGGTGGAAAGCCGGAAGCTCCAAATTTCCTGGCCACGCCGAGGACCACGGTGGTCACCGAAGGAACTCGTGTCACGCTGGAATGCGCCGCCAACGGTCATCCTCGTCCGGTTATCACCTGGCTCAAAGACGGAACCACAATCGATTTAGAGTGGGTCACACTTTTTGTTTTGTTTAATTTCCAGTTTCAATTTGAATTCATTTTCATAAATATTTGCGCATCTGCTGTTGGGGTTTTTGTTGCACAGTCATTTGGAGAGCCGATTCAAGAGCGTGGGCTCTGGCAGTTTGCAGATTGATGCCGTGACGGAAGAGGATGTGGGCGTTTACCAATGCCGGGCGGAGAACACGGAGGATTCGGTCGACGTTACGGCCCAATTGGAAGTCCAAGTGCCTCCGCGCTACATCACCCGCCCTCGTAGTACAACCTCCCACGAGAAAGATGACGCAGAACTCGAATGCCAACTCTACGGACGCCCAGAACCCACAGTCCAGTGGACCAAAAATGGAGAACTCATCATCGAAAGCGAATATTTCCAGGTAAGGAAAAACCCTCCGAAAAAACAAAAAACAAAATTGCGAATGAATCATTTTGAATTCTGAGTAATCGAAATGAAATTTATTCATTTTCATTGGAATTTGCAGATCATCAACGGAAATAATTTGAAGATTTTGGGTTTGGTGGCATCGGATTTTGGTATCTACCAATGTATCGGATCCAATCCGGCTGGCAACGTCCAAGCTGCCGCCAGTTTGACAATCTATTCATCAGGTATGCAAAATTTGGATTTGTTTCTTTTGAGTTTTCTCTCCCATTCAACTGTCCATCGTCCTATAAAATAAAAGAAGATTGTGCATGATTTATGTGTTATTTGTCTTGTCTAAATAATTGCTGGCTATTATTGAAGCGACCGCTTTTGTTTTCGTGTTGCATGATTCAATGTTTTTTTGACATTTTTTCTTTTTCTTTTGAATTGTTTTTTCCCCCCCCCCACCTTTTGTGTTTCGTCCTTTTCCCTACCACCTTGTTCTCTATCTCTCTACCATGTGGCATGCAATTGTGGCGATGATTGCCGTGGCATGATGAAATAAGATTACGACAACGGTACGTCGACAAACCCCACGGATTTGACGACAACATCTCCTAATGCCGACTCAGGGACACGCGAGGCCGCTGCTCCACTTCCACCAGGGCCAGCAGCCGGTTCGAGCGACGGCGATCGACAAACGTCCGAGGCCACTCAACCGGACATTTTTATCACACCCGACGGTGGAGTTGTTCCTGGTGGCAATAACGATGGATCTGCGTTACTGCCGTCGGCGCCCAGGGATGTGGAAGCCTTGATTGTCTCGTCGCGCTTCGTCACGCTGAGATGGAAAGAGCCCGTCAGAACCAACGGACAAATTATTGGCTACTCCATTTTCTACCGGCAGGAAGGCTCCGAACGGTAAGAACAAACTTTTAATTCAAGTGGAAAAAGAGAAGATAAAGAGCTCTCTAATGGTTTTTTATCTATTCCAGTGAGCGTGTGGTCAATACGAGTCGATCCCGATTGGAAGAAGTCAACGTGCCCGGTTTACAGCCCGGTAAAAAGTATTCATTGCGTGTAGCTGCTTTCAATGAAGCCGGAGCAGGAGCTAGCACCACTTCGCTGGAAGTGGAGACTTTGGTTGAGCCTCACGTACTTCAAGCTCCGGCTAATTTAAGCGTCAAGGCAGTTTCGTCGGTCAGTTTAATGGCCAGTTGGGAATCACCGGATCTCGGCGCCGCTGGAGGAGGAGGTGCTCCTCACGGTGGACATTTACCCATCCGGAACTACAAGTTATTCTACATGGAAGTGGGTTCTGCCGAGGAGCACGAAGTGGTGACAAGTCACACGAGCCACTTGATTCACGGACTGAAACCTTACACGGAATATTCTGTCTGGGTCGTCGCCTTCAATGACAATGGACCTGGAACCAGCACGGAAGAAGCCACTGCCAGGACATGGTCCGATCTTCCATCCGACACGCCACAGAATGTCGTTGTGGAACCGGCCAGCTCATCGGTACGAATTAAAATCTCCATAATTTATTCCCGTCAACTTTGATAAACATGTCAAGTTTTTTTAATTCAATTACAGAGCGTCATTGTCCGCTGGGAGCCGCCGTCATTGGAGAATCAGAACGGCATCATCACTGGTTACAAGATCCGTTACAAGCCAAAAACAGGGCGAGGACGTTTGCCATTGAATCCCGGGTCTTCTAACGCCGGATCGACGGCTACGACGGACGGCAGCCGGCGACTTTACACGCTGACTGGACTGGTGCGTGGGACCGAGTATCAAGTTCGTGTCTCTGCCCTAACTGTCAACGGTTCCGGTCCCATGACTGAATGGATGACTGCCGAAACCTTTGAAAACGACCTGGACGAGAGCCAAGTGCCTGAGCCTCCCAGCTCATTGAGAGGTAAATATTTTAAAAAATAAAATAAAAAAATAAATAAAAATGAACTCGTTAAAGTCGGACGATTCCTCGATAAATTCATCAACAGATTTAAAATGATTAAAACATGATCATTTATTTTTCCTCTCCATTTTTTATTTTTCAGCTCGACCGATGACAAATTCGATTAGCGTTTCGTGGAATCCGCCCAGCAACCAGAACGTCATGGTCCGCGGTTACACTATCGGCTGGGGCAAGGGCATTCCGGACGTTTATTCGAAACTTGTGGATGGAAAGCAGCGGGCATTCGTCATTGAGAAACTGGAAGCCAATTCAGAGTACGTCATTAGTTTGAGAGCTTACAATCAAATGGGAGACGGGAGACCCATTTATGAAACGGTGCGGACGCGTGAAGAGTCGACGCCCGAACCTCCCAGTCCTCTCATTCCACCCGTTGGATTGAAGGCCATTGTTTTGTCATCGACGACCGTCGTTCTCTACTGGACAGACACCACCTTGCCTCGCAGTCAGGTAAAAACAAATATAACTTTGAAAATAAAAATGAAACTTTCTTCTATCCATTCTTCGGGATTTCGAAAGGGAAAGGGGCTTGCGGTTGTTTGTATTTCAGAATTTTGTAACCGAAATTTCTCTCATTCTCATTCCTTTTTTTTTAGACTGTCGCCGATTCGCGATACTACGTCGTGAGGTACACTTCGAGCCACACGTCGAGCAATCCCCGCTACCGTTACATGAACTCTACAGTGCTCAATTGCATGTTGGACGATTTGAAACCCAACACTCAATTTGAATTCGCAGTTAAAGTCATCAAGGTAAAACAGTCAATTTGAAATTCACAATTCTGTTTAATGTTTTATTCTCGTTTGAAACAGAATCGTAGAGAAAGTCCTTGGAGTTTGGTGGTTCCCAACACAACATTCGAAGCAGCTCCTTCGTCTCCGCCGCGCGATCTGACGGTCGTTCCGGTCGAAGAGAATCCGTCTGCCATTAATTTGAACTGGCAGCCGCCCAAGCAACCAAACGGTCAAATAACTGGTAAGACTCTTGTATTTATTGGAATCTTTATGTTCTAATTTAATTAAATTTTTTTTTGTAGGTTACGTCATCTTCTACACAACAGACAGCTCGCAGCGCGATCGGGACTGGGTGGTGGAAGGTGTCGTCGGGGATAAGATGACCACGACGATTAAAGGCTTGACACCAGATACCTCCTACTTCATCAAAATCCAGGCTAGAAACAATAAAGGATACGGTCCATTCTCCAGCATAATCCAATTCCGCACCAATCCAAGTACGTCATTTTTCAAATTTCATTTATTTTAGTATCAGTTGTTTGTTTTTCTTTAAAAACAATTTTTTTGCTCGTCGATGCATTTGTTAGTTACCCCTGGTAGTTTTTTTCATCAATCGATTCATTATTGTTTGGCATGATCCAAGTATTTGTTTTATTCAACCTTTTTATTTCGTTCTGTTTTATTTTCGTTCCGTCCTACCCCGTCGTGGTCTTGAATTTAGGCAACGGTATGACTTATCACGACTCGGCTCCAGTTATCAGAGGTAAATTCTTTTAGCAGCATGATTTCTGCATTTTTATATGATTGAAAGTATTTTTAGAGTTTTCATTTAAAATAAATGTTATTCCGGTCGGAATTTTATTCATTGTTCATGTTTTTTTTTTGCTTCATTTTCTAGATAGTCGAGGCATATCCAGTACGACGTTATACATCATCCTGGGTATCGCTACTGGTATCATCGTCCTCCTCCTGGCTGTAGTGTTACTAGTTGTCTTCCGTCGAAGAGATTCTGGAGTAACCAACTCGCCTGATCGTTCCAAGAAAGGTTATGTCAAAGGAAACGTCAAAGGAGGTAATGAATCTAATCCCCTTAGTCTTTTCTTTTGTTTGTATCAGAATTCAAACGTTTTTTTTTTTATTTTGACATTTCCAGCTACAGGCAAACTGGGCAAGGCTGACAACCCACCCGATTTGTGGATTCATCACGACCAGATGGAGATGAAAGGATTGGACAAATCCCTGCAGCGTTCCGGCTCTGTCAACACGGTCTCACCACTCAACATGCGTCGATCTCAAGACTTGGACTCCCTCGACGGCATGGCTTCCGGATCCACTGCCGGTCGTGGTCCCAGCACTGCAGCCAACGACTCGCTTGATCGTCGAGCTGCTTACGTGACAGCTTATGCAGGTATGTAGGGGGAAAGACGGCCATCAATCGATGACGTTAAGTCTCTTTTATCCTCTGCGTTTTCTGTCAAACTTTGTAAACACACTAGAAAACAGCTTTCCATTTGATTTTGGCCTTTTTATTTTAAAACATTTTTTTTTTGTTTTGTATAATTTATTTGATTATGCATGGCTTTTGCTCGGTTCTGTTGAGACTCTACAATTATTTGATTTTCTATTTTTGTTTTTTTTTTATTTATCATTTTGCATTTTTTTTTTCTTATTTTAACCTCTGCATTCTAAAAAAAACTCGACTGAAATCCCTTGATGACCCGCACTCGCCTCGCTTTCCTACCCCACCCGATCCACACAAATAAAACAACAACCAAAATAAAAAAATCCCCAACGCAGGAAGTAGCAACTCACTCAGGCGTCCCATTAAACCCAAGAGCCTTTTGATTAGTGTCGCTACCACCACCCAACCCGTCCGCGAACGTGAGTACACACCTTTATCCGATTTTCAGTTTCTGTCCCTTTTTATTTATTTATTTATTTGTTTTGCCGTTTCATTTATCTCTTCCCGTTATTTTAATATTTCGAAAAAAAGCCGTTTTGTTTTTGTTTTTTTATTCTCAGCTTTATTTTTATTTCTCTACATTTATTGTCTTTTTGCTTATTTCCTGTCATCTGCTTTCATAATTTTTCCATAAAATTTTGTTTTTTTTTTCTCTCATCCGGTTGTTGTTGTTGTTGTCGTCGTCGTTCTTTTTTATTTTTATGTGCAACTGAACCGGTTGATGGCTAAACTTTTATTTTTGTTTGTCTTATTGTGCAACAGCTGTAGCAACGGTGACACCGATCCCCAACGGCAGTTTGAATCAACACAGCGACTCTCGGCCCGTTTATCCGGTGGCGCCTCGTCCTGGAATTTACCCGTCGGCCGGACCTTCTGCTGGCGGCCGAGCTCATGTGACGGTGGACGTCAGTGCTCCACCATTAGATCCGACTTATGGCAGTCAGGGTAGCTATGACAGCCGTTCCAGTCTCGTCCATCCGCCGCCAGGTAATTTGGCCATGATGGTGGGTCAACCGCCTTCAATGGCACCTCCGTCTTCGGCTCTCGCCATGTCCGGCGCCGATGCCAAACGCAACACTCAACTCGGTCATCCGCTCAAGAGCTTCACCGTTCCGGCTCCTCCTCCGCAATCAGCTCCGCCCGTCAAGATCGTCTCGCCAAATAGCGGCGGTAATCGTCAATCGGTCAATCCCATGACGACGCAGCAGTCGAGTCCATACAAAAAGACCCTGGTGGGCGCGCCAGTCACGTCGCCTCCGCCTCTCCATAAAGGTAACAACAGCGTCGGAGGTGGTGTCAGGTCTGGCGCCAACGATCTGATCAAATCGCCGGAGAAGGTCATTCAAAGTTCGTACAGCACCGAGGAGCTCAACCAGGAGATGGCCAATTTGGAAGGTCTCATGAAAGATTTGAATGCCATCACTGCCAACGAATTCGGCTGCTAAAAATATTTTAAAATATTTCTAATAACTCGCCAACAACAACAACAAATTAAACACAATTTTTGGTTTAATTTGTTTGTTTCTTCCTATTACTGCTCTATACGGTAAAATCAAATTGAAAAAAAGGAGTCCAGGCCAGTCGGTTCAACTAAACTTTTTTATCTGTCGATTATCTTCGTATTTTTTTTTTTTGGTTCGTAACTCTTTAACACACACACTGCTGCAGCTGTTTGTTTTTATTTGTCATTGTCAATCCTGATTTTTTGAAGGCAACTTGTTCATTTGTTACTTTCAAGCAAGGGCTGTTTTTTTTCCCAGCACAACCGGATGCGGCATGTTGACTGAAAATGCGCTCCAATCATATCTCCTCTCATTATTTTCATCTTTTGTTTTCATGTTGATTTTAGTTTATATACAAACAATCGTGTTATATTTCTTTTCCCCAATTTTTTTCCTTTATTCTTTTTTGAAAGTTCGTTTCATCCCCCTCCATTCAATCCTTTTTTTCATTTGAAAAAGGGAAAAAAAAACATTTTTTGAAAGATTTACAATCATCGTTTCTATATGCTCATTCAGACTCGGAAGTCTTCTCGCGTTTGTCTGTTTTGTATTTTCATTCGTGTCTTCTCTCCCCCAACTGTATTTTCTCTGGCCCCACCCCCTGTTTTTTGTTTACTTGAACAAAGATGACCGGTATATATAATTGAAATATTATCGATCATCAAAGTGGATGATTGAGAAAGAAGCAAACAATTATTTAAAGGAGTCGATCCCCATTTACTTTTTCTTTTTGAAAAACCAACAATGTCCCTCGAAAAAGTATTTTCTCCCCGTCGTATGAAGATGACAAAACCAACAATAATCGTAAATTTCGTGTGTGCAGCTTTTGTAATGAGCGCGTGAATGAATGTGTGAAATTTAAACTCGCTTGTCCGTTTTTTTTTCCTTCCTCAACTTGTTAAAAAAAAATGTTTTCTTGAGTGCTTGTGTGTCGTCATCTTTTTGATTTTGTAAGATGTGAAACATAAAAGAGTATATGATGTACGAGTAACTGATCCCTCTCCCGAGTTGACCTAAAGATTGTGGTGTGTCATATTGGGTGTCGTGTAATATAACTCAGTGTCCGCTTTTTAAACAATTTCGATTTAAATCATTCATAGGTTAGTGAACAAAAAAGAAAATTACTGTTAGTTGTACATCCATAGTCGTTTAATTTGAAATTCGCTTGGATCACAGTCTATATAACCCAAAAATTTAAAAGAAAATTGGCGGTGTGTTTTTAAATATTTACACTAGAGGAATTTTGAATTAGGATATTGAATTTGGTTAAATAATAACGACCAGAAGCACTTGATTTCTTTTGGTTCAACCACCCACGCAACAGTTTTGCTGATCAACGATGATTGTTTTGCCGTCGTCTTCTTGGCCTTCTTGTGCTAACTCGGCTAAACTCGTCCGATGTTCTGTTGTGGCCCACAGGTAAACATCCAAAGTCTGCTCTGCACAGTGGGCGATGAATCTACAAGAAAAAAAAGGAAGTTAATCAAATGAAATTAAGTTATAATCGAGCAGAAATGAAGGTCTCTAACCTGATGAATGGTCGGACATCTCCTTCGTTCGCTTGTTGAAGATAATCGTAGTATTTGGCTCTATCCTGTTTACGAATGATGACTGGTGGATAGCCACTTTGCATGAGAATGAGATTCATCAACAAGCGAGATGTGCGTCCGTTGCCGTCACTAAAGGGGTGAATGTACACTAGTTTGTAGTGAGCCAGTGCAGCGAAACGAATGGGGTGTTGAGATAGAGATTCAGCAGAATTTAACCACCTAACAAAGTCTTTCATCAAAAGTTGGACTTCTGAAGGACCCGGTGGAATATGATTCCCCACAAACACTTGCGTTGATCTCAGTCGACCTCCTTCAAACAAGTCGACGAAGCCCAAAACACGTCGGTGGATTTCGAGAATATCTTCAAAGGTAATTGCTCCTATTCGATGGACTAGAGTGCTATTAATGTACTTTAACGCTGCGTCGAGACCCAAAACTTCATTGTGCTCCATTATACTCTTTCCGCCAACTGCCATACGAGTTTCGACAATTGTTCTCGTTTGAGCTAAAGACATCGTGTTGCCTTCGATGCCCAATGTATGGTAGATGTATTGGAAATAGGCTTCCTTCTTTATTCTTCTCAAACCAGAGCTTGAATCCGGGGTGTTCAGCAGGTCGTCCCTTTTTTGGTCTATCCTTTTCAGTAAATTGTTGTCTAATTCATCAACTATGGGGGAGGTTCTCTGATGATTTTCTAACGCTCTCATGTGATTTGGAGAGAATGTGAGGGCCCTTGAGTAATGATAGTCAGCATCCAATAGATTTCTTTCCGTTTCTTCTAAAAACTCCCCATAGTGATTCAAGATGTCAGGGTGCTCTGGGTTTAGCGCCAGGGCATGGCTGAAGAGCTTCAGCGCTTTTGAGTGTTTTCCACTTTTATGCATTTCTATAGCTGCATGCAAAGCTCCCAAAGCTTCTAGGACATTTGCTGAAGTAAACACAAAAATTAGTGCACTTATATACCAAGATTTAGAAAATTGTACAGAAATACCATCTTTGCTTTTCTTCTTCTCTGGGGTATCAGCATTGGTGGACACATAAACAGCTGGATCAACTGAAAGCTCTGTATCGCTGCTTACAGACAAGTGAGATTCTTCAGGGACCAATACAAATTTTCGAGATTTTTCTAAAATTTTTCGTCGGCTAGCTATTAAATCTTCTGTTATTCTTTCAGTTTCGTGTAATCCAATTTCCTTCTGAATGTACAGTGTCAAAATCGACACAAAACACGTAAACATGACACCGAGAGCAAAAACTGCTAGTAATGTTAAATTATTCATGTTCACTCGGTGGAAATATTCAGTAGAAGGAAAATTAAAACGGGACAACAAGGCTGCTTTAAATACACTTACAGCCATGCTAGATAAAATGTGATTACTACATCGTTTCAAAAACACGTCCAAGGCTAACGTCAAACTGTCAGCTGCTGAAGATATGTCTGTGATGTAATGAAAACAAGGACACGACGGCAAGTTGAACTGTCTTTTAAGAGGTTTTTGATGGTAAATAATTAAAATGCTTCGAAAATAAAATTGCAGCAGATTTATCGGGTTCGATAGTTCTAATCATTTGGAAAAAATTGTTTGTAATTATTTTAGAAATGAAGAAATGTATTCGTAGACCTTCGTTCAATAATATGCGAATTGGCAACCTTGGATTGCTAAAAGATTGTTTAAGTTTTTCAGATTGACTTTAGACGAATTTTTAAAAATTGCATGAACACTATAGTAAAAAAAGGAGAAAACTTAATTTGCCTAACCCAAAATAAATCGGTTTAACCGATTTCCAAGAAACCCGAGCAACACTATTTATTAAAGTAATTTTCTCCCAGCCGGGTATGTGGCGCATACCTATAATCCTGCTTCTGGGAGGCTTGTTGTAGTGGATGGCTTGAGGCTGGGAGTTCTGCTGGATCGTCGCTTGCGTTGAACAGGTGTCCGCACTAAGCTTGGCATCAACATGGATCGATTGGAGGAATCCGGTAGATCCAGGTTATCTAAGGAGGAGCGAATCGGGCCAGGAGGGAAACCGAGCAGCCAAAAGTTCCCGTGTCGGGCAGTAGTGGGATCGCGCCCGTGAGTAGGCGCCTTTCAGTAGCCCAGCCAATAAAGTCACACCTACATCTTTTTTCGTCTTTTTTTTCGCTGATTTTTAGGGGTTGTATTTATTTTTTAAATTTCATATTCCTGTCCTTTTCCCAGATATTTTTCTTCATTAATGAATATATATTTATTACTTTTACGGGTTGGGGGAAAGGTAACTAATGCATGGGTTTTTTTCATTTCATTGTTCTTTATTTCTACAGAAGAGTTGCACAAATTATTGCATAACAAAATAATGCGCTATAACAATTAACAATGAATAAGAAGTTTGTTTTGTTGCTAACCTAACCGGTTATCCCTGAATGAATTAGAAGCGAACTGTTTTTCTTCCATTTGTACTTTAAAGTTCGCGACCCAACGCTCTCGAGGGCCCCATAATACATAGGGATAGATGTCACCCTTTTGGATAATAACAAAAAATCTCAAATGGATTCAACAATTTCCTCCTCCAATAAGAAACCCGTGAAATGAGTGTAGCGTTCGGTGCTATCAAACAAATATACTCTATTTGACGCGCCTTCGATTTGCACCCAAACTTGATCGCCTTTTTTCAATTTCAGTGTCGACTGGAAGGAACCAGGACTTCGCTGATAACTGACGGTACTCTCTTCAACCCAAGAGTACCCAATAGAAACACCATTTAGATAAAGACACATAATACAAAAAGAATAAGATGTTTTGTCTGGAAACTCCACCACTGCCGCAAAGGAGATAAAGTAAGTTCCCGTTCTCGGTGCCGTGAATATCCCCGTCTTCAAATTCATGGCATTTCCCTCGTTCACAACCGCCGAATCAAACGGAATTGGAGTTTTAGCTGTATTGAAAGGAGAGTTTCGTTGGACGTAGAACTGGACGAGCTCTGATTTGACGTCGACGTAACCGATCCATTTTTGTTTATCTGTTGTAAATATAAGAATTAGAAAATAAAAAAATTTTGAACCGTAAACTCATATTACTCATACCTTGTTAATTAGTCGCATTAAAGTCACAGTAAACCATTCTTATATTTTTACGTCCTTTGACAGAAAAGAATCCATTCAGTTTATGCCCCATTCGCTGCAGATCCCAACATGACGTTGGCGCTTTACCAATGTCAGCTATTTCACTCGTTCTGGCTGTTAAAAAAAATTTTCTTCTCACATAAAAAAACCAATTATTTGTAATTAAGTTATTTATCTACAATTGAATTTGGTCCTTAGATCATAGACGGTGTCAACCAATTCGATCCCCATTGAATCAAATGTTGTTTTGGTGTCTTCTAACTCTTTTCTTGTTGCTGAAAATTTTATGTAAAATATTTTATTATCGATCAAAATTTTGTTAACACTCAAATTAATGTTCATATTATTTTAGAATACTCCAAACAAATCAAAATCATGATTGAAATACCCAACAAATTTTTAGTCGTGTCGGTCAATTCTTCGCTTATTTTCGTTGTCGATATGGCATTCCATTTTGTCCACTCTCGTGTTTCTCTCAAAAGATCCTTAGTGGCTGTAAGCAATAATTATTAAAATTTCCATTTCGTTAAATAAAATATAGAAAAAATTCCGCATTGATACCTTGTAGCTCTTCTTTGAGATTTTTCCATTCGTCCGTGACTGTCAAACCGGCGTATTTAACAAAATTTATTGGAGTTGAAAGAACGGCGGTCGTGTAACGAACAGACACTTTTTTATCTTGAAACGATTGAGTGTCACGAAATTTGGCCAAATTTATTCTGCTTAGTTGCATGGGTTTGGGCACGAATTTCTCTCCATCCCATTGGACGTGATCTTTACTCTCCTCATGGAATTTATTCAAACCTTCGCTTGAAGTGGATCCATGCCGAGAAAAATCCGATGCGAAATCTGTTTTAATTAAATTAGACCAGCCACTTTTGTCTTGTTGCTGGTTTGATTGAGAGTCGCAACTTTCACCTGAGGTTCCGTAGTTTGCTGATATGCCGGCCTCTGTAAGCCCCCATCCACTTCCTAACACGTTCCCTCCTACATTTGTAGATTTTGTTTCTTGAACATTCTTAGAGTTGGTGGACATTTTTTCTTTGGACTCTGAATGACTTTCTTCATTAGTAGTGGCAGAAAGATAGCGAAAAAGGGGCATTTTGCTAAAACTCCATGTATATAGCATTTTTTTTTTCTAAAATGTAGAGAATTTTTCGGAGAATCTACTGTTAAAACCCTTCCCAAAAATTTTCACGGGAAAGTTATTAAAACTTAATTTTAATTTTTTCGTTGTTTTTCATGTATTAAAAAAGGTATTAATATCAATAAAATTGCAATTCTAAAACATGAGCTTTGTTTCTTTATATTTGTTCTATATTCAAACTAATTTTCATAAAAATCTATTATAAAACGATTAAATAAACCCAAAATACAAAGTTTACTGCCCTTTTTTCCGAGTTCCGTGTTTAACACGGCGCTTACGGGGAAAGTACCTTCATTTAACTAGCTATATCTACTAAACTATTATCCCCTTCCACTTAATTTTTAGTATTTATAAAGTTAAGATAGTAATGAAATTATATAAAAAAAATTATTGAGAAGGGACATTTCTTTCCAGTAGAAAAATTCGTTTCAATATTACCCATTTCTAAGAGTCACACCATTTTTTTGGCCGCACGGGTGTGGTATTCATCGCGCGCGCTGCAGCACAAAGCGCCACTTGGGGCTTAAAAAATGGGAAAATATAAACCAAGAATTCTAATAGAACAAAATGTCCCTTCTCAATAATTTTTTTTTGACAATTAGATTATTATCTTAACTTTATAAATTATAAAAATTAAGCGGAAGGGGATAATAGTTTAGAAGATATAGCTAGTTAAATGAAGGTACTTTCCCCGTAAGCGCCGTGTTAAACACGGAACTCGGAAAAAAGGGCAGTAAACTTCGTATTTTGGGTTTATTTTAATCGTTTTATAATAGATTTTTATGAAAATTAGTTTGAATATAGAACAAGTATAAAGAAACAAAGCTCATGTTTTAGAATTGCAATTTTATTAATATTAATACCTGTTTTAATACATGAAAAACAACGAAAAAATTAAAATTAAGTTTTAATAACTTTCCCGTGAAAATTTTTGGGAAGGGTTTTAACAGTAGATTCTCCGAAAAATTCTCTACATTTTAGAAAAAAAAATGCTATATACATGGAGTTTTAGCAAAATGCCCCTTTTTCGCTATCTTTCTGCCACTATAGTTGAATTTTTTTTGCTGTATGGTTGTAAGAATCAGCCAACTTTTCTTGACTTATCTTATCCATTTTCTTATAAACATTATTTAATGTTTGCGTTGTTTTATCTGGTCGATAGTTATCGTCGTTCCAAAATACCGATTCCCACATTTTATCACTTTGTTCTTTAATGGTTACCTTAGACGAGATGAGCATTTCCTTCAGCATGTTGTAAATTTGCGATTCTGAGTTAGAAGAACCAACCTCGGTTTCATCGAACGTGTCCAATCGGATATTTGTGGCCGTTTCCGTCAACATGCGGTTCTCGTCACTGGCCGTCAAAAAAACTTCTTTGGTTTCAGAACCGTATTTCTGCAGTAAATCGCTCACCATTTGACCGGAAGCGATAGTTTCGATGCGGATGACTGTCTGTTTCGTTTGGGACGTCTGCGATGATAAATTAAAAAGCAATTTAAAATGGTCGAACTGCTCGGGTTTGGAACGCATTTCGGCCGCCAGTTGGTCACAGACTTTTAGTGCCAAACATGAAAGAGTAAACCAAATGTCTTGATGGTGGCGAATGGCTTTCCAATTAATCGACAATGAAAACGATGAAGATGGCGACAAGTTAACAAGAATAACATTTTCAAGAGGGATGACTTCCACCTGGTCTTCCGAAACTTGACGACCTAAAATTTTGTTTAGGTGTAAAACCATTTCTTCGGTGACGTTTTGGTTCCACATTTCTATGCGGAATTTCATTTCTGGATTTTTTGTACCTTTGTTGTAGGCACTGATGGCACTTTTGTGATCTAGTAGCGCAATAGGAGCGTAGTAATACTTGTGTCGGTTCGATGGAGTATTCGGATTCTGATTTTTCGAATGTTCGTAAATATCAACACGATAATTGCCGTATTTCATGGAGCCAAGAGTATCCGGAGATATATTTAGTTTAGCCCAAGAGGAAGAACTGGAAGAATTTTCTGGATTTGAGAATTTTTTCTCTGAATTTGACTGAACAGAAACTATCAATGAAAATATTGCGAACAACGCAAACTTTGTTAGACGAGAGGACATTTTTATTAAGGTGCACAAGTTCAGTTGTTCGGTCTTTTCGGTGAGAAATTTTACAAACCAAGTAATCGTAATGGGGCTATTCAAAAACTATTTTAATTGAGTGTGAACACGAAAGGGCACTGTGGAGTCGGTAGCATTTAGTATTTTATATACGTACCAAATTCCCTTGAACACCAGCGGGCACTCTTATCTCCATTTTAACCTACACATTTTAATTTCCTTGGTGAAACAATAAGAGATGTATACTGTATCTTAGATTATAAAGTAAATATCGCTGGTGAAAGCTCGTGTCGTATTTAGCGTGGGTCAGTTAGTTATAAATAACGTTTCTTTCCGGTTTCGAAATGGGCTTCTATATTACAAACGGTATTAAGCCACGATAAATGGCTGCCGGCCAACCAGAAGTCGACGATTACATTCGAATAAATTAACTAAATTAAATATTTAAGAACGAGAAAATAAATGAAATTTTAATAACAACCATGACCCAATTTAGTAATAAAAAGAAGTGTGAGCTGTGGTTGTTAAGTTTATTTTCTTTTGGTTACATGATACACCTATCTAGCTTGAACTTGACTGACTGAAACGAACCGAAATCCGCAGCAGACATTTCGTGGCCTCACGAATTAATCAAGCGGTCGCGAAGAAACGAAGGGAGTTCGAACGGATATGGTATGCGCCGCACTATATTATAACGAGAGAGACTGTATTCTCATGCGGAGTCTTTCGGCTTCTCCACAGGTACACGCCGGTCCATCCGTTTGTCATTCTCACTCCCTTTCATCAACATAACAATAATATGTACACTTTTTTCACTGGACCAACCTCAGCAGACATTTAAGAAATGTGCCAGCCAAGTCTTACATACCGTAACTATATATTGGTCAAAAAATGTTTGTGAATTTCGACGTAGATAATTTTCCGTACAAATCATTAACTCGATTACTTGTACCGTTACATCATAATTTATGGAGTTTGCTATTTTGATGCAATTAATGTTCATTTTTTTAGAAATAAATAAATAATTTTATACATATTGTATATTATTTTTTTTTGGCTAACCCTACACTCGTGTAGGGTAGCACAGAGGTAGAGAAATAATAATAAGAAATATTTGCATAACCGAGAATAAAAATACTAATAATTCCAGTCATAATTTCAATCAAATTGGATGAAATTTAATTTTAATGGCTGAAATTTATGCGAAATAACTGCTAATACATAAAAATGGGATTCGGGTATTGGCGATGACAAAAATTTCGAACGCATCCGATCTTTTGCTGAAATGACAAAATTTTGGAAAGCATCTATAAAACAAAACACAAACATCTACGTCCAGACATTTTATTTTCCAATCCCCACCAGGATCATCAAAGTTGCGCTGCTATGTTCAGTGCACGGTATAGCATTTCTTTATTAATTTTTCCTTTTAATTCGATTAGCATATATTTTTATTGTTGAACATTGTCTGTTTAAACTTGAAGATAATTTGTAAATCAATTCAATTATCAAAATGAATCAATTTGAATTAATAATCGCACTTTTAAGTCGTCCGAACGGAAGTGCAGGGATCACTCGAAGTCTATATAAGGGACCAACCTATCATCTGTTATTCATCGAGATTACATCGAGTGAAATATTTAATTCAAGAATGAATAATCCTCAAAAGAGCAAAAAGGTCAGCAGTAAAAGCAAAAATCCTGCCACTAAAATGGCCAGTCGAGTGGCTATCGTAGTGAGTGCCATTTTGATTTACGTCATACTCTGCTCCATCACTGGCTCCACTATCTACGCCATTTATGGATGGAAAGGTCCAGGATCGGGTCCCGATGGCAACATCATCACTGCCTTCCAGGGTATGGCTGAAGTGGCCACTCAGCAAATCTTTCCTGTTGTTACACCAACAACAACAAATGTAATACCGATCCAACAGCCGATCATTCCTGTTGTTACAACAACACCCAACGTTATACCGATCCAACAGCCGATCATTCCTTGCCCACCTGTTGTACAGATACCTTGTCCACAATATCCCATCTGTCAATTGAATAACGGAATGGAATGCCAACCGAAATTACCACCACCGCCGTGTTACAACCTTCCAGCGCCGGTTTGCCCAACTTGTCCGTCTCGTCCACTTTGTATTTGTCCATCTACTCCCTGTCCGGCTTTACCTGTTTCTAGACCTATCGACGAATTCACCAGAGGTCAAAGAATATCGAAAACCGTTTCACAGTGGTTAAATTTCTACCCGCCTTACTCTAAAAATCGTTTGATTGTAGCCACCACTTTGCTGGACGACATGATCGAACCGTGGGCTCTGGTCGGATCCTTCCACAGGTGCATGGCGGACAGCAACAACGACATATTGACAACGACTTGCAACATTTGTCAGGATCGCTACGAGTACATCAAATGCGTCATCTCATCTCCTCTGATTGAAGACAACACACCGGCCGCCATGGCCAAGAGCAACGGATGGTTCAATTCGGACACAGAATTCACGTCCATGAGGGGCTGGTTGCCGGAATTCGTCTACCATGGGTGGTCACGAAACATGTTGGATGGTATCATGGCCAGATACCAAAAGGAAATCGACGCCATGACCGTTAGAACAACGTCAGGAAAGATTTGTCGAGTTTGCACCGATTTCAACCGCAACGTTTTCGACAAATGTTTTTCCAGGTAGAAAATATTCAATTAAATTGACCATGTAATTCTTTAAAAAATGACATGAGAAAATTTGAAAATACAAATAAAAATTTCACTTTATCAACTTTTGCTTTAATTTATCATAATTTAAATTTATTGTAGATAGTAGTTCTACAATAAGAGCAGCAGCAACATGCTGTAATACGTATATAGAATCAAGACATTATATCAGAGCGAAATATCGGATGTAAACATGGTTTTACTTTTGACTGCTCGTTAACATAATATATAAAAAGTAAAGAATAATGAATTGAATCGAATTAAAGAAACTGATTGGAAAATTGCAGGACGAAAAGAATCCCAACCGGCTGAATTGTGTCACGCATGCCCCGAACTGCCAACAGGATAGAAAACTTTGGGTGGTGCCGCTGTTGCTCTGATCTGATTTGACATCGATTCATTATTTGTACGAACAGTTGATTGTGAATATTGTTACATAACTTTTTGCGGCGGCAACCCCCTGTATTCAAAGTCTTTCCAGTTTACAATCTATTGCATTTTTAATAACAAAATAAATTTATTTCTTTTTTTAATTTGAGCCCTGTCGCGCTGACAAATGAATCTTTTATTTTTGAAATCATTATCAACACGATTTATATCAGATTTACTGAACTAAAAGATGTCACTAAGTCACTCAATTAAAAAAAAAAGACATTTAAAGTTTAAATGTCTTATAAATGTCTTTAGAAGTCTATGGGCTGTTGGACGTCTTGTGTTTAGTCTGTGACTGTTAAATAAGCTATGATCATACTCATCTGTTATATAGCTATCATCGCTCAATAAAAATCTCTATTATACTTTGTCGGGGTTTTATAACCAGATCGAGCAATGGTTTTTTTTCAAAAATATTTTGAATTAAACAAAAAAAAGTTACGGACCATAAAATTAATAGTAAAAGATATAAACGAACACATTGGATTTGATTTAGAATTTTATTATTCGAATCGGTCATAAATTACAAACGAAAACATTTTCCCTTTGAAGCGGGTTTCACATTTTTAATTTTTTCTTTCAAACAGGAAAAATTAATCCATCTTGACACAATTCACTCCCGCATGGACAACTAGTCAGAAGTGTTTGGCATTCTTCACAAAACAGCAGAGTCCGGCATCGGTGCCTTGCGGCAATGATATCTTGCACACAGACTTGACACATTATAGTTTCAATACCAAATTTCCAGCGAGCGATGATCGAAAGCACTGCGGTCGGCATAAATCGGTGATACCATCGACGTGGTTTATAGAAAGAAATTATAAGATCGTTATTATCCCGATCAAAACACGAATCAGTTAGCTCTTCTTTAGCTAGAGCCATAACGATAACACTTCTTTTCCGTCTTTCTTCTTCGATTTCTTCCAAAATCACTTCAGCTCTTTCTTCGCCTCGTTTCGGAATTAAAAAGTCGGATAACCGACACATTAGGTAATCAGATTTACTCTGGTACAAGCCAATCATAAAGTAAAATATCGCAAGAAGAAACAACATGAGCCATGTCCGCCAATCTACAGGTACGAAGGCCGTGTTACAGGCACTACTATCTGCGATTTTACAATATTTACTTTCAAGGCTGAAACCTCCCAATACTGCCCGCATGAGACTGGCGAATAGTCCGTCTCCCTGAACGTTAAACACGAACCTGGCCGATCCGTAATTGGGCACGACGAATTGAATGTTCATCAGCAAATGGTGTAAATATTTAGCCGATTGTTCAAACCAGAAGCAGAACATCACTTTGCAAATGAGTCGGATCGACTCGGCGAATCGCGATGGATACGTGTACAAGATATACATATAGTCAAATATGACGCGGGTGAACGATGTGAAGTACCGGCCTTTTTCACGTCGTGAGAGATTGACGTTCCACCGCTCGGTGATGGCTCTGCTCAGGTAATTGTTGCAGAAATAAAGGTTTCGTCGATACTTGACTAAGAAAATAATGGCATAGACAATTGACAACAGAACAATAGATAGACACAATCCGGCCATTCCCCAGCTGATGAAATGCCTCAACCACCATGTCCATTTTGCGGCAAACAAATCGAAACCGGCCGTCATCTCCAGGATGTCGTTGTTGACTTTGGGTACCAAGGGGTCGATGATTATTTCACGGGCGAGAGTGTTCAGGGCTTCCTGGTAGTGGGCGAATGCTGCGCCTAATGCGGTCGTCTCGTTTAGTTTCATGGAACATATTTCGTCCACATTCAAATTTCTTAGGCGCAGACACGAATAGTAACCCAAGTTGAAGCAGGTATCGGTTACCAACGCGATGAAATCCACCAAGGGACCGAGATTGAAAGTCTCGGTTCTGCAAGCGTCGCGGATGAATGGCTCGCATGCTTCTTTCCATTCGGATTGCTTGAGTTTGCATGCTTTTTGGAGAACGTCGGTGAACGCTTTGTCCCATTGGGCCCAAGTACTCATCGGTGATGGCGCCACTTCACCAAACGTCTTGAATATTTCGGCATTCAGAATATGGGCGCTTTCTTTCATAAATTCAATTTCTTGCCGGTTCTTATCGCTGAGTCCGAAGACTTTCTGGAACATGCGGAAAAATGGTAAAAGAAAAACTTTGACCAAAATCAGCTTTTCGTCTATGTACATGCCAGCTAAGCAAATCAAATGGATCGCAATAGAACCGCAATTTATGAAAATGCTTAAAACTGGTCCGAAGAACAGTTGCGTTTCAAATATCTGCATGATACAGAACCCGAAAAGGGGAATCAAGAGTTCCATTGACGTTAGGACACCGATAGCCGACAGGTAGAGTTTCGGGTACCAAGGGGTTAACGCGAATATTGCGATGGCAACGAACACAGCCATGACGTAAACATTTTCAAAATAGAGATGCACCATGTAAAATGCTGCAGACATGGCGAATCCTATCAGAACGTTCAAGATGATGTTATAGATGATTTTGCCTGCCCGGCTAAGGTATAGCCCTTGAACGAAGAACAGCAGGGAACATCCAAGGCTGCCCACAAGAAACCAGTAAACGTTCCATTTACGGGTGATGAGCGACAAACGAGTAACGTCTTCAATGGCAAGGAGCAGAATATTGCCAAGGGATCGTATCTTATCCTGGACACCTTCGAGTAACCAATGCAGGGCTCTGATGGATCTGTCCCAGATGGTCGGTCGACGGTTAATTGGTTCATCGTCGCTCGTTTCGTCGCAAGGCATCTCCCAGACGGTGCGGGATGAGACAGAGAAAAAGTCCCCGGGAGGAGGTAATTCGTCGCACTCCGGAATGGGCTCCCCTTTGCTGGAGATGGTGATGCGATTGATATCGCATACTGTCATGATAGACTCCCGCTCGAACGAAAAGTTCGACGAAGATGTCATCGTCGCTGGTAAAATCAGGAACAGGCAAAACACGACGCTGAATTTCATCATTCTGAATTTGTAAACCAATGAAGGAATAGCAAGACAGCTTCAACTGAAGGACTCAAGGCGTTTCACTCCCTTATATAGGCACTGATGGGTCTCCAACGATCATTGATTTTCGATTTTTTATTATTTTAGTTTAATTTTGTTTATTATTTTATATTGATTTCAGTTGTGAAATTATATTTCCAATATTGTTCTTCCAAAAACTAAATTTTTTTGTGTATAAATAATTTTATATTATATATTATTTTTTTGTGCTATACCCCCTACACTCGTGTGGGGTAGCACAGAGGTAGAGAAGTAATAATAAGAAATATTTGCATAATAAATTCCAGCCATAATTTAAATCAAATTGGATGAAATTTAGTTTTAATGGTTGAAATTCATGCAAAATAACTGCTAGTGCATAGAAATGGGATTCGGGTATTGGCGATGACAAAAATCGCACAAACCGCATCCGATCCTTTACTAAAATGACAAAATTTTGGAGAGTGTAATGGTTACTCACATGTTATAGAAAGCTATGCAGGTTGAATATATTTGAGTACATTTTTTTTTATAATAATAGTGGAACACTGCAAGAATTTATTGAAATATTTGGAGCTTTCCCAGACAGAAAAAAAATTTAACAAGTTGAGAATTCTTTTTTTATGTTAATTTCTTTGAAAAATGAAACCAGCTCATAAAATCATACAATCTGATTACGATTGTAACTCGTCTTGCTTTGACTTGGGTAACTCGGGAAAGATGATGACACATCTCCCGACTTTATATGCAATTCGTGACAGATCGCGACTTTTTAAATTACAATTGGCGGATCAGGTGTGGTTGCAAGTAAAACCCGAGCAACACTACTTCTTAAAGTGAGAGTCTCAGCCGGGTATGTGGCGCATACCTATAATCCTGCTTCTGGGAGGATTGTTGTAGTGGATGGCTTGTGGCTGGGAGTCCTGCTGGATCGTCGCTTGCGTTGAACAGGTGTCCGCGCTAAGCTTGGCATCAACATGGATCGATTAGAGGAATCCGGTAGATCCAGGTTATCTAATGAGGAGCGAATCGGGCCAGGAGGGAAACCGAGCAGCCAAAAGTTCCCGTGTCGGGCAGTAGTGGGATCGCGCCCGTGAGTAGACGCCTTTCAGTAGCCCAGCCAATAAAGCTTCACCTATAACTTGATTTTTATGGTTGTATTTATTTTCATTTTTTTTTAAATTCCTTTTAATGCTCTTTTAAATTTCCACAGTTTACATTTTTTCATGTCTGAAATTACTACCATCATTTGGTTAAGTTAAGCAATTTTCCTTTCAACAGGTGATGATTATTTTATTTTAAATTTCGAATCTCGGATACTTGCTGATGGCATCGAAACTAATGGGCATCTGTGCTGGGAAAGACACGAGTTTATCCGGAAATTGACGTGTGGGCATGGGATGTATTTTTTAAAATTACACGATGATTTGTTACGTCAATTTGAAGGCACAGGCCAACTACTTAATTTTTTTTTTCGAAATCTTCGGCATAAATGTT
The DNA here is from genome assembly GCA_030770115.1 of Daphnia galeata. NCBI lineage: Eukaryota > Metazoa > Arthropoda > Branchiopoda > Diplostraca > Daphniidae > Daphnia > Daphnia galeata. The sequence continues at coordinate 9,578,146 of CM061114.1, forward strand.
TTTATTTTCTTGCTATAACCTTAATTTTTTTAACGGTACAACTATAAGACGAATTAACAACTACACTAATACACTGGCTCTGGTATTTTATAATTCGGGAAATCAGTTTTTTACGTCTCTCCTCAATATTTTTGCAGATCAAGACTTCATTCATTCGATCAAGACTAAATTCAAATGAATAATTTTCGTTTTGTATTTATTTGTATTCACAGTGAAATATTATTAAGAAATTATTAACCTTAAAAAAAACTAGATTTTGTTGTTAATTTTTTTTTCGTTAATAATTACGGTATTAAAATTAAATTTTACAACTTTAGCATTTTTTTTTTAATATTTTATTGCCGAAAATACAGTTCAGATGATTAAGCATTAGCCACTTTAATGAAATTATTCTGAAAAAAATTACATGTTTGGCTTCCGCGGAATTGCAGCCGCATAGGGTTTTATGACAGTTCGTGACAGAAATATAGAGTGATGAAGGAGTAGTTTTAATTTAAGGAGCAGAGAAATATTCCCGTTCTCTATTGCTCGGAAGAATATACTTATTCGCCCCTGATAAAGTGCAAGCAACTTGATGATAACTTGGCATTAGTTATTATAGTTACACGAGTATGGTATAGTTAATACCTTGCGTTATTAAATTAGGTATCTGCCGTGAGGAAAAGCTAAGCCATGTCTTAATTAAGACGGCCTTAACAATGTAATATAGTGAGTCCGTTTGCGAGTTCCGTAATCCTATGTAATGTAGCAAAATATAGAGCAAATAATAGTGATCATCGTTAACAGTGTATTCAATTGTGGTAGCAAGTGTTCGTTTTTTATCATTTTAGCTACCATACAACAGTTATTTGTTTTTATTCGTTATGTTCTTTTGCAACAAGTACAATAAGGTAAATTGTTTTGCAAAGAAATTCTACCCTTTTAATGAATTGATATCGATTAGATTTCCTTAAAGCAATTGAATAATTTTTTTTTAGTTAATTGCCAGTCGACTGTTATTTGCGCATTTTCAATCAACCATGTACAAAAATCTCAAAGGGTCGCGAAAACTTCCTCCTCCAACATGAAACCGGTGAAGTGTGTGTAGTGGTTGCCATCGTCATACAAATACGAACCTGATGTCATGCCAAAAATCGCCACCCAAACTTGATCACCCGATTTCAAGTTCAATGTCGATTGGAAGGTAAACGGACTATTTTGACTAGGGACTGTGTTTCCCTCATCAAGAGAACCCAACCCTATTAGAACCCCGTTCAAATAAAGGCCGACTCTTAAATAAACCAACGAGGACGATGGAAAATCGGCCAGCCCTGTGAATGCAAAGAAATAAACTCCCGTCTGAGGTACCGTGAAAATTCCCTTTATCAGATCCATGGCATTTCCTTCGTTCACCCGTGGCAAATGGAACGGAATTGGAGTGTTTGTTGTGTTGAATGAAGAATTCCGCTGGACGTAGAAATAGACGGACGTCGATTTGACGTCGACAAACCCGACCCATTCCTGAAATCCTTAATTTCATCGATTAAATTATAGAAATTAGAATTTAATGAAAATTTATAAATATGCACCCGCATCGTCAGGAAGTTTAGTAAAATCGCAATAAACAGACTCCATCATTTTGTCTCCTTGGACGGAATAAAATCCGTTTAGGGCGTGGCCAATCAGCCAAAGATCTTTGCATGACGTGGGCATTTTAGTGAGCGCCACTGATCCACTGCACTCAAATCGACCCAGCGTGTGGATACCAGACGAAGTTTCAAGTTGCGTTCGGCCGAAATTCAGGCGGGTGATGGGCAGAATATTTTTGTCTGTTATGATACCTGCATTATATTTTGAGTAAAAAAAATTAATAAAATAAAGATTATTATTTTGTTGTGTTTTTGGAGAGAGTAGGCCTATAAGAAAATTCCTTTTATTCAAAAATTCTTTTTTATATACGGTACCATAGTCGACTAACTGAACCGGAGCCGCAGCGTCACAGTTACACTTCGCGGAAAGGTCAACACAATTTCCGTTGATTCCGCACTCACAGGTGTGAATTCCGTCCGTGTTATTTCCGGCCCAAAAGTATTGCGCAATTCCGTCTCTGTCGTTCCACCAGGCGTAGGGAATGGCAAGAAATTCAAATGGAGCGTAGTAGCAATCATACTTTAAAATAAATAAATAAATACATTTTGGAAACTATGAAATTCATTAAATTAATATACAGAAAATTTACTTTAATGGACTGATGACATTCAGCTGATAATTCGATCAAAGATTTTATTTGCCTAATAGATGCATTGTAATTGATGAATCGCGAATAACACCCGGGTTCGGCGCAATGACCCACGTCGATGGAAGATTCGCTATCGTGTAGAATTGAAGTCGATCCTGCGTAACAGAAATTTCTTTCCTCATTATTGAGGAATAATAAATAAAAAATATATTTCTGATTTTGAAACCAGATATCACGTCGCAGTAAACGTAAATCGGGTCATCGCCGACTCCTTGTCCATCGGGGTCGATCCAGTGCATTCCAGATGGAAGTGACGGATCAGCTGCACGGAGATCTCGGCATGTCCTCGGGATTCCATTTAACTTTGCGGCTGATGATTGAGTTATCACATTATTAAAAACTTTTTTCGAAGCAGCGGCTGATTCTGGTTGATTATTCTTCTGAGCTAACAGAGACATTAATATCGTTTCTTGTTGTAGGAAATTGTTTTCCAGTCGGGCATTTTTAGCCTCTAGTTGTGTTACTTTTTCTTCAAGTCGAATATTTTTCTCTTGAAGTTGATAAACTACCGTTTCCAAATGTTCAAACCTGTCTTCTATGGAAACGACAGTTCCAGTGGAACACGTAATGGAACATATTAAAACCAATAACGTCCCTACCTGTGTCAATGACAATTGGGGATGAACCATTTTTTGCTACTTTTCCAATCTTGGGACTGGATTCGACTGTTTTCCAACTGGGCGGTTGGTCTACGCCGGCCTACACGTAAATCAATTTATTGCACGTTCACGACAACAATTTTAACTCCAGATAACGAGTCTTTTTGTGTGTCTAAAGTAAATGCCATTTATGGGAAGCGAAAAAAAATTTAAACAAGGATTATTTAGTGATCAATGATCAAAGATAAAAATGTCTGTGTGTACGGTATTATTTGGGTGTTGGGTCTTTCGTGTCATATTGCAAACAAGATATGACATTACTTTATCCTTGAACGTTTAATTCTTACATACGTATTGTCACAAAAAAAAAGATAAATAATAAGTCAGCAGCTTACTTTTTACTGCGTCATTTATAGCCTACGTTTATTAATATAAATAATGTTTGTAAAGGTTAAACTTCTAACTTTGGGGGGGGGGGGGCAGTTAATACTTGGATTGAATCCACAAAAAATTACGTATGACAAAAAAAGATATCTTTGTTTGAACAAAATTATTATAGCCTTATTATAAAAGTTCTTTTTTCTTGTCAATTCTTAGTCAAAGTTCGTCATAGTCATTCTTATATTTGGAATAAAATCAACCAACAATCTCAAATGGTTGTAACAATTTCTTCCTCAAGCATGAAACCAGTGAAATGGGTAAAGTGGTTGTTAGCGTCGTCATCCAAAACCACCCCTGGGTTAATGTAATTAATCTGAACCCAAACTTGATCGTCCGATTTCAAGTTCAGCGTTGACTGGAGAGAAACGGTACTCCGTTGCCCAGTGACGGTATTTGGCTCATCAACATGACTCTCTCCGATATAATCCCCGTTAAAATAAAGACAAACTCCTAAATGGACAAAAGTTGAATTTGGAAATAGCGCATGCCCCGTGAACGAAAAGAAATAAATTCCCGTTAGTGGTGCCGTGAATATTCCCGAAGTTAAATTCATGGCATTTCCTTTATTTGTTCGGGCCAAATCGAATGTAATTGGAGTTCTCTCTGCACTGAAATTAGAATTCCGCTGGACGTAGAAATGTACCGGCGCCGATTTGACGTCGACGTACCCGATCCATTTCTGAACACCTTTTCATAAATTATTAAAGAACTGGAGTTAACCAACAAATTTCAAAATATATAAATATTTACCCGCGTTGTCATAAAGCTTAGTGAAGTCGCAGTAAACGGATTCCATCATCGTCGATCCTAAGACGGAATAAAACCCGTTCAGGGTGTGGCCAATCAGCCAAAGATCCTCACACGATGTTGGCATTCTAGTCAGGGCTACTGATCCAGTGCACTCAAATCGACCCAGCGTGTGGATACCGGACGAAGTTTCTAGTAAAGTCCGGCCAAAATTCAATTGAGTGACGGGTAGAATATTTTTGTCTTCGATGACACCTGAGTATGGAGATTGAAAATAGATCATATTTAGTTTTAAAAAAAAATTAGAAATTAATTTCTTTATAGAAGCATTGTAATTTAAGTCTTAGAGAAAAGATTGAATATTTAAGGAAAAAATGTGTTTATTCTATTTATTAAAACACGTGAAAATGTTATACCTTCATCGGCTAATTGAATTGGGGCAGCAATGTCGCAATTACACTTTAAAGAATTATCGACACAATTTCCATCAATTCCGCACTGACAGAAATGCTTTCGGGGTAATCCACCAGCGTTACTTCCGGCCCAAAAGTATTGTGAATTTCCGTCTCTGTCAATCCACCAAGCGTAGGGGACTTTGTCGAATTCAAATGGAGCGTAGTTACAATTGTACTGATATGTATTCATTAATAAATGAATTTATAATCGAATCGAATAAATATTTAGTAACTTACTTTTATTGACTGGTGACATTCAGCGGATAATTCCGCTAGAGCTTTTATCTGCCCGATTGACGCGTTGTAGTTGATGGATCGCGAATAACACCCGGGTTCAGCGCAATGACCCACGTCGATGGGTGATTCACTGTCGTGTAGAATTGCAGTCGATCCTATTGGTAGATGCAAAAATGTGTTTACTTTTTCTATTATAAAAGAAATTTAATTAAAAAAAATACCTGTTGTCATGTCGCAGTAAACATAAATTGGGCTGTCACCGACACTTTGACCATCTGGATCGATCCAGTGCATTCCGGATGGAAGTGACGGATCAGCTGCACGAAGATCTTGGCATGTTCTCGGGATTCCGTTTAATTTTGCGGTTAATTGATTTATAGTTTCGCAATTATTAGAACCAGGTGCTTGCAGTTGGACTTTGATTTCTAATTCGGTATTTTTAGCCTCTAATTGTGTCACTTTCTCTTCTAGTCGAATATTTATCTCTTTCAGTTGATTAAATTTCGTTTCCAATTTTGTTTCCAATTGTTTTAATTCTAATTTGAGTTCTTTTAGTTCTTTCGAGGTCACTAAAGTTCCGTTGGAAAACGTAATGGGACACATCAAAATAAAAAATATTCCTACCTGGATTATTGACATCTTACAGAATTGAGGCATTTTTATTTATTTTTTTAAACTTTGAGACTGAATTAGACTGTTTTTCAACTGGTCGAGGTTGCGTTTCGATTTGCTGTACACACTTACGATTATGAAGAGCACGAATAACAATGATTATGTTTTAACCAACGGCCAAGATAAAAATGCGTATTTGTTTTTTGGCGACGGACTATCATCAAGTTCTGAGTTGGGTTTTTCCCTTATAGAAGTTTAGTAAAAAATAAGAAAAAAACCGAAAGATAAAGTAAGCGAAAGTTCAGTCACTCTATTTATTTAGCACTTTATAACTTTATATAATAATTCCGATGTTTCAATACTCAAATTTTCTTATCTTTTTATTCGATTTTTGGCAGTTGAGTTTGTTTAAAAAACATACTAATACTATTATTACGAGTTTTATTTTACCTTTTGTGCGCTAGTAATCGACTCTTTGTTTTTTTTAACAATTTTGTTTTAAAATAAAGATTGTTCTTCTTGCCACTGACCATTGGTTTGTTATATCAAATTATCCTAATCAGAGTTTCAAACGAAATTCTCTTAATTGGGTTATTGTTTACATTCTGGTCATAACAGATCTTGTCTATGTGATGTCGTTTAAAATTAATTAAAATTTAAGCTGGGGTAGTCATACTTAATTAATTACATATGATATTGATAAACGAATGAGTGTACGCGATATTATAAAAAAATAACCGGAATCTTGTGTTATGTTTCTCTTGCGTCTTGATCTACTCGACAGACTTGTGTAAACAATTTTACTGTGATATAGTTGTAACATTGTAACAAGTAACATGGTGGACTGGTGGTTCATACATTTTTCTGGCGGCAATAAAAAGCCAAGTTGTAAATTCATCAAATTTCATCAATTCATCTAAATTCATCTTCAGTGAGAGTCTCTAGCCGGGTATGTGGCGCATACCTATAATCCTGCTTCTGGGAGGCTTGTTGTAGTGGATGATTTGAGGCTGGGAGTCCTGCTGGATCGTCGCTTGCGTTGAACAGGTGTCCGCACTAAGCTTGGCATCAACATGGATCGATTGGAGGAATCCGATAGATCCAGGTTATCTAAGGAGGAGCGAATCGGGCCAGGAGGGAAACCGAGCAGCCAAAGGTTCCCGTGTCGGGCAGTAGTGGGATCGCGCCCGTGAGTAGGCGCCTTTCAGTAGCCCAGCCAATAAAGTCACACCTACATCTTTTTTAATTTTTTTTATCACAGATTTTTATGGATTGTATTTATGTTCATTATATTATCGAGTCACACGCACGTGACATTTTGTTTGTGAGAATTCTTGACAGCTATAATAGTGCGTATGTAACAGCCGGTAACAGCCAGAACATTTTATTTGAAAATTTATAACATTATTTTAATCATTACATGCAATAGAATTATCTTCGTTTCTAGTTTGACTTACATTTCAAAGAATCGAATTTTTTTTTAAATTCTCACTTTAACAATTTTACAAATAGAAACTTGAATCTTTTTTTGTGAATTTAAAATGTTTATTTTCATATGTTGTTTTACATTTTTTAAACAAAATATTCCCCATTAATGATTTAGACTCCATTAAACTAACGTTTTTTCCCTACATATTTTTCAATTAAAATTTTGAATCAAATCTCCCAGGGACGCTGCTATATCCTCTTCCAGCATAAAACCTGTGAAATGATTGTAGTGGTATCGACTGTCGTCATTTAAATGTGTTGATGACACCCAATCCATTGACACCCAAAATCGATCGCCTGATTTCAGCTTCAGCGTCGACTTGATGGTCACTTGACCTTGTTCACTAGCAACGGTGCTTCCCTCATTATATCTACCCATCCCAATTCTATTACCCCCTCCGTTCAAATAAAAAGAAACTGCAATATAACTAGATGATGAAGCAGCATGACTAACGTATCCCGTAAACGAGAAAAAATAAATTCCCGATCGTGGTGCCGTGAATACTCCCGTCGTTAAATCCATGGCATTTCCCTCATTCACCCGCGCCAAATCGAACGGAATCGGAGTGTAAGTTTCGGAGAATGAAGAATTCCTCTGGACGTAGAAGTAAACGGGTGCTGATTTGACGTCAGCGTATCCAATCCATTTCTGAAAACCTTTTCGTCGATTGTAAAATAAAAATTCTAATAGGAAATACTCTTACAGTATTTGATTAAAGTATATTTTTATACCCGCATTGTCAGGAAGTTTAGTAAAATCGCAATAAACGGACTCCATCATCGCCGATCCCATGACGGAATAAAATCCGTTCAGAGTGTGGCCAATCAGCCAAAGATCTTTGCATGACGTTGGCAATCCAGTGAGAGATACTGATCCACTGCACTCAAATCGACCCAGCGTGTGGACTCCGGACGAAGTTGTTAGTTGAGTACGGCCGAAATTCAAGCGAGTGACGGGTAAAACATTTTTGTCCGTGATGATACCTGCACGCATTTATTATAGAATTTTTTTTAAAGAAGAGAAATAAGAAATATAAAATTTGTAGTATATAGAGGCCTAGCCTAAATTTTGCTGGGTAGAGAGAGATGAGTCTTATATTGGGTGGGGAAAAAAGAGATGAGGAATAAATGGTTGTTTATATCAAGACGAGAAAATAACGTAAAAATTTATACCGTCGTCGACAAATTGAATCGGTGCCACCGTATCGCAATTGCAATTGACTGAATTATCGACACAATTCCTATTGATTCCGCACTGACAAGTGTGAATTCCCTCGGCGTTATTTCCGGCCCAAAAATATTGTGATTTTCCATCTCTGCCGTTCCACCAAGCGTAAGGGACTTTGTCAAACTCGAATGGAGCGTAATTACAATCGTACTGATGTAATTAATTGTTGAAAGAAAAAAAAATTATTCATGATTGCTAAATTAATTCAAAAAATTATCTAACAGACTTTGATTGATTGGTGACATTCAGCGGATAGTTCCGCTAAAGCTTTGATCTGTTGGATTGACGCGTTGTAATTGATAGACCGGGAATAACATCCAGGATCGGCGCAATGACCCACGTCGATGGGAGATTCACTGTCATGTAAAATTGCAGTCGATCCTATTGTCATATGCAAACATTCGGTTTTTTTTCTTTAGAGAAAATTAAATAAAAAGATGTACCGTCTATATTTTCATATACCTGATGCCATGTTGCAGAAAACGTAAATCGGGTCACCGCCAACACCTTGACCGTCCGGATCGATCCAGTGCATTCCGGATAGAAGTGACGGATCGGCCGCACGGAGTTCTCTGCATGTCCTCGGGATTCCACTTAATTTTCCGCTTGATTGAATTTCAGTTTGACGATTACTTGCAATTGATTTAGAATAATCGGCCGCTGATTCTGATTGATTCATTTGAAGTAATAGGGATGTTAAAATTGCTTCTTGTTGTTCAACTTTTTTTTCCAGTTGGGTATTTTTGGACTCCAGTTCGGTTACTTTTTCTTCTAGTCGAACATTTTTCTCTTCTAGTTGAGACATTTTCATTTCTAGTCTCGCTTCCATCTCTTTTAGTCTATCTTCCAAGGAAACCATGGTTCCAGTGGAACACGTACAACACATAAAAATCAATAACATTCCTACCTGTAAGAATGACACTTTACCAAAATGAACCATTTTGCTTACTTTTTCAATGCTGGGACAGAATTTGAATGTTTCTCAACTGGGCGAAGCGTTTCAATTTATATGACAATGCTGACGTCAATTTCGATATTAATAACAGATAACGAATGTTGTTGTGTTTCTCCTTCTATTTGAATAAGCTTATATTAATACAAATATTTGTGCTGCACGCTTTTTTTTGGTCAGAGGAGGAAAAGCCAAAGTGTATTATTTGGGGATCAATGCATGATCAAAGATAAAATTTTTTTTCTTGTGCAATTAAATTTATTTTCTTTGTGCAACTGAGAAGGGATTTTCCCGTTAAAATTGAAATGGTAAATTCAAAATAAGAAAAAAAAGAATCGATATAAAGCAAAACGTATAGCCTAGTTTTCTCAGCTTTTCATATTATTTCAATATAGTCGCCTCCTTTTCTTACGATATTTCCCAAAATATTATCCATAGGTTCGGTTAATTATCATATGTGTTTTGAACTTTCGTGCATATTCTCGCATCGCTCTTTCTGGGTGACAAAACAATTTTTTTTATTGGATTTTTCTATTTTAAAAAGTTCATCCGCAATTTGTAGACCTCGATCTTCCATAGCTAAAAAACTGAAGTCCGGTTTATTTTTTTTCAGAAATGTTATTCAAAAGTTATTAGTATGACAGGTATTCTATGGCTCATACTAAATATGTCTGTCATTTAATTTTCATGTTTAACATTTTATGCGCTAGGCCTATATATATGATGTAACCATAAGCATGTTAAATCACATTCAAACATGGGATCAATTTTAATTATAGCCCTGCGTTAAATTCGGCGAATCTACATATAGTAAGTAAGTTTACATTTGTAGATGCTGATACATATATAAATGCTGCTGTTGCCGTGGACTTGTAATTGGCCAATTCGGGCCGATCTGAAAAGCGTAGAATTTTTGTTGACCTATTGGCTAATTGAGGGATACGACATCAATACTTGGGAAACGCTTGAAATTGTCATAAGATAAGCAAAACACATTTTTATATTTGTCGTGCGTCTACATAATGCAAATAATACCAATTTTTTTAATGATAAAAAGTTGGAAATTTGAGGGGAACATTTTAAATGCCATTTTCGGGTCAATTGTTAGTCGAGTGAAAACATTTTTGAGCATTTCCTATAATGAAAAAAAAAATCTCAAACTTTACGCTTCGTCTAACATGGATCCCGTGAAATGAGTCCAGTGGCTACCCTCAATTAGATACGCCCCTGATGACCTGCCATCAATCTGAACCCAGATTTGATCGCCTATATTCAAGTTCAGGGTCGACTGGAGGGTCAACGGACTGTGTTGTGTTTCGATTGTGTTTGCCTCATCAACATGACCTTCCCCAATTTTAACTCTGTTCAAATATAAACCAACTCCTAAATTAACTCTATTGGAATCTCTTGGGAATGCCACCACTCCCGTAAATGAGAAGGAATAAATTCCCGATCGCGGTGCCGTAAATTTTCCCGTTCTCAAATCCATGGCATTTCCTTCGTTCAGCCGCGCCAAGTCGAATGTAATCGGAGTTGATCCTGTGGTAAAATCAGAATTCCGCTGAACGTAGAAATGTACGGGTGCTGGTTTGACGTAGCTGGCGTATCCTATCCATTTCTGAAATCCTTTTATAAAAATTGTAGAATGAAATAATCAATAGTAATTTTTTAAATTGAGCAATTCTCGAAAAAAGATATATTTAGTTATTTACCCGCATCACCCGGGAGTTTAGTAAAATCGCAATAAATTCCGTCATTGCAGATCCCATGACGGGAAAAATTCCGTTCAGGGTGTGGCCAATCAACCACAATCTTTGCATGACGTTGGCAATTCAGTGACAGCTACTATTCCGGAACATTCGAGTCGACCCAGTGTGTGGATGCCCGATGAAGCTTGAGTTAGACCGAAATTTAATTTTGTGATGGGCAAAACATTTTTGTCCGTTATGATACCTGCATTTCAAATTTAGACGTATTTTTTTTTTAAATTCTGAAGAGTTGAAAGAGGAAAAAATATTTTGTAATTACCATCATCAGCTAATTCAACTGATGTACGAGTGTCACAATTGCATTTAACTGAAGAATCAACACAATTTCCTGCGATTCCACACTGACAGGTGTGAATTCTGCCCGAGTTATCTCCTGCCCAGAAATATTGCGCATTTCCGTTTCTATCGTTCCACCAGGAATAAGTGACGCCCGCGAATTGAAACGGAGCGTAGAAACAATCGTACTGGAAAAATTAGTAGATGTAAAAAAATACCTTTCTATTGATTACACGAAGTTTATACTTTAATTGACTGATGACATTCATTAGATAATTCGGCCAGAGCTTTGATCTGTTTGATGGATGCGTTGTAGTTGATGGATAGCGAATAACACCCGGGTTCGGCGCAATGACCCACGTCGGTGGGAGATTCACTGTCGTGTAGAATTGCAGTCGAACCTATTAGCAAATATTTCTTTCGTTTTCATCAAAGGAAAAAAGTAAACATAAATTATAATTATGTACCTGTTGTCATGTCGCAGTAAACATAAATTGGACTGTCACCGACACTTTGGCCGTCCGGATCGATCCAGTACATTCCGGATGGAAGTGATGGATCATCCGCACGAAGTTGTTGGCATGTCCTTGGAGTTCCGCTCATCTTTCCAGTTGAAAGAATTACGGTTTGATAATTGTTTTCAATTGATTTCGAACCAGTTGGTTCTGATTCATTCGTCTGAACTAACAGAGACATCAAAATCATTTCATGTTGTTGGATTTTGATTTTCAGATGGGCATTATTGGCCTCTAATTGTGACACTTTCTGTTCAAGTCGAATATTTTTTTCCTGCAGTTGATAAACGATCGTTTCCAGTTTTCTAAATCTGTCTTCTGTGGAATCAACAGTTCCAGTGGAACACGTAATGCAGGACAGCATAAAAACCAATAACATTCCTACCTGTAAGAAAGACACGTTACCGGAATGAACCATTTTTGCAAACTTTTTCAATGGGGGGGACTGAATTCGACTGTTTCCCAACTGGGCGAAGCGTGTCAATTTATTCGACCGTGTTTATTTTCTTGTCAATAATTTCATACGAGTTTTTTCCTTATCTCTGGTTTTTTCTCTCCTTCAATTTGGAGCTAAATAATTCAAATATTTGCAATAGACTGACTAGTGAGACCTATACTTTTGGTGGGATAAGCGGTGGGAAGAGGAAAAGTCAAATGGTTTTATTTGGGGATCAATGATCAAAGATAAAAATATGTTGCACAAGGATTTGTTTTATAAGGTCAAACAAACAAAGTGCGTCAGACGGGATTTACCCTTAAAGATTGCAATGGTTTGTTCAAAATAAAAAAGAAATTTATAAAATGATAGTTATATAAGTTTTCAGCTTTTCTACCTACTCATCGTCTTTTTACTTATAAAGTTATAAGTTTTAAATTAAAACGTATCATATCATTTTAACGATGAAAAAAAAAACCTGTATGCCTGTAAATAATTTTTGAATACGCCCAAAATTATCGTGATTAATTCCATACTTTCCATACTTATATCTTCAACGTATTCGGTTCCAATTTAAACATATCCTGTTTCCACAGAACTTATTTTGTGTTAATCAAAACAGAACGAAGAATAGTTCGTCGTTTACTACCAAATTATGAGGAAGAATGCTTAATAAAGCATAAAGAATTAATAAGCATAAAAAACATCCAACCACTAACGATTTTAGCAGCGCGACATTTGATACCTTGATGAAAAATAATTGAGAAAAAAAATATGAAACGGATTCTCCTTGAATGTTATCTACACGGCCGTAGCTAATAAAATGACTTAAAAAACTATGGAAAAAGTGACAATGAAAAAATAAGTACACTGTAAAAATAAGTGCTCAAAATGAAGTACTCGGTCGCCCCCGCCCGAAAATTTCTTTTCTCCGCCTCCTTGTGGGAGGAGTGCGTAGCTATCGATTTTAATCAATTACCCGAAGGGTTACTGGTCAAAGTTTCGTTTGCCGTATGGTTTACATTGGTATGGTTTTTACACGGGCACCCTCAGTTCTCGTAACTAACACTACACAGATGGCTTTTTGCAGTTCTCGTAACACTACATAGATGGATGCACTAGTTTTTTGCAATTATTGATTTTAATCAACATTTTTATTACATTTCAATAACACTATTACGTAGCTGAGAATTTTTTACATCTTTTCTGAAAATTTGGCTTAAATCTATTCAGGCGTTTGATCAGACGGAGAAATTGCTACTTTTTGACAGAATTTCAGTAACTGTTATAGCAGACGATAACAAAGAAACATTTGAAAGAGTCATCATTAAATGAAATTCAAATTGTTTGAGAAAGCTAAGTCTATTAGACAATAAACACCTGAATTTGAATCCATTGGTAACAAGTTATTACTGTCTCAACTGTCGAAGAGTTTCTCAAAATGAGTTCTGAAAGTCTGTAAAAAATCTAAAGTTACCCGAAGGGTTACTGGTCAAAGTTTCGTTTGCCGTATGGTTTACATTGTTTTTACATGGGCACCCTCAGTTCTCGTCACTACACAGATGGCTTTTTGCAGTTCTCGTGACACTACATAGATGGATGCACTAGTTTTTGGCAATTATTGATTGTAATCAACATTTTTATTACATTTCAATAACACTATTACGTAGCTGAGGATTTTTTACATCTTTTCTGAAAATTTGGCTTAAATCGATTCAGGCGTTTGATCAGACGGAGAAATTGCTACTTTTTGACAGAATTTCAGTAACTGTTATAGCAGACGATAACAAAGAAACATTTGAAAGAGTCATCATTAAATGAAATTCAAATTGTGTGAGAAAGCAAAGTCTATTAGACAATAAACACCTGAATTTGAATCCATTGGTAACAAGTTATTACTGTCTCAACTGTCGAAGAGTTTCTCAAAATGAGTTCTGAAAGTCTGTAAAAAATCTAAAGTTATTATATGCCTTCAACCATGTGATATATATGGCTTTGTTCAGCAAATTTAATAGGAATGTGTTAATATACCTTAGATTATGATATGATAAATTATACCTTAGATTATGAATTTGCAAAGGAAGGAAATTTCACCATCAATTTGTTCGTAAATAAATTGTTGTCAATAAATTTTGTAAATAAAAACAAACAAATAAGCAACGGCAATGGCAGTCATTCCATGGTTATCTACGGCCAACGCCGATAGATGGGGTTTTAGCACTGAAATGGCAATAGCCCTCTATGGCTATTGCCATTGCGAACCGAAATGGCAATAGATTTGACGCATTTGAAATTGTGAATGTTATAGCAGACGATAAAAGATAAATACCTCAGAGACATGTGAATTTTATGGCAGGGAATGATAAATATTAAAAATAAACGTTACTTGAATAGGATAGGATTCAACGAGAAATCCAATCATTTATAAAGTTACTGCCTATAGTTATCTCTAGGATGATAACTAGGCCTAGTTATCAGCACAATTCCAACAAACCTAATTTCTACCGTTACGAAATAGGGTAACGGGGCTTATATAATTCAACAGTTTGTATTTCAATATCGCATTTAATATTAAATCAGGATTCTAATATATCATTCAATATTGATTCAGGATTTCAATATCTGAATGGATATTTAGAGAATATGAGCTTTAGATAAAGACCCGGCCCCGGGTGGCGTGGGGCGGCGGGGCCCCAGCCCCGCAGCACCAAAGTCGCACGGGTGTTTGTATTATTAGCTACATACATATTACTAAAAACTTTCAGACATTAATTAATCGCACGGAGTTAGTATAAGCTGCATATATACTGTATTTACTTAAAACTTTGAGATATTTATTAATTTTTTTTATATTCCAACGGGAACCTTGCAACCCCATAACGGATGCCTGCATATTTGCCGTAACTTTATATTTATTGGTAAAATTAAAGTTAATTTAAATTCCAATCCCTTCGGGTACCTTGCGGCGTACGTACGCTGCCTACAGTTAAATAGATAAACAAACAATTGATTGGTAACCGATAGTACTATTGTGTCGCCATCTAGCGGACAAAAATACTAAGTTACATCCTCGCCATCTACCGGACGAAAATGTTTTGAAGGTTTTTTGAAAAAGCAAGAGCTGTTATGACACCATGTGTAAGCATGACAGCATGTACTCATGTAGCCTAAATATGCAGGTTAGAGACTGGTTAAAGCTGCTGCTACCAGTCTTCTTATTCAATCAAATATCAAATTGCATTTTCTAGTGTTTCTCCGATGGAAGAAGCTAACTTCAGAAGGCTACAACCCTCAACCTCATGGTGTCTATGGTCATGGTGGGCAGCAGGGCATCTCACAACATCAGCAGATTTGTGGGGATTGCTGGAGGAACCCAGCATCCTTGAGATTACCTCAGTCGCTCAGTGATCCTGCTCTCTTGTCTGTTCCTGAATATGTCTTCCTTAATTCAACTTAGTTAGCAATTAACATAGTTAGTACATACATACATATGCAATATTTAGATAACAATGTGACTTTATTGTTCCCCTTTTTTTGTTACCTAGTGACTCATTGTGACTGACCATAAAGATTCCAAAGACTTGCTTGCTCTCATTTTTGGGATTATTCAATTTGGTAGGTATATTTATTTTCTCTTTACGTAATTGACAGCTTTTGTTAGGAATATTTGCCTAATTTCCATTGTTTGCACAGCTTAGTTTCCAATTTTAAAGTTTTTGAGTGACTCAGTGTGACTTAATAGGTTTACCATGGAAATACTGTTGCCATATATTTTGTTCTATTTTAGTTATTTACACTGAGATTTGAATTCATGTTTGTGGATTTTGTTAACTTTTTTCTAAACATTTTGCTTTCATTTTGTAGATGAATATGAATGTCCGGCGACACATAATCACATCACCTTTCTATACATTGTGTGCTTGTGTACAATCATGCAAGTGTTGATGTATTCACCAGGACTTCCTTTTCATCCCTTTTCCTTATTGGGATTGCTGGAGGAGCCCAACAGCCTTGGGATTACCTCAACAATCCTGTTCTCGGTTTACTTGTGATACCTTTCAAATGATGTCCTCTGTGTTTGGAGGAGGATCCCATCAGCATCTAACCCTGTTGTTCAACACCATTCCCACCATCATTTCCCAGTGGCTTCCCCAATCCGGCACAAAACAGGGGTCAAATGGATTGAGTACTCTGAGCGGGGCTAAAGAGTTGTGGATATTCTGGTACGGTGATACATCCCAACACCAGTACACTCAGTAGCCTTGTTGTGCCAGAGATCCTCAACATGGAGGGCGGACCATGGATTATGGGAGAATGGACTCTTTTATTATTTAATGCAGGTCTCTGCTCTTTAAAGGTTAGTGTGAAAATTCTTTTCTGTTTTGTTACAAAATGGGTTTGACCAACAATTTCTAATGTGTGCACAGGTGTTTGATGTCACGATATTTTATCCGGTTTTGCAAGAGGTGCAGCCACAGGAAGGGCTGGATTATTCTACTTGCTCACAACAACAGCAGCAGCAGCAAAACCAGGCACCGGATTATTCCATCTCTACAACTATTCCAGCCAAGAACAGTCGTTTTATTTTCATTTTTCGTCCACGGAGAGTCGACTTTTTGCTTCAGCATCGACGTCCGCTAGGCGTCAACATCCAGTACTGTACGCAAGACCACCCACAGCTATTTGGCCACAGCATAGGCCACTAGCGCTAGAGTCCATGGTAATATTTTTGTAACAATTTCTAAAAATATCAAAATGGAATAGTTGACTGCACAGCTTTCCTGTTTGGGAAATTGTTGCCTAATTTGGGTGCTGCCCACTTCCGGGCTAGTCGAATATTACCAGTGATAATTAACGTCGTGGTTTCCCTGTACCGGAACACTAATGTTGTCCGCCTTGTGCACCGTCAGGTGTATCAATCTGGGCAACCCCTTAACAAACGCGTTAATGTGAGGATATTTGTGCTAGATTCAGATCCCGAAAGACCAAACTCAGCTGGGGTCTTGGTACCCTCTTGCTTGTCAATTATTGTAATTGATAGCCCTGATCATCTTATTATATAAGATACTCAGGTATAAGAATACACACAGTACAACGATGGATGCTCTCTCTCTCTCATGAAAAAATTTTACAAGTTCGAGAGACTTTTCAAAACAGCACTGAAAATCTTCCATTATGCAAAGCTTGTTTGATCCGTCCCTTTTGATTTCTTTTCGTTTTTAATCATGGTTCGAGTGCTATATATTTATTATTAGGTCTACACGTTAAGGATGTACCGTACATCATGTACGTAAAGAAGAGAAAAATTAATTTCCTGGCGTGATATTCTCGGCATAAGTCGTCTACATCGATCGCAGTTTCTTCTACTTGTAGCTTTCAATTCTCTAATTAATTTTCTGCCAATCAAAAAAAAATTTTAAAATCTGTATTGGTTTATTCTCATTTTCTTTCGATTGCTTTAATTAATAAGTATATTTAGAAGTGTTATTAACTTGTGATACGCACTTTTTTTATGTTCTCAAAGACTTGAAGTTTTTAATGCTGAAGAAAATTAACGAGAACCCCACTCACTTCTATTAAATTTTTACACACAAACAACATTTTAAAACTACATACAATTTTATTTTATGGGCGCCTTGGAGACTTGAATTCAGTTTTTAATTTTGTGCTCCGTTATTTGCAGGAGTATAGAAAATTACTCCGGCATAAAAATTTCAAAGGTGAATTTTCTTTGAAAATTTAAAGGCAACCAGTCAAAAATCCCTTATTCAACAGCTCGTGACCTTAAAGGAAGAGAAAGGCAGACTAGCGGCGGTCTTTCTTTCCTCCTCTTATGGTTGAAGTCATCGTCGGCAATTTTGTCCTTAAAGGCTATCCAACGTGTTTACCCACTGTTACGTTATCGTCTGTGATGTGAAAGTGAGGTGAACTCTATTCTTTAAAAAATTGAATTTGTAAATGTCTGACGTGAATTTGTCTCTTAAAAATTCAGAAAAAATGAAACAAACAAAACAGGAATTTTGATGGCTCACCTGCATCGCCACCTCTGTCATCGAATCTGGCGAGTATATCTCGCAGTATAAGCCATTCCTCCGTAGTGTCTGCTTCCGTTCGTCGTCCCTACCACTCATCGTCGTCACAGCAGCAACTGAGTTACTCAGTTCCATGGCCGCTGCTCTGAATCGAATTGCCCAAGCGGCTCATTCCTGGAGACCTGAAGAAGCTCGAAGATTTGCTGAACAAGCGTGGCAAGACCCAAACCCTCACCATTTACTGATCCTGCTGCATCTGATTTGGTGTCGTCCTCGCCGACTAACAACACTCCAACGACTGATAAAGATGGTGAATCTGAGATTCTATCGATCCTACAGTACATCTGCAACTGCTGCATCTGTGTCAAGTAAGTTTCGGCAGATTTGCTTACTTTTCATTCTTTTTTTTTCTTTTTTCGAGTTGTTAACAAATTTGTCAATTGATAAATAAGAAACATTTGAAATTCTTATTGCTGAAAAATGGAAAATTGTAGTAATGTCAAAACCAAAACATTGTTGGGTAACTCTTGTCTTCCCCTCCCTACATCCGTTTTCTACACGATCCACCCCGAAAGCACAACAAGAGCAAAACATCAGGTCGAGATGGAATAAGAAGCAGTGTACAGGGCAACGTCGCCTTCAGCAATTCCAGCGCAAGATGGCTTCTACCACTCTATCATCACACTTCTTCATAATCTTACTCCTCCTCTATCCCGTCCTCCTCTTCTTTCTCTTTTTCCGGCAAGAGAGGCGGTAGGTGCATCCATTCCACCACCGCCCGTTTTATGCAGCCCTGACTCGGGCCCAATCCGCAGTCGCTAGTGTTTTTAGCAAAAGCTCTGCCAGACAAGAACAAGGCTACGATCGCTCGAAAAAAGTAGCTTATTTATTTAAAATAGCGTTTGCTCAAATACTCCCAAGTTAATCTATAGTATTGTCGCATTTTTTCACAGCGAACATGGTGATTATCTGATTTACTGGTTTAGTCAACATTTTTTTCAATTCTTTCTTACATAGCAGCACATTTTAGCTATTGCAATACATTACAATATGAACGAAAGAAAATATAAGCAGGGATTACTCATTGCCTGTAGGGTCAAATCACAATTAACAGGATGGGTTTGATTGGTGGATGAAACTCTGAACTGGTGAACTCTGCTCGATAAAAAACTCGGCCGGTGATGAAAGAGTTGGTGGGGTCAAGTCGTACTCGGATTCTTCATCCGTCGTAGGATCAAAGAGCCTGATGGGTGGTATGTCTTCGACATTCGACTTAGCTGTTGATTCTGTCAATGAAATGTTCTCATGATTGTCTGGATCCAACTCTGTACCATTACCCGTATAATTGTCACGTTGGCTGCCGTGAAACGTTTTAAATAACGTGAGTTCATTTTGGCTGTCACGATCTGTATAACTTCCGGAATTTAATGAAACAATTTGATCCTCGTTTAGAAGAGATCCGCATGTAATTGGAACATTAGGACTGAAATTTCCTACTTGCGATGATTTTTGTTCAAGATCTGAATAGAATTTATCTTGTAAATAGTTTTTTTTAGTTCAAATTAGCTGCAAATGTTGCTTATATTTAATTTTACCATTGAAATCCTTGTCATTTATTTTAGGCCAATCCTGTTCAGATTTTAATTCTTTTTCAATTTTCTGGTAAAGGTGTCGTGGCCGGCGAACGCGATTAATACGCGGCCAAGCCCAGTGGTACATCCATCCACGAATCAAATATTTCTATTCAACATTTTTTCAAATGATAAATGTTTTAAGAATGAATTTCTGTTCATTTTTACCTCCCAGCAGAAGCAGAACAGGCCGCCAAATACACCTAACGCCAATATAACAACCGTATATTCCGGATGGGGTGGAGGTTTGAAATTGCACCAGTTAACGAATCCTTCGTTGGTAATAAACATGGTGCAAAGCGTTACGACAATGGCCTGAAAGAGCCAAGCCATGAAGATCTCTTATAAGTATTTGATTCATTGTTTACATTTAATCTGTATTGTTATTAAAATTTGTATGTGAATTTTACTGTTGGAAAAATTGCGACTATAGGGTTCACTTGGAGAAAAGACGACAGCCGCTACTATGGAGCCGATACAAATCAAATGGAAAATGGCTGTTTCTTCGTAGCAAGCGTTGGGTGGACTCTTGCCCGCTTCGAAAACGAATGGTTCGAACCTATTTTTTCAAACATCTATTTTATTTATTTTCTTTTATAATTATGTAATGGATACTATGAACTCACCAAGGTTGAGCTCGACAATAGAACCAGGCGATTAGCATTATGGTAGTCTGCCATATCAAGAACGTAAAGAAAGAAAAGAGTGGCAAAAATGCCAACAAGTGCCGAAGAGGTCTACGCGGATGAAGATATTTGTGTGGATCAGTGTTGCCGATAGTAAAAAAAGGTATTATTTGTATAAACAAACTCAATATCATATATTGGAAATCACTGGGGATCGTCGATATCTTAAAAAATAAGAAAATTATTAATGTTAATGTATAGGTGACAAGCAGCGAGTACCGATTAAAGATTGATACCGAGTAAAGCATCAAGGTCCCAACAAAGGCGATGAAAGAAACGCCAATGGAAAACAGGAAAGTTGCGAATGCGGCGTCAAGTGTTGTCCGTCCTTCGGAAATCAGAGGAACCACACATACACAACTAATATTCGTTTCTGCAGATAACTTTTAAGATTTGTTACTCACACTTTTAAAATCTTCTACTGTATCAAATGAATACCTTGTGAGGTAAAGGGAGCGGCTACAGAAGCGTCGGCCATGGAAAGAGAAATCCCAGCGTCGGCCGTCCTTAGAGCGCCACAGTCGTTACATCCATCCCCCACCATGGCGACTTGATGTCTAAAAGTTTGTCCACGCACTTATTTAAATATCCTTTATTTTTTTTTAAAGGGCAAGTTTTCATACCCCATTTTCTGTAGGGCTTCAATCAGATGTTGTTTGTGTTCTGGAGCCATACGAGCAAAGACTTTACAGCGATGAATGCATTTATCCAGCAGTTTCGGATCGTGATTGCGAAGTAATTCAAAACTGGGACCATCCATGCTGAAACAATAGTCCCCATTGTGAATACCCTGTGTTTTTCTCATCTGAAAGATCAGTAACAGAAACAGTTTAACGGTAATATGAATGTTTGGAGAAAAGACAGAAATAACAAACTGTTCCATTGGTAAATTTGATTAGGGGATCGTTGTAAAGGACTTGAAGATGCTGGGCACCGTGATTTGAGGCAGGTATGATTGTAACTTCCACTTGAATGACCCGTTGCGCTTTATCAATCATTTGGCAATCTTTCGCCACTGTGACGGCCGTCTCGAGGTTGTCGCCCGTCACCATCACCGTCCCAATGTGGGCTTCTTTCAAGATGCGGATAACCGGAATCGTTTCTTTTTTCAATTGATTCCACATGACCAATAGACCAGTCAGTTCCAGATTGGCTTCCACCTCATTGCGTGTCATCTTCTGAATGCGAGTCCATGTGATTTGAGGATTCATCGTCTTGGCTGCCAACGCTATGACTCTGTATCCCTGTGTGGTGTAGTGTTTCAACACCTCGTAGTAATTTGAAGGTACTGTACGAAGAATAAGCAATTTTTTAAAGAAAACTAGTCCAAGACATTTTGTGAATTAAAGTAGAACCTGTAACGGGATCGCAGAGTTTCGCGATGATTTCGGGCGCTCCTTTCATGTAGACATTGTAATGTTCGTTTCCTTTACGCTGAGCGATAACCTTTTGAGAAAAGAAGTCAATGGAATACTCCAGAAGGCGGAATGGGTGAAAGGGGTAAGTTACCGTCATTCTTTTAATACTTGACTCGAAGGGAAATCGTTTGAGTATTCCATACTCCACTTGCTTCTTATTGCTCAATGGCGAACTGACCAAGAAAGGAGTTTCTACCCCGTAATCCGAATTGACTCCAGCCGGACCATTGGCAAAATTCCATTTAGCGGCATCAAACATTTTCCGATCGATTGAGTACCCGTTTAACTGGTCGTTTACTTTAATCAACGTATGACAGGTTGTCATGACTTGCAAAAGTGGATGAGTGTCGGGTAGTTTCGACAATTGGAGAACTGGTTTTCGAAATTCTGCTTTTTGAATAGGAATAGCTCCAGCTAAATCGATGTCCGTCTCCGTCAAGGTCCCAGTCTTTAAATTTATGTTGTCAATAGACAATTTTTTTAAATCTCTAAAATGACTTTAATACTTTGTCGAAACAAGCGATGTCAACCCCTCCACATAAGCTTATGTGTTTTGCATTAAGGCAAAAGATCTTCTTTGTTAAGAGACGACGTTGAGCAAAGGCTGTAGTTGCTGTTAAAGCTGCAGGAAGTGTTGGTGGAACGATGAACGTAAGCAAATCGAGTGAATGAAGAATAATCTGTTTGATGGTTCCCTGGTAAATTTAGAAAAGTTTTTTAAATATTATCACTGCAATTTTATCGAATTTTCTCATGTACTCTGTTCAAATTTTCTCACGTACTCCGTTTATGGTCCAATTGTACATGGAATGGATCATTCCTCCTAATCCGACGATTAAAAATAGACCTGCCACTTTGACCAAGTCGACGTAGAATCGAAAATTGATGGGCTTAGGGAATAAAATGGCTCGGATGAGTTTTCCTTTGCTAGTCATAAACCCTGTTATATGACATTCAATGTTCATTTTGTCAATTGTTATAGTTATTATTCTTTATTAACCTGTTCTTATGATCACAGCTTTCAGGAAGGTGTTATTTCCTTGTGGTCGACCCTGTAGCAGTTGCGTCCCGTTTAAAAGAATGTGGCGCTTGTGTACTTCGTAATCAAAAAGTGCGTCATCTTTGGGGACAGGTATCTATTGAAATTGGGACAAGCAAAGTTAGAGTCTACTACCCCCCATGGCTTAATAATATATGTCTTACTTTAGTGATAGGATAGCTTTCGCCCGTCAACATAGACTCGTCGACTGAGCAATTGCCTTCGATTAAAACAGCATCGCAATGGAACGGCACTTTATCATCTAGTGGATTGATGCAGAGAATATCGCCCGGTACCAGGTGCTGACTTAATATCTTTTTCTCTATGAAACGCCAAAGATGTTAATTTTCAAATAATTTACTTTCTAGTTATTTCCATTTACCTACACCTCCGCGGACCACTGTCACTGACCCTGATGCAACTTGAACCTTTTTCTTCAAGACTGACATTTGCTATAATAACCCAACAATCATTAGGTAAATAAAATTACGTTAAGACTTTTGTATTCGAGGATACTTTTTTAGTTTCGTAAACACTGGTGCCAACTGCGATCGTTGTGGTTGCGATAACTACAGACGAATAATCGAAATAGTATTGAGCCATAAAGACGATAACTGTATAGAGCTGGAAGAGGTAGAATGGATTGGAAATCTTGTCAAAGTAAAAACAATTAAGTTTTCTGTTACACTAATATTAGATAGATATCAACGTACGAATTACCTCTTTAAGAATAAGCATATAAACTGGTAGCACTGTTATCTGGATAAAGTTAGATCCGTATTTTTGTTGTCTTTCGTTAACTTCTTGGTTCTTGCTGCCCTAGTCCTCCAGGATGTTCGTGAAACGATTGACATTCAGCATTTTCATCGTAGAATCTGTAATATATTATGTCGATGACTCGATGTATATTTCAAGTTTTAGACGGCGGAATACATTAGACGTGTACAAACTTTAAACGAGTAAACTGAAGTGTCTGAATGTCCCAAACGTATTTGACTTTTTTGTTCACAAAACAACGAGTTTTAGGTTGCAAGATGGACCCGTATCTTTCCTCATATACATCTTCTTCGTAGAAAATTCCGAAAGAATCCTTATCGTTTTTTTACAGATGTTATTTTCTTGTTCCCAATCAATTAAGCTAAAGAAATTGAGTATAGATACCTTGAGTCCTTGACTAAGATTTTTGTAGCGTGTTCCAGTGAGCATTCCTTGTAAAACATCCACATTTTGATATCCTTACGCCAAACGAGTAGAATCCATAGCAGACCGAACGTAATTACCATAGTTAAACATGCCAGGGTGTAACGTCCTCGATGGACGCGATATCCTTTTACCTCAAATTCGTCGATTTTGATTTGCATCGAACCGCGTTTCCGTCCCATAGCAACGGCTTCCTGAACAGCGTTCAACAACAAATAAATCTGTTGCGTCGCTCTCTGTTTTTGTTCCCTTTGGGATCCTTTAGATAACAAAACGTCCTTATCAGTTTGTTTTCAGTTGATTTATTATAATTTCATTAGATATTGAACAGATAGACGTGAAGTATTCAAAAATTTATTTTTTTTGCAATATGAATAGGAAAAGCAATATTTTTAGGAGATAAAGTTTAATAAAATACGAATAATTTCACATTTTGAAGAGCGATCAAGAAAACCCCCCAGTAAATTATTTGAAACAGTAGAATCCTTTTTTACGTACTCTATTGGTAACTTAAATCAATTTCTCGTTCCGTGGACTTTGTTACGTCAATTAAGCTGATTACAAATTTTGTTATCAACGACAAATGACAAAAGAGTCCGTTGTGTTTTATCTTCACTTGACTTATTTACAGTATCTTATCAAACAAAACCATAAATCTAAGTCTTAAGTTTTAATCCATAAGGTTGGGTGTTTCTGTCTATTGAGTAACCAACTCAAGAGTTTATTAGTGTCATTTTTTCTAGTCTCACCTTTTCTCACCTGTTTTCACCAATTTAAATATCAATTCCCTGAAATATAGTTAAGAAAAAATAATTGCGATTTCGACCAAAATCTGGATTGGATTTTGATTGAAACTCATGGAATTGACCTGAAATTTCATATGGATCACGAATATTTTTTAAAATGAACATTGAGGTGCCATCATCTACTTCGGTATGCTTCTGGAAAGTAAAAACAACTTTAACAAGTGAGCTTTGTTCTCCAAACAGAGTTTAAGATTTCAAGCAGGTTTTACGTTAACAAAAGTAGGTTTTTCACGTATTTTAAGAATCCAATGTGTCGATAGAAAAGATTTAAAATTTGAGTAAATATAAAACAAAAAATTTTGCTGCCACAACATTATCTTGCCCTACACTACACTATGTTTTTATTTCTCTCGGCGAATAAGGTATAGAAGTAGCGAGAAGAATTCCTCACGAATTTTTATTTTTATTTTTTTTTTATAGATTCAGGATTGTTTTTATTGGATCCCAATCTGACTCGCTCAGTCGGCCATTGTTTCAGTGACGCTGTCGAGCTGACTGAAATGCATTTTCGTTGCAAAGTTTAAAAGGCAGCCAGCTTTGTTTAGCAATTTAGGACTATGTTGAAGATAGTGAAAGTGTAATGATGACTTCAAAATAAGTCAAGTATTGAATTGTCACTTTTGTGAATATCATCAAGTCCATTCATCTTGTGATTGTTACCCCATAAGAGGTAACTCGTTTTTTTAATCGATTCAAGTAAGCTTTCTAAAATGACTTTCTATATGCATATTCCATTGTTCATAGATGCCGACATAAATTCTTCGGCTTCATTTCTTAATATTTAATTAATTTAATTTAAGTCTCTTACCTGATATTTATTTATTGAATTTACATTTTTTCTCTGCAATTTATTGTCGGGTATCAACAGTGGTGGTGATACATAAGGAAATCATTTTAACCCGTGCTCCCTGTAAAATCCTTAGTAGTGAACGTAATCCACCCATAGATGTCCTGCTGTGCCAAAGGTGGTTGAGTTCATCTTATCATTTCAGCAAGTAAGCCAATTGTTGAAATGTTTTCTCGATTTTTTACTAATCATGCTCTTGCAATTTTAGCCCTGATCTGCAATTTGAATGCATGGGAATACATTGCATATCCGACCAGATGCAGACATTTTAAAACCTGTGCTCTTCTTCACGCAAGATGATTCACAGTTGCTGCGTTTTGGTGTCGGAAACTGGACCCACCTGGTCCTGCAGTGCTACAACGATCAGCATAAAATTCCTGATTCGATGGAGCTTTTATGGCTTTTCAAAATTAATAGCAACAAATGTGTTAGGTAATCACGAAGAAGCGTTACGACGGTCGTTCGTCATCTACTCCCTTACACACGCTTATCGAAAAGCAAGCTGAACGCTTCTATTTTTTTTTAAATTGGCGCTTCAACTTTATCAGAACCACCTAGTAGAGGAATTATGTATTGCTGTGTATTCTCTATCATCTGTCGTCTGCCTCTCTCCTGCAGAAAATGGCTGGCGTACAATATTACAATCTTCTTCAACAAGGAAAGGTGTCATCTATTTCTCACAGACAATGTGTAAGTTCTTGCCTTACGTCATGTTGGATTTAAAAGCAGCATTTCCAAAATGTTAATTGAAAATGTAGGTAACTTTAATTAGTTCAGTGTTCGTAGAAGATGGAACATAGTGTGTTGGTGTAGGAATAGTGTGCTTTACAAATAGGTGAAATCGTGCATTCTGTTCAACTTCTTCAAGATTTACCATTAACCCATGATAACCTCGAATTTCAAGTCGAAATAATTTGTCAGAAGACTGCACAAGAAGTAATTGATTTATTGTTTGAAATGCTTTTAGATTATGTCAGAGCAGTTCTTTTTAGTTTTACTCGGTTGTAGAAACTTTGTCTGTTGACATTTGTTATCTCTTATTAATTTGGATTATCTCTGGAATACTCAAAATTGCATTTTATAACAATAGGGTAGATTTTAATCCACCTTCCAACAAAATCAGAATGTTTTCATTGCTGTTATCCTTACGTTTTACATGACATTTTTTCACAGATCATTGTCACACCATATTTTAAAAGTTGAATGATGCTGGCTACAACAAACTTGAATTGCAACATTTTCCATTTCACAGACATTTTTGTAAAAAGGTTAGTTAAATTTCTCTTAAGATATTTTGTGATATTTGTATATTTAATCATTTTTGATAATCTAGGTATTATTTCTACAACTTCAAGTTAGCACAAAGCATTTCCTCTACTGCAATTTCAGCCGATTAGCAACAGAAAACTCAAAGTCTGGTAACTTTGTCATTTGTTTTATTCAGTAAACCCCTTTATGATTATGGGAATTAAAAAGGGCCCTAGAGTTAAGACATTAAATTAGTTTCATTTGCTTTACTTGTTAAGGTATTAACAAAGATTGCAGTAATTTTCTTTTAATATTACATGGTTTTATGCATTTCGTTTTTATGTAAGGCTTTGTAAACTTTATTACTTGAATATTTGATTTCTTATATAAGCTTTTACATGAAATTTATTTGTATTGTTTTATTTTACAGGTTCCAGCGAGTAGCAGCATGCGAAGTCCTTTGAGCAGAACATTGGCAGAAAATTCAAAATTGTTCAACTGGGGTTTATTGTTTTTGTAGTTTCTTTTATAAGTTTTCTTACATATTAATTACACATAAAACTAACACATTAATAACCCATCTACTAACATTAATTAACCAATTTCCCTTCCCCCCCCCTTAACCCTAACATTCCACTCACCCATTACTAACCAATGTACTAACGCATCCATTACTAACAATTGTATTAACACAAACAACAGACAATACATAAATGCTGTAAAATATTTTCAACAAATATTTATATATTTTCAATAAATTTAATTAGAAGAGCGTCCGGTTCAGAATCAAATTTTATTTTCAAAGTCGGAACAATCGAAAATAGGGAGAAGACACTTATCGAAATAGTCTCTCCCCCTATATTTCGATTAAGTGTCTACCCCCTATTATCGATTGCTCCGACTTTGTGATGAGGGCGAGGATTGACGGGAGCGATTAGCCTATTAGGATTCCTGAATAGCCACATGACCCTCTAAAAGATGTCCTCAGATCATGTGGTCTTCCAAGTCCCCGTTCAACCAGAGCCCTCCCTACCTCTCTGGTTATCACAGTGGAAGCATGACCAACCACGGGCTTATTATGAGTCAAGGGGAAACGGGGCCACAGAAAAGAAGGGAGCCCAGATATGCACTTCAATTTTTTTAAATGTAATACTTAAGTCAACGCCGGTCTTGTCTTGAGGTGAGCGTAACAAAGAAGTGAATCAAGCCAGGACTACAGCACTCACAACATCTTTGGTCTGGTCAGATATGAATGATGCAATGTTGGTGAGAGCCCATGCAGATTCAAATTGCATATCAGGGCTAGAATTACAAAAGCATAGTTAATAAAAAAAAAAAAAAGGGAAAAAATCAAACATTTGGCTTACTTAACAGCTTTGCATAACAGATGAACTTTACCAGCTTTGGTACAGGATTGGCAATGATGAGGACATCCATGAGTGGATTGCGACTCCCGAGACCTCCAATCGGAATCGAAGTGAGAAGAAACGAAGTAAAGAAGTCAATGTATGAACTATCGAAAAATACGAAAAATAAAATGACGAGGGAAGATCTCTACACTTAAACACGAACTCAACTCTTCGACACGCTAAAATCAATTCACAATATGCAACACCCTTCGCAATTGAATTACGTACCATTAACAGAAAAGTTGCTGGTTCTTATATGACTAACACTATTTTCTGTTAAGATAATAGGACATTACCTACATGGCTTAATTGAAATGACAAAATTAACATAATCCCAATAAACTGATTAAACAGTTAAACTTATAGACGACTAAAACATACACGCATGCCACATAATCAGATAAGCAAACCCTAGACACCCTAACAACTATACCAAGTGTAACCATCTCTGAGTGAACGACTCAACATAATAAAACTCATCGACCCGAGTATTTGCAGTTAGCTGCGAATTTAGAGAATATTTATAAACAAACCTATTAAAAGTCTCTAGATGAATACCAAGTTCTTGTCATCTGGCGTGATGAGAGTTCTAACATCTTAAACATTCACAGTGAATGTTTAAAATGACTTGAATGTTTAAATACCATGCAGTGAATGATTCACTGCATGGTATTTCAACTTGTTCATTTGAAATTGAAAAGAACAGACTTACTTTTCGATTGTGAATCACTGGGCGAGTGGACGACTGTGGAAGCGGACGCCTTGTAGAGTTTCTGCAAGACCAGAACCTTTTTCTGGTACAGTTTCTATCACGGCAGCTAGGATCTCTCTGCTGACCACTGTACACTTGTCCCATTTTTCCAGCACAAAGAATCAAAGATTAGGACTGCTGGAAGGCTGTGTCATAATGGCAGATAAATAATTACTAACAGATAAAAGCTGGAATGTGTATGACAGTCCTAGATTTGAGCTTCTAGCAGTTTCAAGGTCTTACCACTTTTTCTTCAACTTTGTCCACTTTTCACATCTATGACACAATCAAGGCTGGAAATAGCATATTCAGGTCAGGAAGCAATTATCCACATTGATGAGGTTATAACTCTCAACAACTTCACACTGAATCTAAAGAAAAGAATGTTATGCAATATTTGTAACTATTGTGACAGGGCTGCAGTGGATGACAGCCAACAGAATAACTTAAAAAAATACCAATAACAATAAAAGATGATCCATGATTATTTCGTAGGTATTCTTCATCTTCTGTCATGATTTCAGCTTCATCTTCATTGTCTTCTTCACTGTGTTATCTAAAGAAGAAAAAAGGGTTAACAACACAACTTGAATTGAGATGCTTATTCATCACATGGACGACATCAAACCAAGGATAGACACGACAAGATTTGAAAATGGATCTGAATTACTCACATTGAAAACTGGAACAAGACAATATTATGAAAGAAAAGTGGGGATCTTCCTAACCTCCAGATCTGGTTATTGGTTTTAAATATTAATTCTTTGAGTAGAAAGGTTCCTGAGATATACAGCCCAAGGTTTTTTTTCTTACTAGTTTTGAAAAACAGTAGGGCTTTATGCCTCCCTATTTAAACTAAATTTATAGCCTTACCAAGGGGGTAAATTTCAAAAACAAATTTCACTAATGATTTTGAAGAACATGAGCTATCCTAAACATACATTGGAGAAATTAAAATAGAGAAACAGAGCAAAACTCTCCATTTATAAAAAGTATAATTTGTAACAATAATTATTCTTTTATATATTTTCATGTAAGCAGCATTTTATAGTATAGGAAATAGTTTTAAAGCATACTGACGCTAGGTGTTTGTGTTTTGTGGCCATTATTAGTACCCCTATTTGAACGTACTTGATTGTTTCTGAGTTTTTTTTGTTTCTTTAATTAGTTCCTACTAGTCGGGAAGATTATAATTTAGTTCAGGGGAAATCCCGATTTTCGACGAATTTCCTATATTTTCTACTGAGACATGAAGTCGTCCCCAAATTAAATCACTACAATTAAGTTCTTTTTACCGCCAGTTCAAGGGTTAATTGGCTATGGGTTCATTTAGAAACCGGAAGTAAATACAAATCATCCCATTAATATAAACACCAAGGTTTTCTTAGATTGAATAAATGGGCTTTGTTTTTCAACTAATAATTATTAATTTTAACATGAAACTTACTTGCAAAATTCTAGTCTGAAGTTGTTTTCCAAGTAACTGAGGACTGCTGGTATTATATCCATTGATGATGCTAAGTTCAAAACATTTTACTTTTTTGCATTTATTGATCTCCAAGTGTTGTTTTGAACTCAAAAGCATCAAGTGACCGACTTGAAACTGATTTTGAGTGTAGACTACTAGACTTGTTTCCTGGACGACCATAACACAGACACCTAGCGGTATTAAATACAATTACTATGAACGCCCTCTAGATTCAGTATTGCAATCTGCAAATTCAAACTGTAGGCAGCGTACGTACGCCGCAAGGTACCCGAAGGGGTTGGAATTTAAATTAACTTTAATTTTACCAATAAATATAACGTTACGACAAATATGTGGGCATCCGTTATTAGGGTTGCAAGGTTCCCATTGGATTATAAAAACAATTAATTAATATCTCAAATTTTTAAGTAAATATATATGCAGCTTATACTAACTCCGTGCGATTAATTAATGACTCAAAGATTTTAGTAATATATATGTAGCTAATAATACAAACACCCGTTCGACTTTGGTGCTGCGGGGCTGGAGCCCCGCCGCCCCACGCCAAACGGGGACGGGTCTTTATCTAAAGCTCATATTCTAAAATATTCTAAAGCTCATATTCTAAATATCCATTCAGATATTGAAATCCTGAATCAATATTGAATGAGATATTAGAATCCTGATTTAATATTGAATGCGATATTGAAATACGCCTCGTGGCGGGGCAATCCGCAAACTGTTGAATTATATAAGCCCCGTCACCCTATGTCGTAATAAATTTTTACTTTGCAGTGACGGTAGAAATTAGGTTTGGTGGAATTGTGCCCATAACTAGGCCTAGTTATCAGCCTAGAGATAAAACTATAGGCAGTAACTTAATAAATGATTAGATTTCTCGTTTAATCCTATCCTATTTCAAGTAACGTTTCCTTTTAATCCCTGCCATCTGTGTTTATCCATGGACTACTCTATCAAGAGGACGGGATTCTTGGACGTTTCCTATGTCGGCCATGTAATTTTTTTTTACATTAGCAATAGAAAAAGCACCAAAAAATATTGTTTGACTTAATAAATGTTCCTATACTTATAATTAATAGTTAACGAGATATTTCTAATTTCCTTACAGGAGAAAGGGAAGAAACTCATTTCACCGGTGCCACCTAGCGACCAAGTCCCATAAGCTCTTACAACTAATTGTCTAAAATCCACTAAAACAGACAAGATTTTAAAAAATTTTAGTAAAAAGTATGCCACGTAAAGAGAGGGGCACTAGGCTTTCGTCGTAATAAACAATTCGGTGTTTATTGACAAAAGAAAGCAATTTCGTGGCAATAGACTATGGGGCCCCGTTGCGACGAAAAGCAGGCGGAAAATTCGTGGCAATAGACTCAACACTTTGTTTTGTTTTGGTTAGCTACGATTTGCAAGATTTGTTACCTAGAACTGAAATTGGCCGCTAGGGGGCACCGGTGAAATGAGTTTCTTCCCCTTCTCCTAAAACTAAAAATTTAATATCTCTTTTATTTTAACTTTTTAATTAAAACCATTTATATAATTGTAACCGCCTTTTAAAGCTCTATCTAATGCTATATTTGAAACATTTCCCCATGAAATTGACCCACCCGACAGGCTTTAACACGGCGAGATAGGGAAAGAATCCCGTCCTCTTGATAGAGTAGTATGGAACGCCGTTGGTAGCAGCGAAATCGAGTACTTTTTTTTCACTACCCCCTCCTTACGTCTGCTAGAGTCGTCTGCTCACCGTTGCCAGGTAATCTTTTCACAGCGTTTATTTTTTAAGTTAAGTTATTAAATCTACTTCTTTATAATCAGATATTTATTTTATTTATTACTTACATTTAATTTGCATATTTTTGCGTATTTATTTGATTTTTTCATTTATTTATCAACAAAAAACCAGTGGCTCAGTAGTCAGTGCTCAGTGCTCACTGTTTGTGTCAAGTGTCAAGTGTCAACTATTGGGCAGGTAATTTTACAGAAAAATAGTTTGGTTTTATCTTGTTATCCTAATGTCTTCATTTTAAACAGCATGTCACTTTCAAGACACAAGGAATCATTATTGGCTTTATTGCTATACTTTTTATTTGTGACTACTACTGCCTTGGTAATTTCAGTTAATGTGGTTTTGTTTCCATATTGTAATAATGTCAATGTCTTCTTTGATTATTTAGCTTGCCCACGTCTTTAGTTACAAAATAGAAAGGCCACCAAGCTGACTGAATGATCAGGCCTCACTACAGTGCTCATCGTAAGGACATGCAGTTTTGATTACATACATATTTGATTGACAACTACTGCCTTGGTAATTTCAGTTTTAAAATGTGGTTTCGTTTCCTAATTGTAATGTGAATGTCTTCTTTGCTTATCAGATTGCCCAAGTCTTAAGTGACAAAAGAAAGGCCACCCAGCTAACTGACTGGTCAGGGCTCTCAACAGTGCTCATCGTAAGGACATGCAGTTTTGATTATCTAAGACTTTGATTGATAACTACTGCCATGGTAATTTGGTTTTAAAATGTGCTTTTATTTCCTTATTTTAATGTGAATGTCTTCTTTGCTTATCAGATTGCCCACGTATTTAGTGACAATTTCGTGTTGTAAAGTTCGGCCACATCGACATGGCCTATTCTCGAGAAGCTGCCTACGTTCAAGATTACCTTGGTTATTTCAGACAATTTGAATTCGATTAAAAACAATCTCATCCTAGAGTTTTATTCATGAAATACAAGCTTAAACATTATTTATTAAATTTTCCCGTCTGGGCTATGAACGTCGTACAAATAAATGGGAAGTCTCGGCCATCCCTTTTGTCTCAAACTTTGCTGGACTCGATTCATCAGTTTTATCCGGTGGTTAGGTTCCAAAAGTTTCCGTTCATTTGTAAGAAAAAAAAAATCAAATAAAATTTGAGAAAATTCTCCTGGATTTCTTAAACTCACCGAGTTTTATTGAGCTGCTTATGATCCGTACGATTGAGATGGTTTAGGGCGCATCTGCTCCGGATCAACTTGATGGAAATTCAAGACTTGCAAAAGTCGCTCCAGTTCTTTACCTGCCGTTTTCCCCATTAGTCTTTCGTAAAAGAGGACGACGGTCGACGGTGCCATGTTCAATCTGTTCGATCCAGCGGATGGCGTGATCCGCCCAGGCGTACGCCACGTAGTCCACAGTTTCTTCCCACTGCAAGCCTCTGAATGCTTCCGGTGGTGCCTTACCCACTTCACCGCCGTGAAGCCAGTTGCGATAAGTGAACATAACATCCATGGAATTCCTCAACAGTAACACGCCACGTTTATCGTATTTTTGGTGTACAATCCCGGCGTGACCCTGGAATGATAAACATTTAGAATGTCATCGTTTTTTTACAAAAATTAATAAGATAATAACGTCATCACCTGTTGATGGAATAATTCGAAATAGCTGGCCAGTTCAAGGGTTGTAATGGTTTCCTCGTGATCCTTTTCGATGATTTTACAGCTACACAGCGGATCGTTGTTGTAATCACTTCCATTTCCTGCAGGAGCGAAATGAAAATGTTCTAGCGCAACTTAAAATTAATAATAAGGATTGGATTTCAGGACTTAGACCTTGTAATGTAAACCGATGCCGTGTAAATTCCGGTTAAACCTTCTATTAGTTGTCAGGTCCAGCAAGTAGCTCCGCTGCCAGGAAATGATGTCAACGGCCACTTGGGCAAACTGTTTCTTACTGAGAACTGCAGTAAATTGAATTTAGTATCGTTACTTCAAATTTGAGAAACAAAATCCAAGTTCGAGATAAACCTGAACGTCAAAATGCTGGCACCGTGGATCTCCGATCCAGGGATAACTCGGTTTTCGATCGAATTCTCTAGTAGCATAGATTATCTTATCAGAGAAGTCCGCTGATTTGTTCTCACCAGCAGTTGGGTTCGTCACAACAACAGCAGATGATGAAAAAGCGATAGAAATACTCCAAAACGTTAAAATCAAACTGGTCGACCAAATCAAAAGATATGCCATTCTCCACTAACTAGCTTTCCTCATCGAAACCATTTTTGAAATACCGTAAACTGTTTAAAATATCTTAAACCCAAAATGTATTCCATTTCCTGGGGAACAACGAAATGAACTAAGCTTCTAGCGCAGTCAATTCATCACATTTAGTAGGAGGAGCACTTTTGAAAAATCCGTCGGCATGCTAATCATAATCATCAAAGTCCGTGACTATTATAAGCCTTACATCAGCCATCCTCAAAATGCCCAAAAAATTCGGACCAAGGCGCCTAACAGCATCATGTTATTGTTGTTCACCTACCTTTGGCGTGTTTGCGTTATTTGCAAGAGGAGGACAATCAGCGCTAAATTATTTATCGCTGTGATTTTATACGCTTTCTCTACTTTATGCTACTCGGTCATCCTGATAAACTATGGGTAACCTGCTATAACACTCACACAGCATTTGATGTCAAAATGGTTTTGCAAAATTCTAGAACGAACCACGAATTTTTACGAGCATCAACAGAGGGACATGTTGTTTTCCTTTTGATCTCTTAGAAGATATCTGCGGCAGATCGAATTGCACCTTGCCAGCATTTTCGCATCAATCCTCGAACTTCTTCAGCGTACAGATGAAAACCGTCGGTTACCATGGCCGTGCCTTCTGAAGCATAGAAACGTCCGGTAGCGCTACCTTAATTTTCTGTCAAGCCTGCTCTGTAGAATGTAGAATCACTCGCTATGCACAATCCCAATCCAATAGTTTACGTCCTCTTTATGGGAGGACATGTCAACACTAGTTTAGTCACATTAAAGAAACTGAAAGAAAAATACGACAACATTCACTTGATCAGCACCAGATTGGACGATTACATGACCGGGACAGCGCTAGAGTATTGGTACCACTGCAACGGCTGGAGGGACTGACCTTTTTAAGTGTCTCATCTTAGGGACGGCCTGCGTATCCTGACTCTAAACAAATACGGCGGATACTATTTCAATTTGGACGTCATATCCGTACGCCCAGTCACTGATTTCCGTAATTTTATCGCCGCGGAATAAGACGATTAGGGCAGCGGAGTGATCCATGCGGATTTTAAGCATCCGATCATGGAATTGGCCGTGAAAGACTTTGCCACAAATTACAGGTAATAGGACGCAATTGCAGTTAAAATGTTCAAATTTTAACTTTATTTGCGCTGCAGGGCACATGTATGGGGACACAACGGACCTGCTCTCCTGTTGCGCGTCTTGAAAAGTTGGTGCAATGCCGATTATCTCGAGCTAATGGACTATGTCAGATGTAATGGTTTCAACGTTCTCCACTACTCGTCGTTTTATCTCGTTGATTGTTCTAAAGCGGCGGAAGAATTTATCATCCATCGATTGGTGAACAAAACTGGGAAACCGAATTGGTTGACGGATCAAGTCGTTGGCGTTCACACCTGGAATAAGTTGAAGTACAACAAACCAATTTACAAGAATTCTTCCCAGTATTACGCTTGGCTGGCTCGCACCAACTACCCGGCAATGTTTTCTATTGCACCGGAAGTCTTTCAACATATTGTCGCATTTTATTAATTGTATAACTGAAAATTTCGCCAGATAATATTTCATTGCTTTGACACCAGTACACAGTTTATTATGATTCAACATGCAAAAAATTGCCGTTATACCAAGCTTCTTCATGTCCTTGCGCTCTCAATATCTTAGGCTTCTTAGCCTATTCACGGTACTTGTCGATCTGATCCCGATGGTCCAAATGGACTTCGATGCCAAGTTGACGGATTTTGGACAGGATCCCAGATTCGATGATCTGCGGAAGAGCTATCCACTCGTAAAATTCGATGTCCACCGTTTTGCTGCACGATTCTGCCACTGGATCACTAGCCCTTTAATATTTAAATTCTTATTATGAAAACGACAATAGAAATACAAAATGATATACTGACTATTCAGATGGAAGGAATGCACTGCCGTCCTGATTATCGACCTCTTCGTCAGTGTAGAAGAGTCCGCGTCGGTCGCGACCTTTGGCGGAAGTTTCGTCGTAGAATAGACCACGACGACGACGGCCAATCGCGCAAGTGGTTTTAGCAGCAGTTGAAGTTGTGCAGCTAGTGGTCCATGTAAAAGTCCAGGTGATCGTGGTGCTGTAATTGACGACCGTGAAAGTGGTGAACGTTATAGAGCCGGTATTGATGAGGAATTTTTTTGCGTATTCTAGACTAAGAATGAGCACGACTTACTTATTTCATTCATGGTATGTGAAGGAACCCCAGCAATAAACTGCCTATCGCAAAGCAAAACAAATTTTTGAGAGCCCTGACCAGTCAGTTAGCTGGGTGGCCTTTCTTTTGTCACTTAAGACTTGGGCAATCTGATAAGCAAAGAAGACATTCACATTACAATTAGGAAACGAAACCACATTTTAAAACTGAAATTACCAAGGCAGTAGTTGTCAATCAAATATGTATGTAATCAAAACTGCATGTCCTTACGATGAGCACTGTAGTGAGGCCTGATCATTCAGTCAGCTTGGTGGCCTTTCTATTTTGTAACTAAAGACGTGGGCAAGCTAAATAATCAAAGAAGACGTTGACATTATTACAATATGGAAACAAAACCACATTAACTGAAATTACCAAGGCAGTAGTAGTCACAAATAAAAAGTATAGCAATAAAGCCAATAATGATTCCTTGTGTCTTGAAAGTGACATGCTGTTTAAAATGAAGACATTAGGATAACAAGATAAAACCAAACTATTTTTCTGTAAAATTACCTGCCCAATAGTTGACACTTGACACTTGACACAAACAGTGAGCACTGAGCACTGACTACTGAGCCACTGGTTTTTTGTTGATAAATAAATGAAAAAATCAAATAAATACGCAAAAATATGCAAATTAAATGTAAGTAATAAATAAAATAAATATCTGATTATAAAGAAGTAGATTTAATAACTTAACTTAAAAAATAAACGCTGTGAAAAGATTACCTGGCAACGGTGAGCAGACGACTCTAGCAGACGTAAGGAGGGGGTAGTGAAAAAAAAGTACTCGATTTCGCTGCTACCAACGGCGTTCCATAGAGTAGTCCATGGTTTATCCCTGCCATTTGCCATATCCCTGCCATTTATCGTCTGCTATAACAGCTACTGAAATTCTGTCAAAAAGTAACAATTTCTCCGTCTGATCAAACGCCTGAATAGATTTCAGCCAAATTTTCAGAAAAGATGTAAAATATCCTCAGCTACGTAGTAGAGTTATTAAAATGTAATAAAAATGTTGATTACAATCAATAATTGCAAAAAACTAGTGCAGCCATCTATGTAGTGTCACGATAACTGCAAAAAGCCATCTGTGTAGTGTCACGATAACTGCAAAAAGCCATCTGTGTAGTGTTACGAGAACTGAGGGTGCCCATGTAAACCATACGGCAAACGACGACACTTTGACCAGTAACCCTTCGGGTAATTTTCTATAAGGATATTAAAATCTTAGAAGAAATATAATAAGAGGGGATTTATGGCACAAGACGAGCGCCCATGAGATACATGGTTACATGGCCGTGAAAAGGATTACCCTGCCGTTATTTTACTACTAAAAGTTAACATAGTACTTTCTGCTCATTTTTTGTGGCCACCGCATTTCATTCCTTCTCCTGACTATTGTAAAAGGGACAGTTGGACACGCGTCTTTCAGTCTGTGGGAGTCTGAGATAAATTATGAGGCGTTGACAGTTTTGACATCGCAGATTTTGTTACAGCAAGACCAGTTAGATCAATGGGCGAATTGTCCAATTACTGTGTGCGTGAAAATGTTGTGTAAACTTACGTATAATTTATTTTTAACTTACGGGTTGACTCCAGCAAACGACGACGATGTTACGTCAGCATTATCTATAATTATATAAGCATTTATAGTAACCAGTACGATGATACTGAGGCCATGACCAGCAAGCAGACAAAGATTCCCCTCAAAATAAAAATTTATCAAATGCATTTCAAAATCAATTATCTAAAAACTGACTTTAATTGACTGGAGACATTCGGCTGATAACACCACCAAAGATTTGTTGTGTTTGATGAGGTTTTTATACATAATAACAGGTTGCAGTAAATCTAAATGGGTTTCTCACCGACAGCCTAACCGTTCGGATAGATCCAGTGCATTCCGGATGAAAGTGACGGATCAGCCGCACGTAGTTCTCTTCATGTCCTTAGAGTTCCGCTTCTTCCAGTTGATGCAGTTTACCTACCCAGTTAGCGGTACTTATTGATTTGACTGATAATGCAATAACAGGGAAACAGGGTAGTTAAAGTGCTTCTTGTTGTTGTTTCCAAGTTATACGCATTTTTGATCTCAAATTGCGTCACTTTCTCTTCTACTCGAACACTTTTTTCTTGTAGGTTTGTTTTGAATTCTTTTAATTCTTCATAAATAACGAGAGTTCCAGCAACGTAATGAAGCAGGTGCAAACCAATAAGATTTCTACCTGGATGAAGGACATGAAACATTTTTCTTTCTTTTTCGTCGGTTCAATGCAAAACCTTTATGATGCGTAGTTTTTTTAAGGACCCATTTGTGCTACTTAGATGTTAACAAGTAAAGATAAGGAGTATTTGTTTCTCCCAAAATAAGATAAATTTGATATTCGAGCAACGGCAATGCTAGGCAAAAATAACATGGTATCTTTTGAATCACAATGATAAAATTACACTACGATCAAGAATTAAAAAAAAAACTCGTGCAATTATTTGCTTTGTGGTAACAAACAATCGACAAATTGAGAAGGGTCAACCGAACAAAATTCTTTTCAAATCTAGTCCGACACATATTTTGTAAATTCAGTAATCAAAATAATTTCTATTACTTCTTCCGTTTTCCCTGTTGAAAAAAAAAATTAAATTTTGATTGCAGTATGTATTTGCTATGTTGATTTGCAAACAGTTAAAACGTTTTTAAAAAATGTACCCTTAATGAATTGAGTCTTTTGCTCTTCTATCTACCCTTAATTTTTTTCAATGCAACAATTTTCCAAGTTGGTCAACGATTATTTTGCGCATTACAAATAAACATTCTCAAAGTGACGCCACAATTTCCTCCTCCATCATGAAACCCGTGAAATGGGTGTAGTGGTTACTATCGTCAAATAAATACGTCCCTGTTGACCAAAAATCAATCTGTACCCAAACTTTATCTCCTGATTTCAAGTGCAGTGTTGACTGGATTGTCAACGGATACCAATGAGTAACGCTGGTGTCGTACTCTTGAACAAAAGCCTTCCCAATTATATTCCCGTTCAGATAAAGTGAAACTCCCAATCTAACTATTAGTCCGGATAAGGGTGGAAATAATGCAGATCCCGTAAAAGAAAAGAAGTAAGTTCCCATTCGTGGTCCCGTAAATATCCCCGAAGTCAAATCCATAGCATTTCCCTCGTTTACCCAGCTCAATTCGAACGGAATTGGAGTTTGGGTTGTTTTGAATGAAGAATTCCGCTGAACGTAGAAATGGACAGGTGCTGATTTGATGTCAGTGTATCCGATCCATTTCTGAAATTCTTTAAAGAGATCGGAAAATTGAATGACACAACAATTTCATTCATTTCAAATGAATTAACGAAAGCAAGTCCTTACCCGCTTCATCAGGAAGTTTGGTAAAATCGCAGTAAACGGATTCCATCTTCACTGGTCCCATGACGGAATAAAATCCGTTCATGGTGTGGCCAATCACCCAAAGATCCTTGCATGACGTGGGCAATCCAGTGATGGGGACTGTTCCGGTGCATTCAAATCGACCGAGCGTGTGGATGCCAGAAGACGTTTCCAGTAGAGTTCGACCGAAATTTAGTTTAGTGACGGGCAGAACATTTTTGTTCGTGATGACACCTGCATGCATTTAAAAATTTAGACTTTTAAAAAAGATAAACATAACTTTTTTTTAAATATTTAAGTAAAAAGCCTTGGGTAGCGACTAACGAGAAAGTGTAGACAAAATGAAATAACATGATTGCCCTTCAAAAACTATCGCATTTGACACAAGAAATGTCCCCATTTACCTTCGTCGGCTAATTGAATTGGCGCAGCAATATCACAATTACACTTTAATGTATTGTCGACACAATTTCCGTCGATTCCGCACTGACACGTGTGGATTCCGGTCATGTTATTTCCGGCCCAAACGTATTGCGCTTCTCCGTCCCTGTTGTTCCACCAGGAATAAGCAATGTTGCCAAATTCAAATGGGGCATAGTAACAGTCGTACTGGAAAGAAAAACAAATAAGAAAAAATTTATCAAATGCATTTTAGTTTAATTATCTAAAAAATTACTTTAATTGACTGGTGGCATTCAGCTGATAATTCTATCAAAGATTTTATCTGTTTGATAGACGCGTTATAATTTATGGATCGCGAATAACAGCCAGGATCAGTGCAATGACCCACATCGATGGGAGATTCACTGTCGTGTAAAATTGACGTAGATCCTATTCACAAAAATTCAAATTTTCGAAATAAAATAAAATTAGAAAATGTAATTTCATACCTGATAACATGTCGCAGTAAACATAAATTGGACTTTCACCAACACCCTGGCCGTCTGGATCGATCCAGTGCATTCCGGATGAAAGTGATGGATCAGCCGCACGTAGTTCTCGGCATGTCCTCGGAGTTCCGCTTCTTCCAGTTGATGCAGTTTGAAGATTTGAAATTGATTTTGACCCAGTTAGTGTTACTGGTTGATTCAATTGATGTAACAGGGTAGTTAAAATCCCTTCTTGTTGTTGGACTTTGTTTTCAAGTTGGGTATTTTTTATCTCTAATTGCGTTACTTTCTCTTCTAGTCGAAAATTTTTTTCTTCCAATTCGGTTTTCAATTCTTTTAATTCTAATTTTAATTCTTCCAAAGAAACGACAGATCCAGCGGAATACGTAATGAAACAGGTGAAAACCAATAAGATTCCTACCTGGATGAAGGACACTTTACAGAAATGAACCATTTTTGCGTTCTAAACAATGCGTAGTGATTTTTAAGGAACCAGTTATGGCCGCTTGTGGCACTTAAATGTTAACAAGTACTGTAAAGATAAGGCAATATATGTTCCTCCGATGAGATAAGTTTCAAATTCGACAATCGAACAACGGCAATGCTATGAAGCAATAAAATGGTAACATCATTTGGAGCTAAATGATTAAATTACAATCTAATCAAAAATGTAAAAAACGACTTTCATTGTGCAATTATTTGCTTGGTGGGGACAAACAAATCAACAAATTGTGACGGTGATAATGGAAAAGTCCAAAACGTTTTAACAGAGATATATCGCATGTATCGTGGATACGTGGTTATCGCTTTGTATTTTAATTGGATATGTAGTCAAGCTACAAAAAGAGGCGGCATTTAAACCTCCATACGCCAATCTCTTTTAAGTTAAAACGCTTACAGGCAATGGCTCTACGAGTTAAAAAAAACATTTTATACAAATGAAGCGAGGCGAGCGCAAAAGCGTACAATTCCAAATCATTTCTAAATGCAATTGTATTGCATATTTCCCCCTTGATCAGCTATGTACATACAGGTGGTCCCTTTCACTCCACCCGACAAGTTCTTCTGCGCATCCCCTTCTCATCTACGACATCCCTTTCAAACCATCTGGGTGATAATTTCCTCTTATAGTCCTTCGACTAAAAGACACGCCTATGGACTTCTAGACTTAACCCCAGTGGAAAAGTGAGCCCCCGACGTTGCTTTCCCTCCTACAAAACTGCACCCGTGATGCCTTGCTGACCTTATCCGCATCGCAGCTCTCACCCCATGAAGCCCCCAACATATTCTATTACTGTTGACCTGGAGATAAATTCATTAAAATGGGAAAGAAAAAATATTTATTGAAAGAAAAAAGTTCATTTCAGTAAACATTTATAGGCCATATTTATCACA
This sequence comes from Daphnia galeata, assembly GCA_030770115.1. NCBI lineage: Eukaryota > Metazoa > Arthropoda > Branchiopoda > Diplostraca > Daphniidae > Daphnia > Daphnia galeata. The sequence goes on from CM061114.1 coordinate 9,620,659, forward strand.
AAAGATTGCAAAATATTAAAAAAGGGAGAAAAATAGTCTGAAAATAAATCATGAAATATTTTGGAATTTGAAAAATACAATTATTCGTAACACAGAAATGGAAAACAGTCCTGATGACTGTTTCTGAAACTTACTTGGTCTGAAGTTTGTTTCCAAATGACAGTGAATGACTTGCTTACCGTGTCAAAAATTTCTACCTGATGCGACGGTGGGAATCCAGACGATTCATTGACTTCACCTGTGGAAAATGTGAAAATACTCTGGAGGCTTTCAACGTAGCAGCTGTTGAGCACTTTGTTCTTGAATTGACCGACGACACAAATTTCGAGCGACTCCGCGTCCGGGTCGAAGTGGTAAAGAAAGTTCGAATCCCAACCTGTCAATAACAAATAGATGAACACAACGGCAAAAAGGTGTTAATATTTTGGACTTTACTGCCCTATTGTTCTTGCATACTTGTTAAATATATTCCACTGTCTTTGACGGACATGGCATGGGAAAAAGTCGTCTTCATTGGTAATCTGAAATTTCCCATTGCGTTCCACTTGTCCGACTGTTGGTCATAAGTAAATACCAGCAAACGACGTAGAATAAAATGACTAAACACGTAGACAAGTCCTTTGTGACTGCAGCATGCCGCGGAATCAAGCTGGCTTGGTAATGGAGCGCAGCGTTTCCACGAGCCTGACAGAATTTCATTTATAAGTTAATAAGCCCTAAATATTAGTACAATAATTTAAACAAAACATTTTAAAGTGTCGTAACGATCGACCGAATTCAGTATGATCCTATCCTTCCCGAATCCACCAATTAAGTAAATGAATTCATCGTAGACACAGAGCGAATGAAAACTTCTCGACGACAACAGTCTAAGATTTAAAAAGGGTTTTTAATTATGATATATTTAAATATTGATGGCTATTAAAGTCTTACGATGATTCAACGTTCCAGATGTTTTTGAAACTATCCCAACGCAAAACGAAACTTTGCCCATTGCCGTTGCCAAACACGTTCTCTCCGCCGAAGATAAAGACATCTTTTCCTGCACAGGAAAACACAATTAAATATAAATACAGCCTGAATTAGAACTTATTATCTTACCTAATGCACAGACTCTATAACCGTAAGCTTCGACAGGTCCTTCGTGGATTATTGAAAGATTAGCTATATTATAGAAGCTTTTTGTCTTGAAACTGAACATCAACAGAGATTCTATAAGTTCCGATTTCTTCAAACTTGGTCCATCTACAAGTTAATGAAATAATTAGGATAAGTTCGAAACGTTGGTTGCAATCAGCACGAACCTGCGGGCAATTCGGAACATCGGACACGACCCACGACCCACGACGCACGGAACGAATGGAGGAACTCTTGGAGAAGTGGATAAAAGCTGTTCAGCCAATTCGATAATCTCTAGTGGATAACAATCAATCACGTTTTCTTTCTTTTCAGAGCTGTCAATCGCCGATTCCGATTTCTTCGAACAGCAAGGAGACCTGAAAATTTCCCGCAATCGAAAGTCAGGAGGCGAGAGGCAGGAATTTTCTTCTTGTGCGTCTTTATCACTATCCACTTCATCTTCTACCGCCACTTGAAAACCACTACAAGCTTGGCATCCCTCCATCTTCAATTGGGGAGAATCTCCCTTGAAATGGCAATGGCATCGACACGGTTTGACGAGCGTTGTGTCTTTCAAACGGAGAATGGACACGACTTTCGAAAGCATTTGTGATTCTTGGACAAAGGGAAGCAAGGATGTTGTCTTCAAATCTTCCTCACTCAAGACTTTGAATCGAGTGCAAGCGAACAGCTTGAATACTCTGTCTTCGGGAATGATGTCATTTTGATCGATAATCCAGCGATCGACTATTAGGAGGATTTGAGTTTCCGAGTTGCAATTGAGGTTCGGATGTCCAATGATTTTCACGAGCGATTCAATATTCAGTTGACTCAGCAGCTCCCTAGATTCGATGATGCTTTCAAAGTTGTACAAGAGGTAGGCGAAGGATTGCTTTGACAGTTCAGGTACTCCAATCATGTCACCCAATGCAAAGAACTGCAGCACATTTGATTCATTCAAATTGTGAAGTAAAAATTGCACATACTTATTCTGAACATCAAGAAACTATAAATGAATCAAAGTAAATCAATGCATACATATTTATTAAAACTTATGCATTTATTACTACATAAGACTAAAATGAAACTACCTGTAGCATTGAGGCTGTCTCAAGAAGTTTTAGCATAATTTTCTCATTTTCCAGTTCCAATGGATGACCATAAGACAGATCTACAAGTATACGAAGTATAAAACCATCTACATCCTAAATGAAATGGAATAAGTAAAATTGATGAACAAATTAGACACAGAAATGTTTTGATGTGTACCTTAATAGTTATTAACTTCTTGTCTTTTTCTGCAAAGCTTGAGCTGAACATGACACTGAAATAAGAACTTGCTTTGGCCAAAACAGCTCTATGACATGATATTTCTTCACCATCACAAAGCAGCACAACATCAGGATCAGTGACTTTCTCGGTAGTAATTGGTGTGATTTCATTTGATTTAAGTCCAGCAATTGATCCAGTTGACTGTGCTTGGCTGCTGTCTGTCATGGTGTTGTTTAGTTTTACTGCAAAAAAACGTTCGCGACCAACTTTGCAATATTTTTACGGTCACAACTATTGCACCCCAAACGTGGGGTACTCCAAATCTCAAATGTTTCATGAGGAAGAGATGAAGCCATGAAGGAGAGATAGACATTCCCTTGGGCCATTGTTATTGTTTTGTAAAACGACTCCATGTGTTAAGAACTTGCCAGGTTGAGGAAATTGTAGACCAGGGTTGCCACTTGCCGTTTGCCCGTTTCGGCCAAAAACATTGGCCGCCGTTAAAGTGTAAATAACTCAAAAACATGTCCTACGAACACTAAAAAACGAATGATATATTATACGCCAGGATGTTATTGATTTTTTGAGATCAATAGCAAAAAAATAGGACCTATAGATTTTAAGTTATTCTAAGTTAACGGAGGGACTATCCGGCATAAGAGCCAGTGTAAATTTCATAGCTCGAACACGGTTTGACGGAAAACATTCATATTTTGATGTTATGTAGTATACAACAAGGTATCATTTAATTATTTTTTGGTAATTTTAATATTTCCTATGCTTTTTTCTATGCTTATTGCTTAATTAATAATTTACTACCATTTTTATTTTCAATTCAATATTTTGTATATTAAATATAATTATTTCCTAGTAGGGTTCTGTACAGGGATCTATATTGTTGATAGTAATAAAGTTCATTTTTAAAAATTCTTTCTTACAATTTGTTTAAGGTTAAACACAAACTTTACTCCGCTAACGATCTAAAAAGACTGGCGGTCTGTCCGTATGTATTGTATTTTGATCATACACATTAAGTTTGACATCGAGCGCTAGGTGGCGTTTTGTTCCGTTGTTTATTTTTTTTAAATTTTCTTTGAAAACAAACTTTAGTGTAGACTGTAGAGTGAGGTTCATTGAACTCTCCTCGATTTTCTTTCATCGTTGCCCTTGCGAACACTATCGTATAACCAAATACTATAATTAAACTGCATTGGCAATCTAAACTGTTGATCTAATGTTGCAGGCTTTGAATGTATGACCGGTACATTTCAGATGAGTCGACATGATTCAATCGCAAAGATATATGGGAATAAAAATGAGGTGGTGCTATTAGTGTCGTATTGCGTCGACTGGTACAACCTTCGAGTCGAGCTGGAAAGTATATATGTAACAAGTTTGTAAACCAACTCCAGTGGTCATTTTTGAATCATACAGACGGTGAAAAAATAGATGTGTCTGCAACCGAAATAATGCAGACAGCAGTAATGAGCACCAGCTGACACGATACTTGATGATGATGATGACATTTGGCTCATCCCCTCTTTTCTCAATGTATCGGATGACCTCTTCCACCCAGAAGCACCGCAGGTATATGCCAACACTAAATGACATTGCACTTTCCAGCACCCTGAATCGTGGGTAGCTGACATTCAACATTTGCTCAATAGATTTTCCGCTTCACGACTCGTTCGTGGGATACGAGTCAAGAAAAGGAGGGGGCAGCATACGTACAGAGAATGAAAAAAAAAATAAAAAAGCAAGAATCATTTCGTCCCGTATAGTCGTGAGAGAGACCCCCACACGAAGAGGGAAACACATTCTTATAGTCTATTCCCTTCGTGCTGTGTGCACCGTTAATTTCGCCCGTCCTCGGGAGGTACGGTGAGAAATAACGGTGCCAGTGTCGGTGAGTGTGTGTGTGTGTATTCGTGCTGGGGTGGTTTTTTGTTCGTTAAGGTTATTGCCGGTCGTTGGCCCAGTCACCTACAGTGTGTGTGTGTGTGCTGTGTTTGGTAGAAAGGGATAGGGAACAACAGCTGGAATGGAGAAGGGGGGGGGGGGGAAGATAGAAGAGAAAATGTTCTTCTTCTCGGTTGGCTGCGACCGGAGAAGCGAAGAACCTAGAAGAAACGGGCCGTATAGAGCTAGAGCTCCCTCTCTCAAGTCGACTTTGATAGCTGGGCTAGTCGAGTCACCTACTTTCTTCTTCAGTTGAGAAGAAGCTCCACCACCACCACCACAAAAAGAAGGGAAAAAAAACCCAGCAGGAGCTTTCGGTCAATGAACTTTTTCTCCTCTCCCTTCAACAGGGGCTATATACCTTTTCTTCGAGAACACTTTTGACTTCACTAGGCTACATTTTTCCCGTCTATTCTCGTCTATTCTTCCTCCCCCCCCCTCTTTTTGGTGTGCCCTTCTAGCACCAGACCAGAAGAAGAAGAAGAAGAAGAGGCTCCTCTTTTCCCCCTCAGTTGGGTCGGTCGACAAGGGGCCGCCGCTATTGTTTGTATCCGTTCCCGTTTCTTTCTTGTAATATTTTCAGTTTCACCGTTAGCATCCATCCATCCCCTTGAAAAATAAAAAGCGAAGAGGAATATCAACCACCACCACCCCCCTTGTACAACAACAACAAACAAAGACTTTACTTTTAAATAAGAAACAAACTATCATTCCCCCCTTTTCCTACCTGTTGGGAGCTCTTCTTTTCAACCAGCTATTTGACCTTTAAAACGAAAAGGACGAATAGCTGTACACACAAACCCTCTGTTTAGATATTTCATCCCTCTTCTATAATATAAAAACTTCCCCCAGCTGAAGGAAAGGAGAGTGTCAAATACCTAATAGGAAAAATAGCTAAATATCCTTTTTAATATTTAGACGCATGAAAATGTAATGGCATCATCCTTCTTTTGGACTGGATGCGATCAAATTCCGATGGAGGTCACGTCATCCTTAACATACGCAACGTGGTGAACGTGCAAGGACGAACGAAACAGATGGCGAAAGAAACAACTTGTTTCATCTTCTGTACAGAGAGCCCCAGCATATAAGGAAGAAATAGGTCGAGCTTGTCGTTCACGTTCAATTATGGCCCGGAAAGCAAAAAAAAAAAGGATTGCAACAGCAGACGGTTACAGCGCAATGTGTTTCACTGTCTCTCTCTCTCTCTCTGTGTGTGTGTGTAGAGGAGGAAGAAAAGTGGACTTGCAAAGTCGACTTGAGGCAGTCAACAGATAGGGCGGTCGCACTTACCTACTTCTGTTGTGTACAGAACCGCAGCCACGGAGGAGTCAACGTCCTCTTTCAATTTTCTTGTTTTATTTTCAGTTTTCATTCCAGCAGTCGAGGCAGTCCCACGTGTTTTCCTTTTTTATTATTTCATTTTTTTTTAAATATCTTTCTCTCTATACTCTTCTTATTAGCTGATAACAAAATAACAAAAAAACAAAACCTATTGTTTGTTTTTTTATTATTTAAGTTCACTCGGGCAATTAGCAGTTGGTTGGCCATCCATCGGAGACCTCCAAACAGCTTCTTTCTCTAATAATGTATTGTACGGATAGAAAGAGGATTAAGATGACGATGAAAAGAAAAAAAAAAAGGGAACTTCTCAAATTGCCAGCAGAGTCTCCGATGTTAATATCCTTTCAATTATTTAAATAACCCAACAGTCACTTTTTCCTTCCATTTCTTTTTTGTTTGTATTTGGAGATGCCGTTTTAGCATAGCCGTTGCTATTTCCAATAATCGATTGATTGATTCGACTCGTATGTACAGCTAAGAAAGAACTAGAAAGAAAAAGGAAAGAGTTTTGTATTTATTATACGCATAGGATCCGCTCGGTGTATTATCTGGGCCAGTGACCGAGAGTGGCCTGGCCCGCTAACCTTGGCATTGGTTGCCGGATTGTGCCATGGCTGCTCTACACACACACCAGCAGAGCCGAGACTCTTTTTTCCGCCACCACCGAACCAGCGCGCTATTATTCTGTCATACATTCGAGAGAGAGTCAATATTTTACACGTACACAGTCGCCACCGCTGAAATCAACGACATTTTTTCTGCGTTCCTTTTTTTTGTTGTTTTGTTGTTTTTCTATTTTTTAATTTTAATTGCAATTTTTTTCGACGTTTATAGAAATAAATCAAAATTTTTAACAGAAATGGGAACACGTTTTTCTTGATTTACTATATAGTATTATTACCGCGAGGACACAGATGTTTTTTTGTTTTTTTTAAATTAAAAATATTAATTTAAAAACATGATCGAGAGAGTAGGTGAACTGGGAGAGAGATGCAGGTCGACTTTTTCCTTCTCCTTTTCATTGGCCGCTGGACAAGAAAACAGACAAACAGCTGCGCAATCACTAACAGGTCCTCGTTCATTTTTAAGTTTTATTATTATTTATTATTATTTATTATTATTTATTATTATTATTTTTTGTATTCAACCCTTTTTGAAGTGAAATTTAAAAAAAACCGCCAAATTCAGATCAGTCGTATACCATAACGGAACTGATCCAGCGGCTCCGCTTGTGTCTATCGGCGACCGGTTTTGAATTTGTTTCTCCTCCATTTGGGCACATTGAACTGATGTAGAATCAAAAAACAAGACCAAAAAATCTGATTTCATGTCGACTCTGAAGTGACACGACCTGACAAAAAAATTTTCCCGAGTTGCTGCAACGCGTCAAAACGCATAATTGGAATCTAAAATTTACATATTATTTCCAAATTGTTTATTGGGTCAAATTGTGCGGAATCACTTTTTGACTTCTTCTGCGTCAAAATTCAAAATTCAGGGCAATGTGAATATGTCCGAAACGAGATGTTTTAACTTGTCACAAGATTTGACGTGCGAGTCAAAATTTATTTCATCATCCTTTTGAATTTTGTTTTTAAAAAAGGAACCCCTCAACCCTTTTTACCTTCGGTGCTCCATAGCCTCTAGGTGAAACGAATACCTTTTGATTATTACAGTTCTTTCTTTCTCTTTGGTTAGAATATTCAAATGTTAAGCTCCTCCTTGATCACCACCACTAGGAGAATCTTTTTCTTCTTCCATCGAATGTTAACAAGGAAAGTCTCGACCTCTATTTCTTTTTCGTTTCGGTTTTTTTTTCTTTTTCTTTTTTTCTTTCTCTCTCGAGTCATCAAAAAAGATGTGAGTGTGGGTTACTCGCGTTCGTTGGCACACATCTTCTTCTTCTTCTTGTATTTTTTTTTTTCCAACCGCGACTTCGTGATCGTTGCGCCAACGGTCTTCTTTGAAAAGCAACAGTCGCGCGGCTATATCCCGCGGCCACCATTTCATTTTTTTTTTTTTTGTCTCTTTAAATGTTCACACATATAACGGAATTAATGAACATACCTTCTAACAAAACAAAAAAAATAACCGCAAAAAATTGGTTGTAGTACGCGTTGAAACGCTTCGGTTCTTCTTTCGATTTTGATTGGCCTGACGACCTCAATGTTTTTTTTCAGCAAAAAGGCGCAAAAAAAAACGAACGTCAGTTACATATGGAGATTTTTTTTTTTTGACGTCACAAAAATCCCCGTTTTGGGAAATTTTATTTTATTTTTTTAATTTTTGATCTTTCTCCTGGAAAAAAATCTTGCGTCATTGAGCATTTCCTTTTTTAATTAAATTTGCGCAATCTTTTGATCTGAATTTCGAAATCAAATTCTACTTTGGGCCACTAAAGTTTGACCGATTTATTTCATCGTCTTGAAAACTTGTTTTTTTCTTTATCTTTTTTAAAAATTTATAGATTTTGTTTTGAAGTCGTTGTTTCGCAACATGATTGATTATAATCAAATTATACTTGATGATTATGCCAAGTTGTTTTTTTTTTTGCGGGGTGGAGTCTCTATCCTCCCTGTTCACGCTCTGTTTCTTTCTTCTTAAAAATATTGGTACTACGTTTTTATTTTGAACGGGAAATCATGGCGATGAAACATATTTCTAAAAACACTCTCTTTTCCAAATAATAATAATAATAAGCCAGCTATACACTATAAATATATACAACTGGGCATTATTTCGTTTCTTCTTCTATAAACTGACACGTGTGTGTCGATTATTTATGGGTCCCATCATCAACAAAAAAATGAAAAAACATTTCTGGACTAGGGCACATCACCTTACGCACGTTGACAGCTCTATAATAAAACATTGACAATGTTGTTATTAATATGAAGAGCCTTACGGCCATAATAAAAACATTCGACATCATTTTAAGATCTTTTAAAAATCAAAAATAAATATTGTCGATCGATTGACAGCAATTCTCTTTGATTATCGATGAGACGAAGAGTTCAACGTCGTGATATGCGAGCCCAAATTTGTACGTCGATTCTTTTTTAATAGCTCAGAGACGTATATAATAACGGATGCGCTGGATTGGCTTCCCCCCTCCTCCTTAACTATAAGCTGGGCACGAAGGCGAACGCGCAGTTAAGATAAAGAAAAGAAGGTTGTCAGACGGGAGCTCTGGGACATGTAACAGTGCACCTATACACAATTTAAAAAAGAAGAAGAAGAAGAAAAAAAAAATGAAAAGGAGAACTTTCGGTACTTTTGCCCGAATCCTCCTCCCCCCCCCCCCCCCTCCTTCAGTCAGGTAAATGCCGGTCGTTGTCCCAGTTACCCAGACTTGTGTGTTGCTGATATTCTTCCCGCCGGTTTCAAAGGTGTAAAAAAAAAGAGACTTTTCCGTATGTAGACTTGCTGATTGTGCGTCTATGTACTAAATATATAACGTGTAGTAGTAGTAGTAGTAGTAGTAGTAGTAGTTGTAGTAGTATAGTATAGTCATTCTTCATCACGTTGGCCACGCCTACTTGAGCATTTCAACTCCCGCTCAGTATTTATATTATTTTTTTTTTAAATTTTCTTCGATGTGCACCATATAGTTTGTTATAAAGAGTTTTTTTCTTTTCCAGCCTACGAGACACAATGAAATAATGGGCGACGCTATTTTCTATTTTTAAAAACGAGGAAAGGTGCGCGCTCGCGCATCATCAACCGGAATCAGCAGGTGTTTGTGTCGATTCACGACGATTAAAAAAAAAGACACAATTCCTTTCTATCTTTATCCCATTTTATTTCATATCAACCTACCTAGAAAAAAACAAAAGAAGAAAAAATGAAACCATTTCTGTGGGCCAGAAAAAAAAAAACTTTAATGAAAATCGTTGTGTGAAACAACGAGGAAAACAAAAAACAAAAAAAAATCAGCGTCCGTTATATTTTCTTGTGTGTCCTGTTTTTGTTTCTTATGTTCTTGCACATGGAACACAGTGGTCGTGTCATTAGCGGTTCTTTCGGCTGATGATCATTCGGACCCATGTGTGTACACTGTACAGTACTACACAGCAAAAAGCAAAACACACACATAAAGTCGTCTATATAATACGTCCACACATTTGAAGCTCCGCCAAAAAAGTAGGACAATAACCGGCCATCACCTTGTGGCCGTTTGAGTCTGTTTCGTTTTTTTTTCTTCTTCTTCTTCTTTTTTATTCACAGAAAATGATAATAATATAATTATCCGTTTGGTTCTCTCTCTCTCTCTCTCTAGATATCTTTTTTCTCAAGTTAAAATAATTGGCAGGCAGCCAGGAAGACACACACAAAACAAAAAGAAACAAAAAAAAAAAGGGGCGGCCTCACGCTCACGTCCTTTCACCTTTTTGGAAGTTTCTTCCGGGATGTGTGCATGTAGCGATGGAGGTTCGAGAACGAGAGTTTCATCATCAAAAAAAAGAACAACTTTCAGCTCTTTTTTTAAAAAAAAAACTTGTCTATATAACTCTAAACAACAACAACAACAAAATCTGATCGACAATAACGGTTTTTCCTAGCTACGCAATATAAGTTAACTCGTTTCTTCATAAAAAAAACAAAAAACAAAGAAAAAAACGAGATGTGTATTTGAATTCAGTTGATTTACCAGTTTATTTGTTGTGCGCATTCTTATTTCTTTATTGAGCTTCTGGAACTTTTTTTTGATTTTCCCGACTTTAGCAGCAATGGCGTCTGTATCTACTACCGTAGCAGCAGCAGCAACTCAAGTCAACTGGGAAAAAGTAGGACAATAACCGCGGATGGCCCCGAATCAACGAAAGTATTTCATGTCGCCTTCGTTCGGTCGCTCGGTCGCCGTGTAACAGTTCTTCCTTGTCCTGATGGGCGCGCTTGATGATATTTTTCAAAGCATTTTGTCATCGTCTTTTTCCAAAAGAGAGTATAAGTACGTTTGAAAATGATATCATTATTTTTACAAAAATATATAGAACACGCTCACGCTCGTGCAAAAAAAATGGATGTGTAATAAAAACCGAATTCGGTCGTCGTCCTCGATTGTTTTTTTTTTTTCAAATATTTTTATAGTTAATAAGGCTGATTGACTTTCATGTCCTGCTGTACAATTTGTTTGTCGATGACCGTACGTGACTGTCGGCCTCAAGTCGGCGATTTGAACGCCAGACGTGGCCGTTAACCTTTGAACACACGGACAAGGAAATGAAAATGAAAAGAACTTGCACTGAGCTGCGCCCCGACCCGTCTGTGTGTCTCTCTCTCTGTATGTCCTACCAACAGAATAGAAATTTGTCTTGTTGTTTTTTTCGCCTTATCTTAGATTGCCAACGAAAAGAGAAGAAGAAGAAGACTCTCTTTCCATTTTTAAATATAGAAAATAAAAAAAAATAGAGAGAGGGGTTTGACTGTTTGAGGTCGTGGGTCCGCGTTTCTTTTCATTTTTTTTTCAATTTTCTTTCAACTTTGGCCGGCCGACAAGGATCCATCAGCAGCAGCCCTTCATTTTTCTTTCCGGAATGATTTTCATCATCTTCGGCCATGACCTTTTGAACTGAAACATTTTTTTATTTACAGGGGGGGGGGAGTTTGAATTCAAGAGATGTTTGACCGCTGGGGTTTTTTCTCTCACTCTCATCTTTTTTATATTAAAATAAAAATGAAATGTCATATTGAGGGTCTGCTGTCTATATAATATAAGAACATTTGGTGTGCAGCCCCTCTCGGAAGGAAAAAGGTCCCTATGTTTTATTTAGGGGGGGACCGACCTTGGTTGACCCTAGAAGAAGGAAATTCAATAAGAAGAAAAAAAAAGGGAAATGTGTATCTATATATCGTTTTTTTTTGTTTTTTTTTTGTTTTTAAAAAGGGAAAAATGGAGTTCATTGCCCTGATTGAAGGTAACCATAGACACACGTACACTCTTCAAAAATCAACAGGTAAAATATCGACCAAAAAAAAATGGTGAACTTTATTTTCCCTGATTTGATGTAAATTTGTCGACACAGCAGGAAGAAAACGAAGAAAAAAACACGCAAGACGGCCAGAGACAAGTTTTGTCCGTTTTTTTTTTGAACGCGTCCCATTTCTTTTTTTTTCAAATATCAAAATGAGATTCCATCGGAAGTGCTCCACTTCCGTCCACCAACTTTCTCCCACACGTGAGGCGGTTGGCCCATCGGTTTTTTCTTCTTCTTCTTCTTCTTCTACATGTACGTATGAGGTAAAAAGAAAAAAACTACAAAAACCTGGACGGGGCTCTTACGTCGTTCCTTCCCATCCCACCACACACACCGCACCTGTGTGTGCTGTTGGCTCTATATGCCGTAACAAACCTGATCGGTCAATGAACTCTTGCACAGGTATATCCTTTTTCCCCCCTCTAACTCAAAAATCCTTTTTCTCCCCCTACAAAACAAAAATATTAGTTGCCCCCTCAACTTTAACCCCCCCGTTAAACTCCTTGAAATTGTCTTGTTAGATTTTGTTTTGTTAAATGCACAGGTGTCATCGCTCTCCATCCCTAAAAGAATCAACGTGACTTGAACACTTGAAATCATTTCAAAAATTGTTTTTTTCAACTTGTCGCGATCAGAAATGTTGAAATACAAATTGAATTTTTTAAAAAATTGTAAATTTTAAAAAATTCATTTTGTAGGGAAACAGAAAATAAAGAGAGAGAGAGTCTCCATTACGGAATTGTAACGGTTACAACTCGGCACTTGATTCGTTCGAACATTTTTGTCCGTTTGATTTTTTCTTCTTCTTCATTCTCAGCAATGCGAGTAGCATTTTTAAAAAAGGCAACTCGAGAGAAGCCGGTTATTTGTTGTATGTGCATCGTCGTCGGGTCGGTGGTTGAGCCCACCTCCTGTATATATATTTTTATACTCCTCCCTCCTGGCCCAACTGAAAAAAATTCTCCTCGTCTGCTGCTGCTGTACTATACGATGCGGCAGCAGCTAAAGGGCCGGCTAAGGGTTTGAGGATAGAGCCAAGTTGCCGTCACTAGTTCCACGACCGCCAATCGAGATAGACGCACAACACAAGTTCTGTACCATACGAGAGCCGTGTCTCTTTTTTTCTTTTTAAAGAAGAAGAAGAAGAAAATTCATCAAAAGTCATTGACTCTCTATTTCTTTTTGAAAATCGAAACATTTTGACGACTAGACAGTGATTCAAAATATATTTTTTTTTTGAAAAAAAAAACAATCCGTGTTTGGTTTGTTTGTTTGTGTGTTTGTTTGTTCATTTTTTCGTGGATTTTATTTCTCCCATCCAATCCGCACCGGATTTTGATTTTTTTGGATTTCATTGGAAGGAATTTCCATTTTTTTTATTTTTTTTTTTCAAAATAAAAATAAATATTTACAAAAAAAGGACACGACATAAAAGTGCCTCCCGCAGCAGTGCATCGTTTCCATGACGACGGTCCATCATCTCAGGTAACATCAATTCAAAATTCTTTAAATTGCGCAATAACAGAAAAAAAACAAACAAAAAAAAACAAAACAAAATGAATGAAATAGAAGTGATCGAAATTTCAAATTGATCTCCGTCCAATAAAAATACTTTCTCCTGAAGTTTATTTTATTTGGGGCTGTTAATTATTATCTAATCTCAAATTGTGTCCGTGCGCAAGTTTTCTCCTTGCGCACTACTTTCTTCTCTGCTGCCGGTCATTCAAATTCGTCAGAAAATGAAGGGACGACGAACTCCCCAGTCAACACGCAACGAAATTCCAATCTCGACAATTTGTTTTTTTCCCGATTTTTTCTTTTTGGCCGCGTGTCAAAAACAGTGGCCGTGTCTTTTTTCCCATTTTAGGGACGACGACCGAGCACGTCACATATAGACACGCAGCGCACAAGACCAAAAAAAAATAAAAAAATATACAAGGAAGTTCGTCAGCCAAAAAGGTGTGTACCTGCCTGCCGTGTGTGTATGCGCTGGGCGAAAGGTGAACGACCAACCTTGGGCTTTTCTTCTTCTTCTTCTTCTTCTTCTTCTTCTTCCATCCGATGTCATGAACGCAGCACATTGGCCTTTTCCATCTTTGTTTTTTTGTTCTTTTACCTTTTTCCCATCTTCCCCCCTCTTCCAACATTTTGCGTCTTCGGCCGTTTAGGAAAATAAAATAAAAGGTGAGGAGGGGGGGGGGAGTCATCTTCCAAGGTCACTTGCATCCGCTCAAATGAATGTGGATACATATCTCTTTTCAAAGTTGATGGATAATATATAACATCTAAAAGAGCAAACAAAAAATAAATAAAAGAGAAAATTTGTCTCTCCTTTCGCATTCCGCGTTTTTCTTTTCCCTTTTTTTTTGTCTGTCTTTCACCTGAAAAAAGTGACAAATTCCCGTATATATATTTCCGTGTTTTATCCATCTTCGATCGTTTGATTGGCGCGCGCGATTTGAATTTTATTCTGCCGTTTGAATTCTAAAATATGACGCCGTGTTTTGATACATAGCGGAAGGTTCTTTTGTGTATTTTTCACGTCATTTAACAAACAGGAAACCGAGACGACAATGACGAAAAAAACTGAGCGCCGAGGGGTGATGTTAATCAGCAATCCCGTTATATTTCTTTACCAAAAAACTAAAAGAAAAGGGAAAGATTCCGTTTTAACATCTATATAACCCGTGTGGTGTAGGGGACGTGATCCCGTTATGTGAATTTTAATATAATCAACTACTCCCCCCCCCCTATCTGTCTATCTTTTTTTGAAAAAAAAAGGAAAAGTGGCGGTACTCGGCAGCAAAATGATTAAAAAATAGGGAAAAACGGGACATTTGATGAGCTTGAAACAGCAGCTGCTCGAATGATAAATCTTCAAATAATAATCCTTATATGTATACGAGACGGGATGACCTTTTCCATCTTCCGCATCGATCCTCGTTTGCAGGTCAATCGGCAGCTGGCCGCACTTTCACTCCAGTTTCTTTTTTAAAAATACAATTCAATTTTTTTTTCGGATTTGACCTCAAAATAAAAGATAGTCGTTAAAGGATCATCTGCTCTTTTCAATCATTTAAATGTTTAACCTTTGCCAGAGCCTCATTGGTTGTTACAGCGACTGATGTTATACACCTTTCAAAAAAAAATTCTAACGGGATCTTTTTCTGGACTTGTTTTTCACCTTGTCGAAGAAGAAGAAGAAGCGGATAGGGTGGAGCGACCATCTAACGGTTCTTTACACTCTCTCACACACACATCGGGTTTTTGTGTGTATCTTCTTATAAAAGCCTTATAGCTGTACACACATAGTTTTCCACCTGGAGAGGGGGAGAAGATAAGAGGGGGGAAGACAGGTGAAGGTTATTTCTATCATTTTTTCTATCTCTCTCCCCCCCCTTCTCTTTCTCTAAAAAAAAAAAATGACAAGTCGAAAAAAATCTCCCGGTTCAACTCCGGATGGTCTACACCACCACCACTAGACGCCTCTGGCGTTTCCACAATAACGGGATCCTTACCGTTCCGTGTTACGCGTTCCTTTCCTTTTCCATTGAATCCCCCCCCCCATCCACCCACCCTTTTCTGAATCATATACAAAAGAAAATGTGTCTATTTTGAAGTTAAATATATCCGGATATTTATGCAATAATAAAGGAAAGAGCGTTGTAATCAAACCAAAAAGAAAACTTTTGAAAATGTGGAGCAAAACAAAAGTCCGTGTGCATTTATTTATTGGCTAAAACTTGAACATATAATAAATAGGAAGAAGAAGAAGAAAAAATGTGTAGATAATAATCATAATCATAACAAGAAAAGTAGAGAAGGAGAAACAAAAAACACAAATTACAGCGCGTGTGTGCAGCACGACGACGACGACGACGACGACGGAGTTTTGCGGCTTTTGTTTTGTGTTTTTCAAGAGTTCAATGACCGACGGTCCCTTTCGGCTATACACGCTCAGGTATATATACACATAATATAACAGTGTGTACAAAACTCTACAGAGAAAAGACCAAGAACCGGTTTCGATTCCTCTCAAAGACTTCTTGTATTTATTCTTTTTTAGTGGTTGAACATTTTTCTTACCCGAAACGTTGCACACCGATTCCCACCCCACCATCAAGATTCCAGGTGTGTGTGTTTTAGGTGGTGAAGCGTACGTACATAATAGTCCGACCACGTTTATCCCAAAGGCATTGGCCATAGTGACACACTCCCTAAGGCTTTTATTATCATTTCTTTTTTTTTCCTGTTCATTTTCTTTCGGAGCTGCTTCTTCTAGATCTTATTTTTCTTGTTTCACGCACCAATGAACGTGAACACTTTTTTTTTTTTGATCGTTTATCCTTTCTCATTAATTGCGTGTGTGTGTTTATAATAATAAAAACAGTTGGGCGTACTGTACTACTACTGGAGCAAATTGGCAGACTCTAGAAAGAAAGCAGCCGCGGGAGTTCCGCGAACGCGCCTGTGGGAAATGGTCCGCGCGCCAAAAAAAAAATAAATTTCAAAAAAGTAAAATACGATTTTTTCGGGAATGATCTAAAAAAAAAAGAAGGTCCAGCGGTCATTGACACACAATTTTAATTTTTCCGATCAAAATTTTGGGAAAAGTAAAAAAAAAAAAAAAAGTGTTTTGGCTGATCACGACGGAAAAATAAAAAATTCTCAATTCTTCGATTCACGTTTGGAGAGAGTACAAAAACAAAAACAAAAACAAAAAAATAGAGGGAATGGATAATGGGAGACATAGCGGATGTCGAGTCCCGTTACACACCTGAACCGACTGTGCGTTCAAGGGGTTCACGTTCAAGTTTTTAGTTGAGGAGATTGTGCGTGATAAGAGAAGAAGAAGAAGAAGATCCTTTTTAAAAATGTTTATCTCATCCGGTTAGAAATATATATGAATGTCCTTGGACTCTTTTTCCTCCCTCAATATCAAATCGCTTCGTCTTTTGTGCATACGCCGTATAGACTCGCGCACAAAGTTGAACATATCCAACACTTCCCGTGTGGAACTCTGTTTTTAGAATTTCTTCTTCTTTTTTTTGTGTGGAATCGAGTCCAGTTATTTATAACTGGACAAAAAATATTAAAAGGCAGAGACACTTTGTTTCCTGTCATCACGATGTCTATGAGATTCTCGATTGCACTTTTGCGGCCGTATAACGTTATAACGGGGAATTTCATGTTATCTTGATCTTGTCATCTCATCCGATTATTCCGTTTCGATGAATCGCGAAAATGACGAGCCGTGATGGCCAAAAACAAAAGGTTGAAAGTGCACAGTTGCACACACACGAACGAACGGCAGCAGCAGGTGTAATATAGTCAAAGAGGCGGAGCTTGTGTAGCTCCACCTACTTTACCTTTCGCCCTACATGACGGGAACCCGTTCACGCTTTTGTTTCTTTCGGCACCTTCACATGTCCTAGAAAAAGAAAAGAGATAAAACACGCTCACGAAATGAAAAGGGTTAAAAATTCTTGTTAAAAAAAGAAAAAAAAAAAACATTAAAATTTTGTTATAAACAACTTTTCTTGATTTCATTTCATGTAGGAGGAATTATAACGACGACCAAACAACTGACTGACTGACTTACAAACAAAAAAACACACACAAAATTATTATCCCGACACACAAAGACGAGACAAAATTTTGAGACATTTTTCTCTCTCTCTTCAATATAAATTTGACGCAAGGTAAAAATTTAAATTTTTTAAAAAAATCTCCCTTTGAAAAAATTGAAAATTTCTCCGAATGACGAATTTCATTCATTTTTTTCTCTTCGTGAAATAATGACGCAACCGGCAAGAAAATGTTTGAACAATTTCTGAGAGAGATGGCGCTTTTTCCCGTTGCGTGTCTTATATACAGTGAAAAAGTCTAGGGGGGGGGCGTTGACTTTTGATTGCGCCCGTCTAGAGTTGCATATAAGCAATTCAAGGCCGTGTTTGCCGCTATAGTCCAACACACACAGACAGCCAGCCTTTTATTTTGAGTGTTTTTCAGATATAGCTTAACATTTTAGTTCGTAGGGAATGCGCTTCCTGGTCGCAACGGTCGATATTCATGTCTCTTCTCTTTTGTAATTTTGATGACAGAATTTGCGTCCTGAGCTGACGGTGTCCAGTGATGATGAACAATTCTTAAACATGCCCAATCAAGTAAGTTTTTCAAATGTTTAAAAAAAAAAATATGATGAATTAATTTAATTAAATGTTCAATTTCGAAATAATCAGGGAACGAAAATGGAAGAAGGTGGTTGGGATTTAGCGGAATTGGCCGAAGAGGATTTCGAACAGTTGGCCGTTTACATTGTGCCGGACGCAGTGGTAGAGCCTGGCAGCAGTACGGAACGAGTCAACAGAGCCGAGACGTCGTTACCAAGAAATTTGACACTCAAATCGAGTCAGGCCTTGTCTGACGTTTTGGGCGTTTGGAGCAGTGATTACATTCCACGAGGTACTCGATTTGGACCTTTGGTCGGTGACATTTACGCCAAGGATCATGTTCCAAAACACGCCAATCGAAAATACTTTTGGAGGGTAAGTTGACACAATTCCATTTAGTATCATTTAGCTCCTAATGAGTACTACAGAACGATTATAATGTCTATATTCTAATTTAGGTGTACAACAACAGCGAAGTGTTTTATTACATCGATGGCTACGATACGGCCAAGGCCAACTGGATGCGCTACGTCAATCCGGCCTATTCGTCAGAGTCGCAGAACCTCATCGCCTGCCAGTACAAGATGAACATTTATTTTTACACGACCAAACCCATCCTGCCCAATCAGGAACTATTGGTCTGGTACTGCAAGGAGTTTGCCGAGAGACTCAACTATCCCGTTACTGGAGATTTGATGCTCCAGAGAATCCGCCAGCAAGTCCAGCAGAACGACGAAGATGGAACGGACACGGAATCAACGGCCGAAATTAAGAAACCCAATGAAATGAGACCGTCGAGTCCGGGACCTGTCCGAGGGGAAGACATTAAAGTGAAGCACAAAAAACTTCAACATCCGGCGGATACAACTGGATCGACGAGCAAGGAAGCGGAACAATCGCCCAAGGAAGCCAATCTGGCCGTTGACACGACAGCGACAACTACAACAACTCGGCGTGAACACGCCGATAATCATCACAATCACCACCAGATGACACCGACGACCGAAGGTTCAGTTCGTTCGGATGAAGGTTACCATAGCAACGGCTATCACGACGACGCTCTAACACCTCCGGAAGATTCTAGCGATTCTGACAACGATAATTACGTCCTGGATTTCAGCCGGAAACCTTCGTCATCTTCGGCATCTTCTACTTCTTCAACCACTGGTCCGGCTGCTGGTCAGCCCAGTTCGACCAGTCGCCTTAGTCCGTTGGCGGAAGAGCCTGCCGTGTCGACTCAACAAGGATCACCGCAATCTGATAGTCGCAGCACAAACGAGTACCGTAAAGTCAAAATTAAAATGCCTAAAGCCTATCATTACCGGCACAGTAGCATCAGTGAAGAGCGTGAACAAGTTGTTGTTCCTTCACGTTCTCAACATCATCGATTGGCTCCATCACCTCCGCAACAACAACAACAACATTCACCTCCAGTGACCCAATCGGTGGTGAAATCGGCTCCTTTAGTAGCCCAACTCTCCCCGGTGGCTCCGTTGCCGCTAAGTCCTCGATTCCGCCGTAGTCATCCGCAACAACATCCACAATCTTATTCGCCGGAACCGATGGATTATGAAGAACACCATCATCGACAACCGAACCGGGAACAATTGGAACATCGGATCAATTATGAACGTTCTCGTTCGCGTTCTCCTACCGGAAGGGAAGTTGTACCTCCTCCGCCACCTCCACCACCTGTCAATTCGTTGCTTAGCAACGGAAGTATCTTGGAGAGTATCTTGTTGAGACGTCAAGGAAACAACAGCGCCGCTGTAGTGGCCGCTGCCGCCGCTGCGGCCAAAAAGGAAAGCGGAGCGGAACTTTTACGTCAGGAATATTACGACGAAGTTTATCATCGTGAAAGATTCAAGGAGGCCGTCCAAGTCATCGTGGCCAATGAATCTCATCCGAAACCGGATTCATCTGCCGGATCTTTGCCTGCATCAACTCTTCCATTGCCACCTCCTCCATCTTCTTCTTCG
Source organism: Daphnia galeata (assembly GCA_030770115.1). Taxonomy (NCBI): domain Eukaryota; kingdom Metazoa; phylum Arthropoda; class Branchiopoda; order Diplostraca; family Daphniidae; genus Daphnia; species Daphnia galeata. The sequence continues at coordinate 9,640,483 of CM061114.1, forward strand.
GCGCATCATCGATCGTCTCCTTCGTCTTCCCACCTGCTCCTGGCACCGACGACGGCTCCCGTGGCCATTTCGACCGTTGTTTATCCACCGTACAAGAAACTCCATCGTTATAACATTCCGACCGGTTCGGACGTGCGCGATCTCCTCAACAGCAAGGATCCCAATCATCTCAGCCCGGATTCCAGCTGTTCGACGACAGCCATCAACAAATCCATCCGCAACGAGTCTAATACTTCAACGTCGACTGGGCAACAACATCACCACATTCACCATCTCAATGGTCATCATCCTTCTCATGGATCGCATCCTTTCAACAGCCGGAGTCCGCAACCATCTCAATCGCATCAATTCCACAGCAGCAGCAGTAATGGATCTAATAGCCGATCGGCTCCTTCTCCTCACCATCATCCGCATAATGAATCCGGTGGTGGAAGTTCCGCTGGAAGTTTGTTGTACAATGTCAACAATGTCGCCCAAATGTTCTCATCGGCTCATTTCAACATGTACGCTTACGGTGGAGCTGGATCGAGTGGATCGGCTGGCGGTGGCAGTAGCAGTAGCGTGAATGCCGGTGCTCATCCTTTAGCTGCGGCTTCTTCCTCATCCGCCGCTCATATCCATCCTCATTTACCGATGCCACATAGTCCGGCAGCTTCTGCCGCTTCATCATCCGGTGGTAACGGAGGAGATCGTTGCCGGGATCATCGCGATCCATCAGAATCTTCAGTTCGATCCACCGCTTCGTCTCTCAGTCCCAATTACAGCCAGGCTTTGCACTGCCACACATCGCCCGGAAGTGGATCCTTGTCACCCATTGGATCTGGAAGTCCGTCACCTAATGGAAGCCAAGGTCGAGGTTACCGTTCGTTACCTTATCCGTTGAAGAAGAAGGACGGTAAAATGCACTACGAATGCAACATTTGCTACAAGACATTCGGACAATTGTCTAACCTGAAAGTCCATTTGCGGACGCATTCCGGCGAACGTCCGTTCAAATGCAACGTCTGCACTAAGAGTTTCACTCAATTGGCCCACCTCCAGAAGCACCACCTGGTGCACACCGGAGAGAAACCTCATCAATGCGACATTTGCAAGAAGAGATTTAGCAGCACGTCTAATCTGAAAACGCATTTACGGTTGCATTCCGGACAGAAACCCTACGCTTGCGATTTGTGTCCAGCGAAATTCACGCAGTTTGTTCACTTGAAATTGCATAAGCGATTGCATACCAACGAGAGGCCTTACACTTGCGGCGGATGCCAGAAGAAGTACATCAGCGCTAGCGGATTGCGGACCCATTGGAAGACGACCAATTGTAAACCGAGTAGCCTCGAGGAAGAAATGGCCCTTGAACGGTCACCTACCGACTCGGCCGGCTACGATTGCAACGGCTCAGATGTTGAAGGTAATTTTAAATCAATTTTCCCGCAATTATTTGAATTAACATTTTGATTTGTATATTAAATAGAAGGAATGGAGGACAAAGATGAGGAAATGAGTTTGGACGGAATGAGCTGTGATAGCGATTCTTTGGCCATTCAACAACATCATCATCATCAAGGCCAGCACGAACACCACCACGAATTGGGCGTTAATTCGACAACGGGACGACGGTCGCAATCACCAGACGAGGGGAATATGCGAGGAAACGGTCGCCAACAATCGGGAAATTACGACGCCGATTCGTCTAGACCGAGCGTCATCGAAACGGCCAATAAAGCGCCACAAGTCATCGAATGCACATAAAAATGACACCTATTAGCAGACGGACCAGCTGAGACACACACGAAATCAATTCCGCAACATTTAAGTGTCTTAGTATTTATTTATTTATTATTTTGTGACGACGACGACGTGACGAGACGTAAACTCAGACGGATCATTTTAGCGCACCGGAGCCCACCGTTTTCAATCCTCCTCGACATTTCAATTATTTTTTCTCTATTTAGCGCACGTACGAAACAGCAACGATAAAAACACGCACGACAACTCTCATCCAGTTTTATTATATTATAATATATATTTCTCTTTATATTATTTTTTAATTTAAAAAGACAAATCGATTTTGTGGGCGTTTTGAACGCAGGAGGGACAAAAGGACGTCATTTTCTTTTTTATTTATTTTGACTTTGAAATTTTGTTGAACGTGGGAATTTTGACCGACGTGTTGACTGACAAACGGAGACGACACGATACACCAATATCCCCCGCGCTTTATTTGATTATTATTATTAAGTTATATTCTTTAAGATAAAACATTTCCAAATGTTTTTCTCCTCATTTTCCACCACCCGACAAACAAGTTATTTATATCATTCATATCCCCCGTTTTGTTAAATTGTTTCTTAGCTCCTCCACGTTGCTGTGTGTTACATTTGTTGTACATTTTCTATTTTCAGTGGTTATTATTTGAATCTGATTTTTGGAATCTCTCTCAGATAAAAAAAAAACGGAAGAAAAACCAAACAAAAAAATATTTTTTAAAGGCACTTGATCTCAGGAAAATTTTGACAAAAATAATTTGGACTTTTGACACACAAAAAAACATAACAAAAAATATGTGACTCGACTGCGATTCGTGTGGATCGACGACCAATATGCGTATGTGACGGACATTTGAAATCCCGCGACTGATGGACTAGAAAAGACGGATTCATGATCTGCTCCGCTCCTTTCAGAGTGCCTTTCTCTCTCTTTTATGTAACATTTCTATACATAGATATATACATATATTATGCAAATCACCCCAATTTCTAGCTCTCTTTCCCTCTGTCTCTCTCATTTTAATGTTTCTCCATATTTTAATAGAATTAAGAACATAATTTTTTCTGATGATGATAAAATAATATGTTTCTTTCTTATTTTACTTATTGATCTGTCCATTTCTCAATCGTTGGTCTTCCCCAGCATCCGATTGATGGTGACTATTATGTTGAATTTTTTTGATTTACTTATATTATTGCGTCTATTCTCATCGTTCTTATGATTCCCTCTAATGGCAATAACATTAAACGACAATAATGAATTTAAAAAATGACTGTGAACAAAAGAAGCGAGATGCTATGGATCTGTGAATGTGCGTGTGCTACTACTATTCGTGTCCCGATGTTGACATTGTCGACACAATTTTCAGATAAAAGAAATTCAAATTGCCTTTTCACCCAAAATGATTTTGGAGTCTATTTACAGTCTACACTTGTCAAATTATACCCTCCCATTCTCTAATTTATTCTCCCCGGCTAAATTCATGAAACGAAAAACATACAAAAAAAATGTTAGACACAAAAAAAAACTGAAATTTCGTTCATCGAAAACAAATAAATTTGCATTCAAAAGAAAGAAAATACACCATGTGTTTGAAAAATGAAATATATACTCATTTGTTTTGTTATTTTTCTATATTTGTTAACGAGATTAAATGAAATTATTTGCCAAATACCGGTGTTTTCTAAAAAAAACAAATAGAGAACCACGTTGCTAACATTTGTTTCACTCCTGAATTTCCCAGAAATTAACATCAGATACTCAAGGAAAAAATCGCATCTTCATGTTAGGTTTTTAAAAAACGTCAAGGTGTTGTTACAAAAACGAAGCCACAGATTTGCAGCCGTTGCTGGACAATCCTTCGACGGAACTTTAATATGATTAAGAATTTTAAGTTGAAGCGGGAAATACCAAAACCATTCTCAGATTAAAATTTTATTAGGCAAAATATTTTATGAAATAAACTTCAATAAAGGGCAAAGATATCGATCTAAGCGTTTCGCATCAACTTAATTCCCCCAAATAAAATATTAGAAAGAAAATGAAAAGATGAAATACGACGTCTATCTGTCCATTTCACTTTTGCTTTCACGTATGGCCGAATATTAAACGGCCATAGAAACAATCGTATCACTATTCACTAACAAGGAGAAAAACATGGATAGGCTAACAGAAATGACTCACATCCGATATTTAGTTAAATGACACACAATGAAAACGCGTAATGCGCTTCTGTGCTGGATGAGAATAACGTTTGCGGACTAATACAATACGCGACGGCAAATAATTTCTTTTTTCTTAAGAAAATATTTGAAGCAATGTTTCAAACAGAAATTCAAAACACTCTTGTTTTTTAAACAGGGACATAATCTCTATCCATTCAAATCTACGTTTGCAGTGCAATAATACTTGGGCACTTGATTCAAAGCAAAAAAAATCCTACGAAGATCGATGTATGATATTGCCACCAGGGAACGGGCCAATAAGGAATGTATAAAGTTTCTGCGCAGCTCCGGGCATCATCAGCCAATAAAAAATCGGAAGATTTTACAGTAGTACATCCGCAAACAAATAAACGATTTGTTGGCGCAATAATGCAAATCTAAGGTCGTTCGATTAAAGATATGAATAATGTCAAATTAGATCCTACCTCGATCGGAGTAGCTGCCACGAAATACCCAGTTGAATATTATATATTTTGTTTTTGCTTCTATTTACGATGTCTCGGCGAGGACTAGAAGAATCAGTCAGGCGTGACGTCACCAAGATTCCGTGCGTCTTGAAAGGAATGACGTCCTAGTGTCCAAGCAACGAATGCAGAATAAACAGTCATCACTCGTAAAAAAAATCCATGGGAACATTTAAGAAGTAAGAACGCACTTCAGAAGCACCTGCACTCACTAGACGACGCAAATCTAGTAATCTACTGAAATTTTGTTTTTTCCAATTGTTTTTTTGTAATCCCTTTCTCCTATTATTCTTTTCCGTCGACCTTTCCCGACTCTTCCTCTTTTCTCTGTTTACAACGTCCACAAAAAATTTGTAGGCAGCGGTAACGCCCCATAATTTTACCTAATTCCGCCTAATTCATCTATCTTCTAGTATCTTTAATATAATCGAATACGCGCAATTCATCGTGCAATTACTTGCACGATTGTAGCTATATTAAATCTTCTGTAATTCTTTCAGTTTCGTGTAGTCCAATTTGCTTCTGAATGCACAGTATCAAAATTGACACAAAAAAACGTAAACATGACACCGAGAGCAAAAACTGCTAGTAATGTTTAATTATTCATGTTCACTCGGTGGAAATATTCAGTAGAAGGAAAATTAAAACGGGACCACAAGGCTGCTTTAAATACACCAATACATTTACAGCCATGCTAGATAAAATGTGATGACTACAACGTTTAAAAATCACGTCCAAGGCTGAACTGTCAACTGCTGAAGATGCTGAAGAACCCGAGGAGCACTATTTCTTAAAGAAGAGACTCACTCAGCCGGGTATGTGGCGCATACCTATAATCCTGCTTCTGGGAGGCTTGTTGTAGTGGATGGCTTGAGGCTGGGAGTCCTGCTGGATCGTCGCTTGCGTTGAACAGGTGTCTGCACTAAGCTTGGCATCAACATGGATCGATTGGAGGAATCCGGTAGATCCAGGTTATCTAAGGAGGAGCGAATCGGGCCAGGAGGGAAACCGAGCAGCCAAAAGTTCCCGTGTCGGGCAGTAGTGGGATCGCGCCCGTGAGTAGGCACCTTTCAGTAGCCTAGCCAATAAAGTCACACCTACATCTTTTTTCATCTTTTTTTTTCGCTGATTTTTATGGTTTGTATTTATTTTTTAAATTTTATATTCCTGTCCTTTTTCCAGATATTTTTCTCCATTAATGAATATATATTTATTACTTAACGGAGGGGACTTAACTTTTTTTTCATTTCTTCATTCTTTATTTTTATTTTTAAAATGCAGGAATTATTTGCAGTCTGAATTATTTGCATAAATGAATAACAATATAGTGCGCTATAACAATGAATAAAAATTGTTTTTAATTTCTGGCCGGAAGCGAACTATTCGCCCTCGATGGTCCCACAAAACACATGGATGTCACCCTTTCGGATAATATAAAAATTTCAATAAGATGACACAATTTCCTCCTCCCAACAAGAAATCCGTGAAATGAGTCTGGTGACCGCCCGCTAAATCAAACAAATACACTCTATCTGACACGTCTTGGATTATATACAGTTATACATTACCACCATCGGTCCATCCATCCATCCACCGGTATAGGGGCCACAAACATACGAATGTGAGAATGGGGGGGTTCCAAAGTTGTCCCGATTCAATAACAACATTCGTGTAAAGGAGTCAGGGAAATACACATAGAGAGAGAGAGAGAGAGATAGCGTCAGAATAACCAGGATTTTGTGCGTTCAACAAAAGAGGAATGGACGTTCCATTTATATAAACTACTACATCACGGGCATCCCAGCGGAAAAATCGTTTTAGTTATTTCGTTTTAATGAAGATATTTATTCTTATTTTAACACATACAAAGCAAATAGCTAAAAAGATAACCTTCAAAAGTGTGTGTATGTGTTTTACTCAGGTGTTTTCAACATTCCCCCCCTTCCATTTGTATTTTCACTGAAAATCCTACAAGACAATTGTAACCATTTCATGGCTGTTGTTTGGAAAACGGTTTAAAAGATAAGTTTGTCGGTCCATTATACGCCAGCTATGACGGGCGAGGATATCCAATGATGGCTCTAGCGCTCTACGCGGATTTCGCAGGCCTGTTGTTCAGTTTCACAATTGAAAAATGGTTGGTGAGAAAAATACAATTTGAATTGGAGGGCAGAAAAGGTGTCGACACAAGAAAAAAATAGGCGATCCGGATCAGTTGTAATAATCTTCTTGGTTCAGATACCTGGAATGTTCAGCCGATCGTGGGATGTATTTATAAACCAAAACCGATTCCTGTCCATAACCAATACAATCCAAAAACGGAAGTTTTAAATCCCTCAGTTAAATCATCGTTGAGATATTGATGCGCAGAGATTAATTATTCCCGAATGTAATATATGCAAGGCGGTAATAAAACTATTATGTAATACATATTTGCGGTATAGTTTATAGTACCAGTTGAAGAGCATGAAGTGGATTCGTATTTCGTCGCTGATCCTGAATGAGTGTCGAGGGCTCGTCAGCTCCAATTGGGTTCCAGTTTGGCGTTGGCCAAATTTGATCCGACAGCAGATCGACAGATTTCTCGTTGGTTTGCTGCTCGTTTCTTTTACCATATCCACCGTAGCAAGCATTGCCATAGAGGTGGCAATTTCCTGAAAGGATCAAACACACACATACACACACACACACAAAAAGACAGAGAAAATGAGTTATTTTCCGCTTCCGCATTATGACAAATAACAGGGCCGGAGAAAAAAGGAGGAATTATAAAATGTCACAAAGTTTTGACTATTATATTTATATATGTACACTTGCTCATTTTAACTAGACCCTACCGTTTGGAAAGATTATTAAAAAAAAAAAAAAAAAAAGTTTTTGAAAAAAACGGATGACAGTAAAAATGACGGATTACCTGAAACGATGGCCAACATTACCGTCACGTGAATCACATAGAAGAAGAGATGCATGGCGGCTTGAAAAGTAAATCTCCCACTTCAGGCGAAAGTATTTAATTCAGAAAGAAAAATCGTAACCGACCGGCTAACAAAAACTTAAAAAAAGGGGAAAAAGAGGATGTTAAAAAAAAGCCACATGAAATAATAATAATAATAATAATAATGAAAAAAAAAGATGAGCGATATGACGTTGACTTGTAAAACGATCAGAAATAGAAAAAAATAATATAAATACAAGGATAGCGAATGCTGAATAGTTGTCGGGAATGTCGAATAATACCTAATCCGGAAGCCCTTCCGCCGGCCAATGAATTTCCCAGAGAGAGCTTGTCTAGAAAAAAAAAAAAAAAACGTTAGTGGTGGCAAGTTAGGTTTGTTGTTGTTGTATCAATCAATGTACTAAAAAATATTTTTCGTTTCTTTCTACAGCAACCAAGGGGATTTGAAATTCAAATATTTAGCAGCGACGGTTTTTTTATTATAACCGCAAAAGTCCGGCTTCTTACTCCTATATATACACGGCCAAAAATGTTAACGAGGCGCAGGCGTGACGTTTACAATTTCAAGTCCTACCCCAGTGTAATGAGTTCTGCGTGGGATGAAAAATAACACAATCAACATACATCTCTCTTTTAAACGGAATTGAAAAGTGTCTTGGAGGTGGAACAGAAATGAATGCCGTTCCCACGTCACCACCGAGGACCAGCAACTTCTGCTGCCGCTAATACTTATTGATTAAGCCCATGTATTTATTGACAAGGAGACGAATAAACAAAACTTTTGAATACGGTTGACGTTTGCAATAGAAAAAGTTGTAAAAGCAACGCGAAGACAGCCATTGATCCTTAATTGTTGACGATGCAACTTTTTTTAAAATTTCTCCTGCACATGGCGAGTTTCTTTGCGTAAAAATCGAATTCATTATTCGGAATCACTTGTACCAACTAGGATGTCGAATCGTTTGCGACTTCTTGTTGACGCAGCTGTCGTCGAAGTTTCGACAACAACAGCCTCAACTATTTGTTGTACAACATTTTGCGTTTGCATTTTCTCCTGTTCTTCGTTGTCGCTGTTTGATTCCGAATGACAAGATTCACATCGATCCTTTCGGTGAAACAAGGTTCATTTTCACTGGAGAATTGCAGAGCTGTTCCATACATGTCAAGTACGATTATGATTTTATAGGAAAAGACGGAAAACATGAGCCAAAAATGACGGTATTTCATCATAACCGTGGCATCCAATTTGGAATTGACTTTGAGGAGGGCCATTACCGAGATGATCGTTTTAAAAAAAATCAATGGAATGGATGGTGCCTTGGAATTTTTCGACAAAAACGGAAATGTTTTACATCCAAAAGATGGTGCGATTGTCCCCTTGGAAAATATATACCGGAAGGATCACAATGGCAATTTTGAGGAAAAACAACCAAAATACAAGACATATTAAAGAAAAATCTTAGACTCCAAAAGATTGCTAGGATGATTTACACTAAACCTATTCTCTATCGAGACATTACTGACGGCCAGTGGTATTTTGCGTCCAAAAAGATCTCGTATCCAGAATATTTAAGTATTGATGCCCAGTTCCTTCCTTTTCTATGGAACGATGCGTACATTCAATTCACGGAATTGAAATGAGAAAACAATAAAGGAAACCTGAATAGTATTCTGTATTTCCGTCGATGTATGAAATAGATAGGTACAGAAAAAGTCATGACGGAAAAAAAACGCGCAATTTTCTGTGCTGGATGAGAATAACGTTTGCGGACTAATATACACGACGGCAAATAATTTATTTTTGCCGCTTTTTGCTTAAAAAAAGATATGAAACAACGCTTCAAACAGCCGCTTCAGATCGAAGAAGAAATTTAAAAAACTCCTGTTAAAAAACCAACAGGTACATAATCTCTATCCATTTAAATCCAAATGTGCAGTGCAACTGCACACGCTTTTGCTTGATTCAAAGCATAAAAACCCACGAAGTTTGATATATCATTGCCACCCGGGAGCGGGCAAACAGCAGATTCAATTATTTTCCGGATAGAATAAAATAGAAGATGTTTTTACATTAGATTAATAACAAGTTAGGGGAGGAAACGAATTTTTTTATTTAATAGAGGAAATAAAGAATAAGGAACAAGCGATTTTTGCTTGAATGGAAACGTAGTCGAATCCCGTGAGGTTGACGAGGCCAATAACACGGCCCCTAATCAATGGAATCCCTTGTTCCTCAAATCGAACCTCAGCCTAGCAGCTGCTGATCGAACCTGGGTTGAAATCGACTACGATGTAGCATTGTTCGTGTGACGTTGAGTATATTTTTCTTCACGATGACGCTGATCACTACACTCATTTTAACGAGTGGATGTTGGACGAATAAAATCGTCCGACCTTTCAACTAAAAGGTGTACACAATATAAATCTTGGTAAACATAAGTTTATATAACGTTTTATTTATATAACTTAAGTTTATCAATAAGATGTTGTTTTCGACATTCTCTCGTAAAAGCAAACAAAAAACGAAGATGCAAACCAACAAGGAAATTCAAAATTTTAATAAAAAAAGTCCCCGCTGGATGTTATCTTTTGTTGGTTTTTTTCAAAGGATGATATCATCATCAAATCGATAAAACCCCAGCAGGTATGAAACCAGCACACAATATAAACGGCGCAGATATTTATAGGTAAAAGTGCACATCTCAATTATATCATAATAAAGAAAATAATTACAGAATGAGAAATTGATCTGATTACGAAGATGTTCGTTTTCCACCACTGCTGGAGATGACGCGATCTTTTGATTTGATACTTGAGCGTCAGTTGAAAAAATTACCTCCCAAGCATTTTGAATGAAAACAATTGCGATTTACCGCAGAAGGAAATTAACCGATAAGAAGCTACCACAACCACCAATTTCAAGTACAGTTTCGGCAGGAAAGAAAAGTTCGGATAGTTAAAAATATTCAGTCGTCTCACTACCTCAGAACAACGTCCTAAAACTATAGCCGCAAACTCAATTTGAATATATCGGTAAGGAATGTGACATTTTGAGATACTATAGCGTTTGAACCACGTGATTTTACTTTTAGAACGAGGCTAGCTTGAAAGCACCCGAACCTTTCAAATCTCTGTTGGATGGTGAACGCAAACGAGTTCCAGGGACTACAATTTCTTACTACGATGGAAAAGCTGTCGTTTCTCGGATTCTTCGCAGTGGCTATTTTAGTCAAATTCGTTTAAAAAATTTCGAAGTGAAATTCGAAAATGCGACCATTCAACAACCAGCGACTAATCTGGCGGGCTCAACAAGTTTGGATCACGACGAAGTCGGTAATCTTATGGCCACTTAAATCAACAGAATCGTCTAGACTCAAGGCTTCTGTTAAATAACGTAAGACTTGACGATAGAAATACTTGAATCCAACAAACTAACTAAAATTCAATTTCAAATTGCAGGTCAGAAAATCTCTCCAGAAGAAATTTGAAACATATTTCGATTTCTGTTTTCAAGATATTACAAAGAAATTCCCAACCCTGTTAGGTTCATTAAATCCCTTAATTTCTTTTCATTTTTGATTATTGTAAAACAACGTTGAATAAACTTAAGTTAACGGAATTAGGCTTACCTACTACATTTGCGGGGCAAACAACTGGAGTCCAGAGTGCCAGATGATCTTTTGATCTTGACTGTCTTGGAGAGCCAGATGACGGAAGATGCAGATGATGGAGGATCCAGTTCGTTTTGGCGCACAATTAATGAAATCATGGTCAACGTCTTGCCCAAACCCATGTCGTCAGCCAATATTCCACCTAACAGAACAAGTTAAGTTAATGATGTAATTGACAGAACAAGTAGCCAGTACTTACCAGCTGGAATTTGAGTCTCGCTCCACAAAAGCCATTTGAGCGTGCATTCCTGGTGTGCCAAGAGAGGAACAGTTAAGTAGGATGGCGTGCTCTCCTTATCAGTTTCTTTGGGGCAACTGGCGAGAGAACGATGCAAGTTTTCAAGTGATTCCAGTGTGATGGAAACAGCCTCGCGGCGGCCAGCAGCAGAGATATAACCTATAGTAACAACGAAAAACTTAATTGTCGTTGCTGTTAACAACAAACATGACTGATAACACTTACCGGATTCAGATTTCTTGTAGAGTTCTATTCCTGTATTGTCTGCAAACGTCTTTTTCTGCATGTCGATAAGCTTAGGTAGTTCAGGAAGAAGCTTGATACCATTTTTCTTTTCAGCTGATTGACGATTCAGCATCTCATTTTGTTTATCAGAATATTTAGAGTCACTGCTACTTCGTGAAGCAAATTGGCCGGCGTTTGTTGCATTCGCAATCGACAGCTGAATCAGTCGACCCTCCATTTCTCGAATTTTACTTCGTGGATGTTTCTTATCCATGGCATTTGCGTTACCATAGCCCACTAGGAAAAAAAAATAAATTTTGGAAAAAAAACAAAAATATTGTCATGTAAAACAGCACCTTTTTCATTTGTAGTTTTTTACGAAGTTCGTCCTCTTGAACTTCAGTGGGCACTGCTGATGCCGATGAAACTGAGTCAGCAGAACGAGCTGAGGGATATACTCTAAGTTTACTGGCTGCCTCTAGGCGTTCAGTCAGTTTACGAACGTTTTTGATTCTAGCTCCTCCATCCGGCAATGATTTTAAATTTGATGATTTCAAAACGAGCTTTTGACGATCGAGGTCTTCACGCAATCGCATTATTTCCGCAGCAGAAAGTTGAGCAGGAGGAGCACGTGCAGATTCCGGTGATATAATCTCGGTAATGTTCTCATCTTGTTCTTGAACCTCAGGGCTCGAAAAAGAGGGCACTGTACTTGATACCTCAAGAATGCTGTTCGATAGATCATGGATTGATACTTCTTCTGCAAGAGTCTTCGGCGGTGAAAATCTTTTATCGTCCGATTTCCTAGACGACTCTTGAAATAATTTCACAAAAAAAATGTGATTAGAGACACTTATAGGTAATTTTAATCACGGCACCCTTACAAGCGTTCCATTCAAACGATCCATATTGGAGTCATTTCCCGAGTCATGTCGATCTCGACTGGTTGCGAGCAGAGCCGGCTGTATCATTCGTGGTGTACGGATACGAGAAGAAGTATAACGGAGCGGAATGGGTTCAACCTCTTCTTTGGTAGACGCGTCACTGTCGACAATTTTATTTCGGTTGCGAGAAGACATCTTGGTAATGACTTCTTCGTCTGTGTCCTCCACTTTTGACGTTTGATGCTGCTTTCTTTTCTGCTCTCACACGATAGGCGTGCTTCGGCACTAGCATCGGACTCTTCACTAGTTGCAGATGCTTTTCGTCTAACCGATGGTGTTACCTCAGCATTACAATCTGAATCACTTTCGATAATATTTCGGACTTTCTTCTTACTAAAGGGATGGGATAATCTTCTGGGCTGAGACGCTGAGTGATGATGTTAAGCAGATGCTTTTGATTTTGGAATAGCAAAATCTTCAACGTCACAAGGTTCGGAAGAGTTTTCTTCAGAGCTACGGATCACGAATTTCGCTCTATGTGTACCAATTTTGATAACTTTGTAGGATTCGTCAGTATCTCCAATGTGACTACATGAATATTTTTCTCCTGACCCACAGCATTGTCCCCTAACATGGTATGACATATCTGTATATCAGATACATCACCTGACTCTTCTTCTGAATCTTAAGTAACTGTATGGTGAGCCTTTTTCTTTGATGCTTTTTTCTCTTTATAAGGGGTAAGGCTTCCTCTGTAAGACATTTGACTTTCATCAACTTCATCTTCAGTTGTTTCATCACAAAGTGTCGGACCTGTTTTAATGCTCAGAGTCTTCTTCTTTGGCACTGTTGACATCCTTTTCTTGACAGACTCATCTGTCATCTTAGTAAGAGTACTTTTCTTCACATCTGTCCATGACTGCTCCATGAAAGATTGTGCAGCTGGAGTCTCAAACATTTCAAGTCCAGACGTATCTACAAAAAGGAAGAGGGTTTAATTGCAACATAAACCTCTCATAAACTGACCAATTCTAAACCTACAAATTTTCTTCACCTTCTGGGGTAGATGGAACCAGGTCATTCTGCCTGTCTTTCAATTTAGAACCTGAAATTTTTTCATCAATTCAGCTTAAATTATGACGTTAAATTATTCTGAAATTGAGAAATGTTGCATACATCCAGCCAGTACTTATGATGAATAGCCTACTGGAATATATTCCAATATATTATATTCCAATATATTAACAACATTTTTAAGCAATTGACTTACCCATAGAAAATAGAATGCAGGTGAAGAAAGTTGGAAAATTACTGTAATGCTTTCACCTGATTCTCTATTTTTAAAAATATTTTGTTTGATTTTGATAAAAAAAAAAAACCTGAATGGAATTCTGACTGGCACACTTGTTCTCGATCTCTCAAAATTTTTGAATGTATAAAAGAAAAGACGCCGTTGCCAAACACCATACAAATGTAGCGAACAAATGAATGAGATAAAATTGGATAAAAAAAGTAGAAAACCATGTTGATTAGGACCAAAATACATTTCGAACTTGAAAATTCAATTTGAATATCAAATATATCCAACAATCAATCAAATATATCTTTACGTCTTTAATTATTTCTAATATTATTTGCTAATTTAGATCGTGCAACAGCTAAAATAAAAACCACATTTTCAAATACCTCCAGTGGATGGTTGGTTAGCGAACAATCATTTCACTGAGGGTAGTGGAATTTGGAAGTCTGCGAGTTCGAATCTCGATATGATATATCAGAATGAAATGGGTGGCAAGTGAATCCGAGTATAATATAACGCACTTGCCTGTAAAAGTCTGTGGACTGCCCTTCTCGGACTGATCATCTATCGAATCGGAATTGTATGATATCAGAATGAAATGGGTGGCAAGTGAATCCGAGTATAATATAACGCACTTGCCTGCAAAAGTCTGTGGACTGCCCTTCTCGGACTGATCATCTAACGAATCGGATATTCGGAATCGTGTAAATAGTATACTTTTTATTTCAGATTGAATAAAAAAACAAAATAAATAAATTTAAAAAAAATTAACTTGAATTTACGAAATAAATCTAAATTAAGTTCAATTTATTCCTTTTGCTGGATCATCATCTACTGTGTGTGTATGCATAAAATGAATTTTTAATATTATATAATCGTCCTGTAGCTCATCCTGACACTGAACCGCACTGAACTGCAAGCGCAGTTGAATAAAGAGCCTGTCAGTGTGCTGAAAAATTAATCAATTTCCACAAAGAAACTCGTAAATCCAAAACAATTGTTTAACGAATTTCAGAATAGGGGCGGAATAGGGGTACATACAATTTTGAACTTTATCCTGAAAACGGCCAAGCAAGTTACAGTTTGGACTTGCTCTTCCTCTTTTCTCGGTTTATAAAATTTACCAAGTTCACAAAAAATGGGAGTGATAGAAACTAGAAAGCGGTAACGCCCCATATTTTTACCTAATTCCGAGCCTAATTCCGCTTAATCCATCTATTTTTGATATAATCAAATTAAACATTATTCAAAATCTATATTTTGTTGCGTAATAACATCATGGATGTGCTTTGTTGTATATTATCTGCTTGATCATGAGACTACCCATCTTCAATGATTATTTAGCAATAGTCCTACCGTATATCTCCTACTTTTCTTTTCCCTCTACCCGCGTCGACCATTTCCGACTCTTCCTCTTTCTTATTTATGAAATATCTTAACTATAAAATTTGTAAAATTTACAACGGCTATGCGCCTATGCCCAATAAATTTTTTACACAATCTAGAATTGTATATTTAGAATAACAATTGGACACAAATCATACACAAAAAAATTGGGTGTTCAAATTTCAATTCTAGTTAGAAACTGAGTGGGGTAAATCATAATACAGCAGATTATGCAATTTCAAAATTAAACGAGACTAATTTACACCTTCAATCTTAAATTTTTTGTATAGCACAAAAGCTTTCCTGGTGGCTCTTCCTCGTATATAGGCCTAATAGAAAATTCCAAACGAATTTTTTTAAGATTGTGGTTTTTAAATTGTTCCAATTGTCGATCTTTTCCACCTGTACTGTAACTAAACTATTGCCAATTTACATGCCAGGTAACATTTATTATTAGTATTTAGTTTTATTAATTAGAATTGAATTATTATTATTTAGTAATAGTTTCAACTTTCGCTGAGATGGTTATAAATTAAGTTTTTTTTTTCCTTTTTTGTACAAATTATTTACTTGGGGTGGACCAGCATACAGTGGAATCCCTTCTATTTAACTCAAAATGAAATCTAATGCGATGTACTCAATTTCAATGAAATTCGATTCCGATCAACAATCAACCAAGGATATATAAATAATGTGAAGCGAAATGAATGTGTCATCGGACGCTTAAACAAGAGGTAGACAAACGTATGGCATTTAGGTGTCAACTAAAAACTTAGGTACTTTATGTAATAATTTGTATAATTAAAGAAGTAAATTATTTTGATTGCAAATTGAACGAAACATTTGACCTGAGGAGCATTTGATGGGTAACAATCGAGTAAAATTACGGATGTATAATGCAGACGAGTTGAGCAATGCTAGAGGGTGCGTAGATATGTAATAGAGATTTTTGTTGCGTAATAACATCCAGGATGTGCTGTGTTGTTGGATATTATCTGCTTGGTCATTATAGTGCTACACAAGTGATTGGTGGTTGGATGGTGGTCCAAACGAGGGAAGATAAATTGATGTTTAGTTCTACGAAGGTTCATCCACCTTTCTTTCCGTCTTGATGGATCGATTGCGGAATTTACTTGGACAGTCGGAAATGAGGTGCTCCTCCGACTTGCACTATAAACAATAAAAATTATATGCTCTATCATTTGTTGCATTATTATAAAATGAGAAATTGTATACAATCACCTGGTGACATCTTTTGGGCTGGGGTCCAACTGTGCACTTGGGAGCGATGTGACTTCCGACTACTCCGCAATTGTAGCACCTGTCAACATTTCATTTTGCATTTTAAAAAATTCCCCTCTATCGTCCGCTAATATATATTTACTAATTTCACCTGATTCTTTTAGATTTCATCTGTTTTCTTGGTTGCCTATGCGATCCCCGACATTCTGTTCCTCCAGGTCCCGTCACAATCGTTGCCTCTGCTCCTTTATCCGCGTATTTCGTCTCCAACTCGACCTCTTCGCCTTCAGCCAGGTTACGGAATCCGTTCATACGGATCACGCTCTACACCATATACAAACCATGAAAATAACAATAAGATTTTGAAAGATGATTATATGAATGCACCCAATTCAAACTATTATACCGATAAGACTATACTATAATATTTGTCTTCCTATTTCTGGTTCGAGTAGATATAAGACACGAAGAAAGAATTTTAAAAATTCCACCCACGGTAGGATAGATATAGACCACATTCTCTTGGTGATTGAAAAACAACAGTTGATGCTTATAAATAAATGGTGATCTTTGTAACCCCACCTTCACCACACAATCCACAGAGCGATCTCAATAATGCGTACATACATAGTTGCAAGTTACTATGCAGCCCATCCGACCCCAATGCATTCTCCAATTCCTTCATTGTTTATTCAAAAGATTCTAGCAAGTTTATTTTTATTTTCTCCTCTCATTTTCCATATACATGTATGAGTGGAGATGACGGCCAGTGTAATATAACAGATGCGTCTGGTGCTGGGCAAACGATCGATCGCTGATAGTTGTCATGAAAATAAGACGTGAATCAATAAAAGGGTAGTAAATATCTCTCTCTTAAATCCTGACGCGTTGCTTGATAAATCAACGTGATGTAGATGATAAAAACGGATAAAAAGTGGCCATGCTGGTTGTATACCAGGATTTTGTTATTATCTTATTGCTCTGGCGATTACAGATAAAGATGACACTTGTATTTTACTCTCCATGGGCAACAACCGAAACATGGGTTATTTTATTAATGTGTTTGCTTCCCCGCTGACTCTCGAGTTACATCAGTGCGCCCTTATTTATCTCTTCTATGGTTCTTGAAAATAGCTTTCTAGCTTCATTCTTTTATCCCTAAAATAGACGAGCGACCATTCAAATGTTTTCCCCTCTAGTTATATTTTCCCTTCTTTTTTCTGATTATCGCTTCTATTCATTTATAGATTTCACGTTTGTGACTATAAATACAAAACTATATTTATATATGTTCTCTTGCAGCTAAATCTGTTGTTCCTTATTTTTCAGAAAAAATCCTGCCAGAACACTATACTCCCCTCTTCCCCCAGGCAGCATATTTTGAATAGATAAATGTCGAAGATATTCGTCCCTCTGCGAGTTGTGTGTGTACGCGCTGGCTCTTATTCCATCCGTGACTGCATTCCAGTCGAAAGGAGCAGCACACTTTTCTTCTAGGCTATATACACGCAGTATTATATATACATGTTGCTACCGGATGCGGAAACGAGCTCCTCTTCAGCTCAGACCGAAAGAGAGGAGACTCGTTAACATTCCGATGGGTCCACAAAAATCTGTGGGGGTTGAAAACCAAACCCCCTTGCTGCTGGAATATAAGTTTGAACTGCTTAAATAAGGATACACACATTTTGGGAACCGTCTTTTACGACCCCGGTAAATATACGCACAACAAAAAGAAACGTATAAAGACACGCCGCTTTTATATATATATCTATATAGTTTCTTTCTTTTTCCAAATATTTCCTTACATAATACTGATATGCTGGACGTGTTATTACCTGGTGAACGAACACGTCCGGGCTTCCATCGTGAAGCGTAATGAATCCCCATCCTTTGGTCACGTTAAACCATTTACATCTGCCTCTTTTACGTGACGTTATTGACGAGTTACCCGAACAGTCGGTTGACCGATCCTGACCTGAAGAGTAAAAAGAAATTTAGATTTAAGATTATTTCATTCAACATTCAATATGTTAGGGAAAGAAACAATTAAAAAATAAATTGAATTCAAATACCTTGGCCAGCAGTAGATTCCATTTCGTTTCGATGCACTTGATTGTTCGACACACCACGTAATTCTTTAAAACCAATCAAATCAAACTTTTAGATTAACTGGATCTAGCGGCACATGATGACGAGCAGCAGTGGAGGACGAAAATCGTTTTCGACGATGTTATTATATCGTCGACAGTGGAGCAAAAAAGAACGACGGCCTTTGAGGCGACTATCATCCCGCCGATTGTCGGGAGGTACACGCTCGAGTTACACTTTTGTATAGTGGCATCAGACGAGCTCTGGCGAACGCGGCTAAAATCACACAGCAGCACACAACATCTCCTATCCCTTTTCTGTTTGCTATACCAATACAGAAAGAAGAAGAAGAGCGCGCTCCCGTAATATACAACACGATCCGCTCTTGTCTCTATAGCGACTGGTTTTTAAGCTCCGCGTCCTATATAATAGTGAGGGACCGTCACAGCAAATAAGTGTAGTGTAAAAAGAATTTCTATACAAGTCGAGAAGCGGGTATTTGTATTACTCACAACACATGTCAGACGTAAGAGCTAGAGGAAAAGTAATGAAAAGTAACAATCCCCAGAATAACCGACGTTGCCATCGTGGGCCTTTTTCAGCCCCTTTTTGCTTGAAAATTTGTGTCAATGGGGGAAATCAAACGTTGTTTATAGTTAATAGCTAAGATATTCTCCTATATCCTAAGGATCGGCGGACAAATAATTGCCAAACGCTCTAGCAGGAACGCAATGTGCTCTGATATTATTTCTGACATTATTTTATAGTCTTAGGGTTGGACACATTCGTTCGATTTGAGTTGAGAAGTAACGCGATAGGTTTGGTCGGTTAATATACAGTCACATAATATCGATCAAAGTAACAATAAAAAATCCCAAACTTTTAATAACATAGCTGATTTTTTCAAATGATTTTCCTTCCCATATCATCGTCATTGCGCTGATGTTCTTCGTTTTAGCGCTGGGGATAGTCTTGCAGCAAGTGTCAATAACAGGGCAATCGTTCATCCTTCTAAATCGGTTGAAGTTAAATTGAAAATACCATCACACCATATAAAATCACACGGCACACAACAACATCTCCTATATCTTATTATGTTTGCTACTATAATACAGGAAGAAGAAAAGGAGCGTTTTAAGCTCCGTCATATAGAATGAGACGTCACAAAAAAGAATTAAAAAAAAAAGAATTTCTATGCAAATCAAAGCGGTTAACAGCCTGCCCTCTATAAGGCGCAATTAATTGATCAAATTTGTGTTGTTACGCACATCCGACAATGTCTCTATAATTACTCTCCCATCCCGTGCAATTCACGCCCCCAAAAGTGACATCAGACCTCCGTATATATTTCTGTCATTACTTTATGACGAAACACTCATGCTTGTAAGTATTCTTATCATTGACTAATTGAGACTCTCACAATTTCTCTTGTTGTTCTCAATTTGCCTGTTATTGCTCTTCACTTTGTAGTTTAGAAATAAAATCGTCTATATATTTGTGGGCTTGATAATTTGATATATCTTATTGTCTTTCTGCTTGTACAATACATGTATATGCGGCTACGTGCCTGATATGCGGCTATGCGCCTCTTAATGTTCCACTATTCCGTGTTTTTCTACCTATAGAAATCACATGTCCAGTTCTCTTTGGGCGTCGAGTATTGCTCTTCGTACCATCTGTCTTAAACTCGTCACGGCGAGTATAAACTATAAATGGTTTAGACTTAACCAAGAAAAAAGCAACTCTGCCAGCACGGCGAATAAACGGTTTAGACTTTTACCGAGTAAAAAGCATCTCTGCCTAGCACGGCCAGTATACGGTTTAAACTTTTACCGAGTAAAAAGTGTAGTTATAAAAATTAAAAGAATGATGAAAATAAAAAAAAACAGTGACAAGAGTATTTTCTTATATTTCCAGAGAAGTGTGCAATCCGGCGCAATCTCCGCAATCAATACCGTTCAACTTGAAATCATTAAAAAGTAAGCACTTAGTCATTTTAACAGCACGGTTAATAGAGATTTTATTAGATTTTGTTTATTTCACATGAACTGATAAACACGGATTAACAGTAAACATTTATTTGTTTTCAGTGGCCGGCCCTCCATCCCCACCTCCTCCAGAGCTCACTGCAGCTGTCCTAGCCATAAGAAAATATGCTGATCACACGCTAGCTATAGGCCGAGTACGGGACTCATGGGAACTACTTCGTCACTTGTTTTCCGAGGAGTTTTTCGAGCGTCTCCACCTGATGAAACCTCGGAAATGGACACCGACACCCCCAGGGTACGGACGGCGTCCCAGGTCATCCGCGCTGAGTCCACCTCCTTCCTTGTTACTCAACGATAAGCATGCGGCCCAATTGGAAGCAATTAGGAAAAAAGAAAAACGGCTTCTTCAGATAGCAGCAATCAATAGGAGACTAAGATTAATTGAAGACGAGATGACTGAATCGGAATCGGAATCGGTTCCAATTCCAACGGAATCACGGAGTAACAAGAGAATGGACTCAATGATGAAGACAGAACGTTCGTGATCATAATAATTTAACTTATGAGTGGAAAACATGCAATTTGTTTTTGTCTTCAAATAAATAAAAAATTGAAACCTCGCAATTATTATGAAATTATTTAACCTATTAATTAATTACACCTTTACATTAAGTACACGACTTGCTTTATTTACATAGTGAGAAAAATACAGTTTGAAAAAAATACATGTTCATCTGTAAAGTTTACTCAATTGATCACAGCACATCCATATTATTGAATGACAACATATACATTTATTATGTAATTAAAAACAAAATTGAAAATGAATGAGATCCTAATTAATCCAGCCATTTTGCGATCTTTTGTCAAATGTTCTAGAAAAACTACGCGTGTTTTAGAAATCATTATTGTGGTACAACCCAAGATTATTGATATCCTTTTCTTATTTTATATTCCCATAGAGTCGCATGGAATAACCACAATCAGTTACTCTCGTGAATGGCAGTTTGTCTCAAATCAGGTATGATAATAAGGACTCATTCATATTATTAGACGACCTGACGATGCGTGCATTAGAAAATGGATGGCATAATTAAGCGATATATAATAGTAACGTGAGCGATGATCAAATTAAATGGCAGTATCAAATTTCAAAAAAGTGATAGGCAATTAATCATATCCAGCACGAAATGTCATGTATACCACTATACCTACAAAATATTACGATCAATTTCGTCCAGTAAAAAAGACCTTCATTTGTCTGTGCTATGAAAAAAAAAAACAGTCAGGCGTGCAGGGTGAGTGAAAATAATAATGTTAGGCTCGGATTGAAAACTGAAAACAAGACATTTCATATTTAAAAACACATTTATAAAACAAAATATGGTGTGGAAATATTATAGCAACAACAGTATACAGTATATGATTTCGCCAAATATATATAAAAAGTATATAATACGTTTTCAAATTCAAATGCAATGGATGAGATGAATTTTACAGCGTCAAGCGTTGCTCATACAACTGAAAAACGCCACGCTTTTTAAATTCACATTTAATGTCAAAAATATGAGAGTGCTACACAATATAACATTTTAGAGTCTCATATGTAATATAAAAATGTTTTAAGGGACCAAGAAAGAGAGGTATGTTTTTTAGACGTGCTTTTTTTTATGATATATATTGTGATATACCTCTAACTCGTAAGGCTCCCCTTTATATATATATGAAAGTGTTTTTATTAAACGTTAAGTCTTTTTTATATTCTTATAGCATTTTATGATTTGTTCATAACATTTGTTTTTTTAAATCCTTATCTTATGATCATTTGGAAGGTTATGTCAGCAGGTTGGTGACCCCTTTACTTGTCATCGTTGGCAATTCTTCTATAGTGCGGAAGAATTTGCACTCGTCTGTTGGGTCTACAATAATTTTTGTAAAATTTCTAGGTAGTAACCCCTTTTTTTGAAATCACAACTAGGACTTTTAATTGGCACTGAATCAATAGCGATTTTCACTTAGGACGTAAAGAACGGACACCATTACGAAAGGTGCGAAAGTGAATTGATTGTGAATTGAAACACTAACGGCCGTGAAAGCTGCATTGCTACACGCTTTTTCGCTGATGGGTAGATCGTTCAAATTCATCAGTTTTAAACTGGTTGGATCTTGGCAGTAGATTTCGGAATGAAATGAAATTATCGGATGCCTTATGGATGTTGTCTCCAAGTACCATCTCTTCAGCCATTTCCCAAGCCAAGAATTCGCGCAGGAACACATTAACTGATTGTTTTCCAGTCTCAATCCACCTATGTAGAAAATGGAAATTTAAATTATCGATATTTTATACTGTTGAGTTTTTTAAAATACCTGCAAGATGTCTGGTAGATGTTGCCGACAATGAATTGTTATTCTGAATCGATTGCAATCCAATACTCTGTAAAGAGTTCTCTCTTAAATCCAGAGCAAGAGATGCGCATCCTTCTAGTCCATTAATAAAGCGCTCCGGAAGGTACCTCACGGCAGTTTTCTAATTTTTAAAAAATATTTACCAAATAATAATTAAATCAAATCTATTTTAAAAGAATTTACCTTAAGGGAAATACTGCATTCGGGCAATGTTTGAATGCCTGTATTGGCAAAAACATCCGGATAAATATTCTTGAGAGTCGATCCTGACACTTCAATTTCCCTCAGTTTCGGTGCTGTATCGATTGTAGCAATGTAGTTGAATTGGGACGACAGGACGGGACCTCGAACTTCGATACTCAATTTTCTCAGTCCGCGTAAACCTCCCAACAGCTGAGAAAGATGTGGTCCGGGCCAAGTTTGAATTTTGATGTGCGTCAGTGAAAAGAGCGAGTGTAGCGAGTCGCCGTCAATGTTTTCCAACACTGGCACACCGATGGATTGTAGAGAAAGCGTTTGAAGTCGAATCAAAGCCGCGAAACTATCGCGATTGATAATTCTAATCGGATTCGAAGAAAGGTCTAAATGCTTGAGAAGTGGCATCGTTTGCCACAAGAAAGCCGGGACGAGAGTGAATCGATTACGAGACAAATCGAGATTTCTCAAATGGCCCAGACGGATAACTAAATTGGCTGGAATATGGTCAGTTGTTCGACAGTCGAGAGCATTAGAAGACAAATTCAAAGTGATTAATGATGGCAGCGGCAGATGAGGCCATTGATTCAGTCCAATGTTGGCCAAATTCAATTCTTTAACGTGTTGAATTTCGTGAAAGAGTTCCTTGAAATTAGCTCTGATCGTATTGTAACTCAGATCGAGCGAGATGAGATTGTTCAAATAAGAGAAGACGTTGTCAGGCAGCAAAGTTAATTTGTTATGCGCCAAGTTCAGCGAAATCAAATTGGGCGTGTTCGATAACATCATGGCGTCCAAGTGATCGATGTGATTGTGGGAAACGTCGAGATTGATTAACGTCGGAGATACTGCCAACAGAGAACTAGGGAAATGCTTCAAGTGGTTGTGAGCGATGTTTAACGTTTCCATGACCGTCTCTTCGAAAATATCTTTGGTTATGGCGCGTATTTTGTTTTTAGATAGATTCACTATTCTCAGCCGTTTCAAATGAGCGAAAAATCCCGCCGGAATAATCTCCAAATGATTTTCGCTCAAATCAATGATTTGCAAACTGACGGCGTCTGTTAGAGCGTATCTCTCCACTTCTCGAATGGAATTGTGCTGCAATTCCAACACTTGCAAATCTTGGCAACTTGTCGACAAAATGTTATCGTTCAATAACGTGATCTTGTTATGACCTAGAAGCAATTTCTTGAGGCTACTAGGAGCGAGAGCCGATAGGAAATCAGTGTCTGGAAACATTGTCAACATGTTGTGACTCAAATCTATGGCTTTGATGTAAAGTCGGCCGATTTCACGTTTATCAAACTTCAATTTTGCTATGACGTTGTCTGACAGATTCACGCTGGCCGACATGAACACGTTGGTGCAATTCGTCATGGCCTCCCAATTAAACTCTTCAATTCTATTCGATTGGAGGTCAATTTTCAATAAATTGGGCAACCATTTGAATGCCCCGGCTTCCAGTTGTTCGATCTTGTTGTAAGCCAAATTCAAGGTGACGAGTTTCGGCAAATTTTCAAATGCGGAATTTTTAATAACTTGAAGGCGATTGTTGGCTAAAACGATGGTGGTAACCTCATCTAAAACAAATAAACAAGAGATTATTTAAAAATTTAAATTTCATTTGACATTTATTTATACCTAAATTGTGGAAAGTGTGTTGCGGTAGAGACTCGATAAGATTATGAGATAACCGAATATCCCGAAGAGAGCGCAACTTGCCAGTGAAAGAATTTCCATTTATTACAGATATCCGGTTGCCTTCTAAACTCAAGTAATGCAGTTTGTGAAGATGATCCACAGCTAATTCCGACAGAGACAATATGCGATTGTATTCCAACGAGAGCCATTGCAATTGATGCAAAGGTTTCAGCAATCCAGTGGGGAATTGCGTTCCCTCGAAAACCATATTAAGTTCAAGTGTTTCCAGGGTATCGGCCACATCCAAGAATGCGTCATCGTCGATAGATGTCAGTCGATTAAAGGAGAAGCTGAGCTCGCGAAGCTTCCGAGTGTGCCGGAACAGATGCGATGGTAATTGTTTAATCTTGTTTCCTTTCACTATCAAAACTTCTAAATTTCCACCCCAGTCGTAAAACATTTCGCTCGTCACGCTATCAATAATGTTGTAGGCCAAATTTAAATGGACTAGTTTGGGGCAATTGCGGAGAACTGAAGCAGGAAAGTATCCTAATAAAAAAAAACAATTGCGATATACACATTTATTATAAGGCACAAGATGTAAAATTCATTTTCGATAACTTACCTAACTTGTTGCCGGCTAAACTAAGTTCTTCGAGGTGCAATCCGAAACTGGCGAAATTGCCGTGAGAAAAACGAGAGATTCGATTATTGGCCAAATAGAGGAAACGTAACCTTTTCAAATAATCAAGCGCTACGGGATAGTTCTTCAAATGATTTCGATCTAAATCGAGTAGCGTCAACGTCGAAGATAACGAATGGAAGGCCCGTTCGTCGATTTCAACGAGACCGTTTGCGGCAAGGTAGAGACGATTGACATTTGTTCCGCGAAACGCCGAATCCGGTAGTTGAGTGATGCGGTTAAAGTCGAGATACAAATCACGAATGTGAAGACTTCGATTGAACATGGCACCACCCGACAGTGAACTAATCAAGTTCTCTCCTAAATCTAATTTTTTCAATCTCAATTTATTTCCCGGCTCTGTGCGGATCGTGTTGACTGGAAGTTGATGAATGAAATTGCCACGCAAATCCAACCACCGTAGTTCGTGAAGTTGTTCAATTAATTTACTCGGGAAGCTAATTATCCGATTATTAGCAGCGCTTAGCGTGTGAAGTTGGCGTGGCAGCGTATCGGATGGGAGATCAATCAGTTGGTTACCTAAGTTATTACATGTAAAATACATATTTAAATAATCGTATGAATGTTGTTTAATCATCGCTATTAGCCTATATTACCATCCACGTTGAGCCAATTTAAATTGCTCAATAAGGCAAGTGAATGGCCTGAGCCGTCCCAACGTCCATCTGTGCATAATAAGCCATGAAATGTTAACGATCCGTATAATACATATATTGATCGGAATATCTCATTACCATTATTGGTTTTCGATCTCTGAAGAGTTATAATGTCATTATTCCCCAAGAAAAGGGCATCCAGATTTGGCGCTAAATGAGTCCATAGTTGTCCTAAACCTTCCAGCGACGAAATTTGATTGCTTATAAAATTAAATGACATTTTTTTATTTTTTAAATCGCCCATTTGTATCCATCGATTTGTTCTTACTTGTGAAAATTAGCCCAAACCAGCGTTTTTAATGTTTTTAACGGAGCAACTGGAATTTCGTTCAATTCGTTATAACTAAGATCCAAAGATTTCAAATCATCTTCCATTCCACTAAAAAAAAAAAATCAGAGCCAAAATGTGAATATTTTCATTAAAATTCCTTTGGTTCAGTAGAGTCACCTGAATAGATGGTCGCCAATGTGACGTATTCTGTTGCTCATCAGACGTAAAGACTCGATACGGATACGACTATGAGACGCAAAAGTATTGGATGACAAAGTTTTCCATGGAGGGATTCGATCGGCCACTTCTAGTCCGGAATTGACAATATCTACATGTGAAATCTTTCCCGGTGGTAACGCTATATACACAAAGACGGTCAAATATATTACAACTTTTCAATTATAATGCCCATCACACAAAATATATATCAAGTTATTTACCTGGTAAAAACGCAAAAGGGACACCAACACAAGAGACGTCGAATTCATTTTCTCGCTGTTCGACGACGTCATCACCTGCATCCAAAACGGATGGAATGACAGCAGTGTCTTGCAATAATCTGCCTCTGTCTATCTCGTCAGCGAGAAGAACTTCCAGTTCGGTTAACGTTCGATTGCGTGTTTCTTCCGGTTCGTTTGCGTATCCGTCCGACTCGCTGATGGCCCTTGATGTTTGCGACATTTTGCACGAACACATTGGATTGAAATGACATGGCACGACATACTGGGCGCTGCCCATCACTGTCTCCACTGCCAGCAAGAGTAAAGATAGACTTGGCAACAGCAGGACGCTCAGCACAATTAACTTGGGTTCTCTGGATTTCTTCATCGAATTTTTCATAAGACTTTTGATATCATGTACTACAAGGGATTTCCAGTCTGCGAAAAACAAAAGAAATTCATACCAGCACATTAAACAGTTACGTTTTTAAAAATGAAAAACATTCGTCGACGACGATATTGATTTTAAACATTTAAAAAAAAAAAAGGGGGAAGTAACGGATTAAAGCGCAACATTGGAATTTAGCTAAAGCTTCATGGAACCGATATTGATTATTTAATGTCCCATGTATACAGGAAAAATAGAGGTTCAAACATTTAACACACACCACTTTCAATATAAACCTGTTTCTCACGTATAAGGCTTTCGAAATAGAGTCAAAGAGAGAGGAAAGTTTTTTAAAAATGAATTGGGCGTTACTGCTGTTGAACTCCTTCCTCCCACTGGGGAAATCCTCCTCCCTCTATTCCTTTTTTAAGTTGCCCATTAGTTTTGTTGTTTTTTCTTCTTTAGAAAAGCCCATGATCTTTGTAAAAGCGCCCGTGTTTTATGCAAACAATCACGATGATGATGATGGGATAAAAAGCACTTTCCTTTTTTGTCTTTTGTAGTATATATACACAAACGTCAACACCGTACCATGTATATTCACATTGGAAATATTGTAATACAATGTCAGTTTTGAAGGCCAATTCTACTTTGAGATATTTTTTTCCCCAATAGTATAGAGAAACCTCAAGAAGTTCTTTCACCTATAGGGAAATAATTTATTTAGATCGAAACACCCACACACACACATCAGCAGCAGCAGCAGCAGTAGTCGTCATAGTGGCGTATATTGACTTTAAGTCTCTGCTGTGCACTTATATACATGTATACATGTATAATGTGGTTTCCTTTCAAACCATCGAGACCCTATAACTTAAATGCCAATCGGCTTTATCTACCCACCAACTTTGGAAAGTACATAGCCGATGGTAAAAGATTAAAGAGAAAAACGAAAGTTTTCTCATCTATAAACTGAGATGGAGAATTGGTACTGAGTTGAGATATTTCACTAAAAGGGAATGTTCATTCGTTAACGAATTTATAAAAGTCAAGACCCACGCAGAGAGATGATGATTAAGTCTTGCCATTTATCCTTAATTAGTCTCTAACTTTATTTTGCTCTCTGTCTATTCTATACCTACCGTAACGAGAAAAGGTACGCCCGACGTAGTACAGGCAATGTCTTGGAACTTGGTTATTATTTTTTTTTTTTTTCGTTTTATGTTCCTTTCAACATTTTATAATTGAGGAAGAAACGGGGAAAAGCGAAGGATTCTTCCATATAAACAAGTTGACGTCACTTAATTGTGTTTCCCCGAGGTCTCGTCATCTATAAAAGTCCATTTTAGTGTCTTAAACGGCAACGTCGTAACTATGAAAACCTTTTCGCTTTTATTTCGAAATTCAAGATTTCTATTATAGATACAACATGTCCAGTTATATGATAGCGAATTTGTCATCATCCTTTATACGTATACAAGAAAGAAAACAAAAAATCAATGATGGTCGTCATAGAATTTCGCCTTGCCAACAAAGAGAGAGACACTTCTTTATAAAAGCAACTGTCGTCCGTGTAGGACACGAAACGTAACAGCTTTTCCTACGTCGTCGTCGTCGACACAGTTTAGTTATTTTTGTAACTCGAAACGCTAAAAAGAAATTCTTCAACGCGCATGTGCAGTCCACCCAACATCCAAATCCACGACGGTATAAACTGGGTATCTTTTAAACATCTATCTCTACTGAACAGCAACGTCTAAAAGGCCTCAAGCGTCTTTTAGTCCTGTTATGATGTCAATATAGTTGGCTTGTATATACTGTTATTAGCTCTCTCTCAGGTGCTCCATTGGTCCATGAAACTAGAAAAAGAATTTCGATTCGAGTAGTTGGTACAATATAGTATCCTAGTCTCTCGCATGTGAAGGGCCACCTATACACACAGCAAGACTAGCAAAGTATAGAGAGAGAGATGAAAGAAAGAACATGCGCAGGGATTATATAATGTGGTAGTATAGTCTCAACTGAAAACTGTTGGGCCGTCTGCAGTGCTGTATAAGATGCGCGCTGACTGAAACGCGCAACGGTCTCCTTTTGTTCATTAGCCATTTACGCTCTGGTGAGTCTCTCGTCGTCAAGTCCCCTAACCCTTGTGTTTCTCTCTCTGAAATGTTGGCACCAAAGTTGAAACGCCCTAACAAGATGTCACTTTCACCTTTTTATTTTATTTTATTTAGACTAGACTCTCGTATTTTTTTTTTTTAATTTTTTGTTGGTTATTTTGAAAATAGTTGGGGGCGCGCGCGCTTTTATTCTTTTACAGATATGATATCGCACGCTGTTGGCAAGCATTCACGGCTTTATTTACACACGTTGCATAAAATAAAAAAAGGAAGGAAAAATCATTTGTAACCCAATTGAATGTGACAACAATATAATTGACATTCAAATTCATTTGCGCGCGCCGAAACAACAAAATTGATCCGCTTCTTTTTTATTCTATTTCCTCGAGAATAATAAAAAAAGACGTTGACATTCTTCTTATACGACTGGTCATAATAATATGCTCCATTTGAAAATATATATAAATGGGGAATATTGCCGGCGGATTGATTGTTATACAATCTAACGAACGACAAGATTTTTGATAGCTTGTTATGTACAAAACACCATCTGTTCAATCTCAGAGTTGCAACAGAAAAAAAAAAATACAAGACTCCCAGCAGCACTATAACCCTTCATATTACAGTCGAAATATAAAACAAAATGTCAAAAAAAACAAAAAACAGGAGCAAGTTATTGCACTCACTGGAGCTGACTCCTATACCGCCTGTCGTATATAGTTGTCGTGAGTTACGGTTGACTTGGTGATCCAGCAAAAACTCATTCCTGCAAATGGCCTTGTTAGGTCGATATATGCTTGTACAGGTAGTAGTACTATCTACTACTATACGTATAGACTGCTGATCCTCAAACAAAACCGGCATGTTATTTTTTTTTTCACTCTTTTTTCTTTATTCGGGCGACGTCCGTCCAAGAAAAGGCAATGCTGTTTTTTTTTAGTTTCTCTATATGATATCCAGGTCGGTAACAGTATAGCCACACCTTTCTTCCTGCTGAGTTCCATCAGAGAACCCAGGAAAATGTTGTTGTTGTTGATGTATTCTCTTTTACTATACTCCACCCTTTTAGGTAACAGTATAGAACGGACGATCACGAACGTCACCATCGATTGGGGGGGGGGGACCCTCAAATCCAACCCAAATCCTGCGGCACGACGACATATCTGCCTGCTACCTACACAATCACCTTATGTTATATGATGTATTATACTATCTATACTATTAACCATAGTACATCGAAAAATATATATTGTTACTGATGATGACCTCATAATATGAAAGAAAGAAAGAAAGAAAGAAAAAAAGGTTTTACTACTACGCAGCAGCTGCTGCTGCGATGGTTTGGCTAAAAGCCACAAAAGACGATACAACCCGCAGCAGGACACATTTATATATATTTTAGAAAAATGATATTCGACTAAGGAATTTCCCTTTTCACTCGACGCACCGCCTTCTTGTATGACCTGATGTCCGCCCGTCGTTTGATGAACGAGCCGAAAAGCCCACAAGACACAAATCCACACAAAAAAAAAAAACTGTCAGATGACGTGTGTATACACATACTATTTAGCCCGTCAGTAGCATGTGAGTCGCTGAGTTTTGGTTATACCCTTTTCCCCTCCGTCAGTGGCCTTGTGTGTGCTGTACACTGGATATTAAGAAGTAACTGAAAAAAAAAACAAGTAATTAACTGTCAATCCCATTTAAGGAGATGAGGGATGTATATAGTTCAAGAGTTCTATAATATCTCGCACGACTGATTGATGTCAAAGAGCCAGTCATATCTTGATTTCCTCTTCAAATAGATTTAGGAGATTTGATTTATTATATAGTACATAATATGGATTATTGGTTTTTCTTCTTTTTTTAAGAAGAAGTTCATTGTTATAGGATGTTTCCGTAGAGCTATTGCATCATTTTTGCATGCGCTACTAATATTACATGTAGTCTACTAGAAACTTGTTGCGTGAAAACACGATGAAATTTGATGGTTTTTTTTTCTTTATGGAGAATCATCGTGAAAAACTTAAAAAGTAGAAAATGTTTTTTTCTGGTTTTTTTACAAAACCGCCAACGCTAATAAAATGACCAATCGCTGTCTGATGTATACAGCCCAGCATAATATAAATCCCGTTGATAAAAATACTCTCTGGCTTTTATAATAAAAACAGATATAAAGAAAAAGAGCCAAATAGAATCACATAATAGCAACATGTATATAGGAGATTGAAGCAGCAGCAGCAAGTGCCGACTCGTTTTTTTTTAACACAGTTCAAAGAACTCTCGTCGGATCTCTCTCTCTCTCGAGATATCGAATAAAAGACTCGAGCCTTTGAAAAGAGATGCGCTATACCTAAATCGTATCCTAGTAGAACTTGTTGCGCATCTGCGCGCAAAGGCCATCATCCAACGATTATCCAATACAACAAAAATAATCAAACTCATCATCGAGTTATATTTTTGTGTTAAATTGTATAGATTTTCGCTACGTGTGAAAATATCCCAAAAAGAAAAGAAAAAAAAAAGAAATAATAACTTGACAGAAATTGGGCGGTTTTTTCGATTGTCATTCGAATGCGGAATATACGACGACGACAGGGGAGTAAAAAATAAAATAAAGAACAAGAGTAACATGAGATGTACAGAGTAATACACACACACATAGTTACATCTGTCAAGCGTGTCGCTTATTTGACGCGTCTAGACTACGGTAGTACCCGGGTTATATTCCGACCAACGATGTCATTCTATTATTTACAAAATTTGTCTTTGACATTTTGAAATCCAAAAAATCTGAAATCGAGTGCGCTGCTGATATATTTATATAAAATGAAATCCTTTTTTACCTGATTATAGACGATTCCAATCTCGATCTAGTCAACAAAAACCGTCTGGACGCAGCACAATAATTAAATGTTTTACAACAGCATCGCTTGAATTATTTAAAATGTGATGATTCAAATTGACAAAAACACTTGCAGATTTCTAATCGACTAATATATCTAATAATAAGATGCGCGATTTCTTCTTTATCAATCGTTCAACGAGAGTGAAAGAGCAACACGTTCGATCTGGACGGATACTGCCGTCTAACTGACGACCTATTCCCCTTAAGCTTCTTGTAGCTTCTTCTTGCCGCCGTCCGCGACTCGTTTTGTGTCCAGCATTTTTCAATGTAACGCATGCGCAAGGTATGAACCAGCACACGTCACAACACGCACCTCACGCAGATAAATTGTGTTGGCTATACTATACGAGCTGAGAGAGAGTTGCTCTTTGCTTAGGCAGCAGTGCAAGTATATACACACAATCGGTCAACAAACATGCACCAGACTCATTTTTCTATGTCTCCGTGAAAACTGAGCTAGCTAAGAAGAAGAAGAAAATTTGTTTTTCTAGACTGTCCACTTGTAGGGCCTATCTCTTTAGATTTTGAATAAATGTAGTTATGTAGAGCCACCTTATATCCTATATAGCTCTTTCCGTTTCGTATCCGATGAATCTATTGAGATATAGAGACTACGTTGTATGCGATATACGACGCTGAGAGCTGTGCTGGTTAGATATATAGGAGAGAGGACAGAGAAGGGGCTCAATCGATCAATACCCTGCCTACGCTCTCTCGGCTCCGTCCTGAACGCTCAAACGGCTTAGTGAACGCTAGCGCAATAAGACCTATATACACACACCTAGCACATATTCGAAATTGCAATTCATCGTGTGCTGTGTGTCTCCGTATTTATATACACATCAACAAATATGACGCAATGTGATGAATATGTTTCTTTCTTAATATCGCGGCGAGATTTGTTAATAGTTAAAATTTTGTCAAAGTTTTATTTTGTTATTTATTGTTCTATTGGATTTGATTGACAAAGGACTTCTTTGTTTTGTAGCGTCTATATATTGCAACGAGGAGCTGCTGGAGTTAATTAGGTGTTGTGTACATACTCTAATTAGTGAAAGATCAACTGTTGTGTGGATATCACAGCATCATCAAATTAGCCAAGTAGAAAACAAGGTGACGATATATAGGTGGCAATTTAATACAATGAAAATATTTGAACACTGATTGAAATACAAGAAAGACAGATTGTTATTAAGGTATAGGAAATTAGTGGACGTTTGATCACGATTGATATTGACATTCATCCTGGTTAGTCAAGACTTGTATAGCCTATACCGCTATTCATTTGAAGAAATTGATTTTCTTTTTGTTTTGTTTCGTTGGTATATAGAAAGGCCATTGTGTAAATTCTTGTTTGGGGTTTCAACAAAAACAAATGAAAAGTATCGACACTGGAAAATGGCGGAGCCAGCCACTGAATGTGAAAATATCTATAGACAAAAAAGAAAGGAATAATAACGATCGGTATTTATACAAAATATCTCCCCGTCATGTTGTTTCTTTTTTTGGCGAGCGACTCTCATCGTAACGTTCAACGAGCGACCTGTGGGATGGGCCGGATGAAGCCCTCCTAGTTGTGTATTTTCCCTTCTTTTTATTCTTTGTCGTCGATGTGAAAAAGGACCTGCGCAGCAAAAGGGGGAAAGAAAAACGTTTCTACTATCTCTATAGCTTGCTGTACATAGTACTGTGTACATAGCATTCTAGTAGCTTCTTCTTCATCATCACGAAAAAAATAAATAAAGCGGAGCTCTAAAAATGTTGTCGGAAATTTATTTCTACCCCAAGAGACGCGAGACACGCGCGTAAAAACAAAATCAACCTTAAGCTCCGCTTAGATATCGATTACATAAATAATCTGCGCTTCTATACTTCTTTAGCTTTTTTAGCTTTCGATACGCTCCAAAACAACAGTTCACTTATAATATAATCGTTTTTTTTTTATTTTCATTTCTTTTCTAGCTTTAAACATGTCAACCGCGTCTGATAACCAACAGATTGTAGATTTGTAATAGAATTTTTAATGCAAGTTTTGATATTTATTTAGAATATATTATATACAACAGGGCAACACGCAACAAACGATACAAATCGAAATCAGTATAGAGAAACTTATGTCGTCTCACGTGAACCATCAGTCGTCTATTCATCTCGTTCTATATATATATATAAGAGCGAAAACGTTTTTGATTGTTAACGTTTGGAAAAAAAAATCAACTTTATAAATACGAAACATATATAAGAATAACGGTGTCTACAATCAAGGGAACTGTGCATAGAGTTCACTTTCTCTATATCTCTATGCTGATTGATGACTCGTATAATAATCGAACTTCTATACACAGCAGCAGCCCAAAGTTGAGAGAGAAATTCTGCGCAGCATCGGCGTCGGCGGTTTGTTCAAGTTTCGCTAGTTCATTTATTTTATTCAACTTTTGTTATATACGTACCACCACAGGACACAGACAGTTGAGCAACATCTTTCACCCGCGTTGATGGTATGATGGGACGTGTTGCAAGATCGACAGTCAAAGAAACGACGCGCACATATTGACAGGTCCAAGACGCAAACTCCCGAACTGACAAAAGTTGGACACGCCAGGCAGCAACCATCAAAAGCTATAACATATAAAGTTCATATATACTTTTATAGTGTGGAATAGAACGTCAGCAGTCCCCCCAACAAACAAATCTTACACTTGGGAGAAGGATGAACATCTTTTTTTGGTGTGTTTGTTCATGGAGGGAAAAGGCGTATGAAGGTGACACATTTCTGCGAACGAATATAAAAACGATGAGATTTTTTGTATATAGCACTGCTGATGTTGACGTCTATACACACGGAAAGAGAGACACATTTACATAGATGTTGGTGGCAGTTATATTAGTAAATGACACTCAATAAACAGCACACAGCATATTATCACCCATTTCGTTTTGATGATGATGATGCTCTATAATATTAGAAAATCGATATAATGTCATTACCAACATCATCAACCAAAAACAAAATGAAATCCCCCAAAAATGCTACTGATGTACAACAATGAGTGACCCAAGGACAAGTTCAATACCCGCAACTTTTGACTCTGTACAATATATTAGGCGATGGGAACGTATAAACCGAGATATCGAACAACAACAACAACAACAACATACGCAGTATATACATATTGATGTATTATACTGGCTGGTTGGCTGCTTATGTGTATACACTAGATATGTCACACAAAGTGTATACGCGGTCTCAACATCAGCAAGGGTCAGACGGTTCTAGTTTGACATATGATGTGAACCTAACGTGACAATATATCTATACTAGCGTGATTCTTCCATCCATGTAGTACTACCTACCTATATAGTATATAGAGGAGTTTAACTAGATTATTCTTAAGGTCCATATATACGAAAAGAAAGAGGTCGCAGTGTCGGCGTCGCACGCACATAAGTGTCCTTGTGTTTTCCTAAATAAGTTCCAGCGTCGCTGTCGCTGTTGTAATATACAACAGTGGTGTGAATACACCAGCACATATACATCTAATTGATTATTGAGAATATCTATACTTGTTCATTATAAATGATCTTTCGATTTATTGACAAACTAACCGACAGTGAATAACCGGCTGTCCTTTTCATGCGTCGTTTGAGAGCATATATAATGCCCTATAGGCTGATAATATAAAATCGTTCACAATCAATAGATTTGATTATAGACGGGATTTCTTTGCCATATCAATAAGTTGGCAATTCATGCCAGCCAGCCATTTATCTACGTACGTGTATAATACGGTCGATAATTGTACAGGTTATTGTCATGTTGTGTAGTATGTGTAACAACTCGTATATAGCGAAAGACGCAGCAGCTTAAAAGCCCACAGACATTTCCTTTCATCTCATTTGAGAGTCAATATTAAATTAACTCTTTTTTATTTTTAGGGGCTGATTTTCGCTCAGTTGAGGACCTCATCACGTTCTCTGTTTGTGTGTGTATATACCATTTGACTGTGAAGGCAGCAAGCGGCCCGAGGCGAGCCCTTAACAACCTTGACATCTTGCTTAGACATTAGTTGCACCAGCAGCAGCGGCAGCATAACATTTGCTATAGAGCTTTTTGCTACTTTGAGAGTCTCTTTTCCTTCTCTTTTTTGGAATACATAAATATCAGCAGCAGAAGCGTTAAAGAAAAGTAAAAAAAAAGAGAGAAAAGTTTTACGATTGAATCCTTTCACGGATCACATAACAGAAAGCGCATCTCCGCGCACGATTTGACTATCAGAAACATTTAAGTCGCGCGCCGGCAGTTTTTTTTTTCTTCTTTTTCTACACACAAGACGTTAAATTTAATTCCATTGAATGTAATTTGATTTGCTCTGTTGGCGCGCTATTTTGAATTGACTTTTCTGCTTTTTTTTGGCACAAGACGCGGAAAAAATCTTTGCAAAGCAACGACCTTTTTATGAGTCACAAAGTTATTCAGCGTCGTCTGTACACAACAGCGAGAACGCGCTAGTATCTAGGAGCGCTGACGTCCTTTCGCCGGGCTATTACCAACGCGGCGATTCACTCTGCCAAGTCCACCATAGGGCACGTATTTTATTGAAAAAAGCCAAAAATTCCTTAAAAATAAAAACAGGTGACAGGACAGAGAGAGAGAGACAATAAGATGCCAACAGACATCCATCATCTCTCTCTCTTTCTCTCTAATGTAGCGCTGGTCTGCTATGATTATAATTTTAGAAATATATAGTTGAGCGCGCATTACAAGTTCATTATTTTGAATTTCTTTCATATATCCCGACATGAAAATGTTTCATCACGATATGCACTTGATATAAAAAATATATCAGCAGGCCGGGGTACGAACTTGTATACTATCAACTCATTTTCTTATAATTTCAATTGGTTGGACCATGGACCTGTGGGCCGTTTCGGGGACTGTGTTGTCAATGACGCGGGATTTTGGTCGTTTGCCACGCAGTCGGAACCCCAGCAAGTAATGAATCAAACTTTCCTACTCGAAAAGTCAAGATAGTAAAAAAAAAATATAAGAAGTTGGAACTTTGACAAATTAGACCCTCGAAAATGAATAGAGAAAGAGCGCGCGACGTTTGCCCACTCGACCTTTCTCTAAAACACCAGAAATGCTACAAATATCTACACATTTTTACATTTTTACTTTTCTTAAAAAGCTGCTGTTTGCCTCTAGGTAAAGTAATCAAGTAAAAGAATACGAATTTTATAGATATAATAAATTTAGACATTTAATGACAACCGTGTTGCGTCTAAAAAGTAAAAACCATAAAAACACAGAATGGAATTGACTTGCCGCTGCTGGTAACAGTTTCACGCGGTAAGTGGCCAATAAATCTGGACGATTGCCCATTTGGCAATCAACAGTTATCTCTCTCTTTCTCTCTCGCTGTATACACATTTATACATATATTCCGCAGCATTTTTTCTCTGTTCAATCGCTGATGTGTGTAACATGTGTAATCTGTTATACTTTTGTCTTGAAACAATGTCTGATGTCGTTGCAGCTGTTTGTCGATCGATTAATGAATAACTTGTTATGTTTATAGTATATATGAAAATAATTCGGCCATGTCTAGATAGAGACGCACATATATCAAGAATTTGGTTGCAATGCTGGAGACCTTTCTTATAAAACACAATAAGAGTCTATAAGAAGTTATACACTCATCGTTTTTTTTTTCTTGCAGACTGGATATGAAAATATGATTTCTTGAACAACCAACGAGTTTCATCAAACTGCCGTCCGCGCATCTAAATTGCTCAATTGCATGGCAATTGGCCGAATTTTCATGCAAATTGCCTTATTTACGGCAAGGCTTTCCCCGCGTGTAGCTATAGCGACTACTATACTAAATTGAGTTTATTCGGCTTTTCATAAACTCTATATTCAAAAAGCGATGAGGGAGGAGGAGGAGTAGATATGTAAAAAAATAAATCCTCCCGTTATTCACGCAACTCTTTGCTCCGGCAATGTATAGTGGGCCTTGTATACAACAAATTTGTTTAAGATTATTTTATTGCAGTGCTATATTTAGGCAATCATGACCCTAATTTAAAGGGTGCGAGAAAAAGAGAGGCAGGAGTTGATTGAAAACGATTGTTAGGCCCACCTCTTCACACTCAAAATTTGCTGCTGTATCGATTTGCTTTAAGTGCTATATACATGCGAATTTGCGGATCTAAATTCATAATAATTTTTTATAGGGCTTTACTTAATCATTCAAATGAATTATAGTTGCTGGGTATATAGACGTATATTGCAGACAAGGACAATATATATCCAATTGTCTATTATGAATTATTTCAGATAAAACTTTATCGTATTTATTAATCTAATGCAATTTTCATTTGCTGCAGCTCATTTTACTTTTACTTATTTTTTATTGTCTTTTTTGTTTGAATTTTTTATACCGTGGCCATCTAGCGATACAAATCAGATTCTATTTTTAAAAAATTCATAAAATGATTTTTTATCTACCGTCTACCGCAATATTGCCGCAAATATTATGGAGTTTATTCAATTTCAATTACAAGTCAATTATCCACAAACGATTATACGACAATATCCTCCTCCAACATGAAACCAGTGAAATGCGTGAAGTGGCCATTGGTGTCATGCAAATATACCCCTAATGATGGCATCCGATCAATCGACACCCAGACTTTATCACCTAATTTCAAGCTCAGCGTTGACTGGAGGGTCAAAACATTCTTTTGTTGATTACCACTGTAGCTATACTTTTCAACATAATTTGACGCGAAATAATCCCCATTAACATAAAGGCCAACTCCCAAAACAGTTCCTACATAAAAATGCGCCAATCCCGTGAATGAGAAAAAATAAATCCCCGTCCGTGGTGCCGTGAATACTCCCGTTGTCAAATTCATGGCGTTTCCCTCGTTCAATCGCGCCAAATGATAAGGGATTGGAGTTGACAATGCATCAAAACTGGAATTTCTCTGAACGTAGAAATGGACGGATGCTGATTTGATGTCGGCGTATCCAATCCGTTTTTGTTTGTCTGTTATAAGTAAAAGAGTTTGTAGAAAATCAGTATCGAACCAATCAACACTATCATGTCGTACCATTTCCATTCGGATAAAAGTCGCAGTACACCATTTCCATCTTTTTCGATCCCTTAACAGAAAAGAATCCGCTCAATTTATGTCCCATCCGCTGCAGATCTGCACATGAAGTTGGCATTTTACCGATGTCGACTATTTCACTCGTTCTGGCTGTTAAAAGAAAATGATACTGTCATTAATTTAATTTTTCTGATTTAAAAAAACAAAAATCCTTGACAAAAATAATATTTACAATTAAATTTGGTGGTCAAATCAGCAACGGCTAACTTTGTGCTATTCAATTCCATTCTTGTTGAGACCAAATTTGTTTTTGTAGTTTCCAAATGATTTAAAGTTGCTAAGCCAATTCTGATTATATATTAAAACAATTTTATCCGTGTAAAAAAGAAGAATGATTAATACCTTTCAGTTCTTTTCTGAAATTTTCTTCGGCCACTTTTAGTTCGTGACCTAATCATTGAGAAATGACTACAAAATAAAAAAAAAATTATTGAATGAGTAATTTTATGAATAGCTAGATAAACGAATTTTTTTATTACTTCTAAGTTCAGTTGATATACTTCCAGCCTTTATCTTCGTTTCCATCAATTCTTTTTCAGTTGCTAAAATAGTTTTAAAAATAAATTAACACTAACAATGTCACTGTTTTCTTATATTTCACAGTTAAAATAAAAATACAATTTAATTTTGTTGATAAACTATCCACATTTTGGCTAAGATCGGCCCTTGTTTTCTCTAAATCTTGTTTAGTTCCTGTGTGTAATTAGTATGAAGATTATTGAATTATTTTTGAATATTTAATTATAAATCAATAATATACCATTTAATTTTGTTGCTAAATCGTCAACTTTTTTGCTTAAATTGGTCCTCGTTTTCTCTAACTGGATTTTAGTTTCCTCCAGTTCTTGTTGAGTCCCTGCGAAAATCATTAAAAAAAAACTCAGTTTCGGCCAATTCTTATATAATTTTGAAAATACAGTACCTTCCAACTTATTGGTCGTATTAGCTAAATAACTCTCCATGTAAATCAGTTTCATACTCGTTTTTTCTAGATTTTTCACAGTCGTTTTTAAGAGCTCTCTATTGTCTGAAATGATGCAATTTCAATTATAGGAAATTTATTTTTTCAAGTAATCGAATCGAATGTTTCTATTTTTTTTTACTGTATACCGTTGAGTTCGTCCTTCAGGTTATTCCAGTCGTCAGTGACAGTCAATTCTGCGTGCTCCATAAATTTGATCGGCGTCGACAGTTCTGCGGTCGTGTAGCGGACACGTACGTTGCGATCCTGAAACGATTGAGAATCGCGAAATTTGCCCAAATTGATTCTGCTGAGTTGCATTGGTTTTGGCACGAATTTCTCTCCGTCCCATTGGACGTGGTTTTTACTTTCTTGTAATAATTTTTCCACGTCTTCTTTCAAAAATTCAACTCTGCGGTAACTATCGGAATCGTAACTTGCCATTTTACCTGAAATAATTGAGCTGATTCTGCCCACGTCAGTCCAACTGTTTGCGTCGTAAATGTGTTGGATTCTTTCTTTATTCTCTAAATTCCCACTACGTTCGTCTGAATAATTCTTTGCAAGTCCCCATTTCTCGATTTGATTGATTTGCTGAATGAATTGCTCTTGGCCCGTCGTTTGCGATCTCTTGATTCCATATTCATTCGCAACTTTATTATTCGTTTGATTTCCCCGAAATTGGTCCTCTTGTCTTGTTTTATTGCTCAATGATAATTTTTCTATGATTTCTGCTTGTTGAAACATATCAGCTAGTTTCTTTTGAGTTTCAATGTCCATTTTTGTGAAAATTTCTTTCAAAGTTTTCGTCGTCATATCAGGCCGATAATTGTCCTCATTCCAGAAAACCGAGTCCCACATTTTGTCGCTTTGTTCTGTGATTGTCTCCCTGGAGGTGACCAGCAATTCCTTTAAAATATTGTAAATTTGAGACTCCGTGTCTGGTGACGCGACCTCGGAGTCATCGAACGTGTCCATCCGGATGTTGGTGGCCGTTTCCGTCAACATTTTCTTCTCATCATTGGCAGTCAGAAAAACTTCTTTTTTGTCCCCAAATTTCTGTAAAAGATTCGAGATCATTTGACCGGATGTGACACTTTCGATGTTGATGGTCGTCTGTTTAGTTTGCGACGTCTGAGATGACAAACTGTAGAGAAGTTTAAAATGGTGGAATTGTTCGGGATCAGATCGCATTTCATCGGCCAACTCGTCGCAGACTTTCGGGTCATAACACGACACATAAAGTCTCAGGGTTTTGCTCTTGTCATAGTTCGTCCATACTGGAGATAGGAAATAATCTGCTGTGGGGACGCTGCTAGCTAGAATGACTTTTTCCAAGGAAAGGACCCTAACTTTATTAGATTTAATTTCACGACCAAATATTTCGTTTAAATGTTTCACAACTTCATTTTGGACTTTGTCGTTCCACATTTCCACACGGAATCTCATCTCTGGTTGTTTCGTTACTCTGTTCAATCTGCTAACAACACTTTTGTGGTCTAATAGCGCAATGGGAGAGTAGAAATATTTTTTCTCAGCACTAGTCAATAATTTGTTATTGGCATGTTCATAAATGTCGATGAGAAAATTTCCGTACTCCAAGGAACTCAACGTATCCGGTGAGATTTGTAGTTTCGCCCAAGAAGAAGAAACGCCAGAATTGTCCGATGATTGGCATTTACAGCAAATGGTATTTATAGCCAAAAAGATAAAGAGGATGCATTTGATTGACATCTTGGTTACAATAAACAACAGAATCAACAGAATATAATTTTAAAAATCAATTTCATACAAAAATGAACCCGATTTACCTTATCTGTGATATGTAAACAATGAACTGTAATTAAGACGATATTTTTTGAGATTTGTATAATTTTATTGACACGACTGTTGACTTGGGGCGTTTGAAACTGAATAGAGACTCGAGTTAGTTTACTGCATGGTTTACTTATATTTATTTTTAAAAATATGAAAGAAAGACTCATTTCGTCATTCGCATTGGGTTTTTCCATCAACCGATCATGGTCAGTGCATGTGCAATGTGTGTCTGGACGATAAAACAGTAAACTGTCATTTGATATTGCCGGAGGTCTTGTTGAAGATATGATTGCGGACCGGACAGCAGATCGACCCATCCTTGCGCATCCTTGAAACCTATACATTAGACAAAATAAGTTCTCGATTTCAATCGATATCGCAAACGATTAAATAAATCAAGCGAAAAGACCCCAAAAGATTGTTGCAATTTTGAATATGCCACATCAGACATCACATTCCAAACTATAAAATCAGTTTGGTACTGAAAGAGTTCATTTGAAGGGACGTTCATCAGGCAAACTTTTAAGAAAACAACCAACTTGATAACAACATAGCAGCCAACAACCCGTCATCAACGGCCCCATTCATGATGCCCGAAGTAGTTTCACTGTTTTAATTAGATGTTGTTGATGTCGTCAGCTGCTTCTGAATAGTTTGCTGTAGCATTGCAGTGCCCAAGAACACTTCATCGACATAAGAAAAGGTGGATCTTAATTGTCTTGCTTCCCCAGTTCGATCCAGTTCATCTGTGGTCGTGAATCTTGATGACAAGTATAGTAATAGTATCATTAATTAAATTGTATTTGCGACGAATCGGTACTAAGTTATAAACAAAATTGTTTGTAACAAATAAAATCTGTACGTTTCAAGCACAAAACATTTATTGAAAAAAATAAAAAAATGAATTTGTATATTACATCATCTAGCGAGACGTATATAAAAAAACTACCAGCACAGAGGTAGAGAAGTAATAATAAGAAATATTTGCATATAATAAAAATAGTTATAATTCCAGCCATAATTTAATAAATCAAATTGGATGCAATTTAGTTTTAATGGTAGAAATTCATGCAAAATAACTGCTAATACCTAGAAATGGGATTCGGGTATTGGCGATGACAA
The DNA here is from genome assembly GCA_030770115.1 of Daphnia galeata. NCBI lineage: Eukaryota > Metazoa > Arthropoda > Branchiopoda > Diplostraca > Daphniidae > Daphnia > Daphnia galeata. Next base: position 9,683,728 of record CM061114.1, read on the forward strand.
AAATCGCACAAGACGCATCCGATCCTTTTTACTAAAATGTCAAAATTTTGAAAAGTGTTGATAAATGGTTACTCACATGTTATAGAAAGCTATGCAGGTTGAATATATGTGAGTACATTTATTTTAATAATAATAGTGGAACCCTGCAAGAATATATTGAAATATTTGTAGCTTGCACAGACAGAAAAAAAAATTAACAAGTTGAGAATTCTTTTGTTATTTTAATTTCTTTGAAAAATGAAACCACCTCATAAAATTATACAATCCGATTGCGATTGTAACTCGTCTTCCTTTGACTTGGGTAACTCGGCAAGGATGATGACACATCACATCAATTCGCGACAGATTGGGCAGCACTTGATTCCATGGACTTGCGGATACAAAAAAATTAATTTGCGCTTTAAGAGATACCGTATAATACACGACGAGTGACACAATGAGTGCAGGAAAAACAGGAATTTATATTTACTTGATTGGCCATAATCGTTTAAACACACATCGCACTTTTAAAAATAAAAAATTTAGTTCGACTTCGCTATCTGACATTTTACACTGACATTTTATCTGACATTTTGGCTTGCAGCCAAAACTGAAATTTCGTCAAACAAAGCCTAGCGGTAAATTAAATGCGAAGGTAGAGAAACAATCCAGAGGTCTCTTCAGGTGCATGTTAGAGTAATGCATTTTCAGCATGCACACCCTTATATGCTGATTTCATCAGAGGTGCTTTGGACAAGAGGCAACCACCTATTATGCTCATTATTCTACGTTGACCTTACAGTCACGACTTTAAATTTCAATTGGCGTATCAGGTGTGGTTGCAAGTGAAACCCGAGCAACACTATATCTTAAAGTAATAATCTCCCAGCCGGGTATGTGGCGCATACCTATAATCCTGCTTCTGGGAGGCTTGTTGTAGTGGATGGCTTGAGGCTGGGAGTCCTGCTGGATCGTCGCTTGCGTTGAACAGGTGTCCGCACTAAGCTTGGCATCAACATGGATCGATTGGAGGAATCCGGTAGATCCAGGTTATCTAAGGAGGAGCGAATCGGGCCAGGAGGGAAACCGAGCAGCCAAAAGTTCCCGTGTCGGGCAGTAGTGGGATCGCGCCCGTGAGTAGGCGCCTTTCAGTAGCCCAGCCAATAAAGTCACACCTACATCTTTTTTCGTCTTTTTTTTCGTTGATTTTAATTAATTAAATATTTTGATGATTTTATATAACTATCCTTTTTCCAGATATTTTTCTCCAATAATGAATATATATATCTATTGCTTTTACGGGGTGGGGGAGGGGGATACGTTACTAATGCGTGGGTTTTTTTTATTTCTTCGTTCTTTATTTTTACAGAAAAGTTGACGAATTATTTCCAGAAATGCATAACAATATAGTGCGCTATAACAATGAATAAAAAGTGTTGTTGTTGCTATCCGGTTATCCCTGAAAGATTTAGAAGCGAACTGTTTTTTCTTCCATTTGTACTTAACAGTTCGCGACCTCACGCCCTCGTCGTAACATAAAAAAAGATCCTGTTCTCAATCAATCAATCATGAGATAAGAAAATGTAAGTGCCTTCAATGTATCAATGTCAATTTTCCGAATGTTCCCCAGACGCTAAAACTGAATGGAACAAACGATAATCAAAGTTAAATTTATCAAATGGTTCCATATGAACAAATATTCCTCTTGTGTCTAATTAACATGCAGTAATAAAGTCAAATGAATTTTGTTGAAACGAATAAATGAATCAATACTAATATTCCCTGTCTTCAATTGCGAATCGTTTCTGGTGAGTGGAAGAACTACGGCGAAATCGATCCGGAAGAACACAACGCGGTTTATTCATCAATTTCGATGGCTCCGCATCAAACTTGCCTGAGAAATTTTATGATTATATTTTCTATGATAAGGAGATTTAAGAAAAAAAAAAATGATTTATCCTTATGACATATTGCCTATGTGATTTTCCTGATGCATCTTTAAACAGAAAACTAATTCAATTTAATCTTAGTAATAACCCATTTTCTTCAATCCAGCAAATGCTTGAAAATTTTTGATTGCGTCACAGAAAAATTGAGCTGAAAGAGCCGAAGAATAGGAAGACCTTTGATGTTCACGGTCTAAATAACCGAATTTCACTAGATATACCTGGATGATGACGTGAAAAATATGCATAAATGGCTTTTTATTGCACTTTTTAAAAAGACAAACTTAAACTATCCCACCTATACTGACTCAACAATTTAAATCAAAGAAACGGGAAATAGGAAATTTATCGGAAATTTCTATATTTAGATTAGCGTTCAATTTGAATCCACTCATCTTTGCTTCATCAACGTCATTAATTCTTAAAAGGTTATTTCTAAATATTTGTTTTCGCTTAGTCACCAAGTGTCAATATTAGCGCGTTCTGTTGATAAAAGTTTTGATTCCCTATTGGAAAGTACAAAATTCGCGCTCGAAGGTCCATGTAGTACGGCGGTCACGCCATCTTGTGTTGACAGTTGCAACTTGACTTCACTGTCAATGTTGATCTTGTCTGGCCGATTTCGGATTGTCGATGCATGTGTCGCAAACTCGCGATGATGGGGATTGCATTTGCCACACCAAATCGAGTGGCAGCCTATTTACAAGCAGCACATTCTTTAAAAAACTTTCAGAACAAAAAAGGATTCTAGAAAACCTGCGACACGGCTTCATGTGTGTGTCGTCATGCAAACTGACTTGTTTTTTAAACTTAAAAAAGAACCACCCCGAAATGGGTGGACGGCGCGACAACAGACAGCACACACACACACACACACACGTGAATAAAACGATGATGATGTGAGATTTCTTTTGGCGTCCCTTTTAAGCCAACAAAACTTTTCTTTTTTCGGGGAAGAGATGCTGAGGCTCTTAATAAATTCAAAGACGAAGGGCGTTGTTTCAAAGACGACGCCCATATGATTTTTCTCCTCTACTCAGCTATATCTTCTCTATCCAAAATGAACCATGAACATTTTACCTTTTCCATGTTTTTGTTCTGTTTTTTCCTAAATCCCTGTGTGTGTTCCTCCTCAGGTGTGTGTCCATCCCTCAGTGCTTTACTCTTTTCGCAACTCAACTTAAAAAAAAAAGAGTCTCATCTTCGAGTGTTTTCCCTCCAGTGTGTTCCACTCCATTAAAGGAGAGATGTAAACAACTGATTTGCCACACAGCACCTCATACAAACCCAATTGCAGACATAGTCTAACATTAACTTGCTCAACATGTTTTTTTTATTTTTATTCCCTGGTTGAGACTTGAAACAACAACCTGCTATTGGAATTTAAAATTTCCCCCATCATCCTATTCGTTGTCGTGATATTCGTGACTTTTTGATTTAGTGTGACCACACCTCGATGATGATGATGAAGCCCGTAGGGATATCGATCCCCATCGCGTCACGGTACATAAAATTAACATTTTGATTCTGTTTAACCACAACATTTCATTCATATATTAACGCGTTATTATTAGAATAGAGAAACTTTCGACCTTCATTAGTCTGACGATGAATATAGGTTTCATTATTTTTCAGAGTCCCATTCCATGCGCCTGTTGACTTGGAACTGCTCGACAAAACTCGTCTTATAAATTCTCATTTCTCCTACATAGACGACGAGAAAAAGCTCTTGAAAGATCTTTGCTGTTAACTATAGCCTTGACTCGGTCGTCGTTTGCTATGTGTGTACCGAAAAACACGTCTCGTCTATGATGTAAAAGAAGTGGAAATTCGTGACCGGTTGGAATGAGGTGATCTCCTTTCCCTCTCTACTTGCACACGATCACGAACGACGAACCGTAAGAAGAAGAAGAAGAAGGAAGTTTCTACCATCCGGCACTGTGTGCAACGAAAACGCTCGTTATTATTCTGAATTTTCCAAGCTTGGAACGTTCTAAACCCCATCACCTCCCAGCATATCCTCGACTCTGTGCACACAAAATTATCGACCCGGATGTATTTATATCGCGATTCATCGTATGACGCAACACTCTAATCCTGGGGTAATAAGAAACAAAAAAAAAAAGAAGAAGAAGAAGAAGAAGAGAAAATGTCTATTATTTATCATTTGTCTAACGTGTAACTTGATTTGTTTGTCTTCAGATAGGAAAGAGAGAGAGAGAGACAGAGAAAGAGGGAACGAGGGATATAAAGAAGAAGAATGATATCAAAGAGTCAAGGAGGGAAAAGTAATAGACATGTGCTCAACAGAGCGGACCGGACACACAAGTAGTGAGTATGTACCCTAGGAAGTAGATGGATGGTATAGATTTGTGTCCAGCCTGTGTGTGTTGGTATGTGTGTGTGTGTGTGCGAGCGTTATTTTCTTCTTCTCCATCTAGGAGGTGCGCAAACAAACAAACAGCAGCAGCCCGTGCATTTCTTCGGTGACGTGCAAAAAGACAGATGGAAACTACTACTACACACAAGACGGCGGGTAAGAGAATTCGTTTTTATGTTGTTGTTGTCTAGACGACAGACGTTGACGGACAGTCCAGTCTGTGCCTATCATCAATTTGAAAAAATAAAAACGAAAATTGTTTTTTTGTTCTTTCGTGGAATGGAGGATTGTAGGATTTTTCTAGCGAAAGTCGTTTTTTTATTTATTTTTTCTTGGGGTTTCTTTTTTTTATTTCACTAGACTCTGTAGGAGGAGCTGAGAGAGTCTAGCTGCTGTGCTATGCATTACCGGCCAAATATTGACTTCTAGGCTCGCTCGACGCGGCTCCACACTCTGATGAACGCGTCAGACGACGTTTATAATACCCAGCCTAGGAGTAGTAGGACGACAGTAGCAGCAGGGGGTAAGAAAGAAGGTCCTTTTTAGTCTATATAACGTCAGCCTTGCTGATCTTCTTTTTCTATATTATCTGAGGGTCTTTTTCTTTCTTTCCTTTTTGCGCGAGACAGTTTTACAAATAGCCTTTTGGACGACGTACAACATTGCATTTATTAGTCATTGCCCAATTTTCCCTCTGTTTTTCATTTGATTCTTTCCTGCTTTTCCGTTTTTTGTTTTCGCTGCTATCCATTTTTTTGTCATTTATTTCCTGTTTTTTCTTCCTTATAGTCGCAGTAGTTGCAAGGGTTCAATCTGTGAAAAATCCCCCCGTTTTTATAGTTTCTCTAGTCTCTAGTTACGGCATTATTACTTTCCGGCTCGATGGAAAATGACGACATTTATTGTTGATTTCAGTGTGGAGGAAGGATTTCTTATATTCCCTCATTCTATACGGGTATACTATAGCCAATTTCACGACGGGTGGAAAAGGGGTTTGTTGTTGTTGTTTTTTGCTTCGCCTTTCTGTCGTCGGTTCCTGTTATTGTTGTTGTTGGCTCGTCCGCGTCGCGTCCCATTCAACCCTGCAGAAATCTTGGCCTCTCCTACAAAAGGCAATGTTCATCGATACACACAGCACACACACCACGTCAGTCTCTCTCTCTCTCCCAATTTGGTTCGTCAGTCGCTAGCCTCTCCCTTTTGTTCGTCCGACAAAAACAACAATAACAAAAACGAATTTTCTTTTTTTCTATATTTTAGTGGAAAAATCAAAAGGAAATCACAGCTAAGGGAATTATTATTATTGGCGCTAGACCTCCTCCCGTTCGTTCGTTCGTTCGTTCGTTCGTTCGTTCGTTCGTGATTCAGTCTCGTCTATTTAAAATTTCAAATCCAATTTCTCTGCTCGAGATTTTTTTTTTTTGGTCATCGTTGGGAACGGCGTTTGTATTTCTTTCACCGAATGAAAACTCGTTTTTAAAAAAAGAGAAAAGAAAAAACTGTCAGAAATATATGAATCACGTTACCCGCAACGACAGAAAAGATAAAAAAAAAACCCGTTTTTTCTCCGTTCCATTCAAATCTCGTGACACGTTCAACTACCAAAAGTCAACGAAACCAAAAGAAAAAGAAATCAGATCTTTTTTTTTTTTTTCCCTACCGTTGTCTATACAGACACAGAGACATATCAACTATTAGTTTTAAATTCTTTTGCCTTCCCTTTTTTACATAAATCCAATCAAATGATTCTGGGTCGCCTGACGTGTCTGCGGAATGAACAATATATCTATACCGGTCGCCGGTCTCAATCTATTCTATATAGAACAAAAAACAACAACAACAACAACAACAACCACAACCAAACAACATCAAAGGGATTGTGTTTTAAGGGTTTTTATTTTTTAGGAACTTGTATAAGAAAAAGGTGGGTGGATAATAACACACATTGGCTATTCAAGCGGGAAAAGAGAGAAAATAAAAAGAACAGCATAAGAAGGAGTTGTGTGTGTGTGTAGGGTTTTTAGCCGCTCCGGTCGCCGCTCCATGTCGCCCAGCACTACATGGCACATTTCGATGGGTGGTGGTAGTGTGTGGTATATATATAGAGGAAGAAAGAAAGAAAGTATATAACTGAGTGACTCTGTGTGTGTGTGTGTGTGGGGTGTTGGGTTTTCCGTGCACTGGCGAATCCCGCCTTATTGCTCCGACGCCCCTCCCACCTTCTCCGGCTTGTGTTCTCTCCCGGCGACCTCCCAAACATTCACAGCAGAGCCGAGAGTGTATAGCGGTGGTGGCTGCAGGGCCAAGAGATCTCTAGTTGTATAGTTCTATCCATCGCCGACGCCATATATATTCATCGCAGCATCTTTTTTTTTCTCTCTCTCTCTCTCTCTCAGAGTTCGCTCCTGCGCTCTCTTCATCTTCTCACCCAACCCCACAGAGACAACCCTCCTCTTTCCTTTTAGTTTCTCTCGGAGGAGGAAAAGATCCGCTTTTGGTTCGTCGTTGTCGTCGTAGAGAGCGTCGCGTCGCGTCGCGCCGTTGTCTTCGTCGTCGTCGTTTTCCACCACCCCCATCACCTCCCTCGTTTTTTGGCTCTCCCTCCCTTGCGTTTGTCTCTTGAGCTGCTCCTGTGCGAGAGAGTGGTAGAAGAGAGGCAGCAGCATTGGGTGGCGGCCACCAGTCAGACCAGACTGTGCAGTTCAGCTCCCCTTCTTCTTTCTTGTATTTTCTTCCCCTTTTTTTCTCTTTTCCCTTCTTCCTTCTTCTCTCGGCAGTGAGAGAGTGAGAGAAGAATCAGCAAAGGGCCAAAGAGCAGAAAGGACCTGCCCGTTCATTATCACAGTGCAAAGTGTGTCGTCGTCGTCTGTGTGTGTGTTTGTGCTCAAATTTTGGCTCTTTAATTTCGACCAAAAGTTGAGAAAAAGAACAAAAACGATGGAACACGTCGAACGTTAGGACAATTTTTTTGAATCAAAACACAAATAGGAAGACGACGATCAAGAAAACGGCAACAAAGGTGGTCTGTGTGTGCGTGTCTGTGTGTGTAATTGTTTACAACGAATCAATAATCCCCCCCCCCCCCACCTCCATTCGAAAAATGATTTACACGCAAGTGTTTCAAATCGTTCGAATCAAATTGACGCAATTATAATCGTCGTTTCGAGGTAGATGGCGATCGGGTCAGCAAATTCCCCGATAAAAGAGAAAGAAGATAACAAAAAAAAAATTGGGGGAGGCAATCAATCGCTAATTGGTTATCATCAGTGAAGCCTGTAGAATTTTCAAAAGCCCAAGCTTTATTTAATAAAAAAAAAAAAATTAAATTCGATCCTTCAATAAAAAATCTCTCAATTTAATTAAAATAATAAGAAACAAAATTAAAAAAAAAAATGGCTTCGATAACCTTTACACAAAATATAGTATGAAATTTGACTCTATTGTGTAATCGATTGACCTTTACTTAACTCATCCGCCTCGATTCATCTCTCTTCTTTATTATTATTGATTTTAAAAAATAAAAAAAAAGAAGAAAATTTCATTCAAAGATGATATGTCTACATAGTCTCATTAATTCTTTTTTCTTTTTTTTCGTTGTGTGTATTGTATACAGGTTTGGTGTGTGTGTGTGTGTGGAACTCCTCCATAAAGAAGAAAAAGTATTGAGAGAGAGAAAGTGAGGCTGCGTGTGTGTGTGTGTGTGGATCTCGTCGGGAGCTTTTCACTGTCAGTGTGTCCGGGACCCGCCGCCGCCGCTACGAACTCCGCCAAAAGGGAAGGAAGGAGGAGAGAGAGAGAGAGAGAGAGAGAGGAGGGAAAGAGAATGCGATCAATACGTAGGCAAGACTGAGACGAGAGTTGTGTGTAGTTGCTGTATAGTAGTTTCTACTGCTGCTGTGCTCTCCACCACCACCCGTTTCGCAGCATCCAGCAAAGGCAAGCCTGGGTCTCTCTTTTTTTTTCTGCTGAAACTGCTGGGCCACTCCCCAACAACACTCTCCCCATATATCCCCAGCGCCGTCCCTTCTTTCTCGTCTTTCCTTTTTTAAGGCTACACACAAGCAGCCAGGAGCCAGGAGCAGCTCGATTGGATATTATTTCGTGTGTGTGTGTGTCTTCTCTCTCTGTGTGTCTGTGTGGATATTATAAAATAATATCAGAGACGAAGAGAAGGAAGGAAAGAGAGAAAACAGACAGATGGAAAAAGAAAGAAGAAACTGAGTGACTTGACTGTCTCTCTCTCTCTCTGTGTGTGTGTGTGGAATTTTCTAATCATCCGGCAAGGAGCCCCAAACACAAGGCGACGATCTTCTCTCTCTGTTGACTCCTTCGGCTGTGTGTGTGTGGAGGGGGGAGATCCTTTTGGTCTGCATATTAGAACGGCCGTCTGCATGGAGAGCCCAGCTCGAGAAGAAGAAGAAGAGAGGAGGAGGTCGCCAAAAGCCAAATCACGAGGAGGCTCCTTCTCAGCCATCACATCACAACTGAACAACAACAGCAACAACAACCACCACCGTTGCTCATCGTCCGCACATCAGCCGGCACAATCATTGCGACCTGCATTTTCGTGTGGGCGTCGTCACATCTTCTCTGCTCTTGTATTCTTCTTCTAGTCTCTTCTTCTTCTTTCTTTCTTTCTTTATTCCTTTTCTTTCTTCGGTCTCTCTCAGAAATTCCCCGACAACAACAACAACATCGCCCAATTATCATAGGCAAAGAAGAAGAATAACAAACCGCTACCAAGTTGTTTGTTAACGTTTAGTGTCTGTGCGTGTCGAAACGACCTCAAATCGTTCGGCAGCTGTTTCTCCCCTCTCCCATTCAACATCTGAAGAAGAAAAAAAAAAGTTTATTTTTTCTTTTTCCTATTGGGTCCAGCAGCATCCGATCTCTCTGTGTGTGTGTGTAGTCTCTGTGCGGATCTCTCCGGTGTTGTCAGTGCGAAAGAAAAAGGACCGACGGACGAAATAGCGCCGTGTTAGAGAGAGAGAGAGAGAGAAAAGTCACGTGACGTGTAGAGAGAGAAACCCCCGAGTCGACGGATCAATGACCAGCCATGAGCAAAGGAGGAGGAGCGGCAGGAGCAGCAGCACAACTACAACTACTACTCCTTCTTCCACTGTGTAGGACCGAAAGAGACGACGACGACGACACCCCAACCCAACAGCATTTGGAATCATTGATTTTCGTCGGCTATACACGACAACAACAACAACAACAGCAGCCGGAATTTTTTTTTCGAGAAATAGCAAATCTATTTGACGGCGATATAATTCGATTTCCCTTTTTCTTCCCCCCCCCAAAACAACAACAACAACAAGCAAAAAAAAGAGAACCTGAGAAATTTGTTGGTTGTTGGGCTTCTTCCAGGTGTGGCTTATCTACTTGGGGCAAAAACAACCAAAAATAAATAAATACCCTACTCCCCTCTTTACTCTGCTGAAAGACAAATAAAAAAACAAAAAAACTACGTGAACGTGAACGCGTCTCCCTTTTTTTCTCCTTCACCTTTCAGTCGCCGGCGTGCGGGGGTGGTAGGAGGAGGCTACCATCACCTTGGTCCCTTTTTTTTTGGCCACTTGCTCCACTTGACTCTCATCTACGAGTGGACCACAGACACACAACTCATAGGGACACCTTTACCCTCCTCGTTCCTTCCTTGTGTTTGTGTGTCGGGACATTTGGACATCAACAATTGTTGCGGTGTGTGTGTGTACTGTGTGTCGTGCCGTGTCGTTATAAATCTTTCTCTCCCATCGGCGATTGTTGGGGGAAAAACAAAACAAAAGAAAACAAGTGAAAAAAAAAATAAAGAATTTTTTAAAAATGGGCAATCGTCTGAGTTCGTGCGGGCCGCTCATCCGCAAGGCCTATCGTCACGAGGACACACCTTGGCAGAATTCACGCAAACGGGACGGACATTTGCTCAGGTAAAATTCGTATACACTTCCGGTGTCTATTATAAAAACAGCACTAACAATTCATAACGAAATAATGATGATATGATCAGGATTTCCTCTCATTGTTTTAAAAACATTTATTATGGATGTTCCCCTAGCCCCGTCAACCCGTCAAAAGATGAAGAAGAAACTATACTGTACATATTTATGATATTAGCGGGTCAGTTGATTTGTTTTGTGTCTGTTTGTGAGAGGGAGAGAGAAAAAGAAAAATGGCCGGATGCCAACTCTCTCCCCCTATTTTCTAAACTGTTGATGCGACACACACACACACACACACACACACTACTATGCATAACACAGACACACAGAAGGAGAGAGAGAGAGAAACAGGACGTAGATATGATGAGACCCATATTGCCGGCCCGGCTCCTGTCTGTTTCTCTGTCTGTTTTCTCCGAGGTTTATAAATAAGGTGTTGCTCCTTGCCGTACTTCACCCCCTTTTCCTTTCCACCAGGATTGCGTGCGTGAAAGTAGTCAAGTGTTACTAAATACTGGTCTCTTCTCTATACATTCTAAACGTACAAATATCGACTCTACACAGAAAGACATTGACCATGTTCAACGAGAAATTCGAAGCTCTTTAAAACAAACTGGGCAGTTTTGTTTTGGGCCGTCTTTTGTATTCTCGGTGAATATCTTGTATAAATGGTAAACTAGACGGCTGGGAGATATATGGGAATGTGTGTGTAATAATGGCCATACTCTGATTAGAAAGTCTATACAAGATAGCGTAAAAGACGACAGAGAGTGGAACATATATAACAAAATAAAAAAAGGGAAAGAAAAGAAGCAGGGCCCAGAGACTATATCCAACTTGATTCTTTTGTATCCTGCGAACGCCTTTGCCTCTTGTAGAGCAGTAGAAGAGAGAAAAGAATCTTAAGGAACATGCTGCGGGACCGAGTGAGAAAGAGAGAGAGAGAGAGATCTATAAAAAGTAGTATAGAGAGAGAGTTCTTCTTCTTTTGTTTCTTCTTCTTTTTTTTTTTTGGCGTTGGATTGCGACCATTTGGAATAGGAAATCAACGAAATGTGCTTCGGGGACGAGGGATGGGGGGGTATAAGAGCAAGTTTCTTTTGATCATCGTCGGTATCGTCGTGGACACAGAATAAAAGCAAAAAGAAATAAAATAAAATAAAAAAAGGATGTGAGGGGTATCTTGTATACTTGTGTGTATAAGTCCGTCGCCGGCGTCGTTTCGTTCTTTTTCTATAAATTATAATAAAAGCAGAAAATAAAAAAAGGGAAATTCAAATGATTTTTTTCTCTCCTCTTCTTCTTTTTTTTTGGTCTTTTTTTTCAAATGAAATAAGAAAGGAAAGAAGAAGAGGAAGAAGGAGGTGCAGAACCGGAAGAATTTCCAACATCAAAAGAGATCGACGACCTTTTGCAACATAAAGTAGTAGTCAAAGCAGTAGACTCTTGTGTGTGTACAAGTCAGAGAGAGCACACTACACACAGAGCTGAGACGTCAATTTGATATACTTAACTTTATTCATTTTGGATATGTTTTTTTTTTTTTTTAAAAGAACTGAATGAAACATTTTTCTCTTGAATGGATTTAGAGAGATGTCTGAACGCATTTGTCGAGGTGAATATCTTTTTAGGTTGATGGCCAAATATGGTCATCAAATATCATTTGATGATTTATTTATTCATTTATTTTGATTATATAGCCTTTTTTTCAATCGATATTATTAATAGTGTAGATTTTCTCTTTTGCCGGTCGGTAGAATTTGTTCTTTAATTGCTATGACGTAACATTATACATATTCTAGGGCGTATTCAAAATTCCCGCCCATAGTTTTTCTTCTTTTCGTCGATTCTTTTTTTTTAAAAAAAAGGAAAAGAGCGATAAGAATGAAAATCGAACCGCACCCGGTCTTAAATAAATAAGAAAACCGGTCTGTGTTCCAACATTTTCTAAATAAATGTCGTAGTTTATTCTAATTCTTTCATATGTTAATTGAATTAAAAAAAATTAAAAAAAAATAAAATACAACGACGTCGGCTATTTACCACATTCTACTAAATGGTAGAGTACGAAAAACGGACAGACTGTGATGAGGATCTCATCTTCATCATCAAAAAGTTGATGATGGAAACTTTCAAACTTTCCCTCCCTGCACATCATTTTCAAAAGGATAGAAACTAGACACACACACACACACACACATGACATCAAGTAGTTTCACGTTATATTTACACAGAATTAATATCCGCTTTTTGCCGCCTTGTTAGAGTAGGAAATTATTTTCTTTTTTTTTTCCCAAATTTTGAAAAGAAATTTTGTTCACAAAAAAAAATGAGAATCCTCGATAGGAAAACGCGGCTTTTCAGGGACCATTGACTCGGCTCTGTGTGTGTGTGTGGGCATCAATTCATTTCCTATGTTACATACAAGAAGAAGAAGAAGAAGAAGAAGATGACGAGCCATTGCAAAGTCAGGAAATGTCGGGAAATGTGTGGCCGGCTGGCTGACTGACTTGCAATGGGGTTGGCTTCTGTTTGCTTTGGAGTTTGTGATGCTCGACCCTTCTTTTTTCTTCTTCTTCTTCTTTTCCTTAGTTCGTCTTTTATATTTGGCTAGCAAATGGAACTGACGTTCTTTTCAACGAAGAAATCGATCCACTTGGCTCTCCTTCCCTTTTTTTTCTTTTCATGAATTAAACTCGAATTCAAATGAAATTGCACGCACAAAACATGGGTGAAATATTATAGTGAAACATTTTGGATAGTTTAAACAATTTTTTAAAATGAAAAGACAAATATTACATTTCTGCTTCCCCCTTATGTTTGTGTGTGCGCACATGGTGAATTGTATTTTTTGTTGGTTGTGTTGTATTTAAAGGTTGTGGGCTGAAGTGTTTCACGTGAGCACCAGCAGCGCTGGAACGGTTCGATGGCAGCAAATCTCCGAGGATCTGGTGCCTGTCAACATTTCCTGCATTCAAGATCAGCCCGACTACGTCTTTCACATCACTGCCTACAATTCACAAGTGGACAAGATCCTCGACGTCAGGCTCACTCAGCCAGGTATGTCTCCTTTGAACTCTTCCATCTATAGGCTGTGCAAGGATCTATATCTCTGCTGTGTTGTTTTTTCCCCCTTTTTTTTTCCCCTTTGATTAATAAACGAGAGAGAAAGTGTCGTCATCGTCGATATTACACGAGTCCATCGATCGTTTGGCGCACAGAGCAGCCACTTGATAATCAAAAGACCTCGACAGGGTGTGAGGAATCGACAGGAGCACGAGGAGGACAATGGACTTGTAATGAGCCTCTCTCCTGCTCTTTATCTCTAGATGGAAAGATGTGTAACAAATTGGCATCATTATTTATACAGATATGATATACTACAGTATGTTTGTGTCTGTCTACATTATACATAAGAGGGGTGTGGGGTGGTGTGTAATATCGAGAGAGAGAGAGAGACTTCTCCACTATCTCTAAGATGGGTGGGTGGGGTTTTCAGTGCTGGGGTCCTCCCTGCTGCTGGATGTGTAGGATCCAATTAGGTTTGTGCTCAAGCTTTTGACTTGGCTTGGCACTATATACTATATATCCCCCTTCTTCTTCTTCTTCTTTTTTTTTATTATTTTACCTCCTCCTGTTAGACGAGGAAGGCAATAAGGAGCTTTACGCCCGTAGCAGACCCTTGGGCTCCTTCGTAACCCAATCAGACGTACGAGAGATATGTTATGTAGTATACATATAGAGGCAGAGTAACAACAGAGTCTAGTTGCATGTTGTGTTTGGGATCGCGTGAACAACACCTGATTTATCATATATATTCAACAGAAACTATTATATGTCTATTACGTTATTTGGGCTCCTCTCTGAGCCATTTGTGGTTGAAATCAAACAAAAGCTAAGGAACTTTTGACTCTTTTTTTTTTCTTATTGTGGACCACCAAACGTTTCCCCCTCCCCACTGAGCCAGCGGGGGGTTTAAGAATGGGATTCTTTTCTCTGTGTGTTTGTCAAGAGTCCAAATAAAAGCGTCCCAATCCTCCAGTGCGGCATCCTCAAAAACAACAAAGACAAACTCATCACCCTCTCACTATAGTATAGTAGTCCAAAATGTCCCTTTGTTTCTAGTTTATTTTTTAAATATAAAAAAAAAAAAACTGTTCCTCCTGTTGTTGTTGTTGTTGTTGTACTGCCCTCCCGGTTGTTTGGTTTTTTTATTTCTCTTGTGTAGAGACCCACACACACACACACAGACAATGTGTGTGCCCGTTTGTTTTCTTTTCTCTTGTCATTTATATTTAGCTCTTTCACTGGCCCTATTTTGTGTTTGTTTCTTTACTGGAGAGAAAAAAGCGCAATGCCAAGAGTTAAATAAAATAAAGACGAAAGAATTCCAGTCGTTCGCCATCCGTCGTGCGCGGGTGGTGAGACGATGACGAACGACGACACTTGCCAGGGGTTACAGAGAAATTACAATGTTCTATATCTCGTCATCATTTCCGGTTCAAAAGAGAGACATGCTGCCTCCCCGTGGATGCCCTCTATTTGCGCCCCGCCCAATAACTAATTAATTCATTCGTTTTATTGATGAGACACACTCGATTCCTTTCTGTTAGACTGTTGGCCATAAATAATCATATCTAATCACAGATTAATATTCTCCAATGTTTTATTTGTTGGGTTAGATCAGATATCGTATCAGACAAATGACGATGACATTCTTTTTCTCTTGTGATGTTTTTTTTTTTGTTTTTTATTATTATCTCAGGCACTCGCATTGGACAGGCTTCCGAGTGTTTCGTCTACTGGAAGGATCCCGTCACCAACGATACGTGGGGGCTCAATTTCACATCGCCGGCCGACGCCAGGGCCTTCCGCGAATGCTGCGTAAGTCTCTACCCACCTAGCCCACCATTCTCTTGTTTGTTCGTCTTTTCTTACTTATTATTATCTTTCTTAGTTTAGTATCGTTCCTTGATAATATCATCCAAAACTTTAGAAATATCAAAGAACTCACCTGGCGTTGTACACACATTCAAAGTGGGTTAATAATAAAATGGCCGAATTGTTTGGTAGGAAGTGAATCAAACTTGATCGTTGTCGTCGTCTTGGGGTGTATATGACGTCATTCAACAACTTGAATGGGATATGGTGTCGAGTTGTCGCCACCTTCTCTCTAGCTCCTATTTTTTCCTTTTTCGATTGAAAAGTTTTTACACGGGAGGATAGAGAGAGAAGCTTCTCATTCATTCCGGTCTGAGAATGAAAATGCCACACTCCAGTGAAAAGGAATTCCAACGACTTGTGTGTGTGTTGGGGGGGGGGTGTGTTTGGTTAGATATAAATCATCAAGAACAGCGTCACTTTCTTCTTGTGTTGTCTCATTTTCCCACTTGATCGTTGTCTACATCAAATAGATATGAATCGCTATCCAAAGTCCTTTAATTGCCCTTTTAGATCATAAAAGAAACTGTCCTTTCTCCCTGTTTTATTACACATAAAAAAGTTTCTTGTACATGTGTGAATGTGTGTGCGTGTCGCTCGGCGTTGCGGATCGATTGACCTCTCCGCTCATCTCTGCCAGCCGCTCTCTGCTGATTCTCCTCCTGTACGTTTCATTTGGCCATTTGAATGGCGAAGAAAATATTCTGTGTGTACCCCCGTTTTGCGGAGCCTCTGCCTCTGTGTGCGTCTGTTTTACGTAATGGATGGACTCCTGTGGCACTTGCGTAGGAAGGACATCTGTGCACAGACTCTCTTCCTCCTGCTGTTGCTGTTGCTGCCATCATTTTGATAGCTGGAAAAGAAGAAAAGCTAAAAGAGGATTAAATCATAACACATCTAGAATGAAGAAAAACTTGGCCAAGGAAATGAAACGGTTGTGCGTGCAAAAATACAGACGCGGACCTCCGTTCCGTCCGAGAAAAAGAAAGAATGAAAAAGAAGCAAAGAAAACCGCACACAATAAAGTCGTTGTCGACGTTATTTTTCTCTATTCAAAGTTGATCTTCTTCTTCTTCTCTGCGCAAGGCCTTGCTTTCCTCCACAGCAACGCCGACTATTGATCGTCAATTGAATATTGAGCTATAGAGTAGAGAGTCTAACAGAGACGACGACTCTTCTCTTCTAGCATCCTTTTTTGCTTTTCTTCCCTTACACCCGAGACCAACAAGGAGCAATAAGAAAAATGTTTGGAGTTCCTATTTTTTTTTCTTCTTTTTCTTTTCTTTCTTCCTTGATCGAATGTCAACTCTATAGCCATCATCATCATCACCATCGTTTTCTACCGTCGCCAATATACATGGATATGAGCAGTTTGAGCCGATATTATATACGAGTCATCATCAATCAAATTGAGGTTGGATACACACGTATATAAGACGAGAGTGCTTTTTGCTTTGGCTCCTATATATCGCCATTAACCAAAGGGTGATGGAGAAAAGCTTTGTGTACACGTATAGAGTGACGGAACTGTCGATATTGACTCATCATTTTCTTTTTCTTTTTTTTCGTTGACCCCCCCTATGTGCACTCAGACGGACCCAATAATATAGAAAATGATCCATAAATAGAGATGGATGTGATTTTGTTTGTTATAATGAAATTGATTTTTGGGTTTTTTGAATTGATTATTAGTCGCCGGCGTTCAAATTTTCACGCAAAGCTTCGTCTTCGTATTCGTTGCGATTGGAATCGGGACGTCAGAAGGATCATCAGAGGAGTTTGTCGGGCAAACGGAGGACAAATTCAACTCCTGCATCTCCATCGCACGCGAGTAGCGGCAACGCGGGCGCTGGTGGTGGTGGTG
Organism: Daphnia galeata; assembly: GCA_030770115.1. Classification (NCBI taxonomy): domain Eukaryota; kingdom Metazoa; phylum Arthropoda; class Branchiopoda; order Diplostraca; family Daphniidae; genus Daphnia; species Daphnia galeata. The sequence goes on from CM061114.1 coordinate 9,700,780, forward strand.
GTGGTCACCATCATCATCACCACCATCACGGAGCGTCTAGCTCTTCCGCCGGAGGAACAGGAGGATCGACCGCATCCGGAGCAACCGGAACCGGTCGTGAACCGCAATGTACTTGCATGACGCCAGAGCAGTACGCCCGTCTCAGAGCGCAGGATCCACGATTCAGAGGTATAGTTTATATCATAATAATATAAACATGTAACATTTCTACCTCTTTCCTTTTTCTTCACAGCGATCCTTACCGAGCTGTTCCCTTATTCTTTATTATTATTTTGACTGGTTATATATATATATTTATATATTATATACTACGTATGTACTATATATGTATATATATAAACATATAACACGGCCGGGGCTTTTTTTTTTCTTTTTTATACGGTGGGGTTACTTTTCTCTCTTTCTCCTCCATGATCCCGAGGGATAGGAGAGAGGGACAAGGAATACAAGGAGAAAGAAGGAAATAAAAAAGGAAAAAAAAGAGGCCAAAAGAGAGAGAGAGAGAGAGAGAGAGAGGGTTGCTCCGGTGGAAAGAAGTAATCAATACCGTCGGGATTGTTTCCGGATTTCCTCTTCTTTTTTATTCTTCTTCTCCTTCTTCTTCTTCATTTCTTTTATTTTGTTTTTGTTTTTGTTTTCTTTCGCCCTTTTTTTTTTCTACTGGGCTGCCCTGGAAGTATCTAATAGTGCTCTCTCTGTGTGTGTGTGGAAAGAGAAGAGTTTGGGTGCCGGCCTAAGGCCAAGGAATAGTAGTTGTGTATAGGAGTACACACACACACTCCATAGTAGTTTGGGTTTGGCGATGGATGGAGGGATGTGGCGAAAATGCTGTACACACACACACACACAGAGTGTGTGTCTGGAGAACAGCAAGCCCAGTACACACACACACAGTCGGGTAGACAACAAACAAATCAATCCTTAAAGATGGGCACGACTGCGGCCATCTACTGAGCGTCGGGTCAAATGCAATTGAGACGTCAATTTCATCGTTTTTTTTTTTTCAATTTCAACTACTTTAATATACTAAAGAGTTTGGTTGTCTATTGTTTTCTCAAAGGCGTAGTAGTAGTATATAACTGAATCATCAGATCATCAACTATAAAACAAAAAAAAGAAACTATAAAAAACACAGACAGACATTTTAAAAAGCAGAGTGTAGTACATTATTTCTGGACACGATCTCTCATTTTGACTATATATTCTCTGTAGCTTCTCTTCCACTGTTGACTTTGATGACGCGAAAAAAAAGTCTCATCCGAAACACAAAAAAAGCCGGGGCGAAATCATAAAACTCCATGTGAGCCATTTCATTCCGGGAGCTAGTGCCAATCATTCTAACTGTGTATATATTTGTGCTTGGCATTGCTCTTGTGTGTGTGACTGTGTGTTCACAGGCTGAGCCAAGCGGAATACACCAGTTCAATATGGCCGATGTTTCCTTTATACGCACAAACATTGACGTGCTCGTCTCTATTTATTTTTTTGTCGTTGAAATCAAAATAAAAAAAAAATTGTCTTTTTATTTTTTGCCTTTTTTTCTGACAGCTTCGTTGACTTTGCCGCGGACGCAGTCGCTGAAGAAGCCGTCGACGGGCGAAACGTCGACGTTGACGGTTGGTGCAGGAGCGGCCAGCACAATGTCGTCGAGCAACGACGTCGTCGTCAAAGACGATAAACTCTCAATTGGTGCCAATTCCAACACTTCCGTCTACGACAACGTTCAGAGTAGCGCCAGCTGCGCATCTTCCGCCTCTCTGGTCGCCAAGAGGAACGTGGCCGCTTACGCCACTCTACGCGGCGGCGTTCAAACGGTCACGGCGACGCCGGTCGTCGTTTCCAACGAGGCAGACGTCGTTGTTGTCAACGACGTGCCGAATGTCACGTCATCGACCGCATCGGCTGCTCAAACGTTAACGTCAATGAACGTGGCGACAGGAGAGTTGCAATCGAATTCTGGCGTGTCCGGCGGCGTAACGGCCATCGAATCGAAATCGTCGGAAACTCAAACTGTGACGACTCAGACAACTCAGACGCCGGTGGCTGTTGCATCGGTCACGGATCAGCCGCCATCTGCCGTACAGTCCATCACACACCGGACCACTCAACAGCCGCTGCCGCCACCCAACACCACTCAACAGCCCGTCTACCCGCACCAGTATCCGCCGACGCCTTTCCAACAACAGCCACAGCCAATTTACGGCGTTGGACAGCCGAATTATTACAATCAAATGCAACAAGGAGCCATCCCGAGGACTTATCCTCAACAACAGCAGCAGCAGCAACAACAACAACCTATGGCGTATCACGGAATGCATCCGCAACAGTCACAGACGTTAAACCGCTCTGGATATCCGTACCCTCCAGGTCTGGCCAATTACGGATCGGATTTCGGTGGCACTCTTCCACCACAAATGCAGTACACGGGAAGCAATCGATCCGACTCTGGTGTTAGCAGTTATCATCATCCGCATCCAGGATCCATTCATCCTCATCACCACCACCAACAGCAGCAGCAGCACCATCCGTATTACGAGCGAGCGTATTCGGTGCAGGGAGACGTCAGCAACGATGTGATGATGCACGACATGGTCAATCAGGCCAGACGTTCGGCTTCCGGTCGTCCACCTCATCATCATTCAGGTCATCCGCATCACTCGCATCTCACCAGACGCGATTTGCTCAGCTCTAAATCGGTGGATTATTCGTCGGCCATGGACGGGCCGTCGGCGGCTGCGGCAGCAGCTGCCGCTTCGAACGGATTCTTTCAAGATGATCACGAACAGCTCCTCAGGGCGGCCCGCAGACATCGCAGCCGCAGTACGGAAAACGTTGTGGCCAATGAGCAGCAAATGCTGGGCATGGGCATGTCTGCCAATGCGGGAGGAATGCCAGGACTGGGCAGCGACGTTCTCAAACGGATGCTCCAACCTGTCCAACAACAAATGGTGGGCAAAATGGGCGGATCGGCGGCTGGATTGAGTCCCAATGCGTCGCCGTTGACTTCACCTGAAATGAGTCGACGCGGACCATCCAGTCATCGAACAATTAGCGATGGATTCCAATCCGAACCTGAAATTAGCAGGTAAATAATTAAATTGAATTTTAATTTTAAAATCCATTCAAATTCATTAATTCGTTTTAAATTCAGCCGGACTCCGAGATTTTACGCTCCGCTGGCCAGATCGAGTGGCCAGAAACCGGCCATGTCGCGGACCATGTCGTACGGAAGTCGTGTCTCTTCCGGCATACCTCCGCAACAGCATCCGCATCAACAGCAACAACAACGATCACAAAGTTTCGCCTCGGATTCTCTACGCCAGAACCTGGAGAGGAGTCTGTATCTGGACTTTGACGGGCGCGGAGACGCTGGTTCTCCATCGTCTGACAACATTTTATTCGATCACCACCTGTGCTACGCAACGACGCCCAGTTCCAGTAACGGCAACTCGGACATGGAGGGAAACAATCCTTTGCCTCCGCCCCCACCCATGGCCGGCGGTTCTTCGGGCAATTCCGGAGGAAATGCAGGTCCCAACAGATCTGGAGGATCGAGTAATCCTAATCAGCAAGGATCAGTGGCCACGTCGCCCACGTCGAGACTCTTGCTCGAATACGAGATGCATTTGCGCAACACACTAGCCAAAGGCATGGACGCCGAGAGCTGCAGCTTGCACACGTTTGAGGCTCTTCTATCGCAGAGCATGGAGGATTTAGGTAACGTCTTTTCATTTCATTTTTTTCTTTTCCCCTTTTCCATCTTTTATTGTTGTTGTTGTTTTTTTTCGATATTTTTTTCATTTGATCCGGCAGCAGCAGCTGCTGGATTTCTCAAAGTTACATCTATTTTTTTTTCCTTTCTCTTTTTTTTTCTTTATCTTCTTCTTCTTCTTCTACTACTACTTCTACTTCTTCCGCTTCGTCTTCCTTGGTATAATATTCCATCCACCACATTGATGATTGATGTGTCGATATGTGGCGTGTTGGGGTTTGTCCTGTTGTGCGATCCTGTCTTCTTTCTCTCTCTCTGTGTGTGTGTTTGCCACCTACTCACACTCACCACACACTTCCTCCCTCCTGGGTGGGATGATGTTGTTGTCCATCCATGTGATCCATCCATCCATCATATGTAGAATCGATAATCCGCGCATCCTCCACCAAGGGCAACGGCTATTCGTCTTCCTCCAGTTCGGCGGTTGCCCAGCCGCAACGGCGGATCCTCTCCGAAGTGGAGCGCATCCAAGAAAAGTACCGAGGAGGGCGAGGGTTAATAGGTAGATATGCTAATGAAATTAGCCAAAAAAAAACATTCAATTCCAGCCAAATTATCACATAATTTTTAGACGAAAAAAACAAACAAAACTTGTCATTTTTTTTAAATTTTTTGCTTGACATGAAATGCTCTCACTGCCTGCTGTGTGCCGCTTGTTTATTTGTCCGTCTTCCGCTTTCCAACGCTTTAAATCATTTCGAGGGGAAATTTAAAATCAATTCAAGATACTAAGTACTATATTAATAATAATGAATTTTTTTGTTTGTTTTTAATGAGAAAAGAATGGGCGATTTGTGTGTTGTTGTGTGAACTCTCTGTATGCTGTAGTTGTGTTTCAGTAGGTCCGCGTTGACTATTTTTGTGCTGCTGTTAACTAATAACAAACGGAAAATTTAGTGTCAACAACAACAACAAAATCAAATACTTAACAGACTCAAACAGACCAACATCTATGGTGATGGCATCAATCTGAATTAGAGATAGTAAAGAGAGAAATCAGAAGTGTTGATGTTTGTTTATTTGTTTGTCTGGATCTTCTTTTTGACTCGTTGCCCGGTTCTATGTGTGTGTCTGTGTTTTCGATCCTGCTGCATTCGAAAATGTTATTCTATTAGAGCAACAACATTAGGACCAAAGTTCTCCATTTAAAATAGAAAATAGATTTATATATATCGTATAGGTCATAATAACATCGCCTACTTTTTATACAAAAACTTTCTTCTTCTTTTTCTTCTTCTTCGTTATTTACTTTTATTTTTTGTTGACTAACTCTAACTTTGCTATTGATTGTGTCTATGGTTCTCTAGACCGTCCTGTACGCTATCTCTTCCATCTATCGTTAACTCGGCGCAAATCGCTTCTTTATTTTCTTTATTATTTTCTTTTTGGATTATATATTTTTGACTCGGTTCCATCTCCACCTCTTAGGACTAGCTGATTGTTGACACAATTAAAACAACATTCCACAGTGTGAAATAAACAAGACAAAAACTAATTGCTAATTTTTATTTATTTTATTCAAAAATGAATAGCAGGTGGATCTGGACCGGCGGGTCCGTCTGGTGTGGGATCGTCATCGTCTCGCAGCGTCGATCGCTCATCTCGTCTCTCCCGTAGCGAAACGGCTCCCACCAACGCCAGCAGCCACGGCCACCACCAGCATCACATGCAATCACAAGGATCGGATGCTAATAGCCATCGCTCCTCTTATTACGGCGGAGGAAGCGTCGGCGGCGTAGGTGGTGGCGTCGTCGACATGGAACGCAGCATCTACTCTGAACGCGATCGAGGATATCTAAGTGACATGAGTTCCCGGTAAGTTCTTCTTCTTCTACTTTACAGATGTTGTTGTTCCACGGACATTCACATGAATAGTTAACGGAAATAAAAATAGAATAGTATACAAACAAATTTTGGCGATTTGAGATGATAGGAGCGATACATCTTTGGTCGACTTTGACACAGTTAGCTCCGCCTCCTTTCTCTCTATACACACGTCTTCCGTATAGATTATGTATGAAGAAAAAAAAGGGAAGAAAATGGGAAGAAGCAACTTTCCTTTCATCACTCGGTTGCTGTTGTGTATAGATCTATAGCGCTCGCACACACACATAGAAAGGAGATGTATAAATACAAGTTTCTTAGTATTTCCTTTTCCGTCTCTGTCAATATTTTTCTCTTCCATCTCATCCGGCCGCCCGCTACTTAGGTGACGCGTTCGCTTAGCAAGTACACTACTACACAAAGTTTCTTTCTTTCTTTCTTTCTAAGACGTTCTATGTACTATAAATATACAGACTAGCTAGATTCTCTCTCTCTCTCTCTGTATCCTGCGATGCGGTTACCAATTTTCCAACGCCATCTTTCATGTGGACACGCCCAGAAAACTTGGAGTATACTATATACTGCGTCTAAGTCGAGAGAGAGAGAGATGGACGGCCGCGTGTCGGAGCTCTCCCGCTGGGCTTTTCTCTTCTTCACCCTTAAAGACTTTTTAAGAAAGAAAGAAAGAAGAAGTAGTAGTCTGTAGTATTACTATCTAGAGAGAGAGAATGCGAGACTACAACAAAACAACAACATCCATCACGATTGCGTTGAATGCTCAAATAGAAACAAAGATAAGAAAATAAACAAAAAGAAGAAGAAGAAGAATCTTATGCGAGCCATGGAACTAATTCGGTATATCACTAGATTAAACACAAAGTCTGCTCACTTGTCTTCGTTTGTTTGCTTTTATTTATGAATCATAATGATAATGATGATGATGATGATCTAATATTGGTTTTCGGTCTATTTCTCTTTCTCTCTCCTTTTCTCTATTTTTCTCTTTTTATTTTCTTTTTTTGTTTTTTGGTCTGTCCATTTTGGCTCCTGTTTTTACCGGACAGGGCCAACAGTTTCTACGAGAGACAAGATAGCCTGCGATCGGGTTATTTAAGCGATCGCGAAACAGTTGCCGTCGGTGGATCGAGCCGTTCAGGAGGACCCGGAAGCGCATTGACTGGCAGCAGCGGCAACATTGTCGTCCAACAACAGACATCCATCGAGAGCAACGATTCACGCCTTTGCTACTTGACATCTTCAGAGGTAGGAAACAATTTCAACAAACCAAAACAAAAAAAAATCCTGCGTCTATCGTCGAATCGATCCCCTTTCTTGGATGATTTTTCAACAAATTTCCAATCTGTGCCAGGAAATTCAATTAATAATCCATCCCCATTTTTTTCAAACACGGCATTTGAACTTGTGTTGTGTGTGTGTGTGTTTTCTTGTTGATCGTCGTTTATTTCCGGCGGCGCGCAGTTCAAAATTTTTATTTTTTTTTATTTTGACGATCGTTAATGAGGTCGTGACAGTTAACGCGGGAGCGGCAAATTCAAATGAAGGCGGCAAAAAACACACACACACGCGCCTCTATAGAGGGGGATGAGAGGGGTGAGAGGTCTCGTGCATTAAAAACGGATTGATTGAAGGCGGCGGAATTGAAAAAGGGACGGGACCGGGATGATGATGAAAAGAGTTTTGACAGGTTTTGTGATTTGAATAGAGCAGTCCCATCCGTTCCCTCTTTTTACTCTCATTTCTATACACACTCGTTTGTGGTTTCTCGTTACATGTTTGATGAATTCGCCTTAGGCGAGTTTTGGGGGATCCCAATCAAAGGCCCACCCTCGTCTCACTCTCGTACGGATGAATCGGCGCTTCGTTTTCCTTTTTTTTTTTCTTCTTCCTTTTACACGTCGCGTTCGTCACTGCGTCGCTTGGCAACATGTGAAATTGACGTGTCAAAACCGTCGCTTCCGCATGGCGATATAATGATGATGACGATTGCGCTCCATTGAATGGCTGCAGCCAACTTTCAATTTTCTCCCATCTCTTATTATCATCACATACCTTCCCTGCAACCCCCACGAATATTTAAGGGACCCAGCATCAACAATGTCCGGTTGCTCCGTTTTCATCCGCACCGCAATGCTGATTGAACACCGTTTTTTATTTGCCAGTTCAATAAATCAACTGAAATGATGAAATGAAATTTTCACATAGCGTCCAGTAAATCTAGACGTGGACGTTTGACAGGTTGAGGTGAGCCTATATTCCTTTATTGATTTTCTTCCAGCTTCTTTTCAGTGCTGCCTCCTTCCGTCACCGAGCGATGCTCCTTATAGATTCGTGGCAACTGCCGTGTATTACATACACAAACCCACACACTATTGCTTCTACTACGGGCCACTCAGAGTAGTGGGATTATGTGTGTCTATACATACACTCCGACAGTTGGAAAGGTTTTATGTATTTTAGGTGAAAAAAATCCCAAAACATTTTATAAGCAGAGAGAATCTGGGGCTGGTGTAGATACATAATGTCGCTATGGAAACACATTTGCGGATGTTTTTAAAGGACTAGATAGAAAGTGCGGCTCTACGCCATTTCTATCCTCTTTTTTAAAAAAAAAAAAGAGTTTTCGCTGGAGATGCAACAGCAGTCGGTATATAGCGTAAGGATATCATATCCAAAAGTTTTGTGTGTGTTTCTAGTTGCACTATGGGGACGGATCGAGTTAAAGTTGCAAGAAGGAAATTTTTGTTTTGGGTTTTTTTAATATTTTTTGTGTATTTATTTTATTCCGTTCGCTTTGCGTCTCTCTTGGTCGGCGACGACGCTAAAGGAATAATGAATCAAGAGGAATCTATTTTTGATGATGATGATGACGACGACGCCAGGCATAAATCAAGCGCCGATGATGTACAAGTTTCGAGTTCTCTCTCTCAAACTCTCAATCATTCAAAAAGAGCTTGAAGGCAAGAGCCAGCAGCAATGATTTAAACATGTTGATGATATCTAAGTGAGTTAGTTTTCACTGTCTAACAGCAGTTTGGAATTGATTAAATAAATAGGGTCGTAATCATTTGATTTCATGGCCCTGCGCTCTCTACACACAAACAGAAATTGCAAACAATGAAAACAACCGCAACGCTCTTTGGCATATAACATAACGTTTAAATGTCATCGTCGTCATCGGCAACTTATATCATCTCCCTGCCTGCAGTGTGTATCTGTGTGTGTACACATACTCTTTCCTTCATTCGCGTACTCTCTTGACAAAATACACAGCAAACAGACGGGCGAAGACATTTTCGATTTGATCTACTTGCGGATGATATTCAACGGCGGCGGCGGGTCCGCTTTTATGCGTTTTCCCTCGACGTTCTCTGTGTGTGTGTGTGTTTGTGTGTGCAAATATTTGCATCATCTAATGGAATACTCACTCCTATCCAGCCTCCATTCCCTCCATATATTATAATCGTCTTTGAACTGGACTTGAAAAATTTCAACGACAAAATTGTAGACGACAATTCTTGTTATTTTTTATTTTATTTTTATTTTAAAAGAAGTTGCTGCCACTTTGGGCTTTCCTTGTCAGGCACCTGTTTATTCTTGTTTCCTTTTCCCCGGTTGTTTACATTTTTGCCACGACCAACACTCTGCACGTCATCGGCTCTCAACACTCCAAAAAAAAAAGAGTCGAATCCCGTTAGAACAGTTTTGTTTGTTTTGTTTTGTTTTTCTTCCCTTTTTCGTTAAATATCAAAATAATCAAAAAAAAAAAAAAAAAAAAAAAGGCAAAAGAAATTCCTTTCGATATGCCCCCTGGCGGTGGCCGTCGCTGTTACCTTGGAAGAGAGAGAGTGAAAGGGCCGGCGCTGGCGCAGCAGCAGCACCGCCAACCATCTCCGTGTGTCCCTGCCAGTTTGGGTCGGTGTGAGTGGGGCTCCAGTCCGAGACGGGATTGCCAGCAGTGCGGATGTGTGTATGTAGTCACGAGAGCTCACGACGACGCTCTCTTAGAAGCTTTTGGCGTCGCTCCAGTTAGTAGAATTGTTTGTAGGAAGGAACTTTGGAGCGAGTTGGGGTCTCTCTTTCTATCTATCACCATCGATACATAGAGAGAAAAGTGTGTACGTGTGTGTGTGTGTGTGTGTGTGTGTGTAGAGTTGCTTCTTCTTCTGGTGGTGTGGAGTTATTCCCACGTTCCTTATTCTTTTCGTGTCGAGAGAGAGAGAGAGAGAGAAGCAACAAAAAAAAGAAAAAAAAAAGTTTGGATTTTTCACTTTGATTCGTGGGTGGGCGTCGTCGCTTGTTGTTGTTGTTGTGAAAGTGCCGGTCTCTTGTCTTCTATCGGCCTCGTTATAGAAAAGAGGCACGTGTCTGTGTGTGAGAGAAAAACAAAAACAACCGGAATCCGGAAGTGTCTTCGTTCTTGGCGAAAACAAGAAAAGGAAAAACAAATCGATTCATCATCTAAAGAAAGGAAATGAAACGATTTTCATTTCTTTTTATCGTTTGAGAAAAAGAAATTAAAAAAAAAATTCATATTTTCAAATTTGGCGCGCTCCCTGGGTGAAAAATCGGATGCGCAGATCTATCAAATTTGCTTATTGCTGCCACCCCTAAAAAGCACTCAGAACACTGTGTGCACATGCCATGAGAGAGAGAGAGCATGTCTCTTCTTCTACTGACCCCCACTCTACCATAAGAGGAGAGAAACTTTGTGCGGATGATGACGTAAGACATCCTTCATTTTATCTTTGATTGAAAATCCACCGAGCGTAAAACTAATCATTTTCTTCTAAAAATTATATTTAATATAATAGATGAGAGACTACGTACAGTACCAATATATATAGGAGGAGTAGTAGAAAACTTTTTATTTATTTTTCAATGAAAATAAATTTAATTGAAAATCTGCGAGCGCTGACAAGTTGCTGGTTTAATACTCCATCCATCCATCCATCCATCCTCTGATAAATTTATTCGACTGTTTCTTCTTTTTCTTTCTTCCTCTTTTTCTTGTACAGTACTTTTTTTTTTTCTATTACGTCAAGTGCTGTGTGTTGCACTCGGGCTCTCCTATCCTCCCACACTCCCGCCGCCACTATATTCTATTGCAAACGATTCGGCGAGTTGTTGCTACACAGCAACTCATCAGTCATGGGGGATTGCAGTAGTTGTTGTCGATGCTGTGTATATAAATCTATAAATGGGATCGAGTTTGTTGTTGAGCCCACGAGTCACGATGATGATCTACACACACCCCCCCCACACACACACACACCTTCTTTAGCAGAAGAAGAAGAAGAAGAATAACTTTTTCTTTTCTGTTGACAGTGGCATTCATCGAGCACACAACAACAACAACATCGTCTTCACACAGATAGAGAGAATAATATTGTGTTCCATCCTCCCTTTTTGTATTTTATTTTAATTCACTCGTTGAATTATTATTCGACATGACGACGACGTCGATGACGTCAATCGACGCCAGATGCGAGCAAGATTTCCCCCTGCCTTTTACTCCTATTTCTTCTTCTTCTTCTACTTCTTAAAGAGAGAAAGAAAAAAAGTAGGAAGAAGAAAATAAAACCAATTACACCTGACGTCTCCGGCGTCGTCGTCGTCCCTCACGCGACTCAACAACTTGACGACGACGCCCGGCTTCCTTGTTCACAGTTGGATTTTTATTTTCTTCTCTATGTCCCCCACCCCAATCAAAAGTTTTCAGAAAAATAAAATAAAACAAGATGCCCAACGCCAAACGAACCAAACAGCCTCAGGGTGTTTCAATCATTTCCCTTCATTAAATTCTTTAGCATTGCCCAGTCTTCTCTACCACCACCACACAACAACAACAACCACTAAAAAACCAAAAAAGAAAGAAGACAAAATTTAGTTTTAAAAGAACAAATCGAATCCAATCGAAAATGAATCGAAAAGGGGGAAAAACAAAACAAAAGCTAGCCGTGACCTTATATAGATGAAAAATCTCTTGTTTTTGTTGTTGTTGTTGTTGATGTTGTTGTTGTGAAGGAAAGAAGGTAGGCGGTGGGGGGGGGGGGAATCAACCGGTCGACTCCACTTATTATGCAAATATGCGGCTCTCTCTATGTGGCTCTGTGTGTGTTTGTATCTGATGATGATGATGATGCTGTGGTGGTGGTTTTCTCCTTTTTGGTTTTTTTCTCTTCTAATTTTTTTTCTCTTTTGGGGGATGCTGCTGCTGTGATGGATTCACCATATTTTTTCCGTCGTTTTGAATTTTTGAAAAATCCTTTCCTTTTTGTTTGTTCTTTCTTGCTCCTTTTGTGTTAGATCATCTTCTTCTTTCCTGGTGTGTGTAAAGTCTTTTGACCATTTATGGTCAGTATTGAACACATACAAATAAAGAAGAAGAAATAGATAGAACCGAGTGGAGGATATTTTTTTTTTTTTTCTTATCAGTTGGCATCAGCTCCCCATTTTTCTTATTTCCCGAAAGTTTTTTTTTTTCCTTTTCGTACGAAAAAAAGAAAGAAAACCCCCAGCTGGATATATATAAGGGGATGCCGACAATGAAGGGCAAAAGTTATGCCGCCGCTGACGTCGTCGACATTGTTGTTGATGTCGTCGACGCATATTTGCATACCAACCGGGAGTCGTCGACTGAGTGCCTCCTCGTCTTCCCAATGAAGACGAAAAAAACAAGAGAAATTTCTTTCTTTCTTCCCCTCCGTTGGAACATAAGAAATTTCTCAGATGCTCACAAATAATCACATTTATTTTATTAGAAAAACAAACAAACAAAAAAACTCTGTTATTGCTTGCAATAATACCAAAAAGAAAACAAAAAGAAAAAGAAAAACATAGATCGACATGACATGTTACTTACGTCTATGATATCAGAAATTCAATGATGCCAGTAGATTGTAATATCTGTCGCTGTCCTTTCTATCTCAACTTCTTTTTTATTACTCCCAAATGGTCACAGTTGGTTGTCGTTTGTGTTGACTTGCGTGAATCATCCCGACGAGATGACGACCGGCCCCGTAGTATTTGTTTTCTTTTCTTTTTCTTGTTGTTGTTTTTCGCAATTTCTTCCGGGTGGTTAGACAAATTCCTCTTTTTTTTCTTATGTAAGAAAGTAGAAAAAAGGAATTGGTTGACATTGCAAATATAGATAACAAGGAAACCAAACGACCTCGCCCTGTTAATATTCGACAGACATATGACTCATTTCTTTTCTCCTTGTTTTTTAGCCAAAAAGAAGAAGTTTAGAGAAACAGCTCTCTCTTTATCTTTCGTGATTGAGACCGTTGGTCTTGTAGATGTGTATATAATATCCCTCTCTATATAGCTCCTGGCTCCTTATTTGGCTGTGCTCCTCCCCCTTTCCCGACGAAGAAATCAGTGCTCACAACTATAGACGAGAGAGAGAGAGAGAGAGAGAGAGAGTTGGGTGGGAAATGAAGAAGGTGGCGCGGAGGTGGCAGCTCTAACCTAACCTAACCTTTGCCTCTCTGTGCGATATACTAATAGCTACATCGACTAGCTCTGTAGAAGGAGTAGTAAGGAGCCAAAAAAAAAGAAAAGAAAATAAAATATACTACGGCTCCTTTTTTCTCCTATAAGCCCACACCCACCACCGTCGTCGCCGTCGCCGTCGTCGTGCTCTTATTACTGTATTGATCCAAACTTGCCTACGTACACACACAGGGGCTGGGCCGCCCCTTCTATACCCTGGATAGAGTTTTCTTTAGCCAAGAGCACACAGTGCACATCACACACACAGAGAGAGAGCGTCATATCTACTACCCAATCGTTGGCGAGTTGCTGGCCGTTGGATGATCGAGTCCACAAGGCTTCTCTTCTTTTCTTATTCTTAAGCAAAGCAGTCGGTGATGTTTCCAATTCCCTCCTACGTCCGTCTCCTCCTCGTTTCTCTAGCTTTGATTGCCAATGCCGATAGAACCGAGAGTGAATCAATGTTGACGACATCAATCGTCCATTAGTATCTGTATACGTACAGCAGTTGATATAAAGGCCAGGCAAAGTCCAGATGAATTGCTCGACTTTTTTCCCTCCTTCTTGGATGGGTGGGTTGTGAAAAGAAGAAGGAGCCAAATACAAACAAATGACCCACTTTTTTCCTTTTAAGCTTATTCACTTTGGCAGCCGGCAGCAGCAGCAGCAGAGCAACGGTTAATAAAAGTAGTAAACTTTCTGCTCGTGCTGATTGAGAATGAATTGGTGAAATCGGATATCTTTATGGCCAACGTAGGGTGGGGAGAAATGGTAGTCAAATCTATTGAAGATGATAGCTGGAAAAGAAGAAGCTTTATAGTTAGTATAGAAGGGCGGAGGTCTTTTGTCTCTGTTTGGACGTCGTCCGCTTTTATAGTCTGCAAACGTCCTCCCTTTAACACATTGTCGATGGCGTTGTTTGCAGGGGATCACGAGGGCCTTTTGAGGTTGATTTCCAGTTGCACATACAGCCAACGACGGCCAGTATACACATAGAGGAGAGAGATAGACAATGGACCAAAGAGAACCGGCAGCAGCTAATCTCAACCGGACCACGGCAATAGCCGAGTAGTGGGGTAGACTATAGCGCAGAGCAGAAAACGTATGGAACCAACAGAGCGTAAAACGGACACACGCACAAACACATACAAAAAATATAAAATAAATAACAAAAAAAAAGAGAGAGGATCTAGAAAGAACCAAGAAGGATTTGTTCATTTAGGGAGAAAGAAAATCAGCCAAAAAAAAAAACAAAGGGAAAAAAAAAGATGGCTGGATGGATTGCAATCTTCTTCTTGCCTTTTGTTTGGATAGACTCTAGTGCTAGTAGATATTTTAGAGAGAGAACTTATGTGCTGTCTCCAATAGCTGCTGCCTTGCTTAGTCGTAATCAAAACGACAAACAAGGAAAAATAAGAGAGACGAAGGAAAAAACTTTTGCCTCTCTCTGATAGAAGCTCAACTCTTGACTATTGACTGCCACTGCTCTCCGACTGTGATCAGTGTCAATATTTAGTCGTTTGTTTGCGTCACGATGAGTCAGCAGCAGCATCAGACGAAGAGAAAGAAAGAGGTCGACTTTTGTGAAAAACTTTGGACCGGGCCGGGGGGATCACGCTTCGATCTTTATCCATCGGAATTGACCTCCTTTTTTTTTTCCTCTGTGCCGACTCTCGCTCCATTATATAGAAAGAGATACATATCGGAAGTCGATATCCATCGAGAAGAGAAAAAGAATAACGATCTATATATATATATACCTACAAAAAGCCTTTTCTTTCTCTCTCCTCTTTCTGTTTGTAGATCTACATATTTCGAACATCCAAATAACACACAGCTCAAGAAATAAAGATTTCTCCGACTGCCATTTGAGTTGGGCATCTATCCATATCCCTGGTAGATATTCTAATCGATGAAAAAACAAAAGAAATAGTAATGAAAAACTGGAGCAAAATATCTATAGATTTGCCTTTTTGTGTGTGTGTGTGTGTGTGTGTGTCGTCGCTGCTGAATGCTCCTATGATGGTATAAAAGAAGAAGAAGAAGAAGATATTACAGAGAGAAAACAATCGTTGAGATAGAGTGAGAGTGAGAGTCCTTCATCAATCACGAACGACTCCCGAAATTTTCTTTTTTTCTTTTCTATTCGACGAAAGGGCGGAGAGTGTTGGCGAGTCGTCTGTGTCGACTCAAACGTAACTCGACAGACCTTAGAGTCTTTCTCTCTCTCTCTCTCTCTCTCTTGAGAGATGGATTCAATTCTTCTTCTTCTTTTTGCTGCTGCGCTACTGGTTTGTTGGTTATTTTCTTTTTTGTCGAGTTTCTCAGATCGATGTCAAAGGTCCATAACATAGTGGAAGGATCAAAGAAAAACAACAACAACAAAAAATGGACCCTCATCCTTGATGAAACGAATCAATCTCATTATCATTTTTCTATATCCTCCTCTTTTACTCGAGAGATTCGTGGGCGTTTAGGCATCTCACTTTAGGCTCTCCCCCCCCCCCCCCCAAAAAAAAAAAAAAACAAGACAGTAATGGACCTAACACAATTCTACTTTCCCCTTTTTTGTTATATCTGCAGTCCATCCAACAAAAAAAAAAAAAGAAAAGAAAAAAAAAATGATTGAATTCTGAGAGTCCCGGTAATATAATATGATCTATTTTTTTTCCCCCCTTTTCTTGTTGTTGTTGTTGTTCCCGGCGGTCATACAGTCCGGTCGTCGGGTTTTTCCGTTGACAAGACACAAAAGATGCAGCTGTATGCAGTCTCTTTGGTCTATCTATGCGCGTCTTGGCCTGTCGCTCTTGTCTCTTGTCTTCGTGTGTGCAGAAAGGGAAATCAATGGCCAGTCCATCAGCTTTTCTCTCTCTTATAAAATACAGCACAGCATTTGCTCTGATATCCACGTCGTCTTCTATATTATTCTCAACTATACATATAAGGATCGCCGAGCGCTTTTATAGACGCAACGATGGCCCACACCGCCGTTGTGTTTCCAACGAAACTTTCATTGCCTGTCGATCGTCCTACCTCGCACAAGACGCTCTTTTTAATAAAGGTTCTCTCTCTTTTTTTGTGGAGGAGCGATCCTGGGAAGGATCAACGTTGCAATCGTTCACCAGGACCTATATTATATATATAAAATCTCTCATCGTGTATCACACAGCGTATTGTGTACGTGTGTCTTATCCACTGAACAATACGTTTTACGGTATTGAAGAAGAGAAAAAGATAGTTATCGCAGCGATCCAATCAGCGACGCCGTCGCTGCTGCTGCCAAGTGCCAATGTCGTTACGTCTAAAGATAGGGGGGGGGGGGGAACGGTATGGCAATATTTTTCTTTCAGTTGGGTGGGTAGGGAGCTTTCCATGCCGTATTACTTTGGCTGTGTCGGTCAATTTTGCGCACTACACACACGAAATGCGGCAAATGCAGTCAAATGGCCAATTGAATTCGTCTTGATGATGCAGCGACGGAGAGTTGAAAACGCGATTGGAACGGGCTATACTTAGTCTTTTGATGATGATTATTATTATTATTATTATATGTTGGAAGGAAAATTGAATAATGTCCGGAATGTGTTGTACGGGGTCCCCTCTTTAAGCGCGTTCTGGGTCAAAATAGTCGAGCGAGAATTTCAACATTGCCTTTTCACTGTGTATATAATGTTGTACACACACACACACACACATGTCCCTAATTGAATCACACGGAGCAGTTGACTTTGTGTATAAAGTCAGGCGTTGCTCTCGTCTCTCTCTCTCTCTCTCCGATAAAAAAAGAAAAGAAAAAAACGTTTTAACGGCTCGCAGCAGCTCCAACCTCCTCCGGTTGTGTTTCATCTTTTCGGATGAAAAGGAAATCTCTTTCGGAGATAATTCACTAAGACACACCTTGAAAATAGAAAAGAGAGAGAGTTAATTCGCCGAGATTTTATTCATCTCTCCACCCAACTGCAACCCACCCGTGCCAACGATATTCAACGTCAATGATGAATGCGCAATGGCGTAGAAAAGATTTGTCACCAATTTCTTGAATAGAACATAGAAATAGCAGAAGCAACAAAAATAAAAAAGGGGGGATCGTTGCCATGTCGATGTTTAGCACACAGCTGACTAGAGTTAAATCAGCGAATAATGTACAAACATCTATCTTTAGATTTCTCTATGCACATCGATCGACACAGAACACGGAGCGGTGTTGTTCAACTTGTGCTTTTTGTTGCCTAACGGCCGTTGTGTAACGCTACCCCGATGAAATTCGGTCGAATGACGCGCAAGGCCCGCCCCCCCCCCATCTCTCTATCTATCTTTTTTCTTGAAAAAAAAAAATAACGAGAGAGAAAGATAAGAAAGATCAAAAAGATCAATACCACTCATCAGCTTGTTGGTTTCTCTCTTCTCCACCCATTTTTGACAGTTGGCTCATGTCAGAAGAGCAAATCTTTGATATTTAGAGTTGCTGATGGCGACCGCTGGCGGCCCTATTCACTCTAGCGAGTCTTAATTGTCGTTAGGAGTCGGATGGTTTCATCCGCACCGGTTACCGGGTGGTGGTGGTTGTCTGTCTCCAAACCTCCTAACCCTTTTTTCTTTCCCTTTTTTTTGGGTCTCCTCTTTCACATAATGCGACAAACGTTGCCGTATATCCGTTCCGCCCGACGTTGTTGTCCCGGGTTTCTTCGTTTCTATATGAACTGTGAATCGTCATCGACGCAAAGAAACACACCACGCAAAGGTCATTTGACGAGTTATCTAACGCAGGGGGGTGATGATGATGATGACGACGTAAAGTTTTAGATTTTATGGACATCCGCGCAATAGAGAGACACAGAGAGAGAATGTCTATATAAACACACGTCGCCGTCTATATAACGACTACCGCATCGTTCATTATACCCGAGGGAGTGGTGTTTTTTTTTTTTACTTTGGTTTTTGCCCGTTGTGTGTTGCGTGTTGGCGTAAATGCGCAACTTTTTCTTCATCTTCCCCGGCGTTTATTATTATTATTATGATTTCTTTTGTACGTTAAATTCGTTATTATTATTTTATATATATTTTTTTTTTGCCTTTTTGTGTGTGCCGTGTTATATATATTTGTCTGCGACGATATTAAAAATAATGCCCACCCGAAATTGATCCGCAAAACAACAACTTTTCAGCCGCAGATCGTTTTAATTTTATCAGACATTTTGTCAAAAGCTTGGATTAGAGTTTTGGAGTTTTATAGAAGGTGGTAGAACAACAGCAGTCCGGTTATGTAGTCTCTCATCTGATTCTAATTAGATTTTTTTTTTCGCATACATTTTTTTAATGTTATAAAGAATGGAAAATTTCAAAACAACAAATTATTACAAATTGACTTGAAGAAAAAAAATGTAAACGGCAATCAATTTTGTGATTGTTGGTGTTGTAGGTTGTTGTACTACTTTTCCATTCTTTTATCGAAGAAATATTTTATAACAATTTCTCAAAAAAAAAAAACGTTATTCGCGAGATGAGAGAGTCACCCGACTGATTCTTGACTTTCCCCCCGTTGTGTTGTTGTTTGATTATTATTAGTTGATGACATCAACTCGGTCCATCGCATTCATCAGCAACAACAGTCACAGCAACCAACAGATGATCCGGCGCGGAGACAATTTGAAATTTTGAAGAAAAACAAAAAAGAAAACCAAAAAAACAAACAAAACAAACAAATGAAATAAAAAGAACAAACAAATTTTACTTGACATTTATAAACAATTTGAGAAGAAAAAACAAACAACAACTGTGACTCGTCTTCCAAGTGACAATTCTCTGAAATTTGTGATCGTATTGAGAAGAGAATTTCTAAATAGCCCGGCAAATTCAAAAAATTGTGGACATGAATGGACGCTGAGAATCGCTGCAATACAATCAACGAAATCGAGAAGAAGACGGAAGTGGATTGGTGGTGGTCATGGCCAGTAGTTTCATTCCCGGCTTGACTGCATCATCATCATCGCAACAACAACAGCAACAACAACAACAGTGTGCCGGCAATGCAGCAGCCTCAGCTCCTGTTTCGTCAGTGGGTGGAGGAGGTGGTGGCGGCCCGGAGAAGAATAAAAACAACAAAATGAGTCAACACGGTGATAGTTCTTTGACGCTGGGAAGCGCTGGATCGGGTGTCCGTCGATGGGCTCACCGTTTACTTCAAAGGGGTCAGTCAGCGTCCAGCAGCAGCGCCAGTATGCCGGCCACTCCAGTCGGAAATGGCAGTCTACCGACAACTAACACGGGTCATGGCAATTACGCAACATCTGCCGCCGCCGGCGGATCTAATGTCGTTGATGGATCGTCCAGGTCAAAGACATTTTCCAGTTTGGCAGCTGGACAACCTGTGGCGGCTGTTCCACCGCTTCCACCTAAAACGACACGATCCAAACCGGTGCCACCTCCCAGGACGAGTTCCTGCATTCAATCCTGCTCTACGGACAGAAATAATCCAGCAGGATCGCCAGCTAATCCCTGTACAATTGGCGTGAAACCGTCAGTTGTCCACCAGGATTTCATCCGTTACGGAAATCACCAACGACGGCCGTCGGAGACGTCGGTGACGACGGCTTTGATGATGGCCCAGCAAGCGGCGGCCGCTGAAGAAGAATCCGGCCATCCAGTTGGTCATTCCTACTACGCCACTTCGTCCACTTTACCGTCGTCAGCGGTCACTAACGTCAAATCGGTCCGTTTCGGTCAACAACAAGCCCTGCAACAACAACAACAACAACAGCAACAAATTAAAATGGATGTTGAGCAGCCGGAACGGACGGGCCAAGAGAAAGACGCCTTAACTGAGGCCACCATCGGTTTAGAGATTGCGGCCAATTTGGCTTTGGCTTTCGCCCGAGACGTCCGTCGGGAGAAATTGTCCGTTGATCAATCGAATCAGGTTCATGTTGGTGGCCAGCATTCATCGCATCACCATCCAACCAATCCATCCTCGTCGTCTTCTACTTCGTCTTCTTGTCGACCTGTGCGATCGATGCCTTCGACGACGTCTTCTCCTCGTCGCCATCAGCAACCGGCCACGGCTCCGACTACAGTTCGTACGACGGGCCACCAACAGGAAGTGACGCTATCAGAATTCTATCAGCTCCTGCAATTTGTTAGCGGACAAGCCCGCGGATTAGGTAACGGCCCTGTTGGTAGCAACGTCATTGTCAGCAGTGATCCTCCTCTTCTTCTTCGTCCTCCTCCGGTTTCAAGTGCCTTAAATGTCGAACCGACGACAACAGCAGCAGCAGCAGCAACAACAACAACAACAAAAATCCCGACAACAGCAGTCAACAGTTCGATGACGTCAACTCCATTGCCTCCGTCTTCGCACTCACTTCCGCCCGGTTATTTGACAGCTCGATCATTCCGTCAATCGACGACGTCAAACAACAACAACAACAACAACGCCAACACCACCACGACTATTACGGTGGCTAAAAGGCCGACGACGCACGATGATATAGGCGCTCTTGTGGTCGATCCTGGCGTTCGATCCGATCGAAGCATCACGACTCATCGATCTCATTCGGTTGAAGTCAATTATGACAATTACTTGATCCAGTCCAATCACCAAACTCAGCGACAGCCTCCGCCTCTCGTCGAACAACCTCGTCCGCCCTCGTCATCTTCCAATCACGCGCTTAAAACGCGAAGTCTTCCGCGAAACTGTCACCAACCGACGGCGACGGCAGGATCCCACCAGACGACGACGACGACGTCGGTAGGAGGTGGAGCGCCAGTTGGACGCCACTGGGCCGAGATTCTCTCCCTCATAACTCAAGTGCTGAGCGGGAGCGATCAATACACCAACTCGTTAAAACAGCAACAACAACAACAACAACAGCAAAGGACTGCCGTCGCTGCCGGTAATCATCAGATCGTGACGGCAGGAACTATCGGCCAGACTTCCGGCCAGACACCGCCTCCGTCTGCCACGCCAGTCAAACGTCAACAACAACAACAACAACAGCAAAGACGACCGGCTGTTGGTGATTCTCTGAGCGATTCAGAAGAAGCTTATCTGAGACGTAGGAGGCAAACATCTTCGGCTGCATGTCCACCAGCTTCCAACACATCGATGACATCATCTTCGTCTAGAGATCAACGTCATTACGATTCTCTGAGAACGCCGCGATCGTCATCGAGGGCCAGCAGCGTGGCCAATGATCGATCGTCGGATAACACGGGTGGACATCAAAGTTATTTGGCATCCCTGTCTCAACGGCTCCAGATCGAGCAATACATCGTCAAAACGTTGACTCATCTGACGAAATCGGAGAAAGGCATCAACAACGTCAATTCTGCGGATGAGTCTGACAAAGACGGCGGACTGGACGGTTGCGGATACATTGAATGTTGGGGCTCTCCCGAGCGCAATAGTAGCGAACGAGGATCATCTGCCGGTGTGAATGCCTCTGCTCAGCCATTGAATCAACAGCAAATCAACAACAGCAACGTGGGTTTGGAACGTGCGTTATTGCGGCTGGACCAAAGGATGCGGGCCGATCGTCAGCCGCGCATCTACCAGCATCACCACTGGCGGATCACACCCGCCGAATGCAACGCCCTCTTCCTCTGCAAGGTATATAATCAAACAACAGCACAAACATACACAAAAAACAAAATGCACAGATTTTTTCGATTGCAGTCTGGAATTTCTTTTAATTATTTGAAAAACTAAACGAAACAAAACAAAAAATGAATGCAGACGAGAAATAGGTAGTAGCGAGCAGAGCTAGTCTGAAATATAGCTCGCCGGGTGTTTGAAATGTTTTCAATCAAAGATTCATTGTTTTTAAATAGAACACACACACACACTAGCGAAATGATATTAGGAAGCGACAGTACAAAAGATAGTCGAGAAGATCCTTTTGTTTTCAATTTTCAACGAAACGATGCTGATCAATAATATAACACAGACGACTAATGTTAAGTTTCCGAGCGTCTCTCTCTCTCTCTCTCTCTCTCTCTCTGTGCGGGTACATACATATTTCGTCGTGCTGCATTATTCTTTCTCTGTGTGTGTGCCGTGTCTCTCTCTCTCTTTTCCGTCGCCGTAATGTTATAGCGAAATGTTTTTTGGGGAGGGGGGCTCCTTTTCTTCTTCGCGATCCACTCGAAAATTACCGCTCGCCGTTCCAATTGAAATCGTTCCCTTGCTATCGTCCATTTTTAAGCTCCTTTTCTTCGTCGAAGCGTCGTCCCCCATCCTTATTTCCTACCATCTTATTACATGTGTGATATACCCGGACTTGTTTTTTTTTTTTTGATTTTGCTTGTTGTTGTTGTCTTCTTTATTTCTTTTGTATTTTCCAAGAAAAGAAAGTTTCCATCGTACTTTTCTTTTTTTAAATTTCCACCCTATTTTGGACACGGACTCTTTAAGAGCGTCTCTCTTGCCAATAGCATCATTAGTATTTGTGAGCTATGTGCATAATATTCAGAGCGCGTAATCCTCTTCACTGCCAACCACATTGGTGAATATAATGTAAAAAAATATAAAGCGGAGAGAATCAAAAAGATATAACCTAACATCCTTGGCAACAAAACGTTACCAGCATACTATAGTATATATCCACTCTATTATGTCTGATGTGTGTGCATTATTGTGTGCAGCAAAGTCAGAACTGGTGTACTCTACTCCACTCTATTCGACGACGATCCTCTTTTGGTTTTGGAGTTTTCTCTTTCCATGAAGCGCCAAAAAAAAAAAGAGAGAGAAAATATATCATTCCATCCATATTTATTGTAACGATACGATACGAGAAAAAAAGAGAGAGAGAGAGAGATCCATCCGGCGGATGTTATAGATGTGTGGAACTCGCACGGAAATCCCAACTATATATACCAGCATTTCTGTCTCTCTCTCTCTCTTTTTCTCTTCACTATGTACACACACACAGCACAGTCTGTATAACACACACATATACATATAGATATGCACGGCGTGAATATGTTTGTTCGTGTGTGTGTGCTGTGTATTTGGTCGGGTGAGCCGAAAGGAAGCAGACACTCTCGCAAAATCCTGCTATCCAATGGATGGAATAGATACTGGACGGATGAATGCGTTTTATTTTATTTCATTTTTTTTTTTTTGCTACTCATCTTTCGAGTCAATATAACACACACACACCCGACCCGACGAGAGAGAGAGCAGCTAGAATAAAAATAGAATATATATAGGAGGGAAGTAGAGAGAAGCGAAAGTTTTTTTTTTTTTTTTTTTTGCAGTATCTTTCGGTGCGTGACAAATTTTGATTTTATTTTAAGGAATAAAATCAAAAGAAAAAACGAATGTGCGATGAAGTTATCGATCGCTGCTATATTCTATACGAGTCGGTGTGTGTGTGTGTGTGTGTGTGTGTGTTTGAGCGATGTGTCACAGAGTCTAGAGTTTGCTCAATTCTTGTTAGATGAGAAAAGTTGATTGCACAGCTTTCTGTGAAGTTTTCATTTTTCTTAAAAATAGCGAAAAAATTTCGCTATCGAATTTTTCTCATAGTTTTGAAAGTGAATTTCCTTCATTAAAAAAAAAAACGGAGTCGGTCTCGTCACTAGGCGTTGACTAATTGGTCGAGATAACGAATGATGACGTTGAAGCGCTTCGTTCTCATAACTTTGAGCGCTTAAGTCCAACTCGCCACCAGCTCACGTTCCAAAAAAAAAAATTGAAATTTCTTAGCTTCCTTTTCGTATGTAATACTTGACATCCATCTCAGAGTAGTACCTTCTCACTCTTCAAACTCCCCCCTATAGTTCTACCGAGTTCGACAAAGAAGTTGTTGTCTTCCACGGCCCTCGTACGGTTGAAAGATTCTTCGCCATCGACACACACACACACTTTTGTCTCTCTCTCTCTGACTTGTGTTGTGTGTGTGTGTGTTTTTTTAATAACAAGGAGAGAAAACTCGACAACAAGTTTTGTAGAGAGACGAACATTCAATCATCTTTGGATTGTGTGTTAGGGGGGGTTGTAAGGTAGCAGACGCAACAACTTTGTTGTCATCAAAATCATCAAACATTCAAGGGAGAGCTTCTTCTTCTTCATCAAAAACTTCAAGAGTTCCAATCATGATAATGAGACAGAGAGAGAGAGAGAGAGAATATAGTACTATAGGAGGAAGAGCCACTGACGGAGGTATAGGAATTAAGGATGAACTTATATTTAATATAGTAGAAGTAGTATAGCGCTCGGCTCGACTCTGCTGCATCAACTTTTGCTTCTTTCTCCAAAAGAATTGGAAATAGAAGAGAGTCTGAGAGAGAAGCCGATCGATTTCACCCGATGGGAATGCTATATAGTCCCCTCCATCCGTCATGTTATAAGGACATGGAATAAATTTTTTCTTCTTTTTTTTTTTTTACTTTTACTTTTTTTCTTTTTCTTCGTCTTTTTTTCGTCGATGGCTGCCAGCAGATGCCTGAGAAAGA
Source organism: Daphnia galeata (assembly GCA_030770115.1). Taxonomy (NCBI): domain Eukaryota; kingdom Metazoa; phylum Arthropoda; class Branchiopoda; order Diplostraca; family Daphniidae; genus Daphnia; species Daphnia galeata. The sequence goes on from CM061114.1 coordinate 9,725,345, forward strand.
GACCAATTGAATTGTGATCGATTTCCATCACATTTGCCTTATGGCTATTATAATGAATGTCTGAATAAATTTACATTTTTCCCTCCTCTTCTTTTAAAAAAAAAAAAAAACGACGAAGACAAATTTGATATTAATATGAATCATAATGTTCTCCTTTTCATGACAGATGTCGGATGATGATCGACTTTCTTTGACGACGGCAATCAGCGACGACGACGGTGACGGCGGAGGTGGCGGCGGTGGAGATCATCACGACGTCCAGCACGGAGGCGGCGGTGGTACAACTTCACCTTTCCGTAAAAGCGGCGCTGCCGCTTCGTTCAATTGTACGGGAGCCGTTCGCAAAGCCGGGTAAGTCCTACATCTCTCTCTCAACAGATATGTAATATATAAATAGATAGATAGATATAGTACATAGATTGGATCTGGCCAGATGGAGCTGCTTTCCTGTATCACCACCTTAGTTAAAAGGAAAGTCGATTGAGAGGGAGAGAACTATTGTAATTGGATAATGAGAATTCCGTGTGATTAGGGAATGAGAGTATAGACAGAGAGAGAAGAGCATCTATCTAGCTATGATAGACTTTCATCTCTCTCTCTCTCGGTCGCTATCTCTCTCGACTGGAAAGCTTTTCTACTTTAAAGTTTCCCATCACTGAATGCGTGATGCGTACAGTTTAATGGAATAATCCGCCCTCCTACCCTTCCTCCCCTTTTTTTGCCGGACCAGCTCGGCACTCTCTGTGTGTGTGTAGTGGAAACACATCAGCCAGAGCACACAGCCAACCTGCATTTGCCTTGATGAGGGAATGCTGAATAATGCTAATGACTTGCCTCCTCATTCCTCTCCGTCTCTCTCACTCTCGCCATCCATCCATCCATTGATTTTCTACTACGTCAATTTCATCTCCCTTTTCTCACTACCCGTTGCGTCGGCAATGGAAATTGACGGGCACATCTCATCAAGAGGATTTTTTCATTTTTTGGGGCTTTGCGCGATGATTTTCAATTGATTCAAACGATTGCGAAGTGATGATGATATATTCGGTTCAACACACTTTTGCTTGACGACAACCACACACTCGAATGTGTTCACGCATCGCCAGCTGATGTTGTATCATTGTATAGATTTTTTTCCCCCTTTTTTTAAAAAAATTTTTTTACAAAATTGAATCAAGTCAATTTCTTTTTTTTTTGTTATTTTCTTCTGTTTTCATGCGGTGATCGATACCCAATCAAATCGTCGTTTTATTTTATTTTCGATGGTCGATCCTTAATCATGCTTTGCATTATTCATCACCCTGCCAAGAAAATAAAAGAAAAAACGGAGACATTTTTGTTTTGGAATAGTTTTAAAAACAAAAAGACTACAGGGAATCGGATGATACATGTCGTGTGTGTATAACAGTCCGTAGCAAACCAAATTTCACGTTGGGTGTAGAATATCGAAAAAAAAAAAGAGGAACGTCGGGACGTGTGACATCGGCCCATAATTGACGTTATCGACGACCAAACCGAAACAGAAAGGGAACGTGATGCAAGAACACGATTATCGTGTGTGCTGATTCGGCGTATATATCCCCCCCCCCACCCACCCACCCGTGTTCACTTCTTCTTTTTTTTTTGGCCGACTCGCGACTAGGAAAAATCCAGGAATTTTTTAAAAATAACAACTTTTGTGTGTAGTTGCCGCATATCTTTTATGTTGCTTGTATAACGTAACCCCAAACAACTACTGCAACACAGTATATAATATATAACGACCCGGAAAAGTAGTACATGGCAACCTCCTCTTCAGCTCTGTGTGTGTGTATAAGGAGGCGGGACAGGGAACCGTCCGATCCGATCCTTCTTTCTTTTTTTTTTTTTTTTCCTTTGAAAAAACTTGCGCCAAAAAAGGAACGACCCGAGACAAGGACGAAAATTGGCCTCAGTATATTGACACTTTTTTTTTCTTCTTCTTCTAACTCCTTGTTCGTGTGTGTATTTCGTAGTAAGATCCCGCCGAGTCAGTTGTAATGTCTCTCTCCCGAAAAAAAAAAAGAAAATCCAAAAATAGTCGAGTTACTTTTTTTTTAAGGAGTTGCTTGGATCAGCATTGCGGAGAAAGAAAATCAAACGAGTATATTATTGGCCAGGAGCACAGTTTTCTTTTTCTTCTTTGCCGGGTTCAAAGATCCTACCGGGTATAGGCCTACATGGACAAAAGCGTTTCCTTCTTTCTCTTTCACTCTCTCGTTGACCGGTTCTCCGTACTACTCACTAGGCAACTTTTTCCCGTTCGATCCTTTTCCTTTTTTTTACTTTCTTTCTTACTTTGATCTCTATCCATCGAATAGCTGGATGGAAGAAATCGGAAGCTCGCAGGGAATTTCACGCATGGTCAGGAGCCGTGTGTGTGTAGAGAGCCAAAGAGCAGCTAGATGAGAGATCCTGTGTACATAGAACTAGCCAATGTACTATATGGCCGTGAACAACAATAAGAAAATGCAACATTCACTCGCTGCATAGAAGTAGGAGCTTTAGAACTGATGTGCTGGTCTGTCTATAGTTGAGGAACAATTTCCACCCTTAAAACCATCAATAGTATATATACCCCAACCGAAAGATATAGTGAAAAGTGTAGGTGACGGATCTCTCTCTTACATTTTTTTTTTCTTTTCCTTATAGACTTTTTATTTATAGAACTTGATCCCCAATTGAAAGCGAATGCTCTGCTCTCTCAGATCCCTCAACTGACAGACATCGAATTGTGTGTATGCTCGCTAGAGAAGAAAACGGGAGTTGGAGCAACGAAATGGAATCACAAAATCCCCCGTTCGTCGTCGACTATATATCTCCCCCAATTCACTGTAGACACAGCACAGAGGGGTTGGTGGGCGACGGCAATAAGGGTCTCTCCTCTTTATAGCCAACGGTCCGAAATGCGTTTTCTTCTCTTTCTTTTCTTTTTTATTGAATTATTGTAAAAAGGTTTCTCCGCTCTTTTTATTTTTACCTTTTTTATTTTTTTCAAAATCCAATCGGCTGGGTCTCTGAAAAATGGGGGACCGTACACACGAACGTTAGAGGCTATATTTATATCACGGCACCTATAGGATATCGTTGATCGTGTTACACATTTATCAATAAGAGGCCATCAAAGATGAGAAATCAATGGCTAAAGAAATAGGGCGCACACACATACGTCCTATTTATTATTTGACTTGTTCTTCTACTTTGGTTGGGACCCATTTTGAACGCTAACTGATGTAACGAGATCCGGGATAATTTATCAACAGGATAGTTGCTTTTGTTTTAATTTTGTCCTAGTGTACACATATCGGTTGTCGTTCGTATATTTTAGTTGGCTGTTTGTGTGACACGGTTGCCGCGTCGTTGCCGTCGTCGGGATTGATCAATAGCTTCTATCCTCACACCGCCAGTCCCCACCGTTAGCAGTCGTAGTATCTATTCTATACTATACGTGTAGTGTAGTGTATATAGGCTCGAGGTTACACACAACAACAACAACAACAACAAAATAAAGGAGAAAAACTGTCTCGATCGATTCTTTCGTGTGCCGGAAGAAGAAAGAAAGAAAGAAAGAAAGACAGACATAAATATAAACAAGTGAACATCGAGGCAAAAGACATTGGAGTAAGCCGACGCCCGTTTCTCCTTTCCTTCTCGTCCGTATCTATACTTAACGAGAAACCTGATATATAACCCATAGTGCACTAAGATGTGTAGCTGCTGCCTACGTGTACGTAGTATACACACGCAGCAGCACCTACTACCACTGGATAGGGTCTGCAATATTCTCTGTTTTAGACCTTCGAATATAAGAACATGTGTCTGTGTGTAATTTATATGTGAGCTATAACAGCAGCCAGCCTAAAAAAATACAGCTACACACAGAGATACATATTGATATTATGTGTGTGTGTGTGTGTACTAGGAACGTAGCGAATAATAATATATCTCGTTCCGTCTATATATGCCCAATATATTATAGACGTAGTAGTATATTGCCTATATAAACAGCTTTATGGACGAAAACCAATAGGATCTAGTCTGCGGAGAAGGACGACAGTTGTCATGACAAATTGGGAAAACGACGTTTTTTCGTTATTGGTTGTGTGTGACAGAAGTGCAACGTTCACTGAAATTCAGACTCTCTACATAACTTTTATATCTAGACTTTCTCTATCTCTCGACTGCTTCACACAACTAAATAAGTCGAAAAAAAAGAGGAAAAGTTGGAGTGACAACTTCTTCTTTTCGTCACGATGCCTCGTAAGATGCGTCACTTAACTTGACCTTTAAATCAATTTTCCAATTTTTTTGACTTTTTGACGAATAGTTGGCTCTGCCGATGAAATCGGTTCAATCCAAATACAATTTGAAATGTTGCCGCTCCGTTTTCTCCACTTATTCAATCGGAAAAATGAAGAGCCAGTAGAGAAAAGGAACCAAAAATAAAAGAGACTCGCACAACCGAATCATAAAAGACGAGAGAATGGTTGACTGTGCATAGTCTAGCGCAATGGCCGTGTGTGTGTGGCACACAGCAACTGGGCGGGCGTGATGACTTCACGATCCAGTTGGTCTTTCGTCGTTCAACGACCTTTTTTTCTTTCTTTCTTCTTCTTCATTCCTGTCTAAAGAGCAACTGGCCATCGTTTGACTTTTTCGACATCTCCTTTTCAAATGACCGCGCGCTCTCTCCACTCGTTGCCCAACGCGGCTCGTTGAATTGTCCTCAACCGAAATCGTCTACTCGTACCCCAGTTCGGCTTTACAACGTCCTATTACTCTACCTTTGCAACTAAAGTATTATAGACGCATTTGACAGCGTTGGCACTAGACGTTTTTACTTAAAAAATAAGAAAAAAAAAAAATATTTCTTATCGATTTTGTTGTCGTCGTCCTCTCTCTCTGTGATCATTGAATTTTTACCGGCCCCAGGATTTTTTTCTTATTCTTTCCTTCTTTCTCTCTTCTCCCCCTTCTTTTCCATTCGCCATCGTTTCCGTCCCAATCGTTTACAATCATCGATCCAGTGCGAAGACTTTTGCCATCTGCCATTTCGATCGTCGTCGTCGTCGTCGTCGTCGTCATCTTCTTCTTCTTTTGACTCAGTCCACGCCCACATCCCACCCTTTCACGCGTCTATTCCAGTCTCTCCCTGATGATGATCGATATAGAAGGCAGAGACTATGTAACGAAAATCCGCTCCAAGCCAATAGATGAACTAACACACACACACACAAAAAAGGGATGCTAGGGGAAATAAAACCAATTTTTTTGTGAAATTTGTCTGTGAAATCTTTATTTGCATACTAATAATCTCATTTCTCGTTGGATTTATGTTTTTTTTTTTTTTTTCCGCCTTCTTGAACAGGTTTCTGAGCGTTAAGAAATGGCTGCTACGCAAGAAACATCAAGTGGAACTGGCCAGGAAACGCGGCTGGCGCGGTTATTGGGTTTGCCTGAAAGGGACGACGTTACTCTTCTATCCGTGCGATTCCCGCGAGGGTCGCCACGTCGAAGCCGCACCCAAACATCTCATCATCGTAGACGGTGCCATCATGCAGCCGATACCCGAACATCCACAACGTGACTTCATCTTTTGTCTTAGTACAGCGTTCGGAGATGCCTATCTCTTTCAGGTAAACACAGACACACAGCACACACCCGATTTTCTTTCTATTCTTTAGCCATAAGCTATCCATCAGTTGTGTATCCTTTCTCTTCTTCATCATCATCATCTCAAGATATTAAACAACAATTCTTCCCCTTGTCTTTGACTTCACACATTCTACTGGGCCTAGCTCTCTACGCTCCGGCAAAACACAATAGATACACGATAGAGCTCGTGTATATTATTCTTCCATCATCATCTTCTTTTAGACTTGTTCTTCTTAATATTATTAACCGTCGTCGCTATTATTCCTTACGTGTGTCTTATATTGCATCGTCGCGGCCTTGTGTGTCCAAAAAGGATATATAGACGCACCCGACAATGATAAACCCACACACACATTGGGAAACTCATTTTCCCTCCCCGCACATCTTCGTGTTCCATCATCCGCTTATTGTTTACGTTCGTTTTTCATTTATCCGACGCAATTTTTATTTTATTTTCCTTATATATTTTTTCACAACAGCAGAGAGACACTGTGTACGTGTATACGGCCCGCATTTTTCTTTTTTTTTTCTTCTTCTTCTTCTTCTTCTTTATTGATCGATATGAGAAAAAGAGAGTCGAATGTAAATGTTGTGAACGCGTCGAAACACACGGCGACGCCGTCGAAATAACTACTATACTACGACTACAACAGGAGTTCATGTGTGTAATAACGTTCATTATATAGTTCAGCCGTCGCACCAGTAGTTGGGTTAGTTAGTTTATATTGTTAGAACTCCAACGCAGAAAACGAGAATAAAAAAAATAGGGAAAAAAAGGGAGAAGCTTTTTGAGTGTAAATACGTACAGTCGAGCCGTCGAATAACTATGCCGAAAAAGAGGAGAAACTCTTGACACACAACTTTTCAAGTCCTCTCTCTCCTTGCTGGCCCTATATTATTATATATATCTGTTTAGTGGATCATATACTCCGTAGATAGGAACTAGCTGATGTTGGACTCTTAGACGTCTAGTGTTTGTTCGCTAGTTCGCAAGTTTGCTTCTACTCTCCGTTTCCAGTTTGACAGAACAAACAAGTTGAAATCACGAAAAATTTCATCCCATTTCTTCTTTTTCTTCTTGATGTTGTTGTTGTTGAAATAGAAATAACCTTATAGCCTACCGTAGTAGATAGTTGATTTATTTATTTTTGAAGAAGAAGAAGAAAAATTGTTTGAATAACCCCGCTCGACTAGAATAGTAAAAGAAAAAAAGAAAGAAAAAATTCGTGGTAAAAGGTTGAAGGGATTCTGTCCCATTCTATGACTTGAGTCCACATCACACACACAAAAGATATCCTTGAAGAAGGGAAAAAATTCCTTCTTTTTCCCTTCCAGTTTTCGGTTGCCTTTATATTTTTTATTCTTTCGTACTACACACACATGTTTGCGACTGGGACTGAATCGAATCTTTTCATCCATGATGTCAAAGCCATTAGCCAATTGCACATACAAATAACACACACACACACAACAGAATGGAACTTGTGATTTTTTCGTTCAGGCTCTATTTATATATATATCTAGGGAATCATGATGCGTCATCATCTTCAAACCCTCGAATCAATTCCAAGACTTTTACCCCAGATTTAAGTTGAATGTTTTTATACTATAAATTTATATGACGGTGAACAGATTTCGCCGGGGTTTTCCCGGTGTGGGGTGGGGCCGTATAGAACGAGGGGTAACGATGTCGTATAAAATCCGCCATTCTACGTGATTTAAATGGCCAGCTCACCACCGCAGCAGCATACAGATATCCCCTTTCGCCAGTAATAAGAAGGAGCTCGTTTTCATTTGATAGGTTTATATTCTTTCTCTTTTCTTTTCGTTTTCAAACAAGAGAGAGACAATGAGAATAGAAGGGAACATAGGCTCTATCAGAGCTAAGGATAACGTCGTGCCATAGTAACTAGACTATAGTCAGCAGGCGAAATCCTGCCGCGCTCCAATAAATCGAGCGGGCCCCGTTAATGCCCTCGAACCGAGAAAAGAAAAGAGAGATCCTTAATTCTGCGGTTGCTGCTGCTGATTATATTTCTATATATTCTCTTTCCCATTCTGCTCCGGCCGCCGCCCCATCATTCGAATACAATAATAATAAAAATGAAAAATGATGGAAAAGGCACGTCAGGATCTAATGAACCGTACGCACACTGTTTCACTCGGCCTGCAGTTTGTCTCTGAGCTCGTCTGCAGTGTATATTATACGTATAGAATGTAGTAGTAGTAGTAGTTAGTAGTAGAAGAAATAGCGTAGATTATATTACAAATACACACACCGGCGTGCTGCATAAATAACCAGTTTCCTCATCGGAGACGTTTTTCGTCTGAAAGACTCGGCTGCGCTCCTGCTCTTTTTTTTCTTTCCTTATACAACAAAATCATATCCATTTTGTTTCCCCATTTTGGAATTGTTTTATTCTTTTTCCCCCCCACCGACGAGGAATTGTTGTATATCATGCGATATGATGGATGATGTTTCGTTTCGATTATTATTACGATCCTTTATTACAGCAGACATTTAGTGTTGCTGTTCATTTATTATCAGATGCTGTTGGGAGTTTTTCTTTTATAATATATTCTGTATATTTTTGTTTTTTTTTTTGTTTCCAGGCTCCTTGCCAGGCAGAACTGGACACTTGGGTAAACAGTATTCATTCGGCTTGTGCCGCGGCTTTTGCCCGCCATCGAGGCAAAACGGGCACACTCCACTTGCTCCAGGAAGAGATTCTCCGTCTGGAACGTTCCATCGAATCGGTATGTGTCGACATAGTTTTCCATCATATTCTTCTCCTCCTCTCTACTCCTCCTCATGTGTGTCATTTCCATACTGGAATAATAAATACCAATACCCACCCAAAAGAAAGAGAAAAAAAAAAGAAATGGAATGTTTTTTCATTAACATTTCCTTTAGGGCGTCGACCGCGAGCCCGCATTATTTCAAATAGTATATGATTCTAATTTTTGTTTTTGTGTTTGTTTGTGTGTTGCGTTTTGTTTATTAATAGGATCACAAATTAAAACACATGGCCGAATTACAATTGTCGGTCGTGTCCGAGTCGGAGAGTCGACGACAAATTGGAGCTCAGATCGCAGCCTGGGAAGAGAATTTGGAACGACTTCATTGCGAACAGTTCCGCCTTCGATGTTACATGGCCAGTTTGCAGCACGGTGAACTGCCTAATCCAAAGGTATGTGTACTCTCTTTTACCCGCAACCATCGCTCTCCAACTTGAAACTTATCAAACAGAAAAAGTCAAATGGCTTCTGTTTTCTTCTTTCTTTTCTCCATCCCTTGGGGGGGCCAGGGTTTTTTTGTTTATTTTCCTTTTCTTCCGTCTTTTATCCAATTGAATTCGACAAAAGGTCGTGTAGAACCTACAGCTCGGAAAATGAATCAATAATGAGGCACTGCAACAGCAGAAAAAAAACTTTTTTTTTGTCTGTCAGCTAGGTGAAGAGGCTTATAGGAATCCCATAGGAAAATGAGACTAGTCTCTACTACCCGCAGATACACAGACACAAAAACTATCTAATACGCGGTAAGGTAGTAGTAACGTACTACATGTCGAATGTATTCTCCGAGAGCTGCGACTTGGCTTCAATTTCCTTTCCGCGTTCGACTTTGATGCGAAACTCAACCAACTTGTTATATACTCGACTCTCTTCAGTGTTTCTCTATGTCTATGCAGGGAAGGATCGTGTTGGTTGCAGGCAACCCCATCTCACTCCTCATTATAAAGTTCAAAGTTGGCAAATAGTTCAGACGTTGCAACTGTATTATGATAGGCTCCGATTCCCTTTTTATTATTTAAAACAAAAAAATGAATTTGCCATGCGCATTCCTCCACATCGCGTAACCTGAAAATGAAAAAAAAAATAAATAAATAAATCTGAAAGTTTGTGTTTTGATGTCCAATAGACGGGAAAAAGGAAGACAAGTATGTGGGACCGGAGCCAGGTGCTCGGCCATTCGCCGAGTCTATAGACACCCAAAGCAAAGAGCAAGAACAACAGACAACAAACAGCAACATCCATGTAGCAAGTGGAATCGTTGAATATACGAGGGACGACGGCTCTATAGAACGTGTATGGGCGGGTGGACGAGCCAAAGAAGCGTCGTCCAAGTCTGGCAAGCGCGTGACACGATAAGACTTTGATTAGCTTTATTCAGCGTATGTGCTTCAGCTCCTTTGCTTGTCCTACTGTCTTCTGCCAAAGTTGTACAGATGGGGAGGAAAGAAAAAGACAAGGAGCGGGGGGCCCCTATAGGGTCGTCGTCTGTCTGTACATAATACTTACAACACACACACATCAGAGATGGCTGGCTGCTCGTGTGACGATGAAAGCCGAAGCCAAAAAGGATTGAGTCTCTCTTTTCTAGATGGTTCCTTGTATATTGTACATCTTTTCTCGTCTTCGTCGTCGACGACTTTTGTCTTTCTCTCATCTTCACTCTCGACGGAATTACCCAAAAGTCACTTGATTACGTCACAGACTCGCAGCAGCAGCACACAGTCGAGATCTAATCTTTTGTTTTGTTTTTTAAAAAGAATTACATTATGAAAGAAACTTTTTTTCTCTTTTTCTCTCTGAGCTATGTGCTGTGTTCGTTTATCCTATGAAAAAAAAAAATTTGAGAATATTATTATAAAAAAAGGATGATGGAAAAGATCCCTTTTACTTTGCCTTTCCCGGCGCTACGTAGTATAGACACGCATATACAAAACACATCGTTTCAAAAACACCCGGACTCACATCATTCACTCGAGATAACTTTGACGTGATGAAATCATGACAACTTTGATCTTTTTGTTTCCTTCACTCGTGTAGTAGTTGTAGTTGTAGTTGAATAATCATCATCATCATATCCATATAAAATGTGTTAATTGTTTTCGCACGCAGAGCTTACTGACGCACGTTTCCAGGAGCACCAAACACACGCTCAACCGATTGGGCATCTTCACCGTGTCATCGTTTCATGCCTACATTTGCGCTCGGAGTCCCTCGCTGCTCAACAATCTCCTGGCCGGACGAGGTGCCACAAGAAGACGTGCCGTGGCTCCTACTTTGTCACGATCCAACTCGCTCAGCTCACGCAAGTCGCAATCGGTGGCCGCTGCATCGTCGTCTCAGCACGGCAGCCACCATCACGAAGGCGAAAGGCAATTTAGAGTCAATCTTCCCGACGGACAGGTTCGTATTCATTTTTGTTTTTTTAATATTAAAAAAATGGCTCAAATTGAATTAAAAGTTCCGCTAATTTATGGCTGGTTTATTATGAAATTCCTTAGACGGCCACCGTTCACCTGAAGGACAACATGACGGTCGAAGAGTTTTTTGGCCAGCGCTTGCGGCAAACGCGGTCTGAACGCGGCCGAACATTTTGTACGGGTCAAAAAACGTCGCGACATGGACAATTCCAATCATTTTGTTCCGCATCGCACCGATCTCATCGATTCTTATGTAATTTCTTTGCTTTTATTTTTTGAAATTGAATAGTTAAAAAAAAAAAAAATGAACGACATTTTTGAATTAGGTGCCAAGCCACGAGTTGGTTGAAATTTGCGGCAAAGCTCTTTACCAGGTTGAGCTCTCGCGTAACAATTTGGAACAGATGTGGGGCTTCAGCGTCGAGGCCGAATTAGTGGAGAACACGGAACGTCAGGATGAATTGTGTGTTTTCGTCAGCCGGGTTGAAGATCGCAGTGTCGCCATGAACCACGGTATGTGTTCTGTGTGTATTGTTGTCACGACGTTGATTGTGTTACGGCGGCCTTTTCTCTCTTTCCTTGGTGTTTCTTTTTGATTAACAACGACGGCGATGACGATACGGTTCGTTTGATCTTGTTTTCTATTTGTCAGGAATCATCAAGGGAGACGAGATCATGGTCATCAACGGGGCCTTGGTCGGTGACCTGGACATGATGTATATCGAGTCAGTGTTGCAGGAGGAACTGTCTCTTTCGTTGATGATCCGCAGCTGTCGAGCCGATCCGCCCGACGTGACTTGCTTGTTGAGGACCACCGACGATCTCATCGACAGTCTTGTCTGCCCTCCACCACCTTCTGATCAGCTCATTACTGACGACGCCCTGTCTAATCTCATCGTGCCTGCTCCATCTTGGCGTAAGATAAACCGCAAATCGCATTCTATTTTTGGCTGTACCACTTTTACTATTTCATTCAATCTTGTCTGCTGATGCTGCCGCCGCCGCTGCTGCTGCTGCTCCGGTTATTTTGGCTCTGCCTATTCGATTAACTATGTAATTATTATATTACAGACGGACAGTCATCCCAGACGGTCGATAGTCCTGGCGCATTTCCAACTGAACTACCTCCCATCCAGCAGACAAAGTCTAGTCCGGCTGAAGTTCCTGGTCCTATGCTTCGGGTAAGGAGAATAATTCCCTTTTTTTTTTACAATTTAATTGTCAAATGAATCGAAATTGAAAATGACAAAAAAAAAATCGTTTCTTCTATTTTAATGGCCATTCGATAGCCTCGTATGTCTGAAAGAAGTTCTACATCTACCATGTCGGATTTCCGGCGATCCTCGCCAACCGGAAGCATCGCCTCTTCTCAGTCGATCGCCTTGACGCCCAGTAGGCAACTCTCCGACGGCGAGAAGCTCAAAAAGTGCATCCTAGAGCTGGTCGAGACGGAAAGGACTTATGTCAAGGTGGTACACTTCACCCTCACTAAATTAGTTCGAATTTATGGAATTCTTTTCTTTGACGTCTTGAACAGCATTTGAACAATTTGCTGGAGAATTATCTGGAGCCACTGAAGCAGGAAACGTTCCTTTCATCGGCTGAAATCAACGCCCTCTTTGGAAATATCCAGGAGATTGTCGCTTTCCAGCGCGTGTTCCAACAAAGTCTGGAAGAAGCATTGGCTGTTGAGCCACATTTCGATGTCATCGACCAGCCCTACCAGTTCAAAGTAAATCAATGATTTGATTAAATTATTTTTTGTTGTGAGGACTTTTATTTAACAAATACAAATTTGTTTGTTCAATTCACTTTCGACAGAATGTACTGTTTGCCATTGGCAGCGCTTTCCTGCATCACGCCAATCACTTCAAATTGTACAGTTCTTTCTGTGCCAGCCACTCCAAGGCTCAAAAAGTTCTACTGCCAAGTAAATACAGTCAATTATTACAGTTTATTTATCTATTTGTGTTTTTTATTGTTTACGCGACTTTAATTTTTAACGATATTAACTCGACAGATGAAGGATCTCAAGCGTTGCAAGAGTTTTTGCAGTCGCGCAATCCTCGCCAGCAACATTCGTCAACACTCGAATCCTATCTAATCAAACCGATCCAGCGCATTTTAAAGTATCCGCTCCTGTTGCAGCAACTGCGTAACTTGACCGATTCCAATAGCAGCGAACATCAACACCTCGTCGGTACGTTCTTGCCATAATATTTTTTAAAAAGAGAATTGAATTGAATTTCGGTTTTCGTTTTTAACAGACGCCCTGAAAGGCATGGAAAAGGTGGCCGAACATATCAACGAAATGCAGCGCATTCACGAAGAATACGGCGCCATTTTCGATCACCTGTTTCGTCAACATCAAAAGTCTTGCAAGCAGCCGGTGGATTTGAGTCCGTCCGAGTTGCTCTACTACGGAGGCGTCGAATGGCTCAACATTTCCGACTTTTTGGGCAAAGTCAAAAAGGGTTTGGAACTACACGCCATGTGTTTCGTATTCAAGACCGCTGTCGTTTTCCTCTGCAAGGAACGACTCCGCCAGCGCAAGAAGCTCATGGTACGTGGAACGGATATTTTTCTAAATTTAAAAAATAAACAAAACAAAACAATTTAATTCATTTTCATTGGCTCACAGAGCGTGACGACGAAAACTAGCGCTCCAGAAGTCGAAATTATTCGCTACCAAGTGCTGATTCCGGTGACTGAAGTTCAAGTCCGCACTGCTCAAGCTAAAGACATGGAGGCGCATTACCTGTGGGAATTGATTCACTTAAAGAATCCTTTGCATCGTCGCTCAGAGAAAGTTTATCACCTTTCAAACAGGTGCGTTGTTTTAAATCTGTCAACGTTTCTCTGGATTTTATTTGAAAAATGATTTTGTTTGCAGTACGGCCGAGTTCCGCAACGCCTTCCTAAAGACGATCCGGCAAATAATCCGGGAAAGTGTCCGCAATATGAGCATTCCACCGGCCAAGCCGCCGGTTCCATCCGCATCGACGCCGCCGACGCCGAAAGCGGAGGCTAAAGGGACCAGCAAAGGCAAACGAAACGTTCAACGACATTCGGCCGGAACTATCGACTACGACAATGTCGAAGCCTGTGGCGGAGGCGACACCGACGACAATCAGCCCGTCACTTTCAGAGGACGCAGCAACACGATTGGTACGTCAACTCGAATCTTTCATTTATGGATCTCAAAATTGAGCTGTAAAATAAAATGCCGTTTCAAAACAGGTGAGAAGAAATCAATCCGTCGAGTGGATTCTTCAGAAGCCAGAGACGGCGATCCAGGTGTGAAATCGGAAAACGAAGAAGATCATCAACCTCGATCGAAGCCGTCACTTGGCCGGACGCCCAATCACCTGAGTTTGTCAACAACGTCAACACTTTCTACCGGCAGCGGTTGCAGTCAAGCTAAACTGATCCAGGCGTCAAGGACGCCACAGTCTTACACGCCGGCAGCAGCTAAACCGCTAGGATCGCCAATCTGGAAGCCTCGTGACGGTGTGGGTGAATCGTTCACTTTACCCCGACCGAGCAAGAGTACAGACATGCCCAACGTGGGCTCCAATTCCGGGAATAAGAATTCGTACGGGACTCTGGGTAACCCGTCGAAGAAATAGATGAAAAATGAAAACGAAAATAACGAGGCAATCGATTTTTCGTTTGTTTGGTTCGGTTTTTTTTTTTTACCCCATTTGTTTCTTTGGTATCACGCCGAGTGCTCAAAAGTGTGTGACTGATAATCTTCCCTATACTCGACACACCTCTTCTCTCTATATATATACATATATATAATTGCCCTGCATGAGACTGCCCAGCTGTGCAAATTCCTTTCAAAGAAGCAAATTTTAAAACGTCGACATCACGCCAAAAAAAAAAAAAAAGTAAATTTTTGAATCGGGTAAGTGAAAAACTCGTTTCCCGGGGATTTCATTTCAAAACATTTTTTGTATTTTTTGGCGCGAGTATTTTGAAATTCTCTCCTTCTTCTCTTCTTTCTCTCTTTCAAAACTCTGCCATAATCACATCTTCCGCTTCACTGTCTTCCTCTAATGCTGCTGCTACTGCTGCACTGGCTGGATAGGCAATTTCCATTTTCATTATCACGTATAATATTATAGTAAAAAATAGTCATTTTAAGAAAAAGAAAAAAAAAACACAAACGAAACAAAAGAAATGAATGAATTGGAGATGACGAACACGGGAAGATAAATTTAGATGGATTACGAATAAGGAGAGATTTAGGTGAAAAAATGTTACTATACGATTGGTGCTGGAATACCTTGAATCTTTTGATAGGACTAGGCAGCGCTAGCCGAACAATTTAAAAATAAAAACGGGTTGGCATTTAAAAAATTAAATAACAACAATTTTTTTTTTCTCTTTATTTTTGGACTATTATACGTTTCCCTATCTCTATTTCTCTCATCCCCTTCCACAACACCTTTTTTTTAAATTCATCTCGTCTGTTGAATATAGAATCGACCCCTCATCACCTCAATCCCTTATTCGCTCCCACCCTACCCAAAATCAATTTTCGATATACGTGAGATAATGAGATTCCCATTGCACCTACAGTATATTTTTTTTCGGTTGTCGTTTCTGTCGTTTGTTTTTTGGAAAAACCTTTTGAAAAAAGGTCGAAGAAGTTTTAAAAAGAGAAAAAAAAAAATCGAAAAAATTTACCATTTTTGTGTGTTAGCGATAAA
Organism: Daphnia galeata; assembly: GCA_030770115.1. NCBI lineage: Eukaryota > Metazoa > Arthropoda > Branchiopoda > Diplostraca > Daphniidae > Daphnia > Daphnia galeata. The sequence continues at coordinate 9,740,949 of CM061114.1, forward strand.
AAAACTAAATAGATAATCAAGTTTGTTGTAGTTGAATCCTACATTTTTTCGGAACGGATCTCAATGAATGAAAGATCAAAGCAGACGGGACTTGGGAACAGAATGACGCGGAATCATCTTCAAAAAATTTAGAGGGATAAATTATAATAAAATTTGTTTTTTAAAAATTGCTAAACAAAATCTGATGAGTTTTACGTGTTGTAACGAGGAATGGAGATGACACTATACTTTTTTGTTTTTTTCTATGGTGCCAAATGCTTTGACCTGCCCCCACCCTTCCAATTTGTGCACACGAATTATAAAAAAAACACACATACACACCCACCTTTCGGATGCGAGCTCTTTATTCCTTTGTGACGTAAACGACGTCACCATCGAAATATCCACACCTTGTATGGAAACTGCCCACACCCACATTTTGTCCCTTGAAAAATTACATCCCTCTCTCTTGATCTTGATCTTGAATACACACACATAAACACACACACACACACCACCATACACACTCTCTCCATCTCTTTTTTCCTCTCTATCTCTCTATTAACTCTATCTATGAAGTATTTGTCACTTTCCCTGTGCATCACATTTTTCTCTCTCCACAAAGGATTGTATTCATGCCCTTAAACCCTCCCTCTTATCTCCCCACCCACCCTGGATCGCTCCTCCTTGTACCCGCCTTTTTTCCTCGTCATGAACATTTTTCTCTTTTCTTTTACGAAACTCGAAAATTGTTTCATTTCTTCTTTCTATAGTTATTAATTATCATCACGATTGGCTGTTTCTTGATTTATTTTGACATGATTTTTTCTCTTATCTCCGTTTTCCGTGGCGCGACAAGAAGATGAAAAACCAAAAAAAAGGAAAATTAAGAAAAGATGGTGAAGAAGAAGAAGAAGAAGTAAAAATCAACCTTGGCACTCAAAAAGTCTTCTCAACACTAGTCCAGTCGTTTTTATTCTGAGTTAAAGAACTTTATACGGCCAACGGTGTATGTACGGAAAGTAAATATACAAACCATTACACATTCAGCATTGAAAGAAATTGTTTGTTTTTTATGGAATACCGCTAGTGACAATGAATAATTGTTTTATAAAAATAAGTGCTCAAAATTAAGTCCAGCAGCGGACTGGCGGGCGCACCGCGCACCGAAAATTTCGTTTCTCCGCCTCCTTGTGGGAGGAGTTCGTAGCTATCGATTTCAATCCAACCAAACAATTGATGAACCAAACAAACCGATAGTACTATTGTTAAATCCTCGCCATCTAGTGGACGAAAAAAAACTGAGAACCATAACAAAAAGACGAAACAACGAGTCCCTTGTGTCCGTGCTGTGTCGATCAGCTTGACAGTTTGTCACGTCGCATACATGATATGCAGAATGATGTAATGATGCTAATATGCAGGTTAATGACCTTAAAGCTACTTCTACCAGTTTCTTATTCTCATTAAATTTTTCTTGTTTAGACAGATTTGTGTGACATCTTATGGAAGAATAACTTCAGAAGGTTACAGCCATCAACCTGATCCATGGTGGGTTTGGCAGCAGGGCAACTCACATCATCAGCAGATTCGTGGGATTGCTGGAGGAACCCAGCAGCATTGAGATTACCTCAACGATCCTGCTCTTGTTTATTCCTTCCAGAGTATGTCTTCCTTTATTAACAGCATTTACTAGAAATATTTTGACTAATTTCAATTGTTTTCACAGCTTAGTTTCTAATGTAAAACTCTTTAAGTGAGAGAATGAACATCAATGTCGGGGACCCAGCAATGTTGGGCCGGAAAATCGGAAATATAACACGGACGGAATCTTTGTCGTCTTGCCGGTCTTGGCTTTAGCATTGTCGTTACTGATATGACTATATGGATTAGATGCTGACGTTACTTTGTCGTTTGCTGGATCAACCCGTAAGTTAAAAGTAAATCATACCTAAGTTTACACAACATTTTCACGTTCTCTAGTAATTGGACAATTCGCCCATTGATCTAACTGGTTTTGCTGTCTTGACTAATTAGCATCGAAATTTCATCTGTTATAGAACTCTTATATCTACTATGTGAAAACTGTTAACACCTCATTATTTATCTCATACATTTGTCTTATTTTCTATTTATTGGGATAATATGTCTATTACTTTGAGGATCAAACTGGGCACTTTCTCAATTAATTTTCTTAAGTGAATACTCAAACTACACAGTAAACAGCAGATTTCAGTTTTGTTTTTCCCAATCAGGAAGGATTACCATCGAAGTCGAGACTTGAAAGTTGAAAGAATAAGCTAACATTTATTCAGACTAGTCAAGCCGCGAGTCAAGCCAATTTTAAGGATTCTTTGAATGTTGATTACTGTTTTTAATTATTCTTTTATTCATTGTTCAGATATTACATATTGGAGTGGGGTGGAATGCCGTCGTATTTTGGGGATAATACTTAATACATGATGGGGATGCTGTTACGCGAAAGGTGCACACATTTTATTAGTTTAGTGAATAACTTGGTATCAATTCTTTGAATCATTTCCAGACGATGATATCAGTATTCCTTCAAGTTACACTTCCTTTCTGCGACTCATTCAGTCTTCCAAATTATTCAACGAAGTGCGATCCTGTCGCGAACGAGACAAACCTTATTTCACGTCTTTCGAAATGTCGTATCGGTCGTATGTTGTTTACTTTCGCAACAGAACGGAACTGGCTGATCCACAAGCTTTGTTTACATTCACCCATCCAAACAGAGGTGAATGTTTAAAATTAATTTTATTAAGTAGAACAAATTTAATCTTAAACATTTGGTATGAATTTGATAGAAATGCCGATAGACAACAGCCGTTATGAAGTTCGAAAATTTCCTATCAAATGCGATTCGATGCTTCACGGTTTCGCTGGCTATTTCGATTACTGCTAGATGAATTTTGAACGCTAGATGTCAGTCGCTGTTCGTGTGCCTTCAAAAAAATGGCTGATCAAGCTAATCAAGCATCTGTACTTCATGAAATCATGAATCATGGTTCAAGTTAAAGTGACTTCTCTCGTGTTAGTACCTACTTCACTATTAACTATATTATTATTTACTTATGTTGTATTTTGACTAATTTAGGGAAAGGACTGTCATAAAGACAAGTGGTGACGAAGACAACAAAGTGTCCTGATCTTGAAATCTCCCTCCAGATTTCACCGACAAGTAAACTGCAATGGCCGTTCACGCGAGATCCTAGTCGGTATTAACGTTTCGACGCAGTTTAAGGTGAACTTATCTTTCTGATGAATATTTGTAATTAAAGAAAATATTGCCAATCTTCAACATTTATTGTGACATTTTATCTCTGCCAAAGTGCCAAACCAAAGATCACTTAATGTTCACTCTTTTTCAGGATGTTTCCTGGTATCAGCTGTGGATGATGTACCTAGTGTTGCTGCAGTTCTTTTCAACAATAAATAGGTAATTTATATTAAAATTGTATCTGCAATCTACATATTCACTCCTTATTGTTACTTTGATCTACAGAATGTGCCATCGTAAATTGGAGAGACGTGGTGGTGAACTGGGACTTAAAGGTTCTTCATGGTCATGGCTTGTGGAGTATGACTTCTCTTCTGTTTCTCGTAACTACTTATTCAACCCCGGTTTCAACGACTTCACCTTCAATGGAACTGAATGGAAGAAGATGACGAATCAAGATTTGCGGCGACTTAATTTCATATATTTTTAAAAAATTGAGTGCATATTTGGGCTCCCTTTTTCTGTGGCCCCGTTTCCCCTTGCATACATGTGCCCGTGGTTGGTCATTCTTCCACTGTGACAAGCAGCTTGTGGTTGGGAGAGCACTGGTCGAACGGGGACTTGCAAGCCTCATGATTCAATGATATCTTTTGGAGGGTCATGGGGCTAAGCAGGAATCTTAGGTATAACTATCTCTCTCGGAAAAACTTAGCCCTTCATCACTCTTCTTCCCTTTTCTTGGGCCAGGTAATCTCCCTGGTCTGCTGGAAGTCAATTATGGCAGGGTCTATCTTCCCTGTCTTAGTTGACTTCCAATGCAGTATACGATTGCGCAACCTGATCCTACATGATCTCATAGGAGTGATGCAATCGATAACTGCTAGATTAAACAGCTTTCTGCACCAAACAAATAATAACCTGTTATTATCGCGGTCGAGTAAGCAACAGGACCTCCCGTGTGGGGGCCCATAATACAACTAGTGAAATACGTATTATTTTGTATTGTATGAATTATCAATGTTTATTAAATATTGTATATGTGTATTCCTTCAAAGTTCACACATAATATACAATATATTCTAACAATTGAAAATTTTAACTTAAATGCAATGACGCTATGCAACAATGTAGTTTACAGTAGTGGAGAAATACTTTATGCATCACTCGAAGAAGCTGATGTAAAGGTTGAAGTGCTTGACAATGACAATCATGTGAGTGGAGAAAGACCAAATGATGATGTACAGGAACCACTACAGCATTACAACCTCCAATCTGAAAAGGAAAAAGCTTTAAGTCAATAGTGGCACTCACTTTTTCATAAAAATACAATAAATTACCTTTTCTATTATAGAGTAGCAAGACATAGCATGACTGTATCCAATGTTGAATTCCTTCATGCTAAGTACAACCGATAGCTTGCAATGATTTGGCACTGAAGACATGAAAAAGAAAATAAGATTAAGATTTTTTTAAAAATCAATCAAATTTACCAAGCAATCAGGTATATGGAGGAATGGAGGCTTAAAAATGCCTGTGTCTGGTCAGATGATATGCCTGATGCAATGTTGGTGAGAGCCCAAGCATTGAGATTGCAGATCAGAGCTAAAATTACAAAAGCATGATTAGTAAAAACAAGAAAAGAATCACAGCATTTGGTTTACTTGCTCATGGGTGGATTGCAATCTACTGAGGATTTTACAGGCAGCACAGGTAGCAGTGATTTCCTTATTTCAGCACCACTGTTGAAATCTAACATTTAAAAAATTTCAGGAGTGTTAAAGAGCTAATGCTTCACAAATACACATACCATTGGCAATATTCTATAGCCATGTTGACTGCAGCCATAAAATTCTGTTCTTGAAGAGAGGAATTTATAAAGAAAAAAACAGCTTGGTTCTTCAAGACCTAACAAAAAAATATAAATTCAATAGTTTGCTAGATAAACAATACAAGAATTTAGCATAAAGCAATGTTAATCTAAAATCAATATATTAGGCAAGAGAACTTCCTGATACTTTAAAATTACTACATTTTGTTTTGCCAAAGCGATCGTAATAAAAAAATATTTATTGCATGATTGTCTTTATCTTTCTTCTTAAAAACTAAATTGATTACATATTCAGAAATGAAGTTAAAGAATTTCCGTAAGCATCCACCAACGGAACATGCATATAGGAAGCCATTTTGAAGCTTAGTTTAATCAATGGAAAAGACGAGTTACCTGAAGTGGAGTAAAAAATCACAAAATGAATGGACTTTATGATATCGAGACAATTCAACACTCGGCTTATTTTGAAGTCATCATTCCAAATTCACTATAGACAACATAGTCTTAAATTACTAAACTAAGGTGGCTGCCTTAAAAACTACAAAACGAGAGATGCTACATTTCAGTCAACTCGACAGCGTCACTGAAACAATGGCATATTGGCGATCAAATCAAAATGGAACAATTGACAATCGAAAATTCATTCACCGTTGCCAGATTTGTCAGTCACTTCCGATCTGCGCCTCCTGGTGGCCGACTGGCCGAGTCGGATTGAGAATTGAGATTCAATAAAAACGATCCAATCAAAGTATAAAACAATCATGAATCTATAAAAAAAAAATTTAATTTAAAATCAAATTCGTGAGGAATTCCTCTCGCTATTTCTACACATTATTCGCAGAGCGTTTACTAAAATTTTAAATCTTTTCTATCGACACATTGGATTCTTAAAATACGTGAAAAACCTACTTTTGTTACGTAAAACCTGCTTGAAATCTTAAACTCTGTTTAGAGAACAAAGCTCAATTGTTAATTTTGTTTTTACTTTCCGGAAGTATACCGAAAGTACATGATGGCACCTCAACTATAGTGTTCATTAAAAAAATATTTGAAAAGAAGAATTTCAGGTCAATTCGATGAGTTTCAATTGAAATCCAGATTTTGGTCGAAATCGCAATTTTTTGACACTTAACTCTTGAGTTGGTTACTCAATAGACAGAAACACAGCCTTATGGATTAAAACTTAAGATTTAGATTTATGGTTTTGTTTGATAAGATACTGTAAATAAGTCAAGTGAAGATAAAACACAACGGACTCTTGTCATTTGTCGTTAATAATAACAAAATTTGTAATCAGCGTAACAAAGTCCACGGAACAAGAAATTGATTTAAGTAGGCTATAGAGTATTAGAGTACGTAAAAAAGGATTCTACTGTTTCAAATAATTAACTGGGGGTTTTCTTGATCGCTCTTCAAAATGTGAAATCATTCGTCTTTTTATTAAACTTTATCTCCTAGAAATATTGCTTTTCCTATTCATGTTGCAAAAAAAAAATAAATTTTGAATACTTCACGTCTATCTGTTCAATATCTAATGAAATTATGATAAATCAAATGAAAACAAACTGATAATGACGTTTTGTTATCTAAAGGTAAAGGATCCCAAAGGGAACAAAAACAGAGAGCGACACAACAGATTTGTTTGTTGTGTTGAACGCTGTTCAGGAAGCCGTTGCTATGGGACGGAAACGCGGTTCGATGCAAATCAAAATCGACGAATTTGAGGTAAAAGGATATCGCGTCCATCGAGGACGTTACACCCTGGCATGTTTAGCTTTGGTTATTACGTTCGGTCTGCTATGGGTTCTACTCGTTTGGCGCAAGGATATCAAAATGTGGATGTTTTACAAGGAATGCTCACTGGAACGCGCTACAAAAATCTTGGTCAAGGTATCTATACTCAATTTCTTTAGCTTAATTAATTGGGAACAAGAAAATAACATCGGTAAAAAAAACTATAAGGATTCTTTCGGAATTTTCTACGAAGAAGATGTATATGAGGAAAGATACGGGTCCATCTTGCAACCTAAAACTCGTTGTTTTGTGAACAAAAAAGTCAAATACGTTTGGAACATTCAAACACTTCAGTTCATTCGTTTAAAGTTTGTACACGTCTAACGTATCCGCTTTCAACCGTCTAAAAACTTAAAATATACACCGACATATATTACAAGATTCTACGATGAAAATGCTGAATGTCAGTCGTTTCACGAACATGCTGGAGGACTAGGGCAGCAAGAAGTTAACGAAAGACAACAAAAATACGGATCTAACTTAATCCAGATAACAGTGCTACCAGTTTATATGCTTATTCTTAAAGAGGTAATTCGTACGTTGATATCTATCTAATATTAGTGTAACAGAAAACTTAATTGTTTTTACTTTGACAAGATTTCCAATCCATTCTACCTCTTTCAATTCTATACTATTGTTGTCTTTATGGCTCAATACTATTTCGATTATTCATGTGTAGTTATCGCAACCACAACGATCGCAGTTGGCACCAGTGTTTACGAAACTAAAAAAAGTATCCTCAAATACAAAGGTCTTAACGTAATTTTTTTTACCTATTGATTGTTGGGTTATTATAGCAAATGTTGGTGTTGAAGAAAAAAGGTTCAAGTTGCATCAGGGTCAGTGACAGTGGTCCGCGGAGGTGTAGGTAAATAACTAGAAAGTAAATTATTTGAAAATAAACATCTTTGGCGTTTCATAGAGAAAAAGATATTAACTCAGCACCTGGTACCGGGCGATATTCTCTGCATCAATCCACTAGATGATAAAGTGCCGTTCCATTGCGATGCTGTTTTAATCGATGGCACTTGCTCAGTCGACGAGTCCATGTTGACGGGCGAAAGCTATCCTATCACTAAAGTAAGACATATCTTATTAAGCCATGGATTGGTAGACTAAGTAACTTTGCTTGTCCCGATTTCGATAGATACCTGTCCCCAAAGATGACGTACTTTTTGATTTCGAAGTACACAAGCGCCACATTCTTTTAAACGGGACGCAACTGCTACAGGGTCGACCACAAGGAAATAACACCTTCCTAAAAGCTGTGATCATAAGGACAGGTTAATAAAGAATAATAACTATAACAATTGACAGAATGAACATTGAATGTCATACAACAGGGTTTATGACTAGCAAAGGAAAACTCATCCGAGCAATTTTATTCCCTAAGCCCATCAATTTTCGATTCTACGTCGACTTGGTCAAAGTGGCAGGTCTATTTTTAATAGCTGGATTAGGCGGAATGATCTATTCCATGTACACTTGGACCATAAACGGAGTACGTAATACGTGAGAAAATTCGATAAAATTGCAGTGATAATATTTTAAAACTTTTCTAAATTTACCAGGGAACCATCAAACAGATTATTCTACATTCACTCGATATCCTGACGTACATCATTCCACCCACACTTCCTGCAGCTTTAACAGCAACTACAGCCTTTGCTCAACGTCGTCTCTTAACAAAGAAGATCTTTTGCCTTAATGCCAAAACACATTAGCTTATGTGGAGGGGTTGACATCGCTTGTTTCGACAAAGTATTTCAGTTATTTTAGATATTTGAAAAATATTGTCTAATTGACAAAATAAATTCAAAGACTGGGACCTTGACAGAGACGGACATCGATTTAGCTGGAGCTATTCCTATTCAAAAAGCGGAATTTCAAAACCCAGTTCTCCAATTGTCGAAACTACCCGACATTCATCCACTTTTGCAAGTTACGACAACCTGCCATACGTTGATTATTAAAGTAACGACCAGTTAAACGGGTACTCGATCGATCGGAAAATGTTCGATGCCACAAAATGGAATTTTGCCAATGGTCCGCCTGGAGTCAACTCGGATTACGGGGTAGAAACTCCTTTCTTGGTCAGTTCACCATTGAGGAACAGGAAGCAAGTGGAGTATGGAATACTCAAACGATTTCCCTTCGAGTCAAGTATTAAAAGAATGACGGTAACTTACCCTTTTCAGCCATTCCGCCTTCTGGAGTATTCCATTGACTTCTTTTCTCAAAAGGTTATCGCTCAGCGTAAAGGAAACGAACATTACAATGTCTACATGAAAGGAGCGCCCGAATCATCGCAAAACTCTGCGATCCCGTTTACAGGTTCTACTTTAATTCACAAAATGTCTTGGACTTATTTTGTTAATAAATTGGTTATTCTTTGTACAGTACCTTCAAGTTACTACGAGGTGTTGAAACACTACACCACACAGGGATACAGAGTCATAGCGTTGGCAGCCAAGACGATGAATCCTCAAATCACATGGACTCGCATTCAGAAGATGACACGAAATGAGGTGGAAGCCAATCTGGAACTGACTGGTCTATTAGTCATGCGGAATCAATTGAAAAAAGAAACGATTCCGGCTATCCGCATCTTGAAAGAAGCCCACATTGGGACAGTGATGGTGACGGGCGACAACCTTGAGACGGCCGTCACAGTGGCGAAAGATTGTCAAATGATAGATAAAGCGCAACGGGTCATTCAAGTGGAAGTTACAATCATACCTGCCTCAAATCACGGTGCCCAGCATCTCCAAGTCCTTTACAACGATTCCCTAATCAAATTTACCAATGGAAAAGTTTGTTATTTCTGTCTTTTCTCCATAAATTAATATTACCGTTAAACTGTTTCTGTTACTGACCTTTCAGATGAGAAAAACACAGGATATTCACAATGGGGACTATTGTTTCAGCATGGATGGCACCAGTTTTGAATTACTTCGCATTCACGATCCGGAACTGCTTGATAAATGCATTCATCGATGTAAAGTCTTTGCTCGTATGGCTCCAGAATACAAACAACATCTGATTGAAGCCCTACAGAAAATGGGGTATGAAAACTTGCCCTTAAAAAAAAATATAAAGGATATTTAAATAAGTGCGTGGACAAACTTTTAGACATCAAGTCGCCATGGTGGGGGATGGATGTAACGACTGTGGCGCTCTAAGGACGGCCGACGCTGGGATTTCTCTTTCCATGGCCGACGCTTCTGTAGCCGCTCCCTTTACCTCACAAGGTATTCATTTGATACAGTAGAAGATTATAAAAGTGTGAAAAACAAATCTTAAATGTTACCTGCAGAAACGAACATCAGTTGTGTGGTTCCTCTGATTTCCGAAGGACGGACAACACTTGGCTCCGCATTTGGAACTTTCCTGTTTGCCATTGCAATTTGTTTCATCGGCTATGTTGGGACTTTGATGCTTTACTCGGTATCAACTTTTTCATTGCTCGCTGCTCGACACCTATGTAAATTAACATTAATAATTTGCTTATTTTTTAAGATATCGACGATCCCCAGTGATTTCCAATATTTGATATTGACTTGGTCTATAACAATAATACCTTTTTTTTATTATGGGCAACACTGATCCACACATATATCTTCATCCGCGTAGACCTCTTCGGCACTTGTTGGCATTTTTGCCACTCTTTTCTTTCTTCACGTTCTTGATATGGCAGACTACCATAATGCTAATCGCCTGGTTCTATTGTCGAGCTCAACCTTGGTGAGTACATAGTATGCATTACATGATTATAAAAACAAATAAATAAAACAGATGTTTGAAAAAATAGGTTCGAACCATTCGTTTTCGAAGCGGGCAAGAGTCCACCCAACGCTTGCTACGAAGAAACAGCCATATTTTCCATTTGATTTGTATCGGCTCCATAGTTGCGGCTGTCGTCTTTTCTCCAAGTGAACCCTACAGTCGCAATTTTTCCAACAGTAAAATTCACATACAAATTTTAATAACAATGCAGATTAAATGTAAACAATTAATCAAATACTTATAGAGATCTTCATGGCTTGGCTCTTTCAGGCCATTGTCGTAACGCTTTGCACCATGTTTATTACCAACGAAGGATTCGTTAACTGGTGCAATTTCAAACCTCCACCACATCCGGAATATACGGTTGTTATATTGGCGTTAGGTGTATTTGGCGGCCTGTTCTGCTTCTGCTGGGAGGTAAAAAATGAAAAAAAATTAATTCTTAAAATATTTATCATTTTAAAAAATGTTGAATAGAAATATTTGATTCGTGGATGGATGTACCACTGGGCTTGGCCGCGTATTAATCGCGTTCGCCGGCCACGACACCTTTACCAGAAAATTGAAAAAGAATTAAAATCTAAACCGGATTGGCCTAAAATAAATGACAAGGATTTCAATGGTAAAATTAAATAAAAGCAACATTTGCAGCTAATTCGAGCTAAAAATGCTATTTATGAGATAAATTCTATTCAGATCTTGAACAAAAATCATCTCAAGTAGGAAATTTCAGTCCTAATGTTCCCATTACATGCGGATCTCTTCCAAACGAGGATCAAATTGTTTCGTTAAATTCAGGAGATTATCCAAATCTTGACAGCCAAAATGAAGTCACGTTATTTAAAACGTTTCACGGCAGCCAACGAGGCGATTATACGGGTAATGGTACAGAGTTGGACACAGACAATCATGAGAACATTCCATTGACAGAATCAACAGCGAATGTCGAAGACACACCATCCATCAGGCACTTGGATCCTACAACGGATGAAGAATCCGAGTACGACTTGATCCCACCAACTCTTTCCTTACCGGCCGAGTTTTTTATCGAGCAGAGTTCACCAGTTCAGAGTTTCATCCACCAATCAAACTCTTCCTGTTAATTGTGATGTGACCCTACAGGCAATGGGCAATCCCTGCTTATATCTTCTTTGATTCATATTGTAATGTATGGCCATACCTAAAATGTGCTGCTATGTATGGAAGTCTTGAAAGAATTGAAAATTTTTTGACTAAACCAGTAAATAAACTAACCACAATGTTCGCTTTGAAAAAATGTATTAACTTGGGAGTATTTGAGCGAACGCTATAAATAAAGTACTTTTGCTGGGTGAAAATCGGGACAAAATTTATAAAGATAAAGAACTGTTGGGACCCGTTACTCAATAAGTAATCGCCGAATTGTTGCGCGTGTTTATGGGACGGTTCGTCGTGTGGTCGACCAAAATCCACATTGCGTTGACGTTTCACTCATATTAATAAGCAATTGGTGTGGAAGGAATTAGCTACACAAGTTTCACTTTTATACATCTTTATGTAAACAGCATTTTAGAGTATGGGAAATAATTTTAAAGCATGTTGGCAAGCAATTTTATATTAGACTGTAGGTGCACTAGCCACGGGGGTTGTCTACAACAAGTAGGTAGTGCAGTATTTTCTTAAATAATTCTTTACCGAGTTGATGATAATTACAACCAAATAATGATAACCAGACTGTAATTCTGATTATCAAAACAAAATAATAGGGGATCAAATAATTATCATTTCATCACAAATCACAATCTAAAGATCCAAGCAGCAGTAACTGTTACCTGAAGTAGGATTCTGATAAGGAAAATTCGTCATCCTTCTTGCTTCTTCTCTCTCTACTTCTCTAGCAATGTCACTCGATTTAAAAATTTGTTTCCACACATTTCACAAACACTTCATCTCAATCACCATCTCACTAATTTTATGACAAAAAAAAAGAAATAATCGCAAATAACTAGACGAAACCATATGACAGGCATGACAGAACCATGACAGAACCTTGAACTAAGAAACAGACTTCTTTTTTCGTAGAGTAAGCCGCCATCGCCATCATGCAGCCATAGTTAATTTGTGTTGACATCTTTCAGTGACATCTAGTGGTGCTTTAAGAGTTTAAATGGCTACAACAACGGAGAAAAAAACAAACGGCGATTTGAATAAACCGGAAAAAGAAGCGGGCAACACACGAAGGAAGTGAGATCGATTTTTCTCCATAATTTCGAAATTAAAGACAAAAACCAAAAAACGTGGGAAGGTCTACTATCAAGAGCAGCTAATATCCATGAAAACAGGTTATTTACTGCATCCCGAAATGAAAGAAAGACCGCTGCTAGTCTGTTTTTTTTCCCGACACTCCCGAGCCGTTGAATAAGGATTTTTTTACTGGTTGCCTGGTCGGCTTTAAATTTTCGAAGGCCATTCTCATTCTGCCTTTGGCATTAAAAAGTACTCCGGCAAATAATGGAGCACAAAATTAAAACTGAATTCAAATCTCCAAGGTGCTCATAAAATAAAATGGTACATAGTTTTTAAGTGGTCCTAGTTAGATTTCTTCAGCATTAAAAACTTTCAAGTCTTTCCTGAGACAAAACAAAAGTGCATGTTACAAGTTAATAACACCTCTAAATATATCTATTAATTCAAGCAATCGAAAAAAAATGAAAATAAACCAAATTTGGATTTTAAAAAATATTTTGGATTGGCAGAGCTTTGAACCAATGCACCCCCAGAGTAATGGCTCAATAACTCTTCATCAATGTATATAAAATCCTCATGATATTATCAATTGGAAACATGGAAATTCAGAACATTTAGTTATGAATTCCCAAGCCCTTAAGGTCTTATCTCTATTGGCTAGGAGTAAACTCAACTTGTCACTAGAGTGCCAGACAAGGGACTTGGAGTGGGATCTTAATGCGGGTTACATACATGGATGATATTCCGACACCATAGCCGTTAGGCCATGACTGTCAAATATATTCGTACATATCAAATGGTTTTAATCGTGGTCTCAATCAGCATAAATTTATATAAAATTCTATGTGTCTTTAAGTACAATGCTAAAATATTTGAAGTATTATTACCGTACCCAATTTTTGTAAGATGAAAATAAGATAATTTAAGAAAAAAAAAACTTCCAATAAACAAATAAACGTGTGAAAACAGGTCGACAGGTCTATAAATCACAAACACCTAGCGGCATAAAATAGTGACCTGTGGTAGGTTGGTTAACGACAGTTAACTTTGATCCTACCATTCGGGGGTCCTGGGTGTAGAGGGAATAACCTACCATCAGGTGACGAGTTTTCGAAACTTTTAAAATGGATAGTTCTTTTCATTCAACTTTATTTATTTAGTAACTTCGAATTTGTCACATTTTTGAATTTTTTTCCTCATGGAGTTTTCAATTGTTTTCTTGGATATATATATATATAAGTAAGTGTATGATTGATATATTTGGATATTGACTTGATCTTTCAATCTCAACCGAGTTCGGCCAGACAGTTGTTGAGTTCGATTTCCAGAGCCGAGTAACGGCTGCGCTCTTTGCGCAACTCTTCTTGAGCCATGTCCACTTTGGATTTGAGCAAATAGTTGCCCTTTTTCAATGTGTTGAGCGTGTTGTCATGGTGACGCAATCGATCGTTATACTTGTCCATCCTTGTCTCCATTTCATCGCTCTCCGTATCTTCATCACTTTCTTCTTCTTCCACCTGCGAGTCGAGAAATCAGAGCAATCAAAAAATATTTTTTGTTTTCATTTTAACAAACTTACATCTTCGATATCGTCGTCATCCTCTTCTTCTTCTTCCTCATCTTCATCTTCTTCCTCTTCTTCTTCTTCGCTGTCTGTCACTTCGACTTCTTCGACGACAAACTCGACTTTCTCATCTTCGCCGACTTCGTTCATCATGACGGCCATCCCGTCGACCTCCTTCTTCAATCCAACGTACCTATTGAACCAATCCATCATTCGTTTGAGTTTGACGTGTCGCACGATATCTCACAAGAATTCAAATGTACGTATGAAAACAAAAAAAGAACAACAAAATCTACCGACTTTTTTTTCTCGTCTTTCAAGTCGATGCGGAATTTCTTCAATTGGAGATGAAGGGCGATTCGCTCATTCCGAACATTCTTCTCTTTGTCCTTGGTGGAACGCAATCGTGAAGACAATAGGGCCAGCTCTCGTTTCTGGGCCTTTAGATAAAGGACCGCTTCGTCCTCTTCTTCCTCTTCTTCTTCCTCCTCTTCGCTGTCCACCGGATTGTTGTTGGCCGAACTAACGTTACTACCTCGCGAGTCCTGCCTGGACATTTGCTTGCGCAAATCACGTTTACTGTGCGATCGAGATGGCCGGCTCTCGACAACAGGAGGTGGCGGTTCTATCGGGTCCGTTTGAGTGCCAAAATCACGTAATTCCGTCTCCTCCGGCTCTCCACCGCCGTTCATTTCCTGGGCTTTGCGTAGTTTCTTCTTTAAAACGGCAACTTTCATTTCTAAATCTTCCATTTCGGCTTGAGTCGTCACCAATTCACGGGCCGTTTCCTTGTAACGATTTTCAAATTCTTCGGCTGTCTTGCGGGCCAATTGAGCCTGTCCTCTCAGTTGGTTCATTTCTTCTTCTACCGCGTCCAAATCTCCAAAATCTTCGTCTGAATCATCGTCTTCTTCATCGCTCGAATCTTTTTTGGCTGTTTTGTTATTCTTGTTCATCATCGCCATCTTAGAAGTGGATTTCTTCAATATCGAAGTCGTTTCCGGTGCAAAATGATTAGTTGATGAGGAAGATCTCCTTGTCGAGCCGTAAGATGGAGCGACAGATGAAGAAGATTTCTGACCACCACCTCCACTGGCAAGTTCTTCCTTCAATCTGCGGATTTCTTTCTGCAGGTTGTAATTTTCTTCGTCGATTTTGCGACGATTAACCAATTCAATTTCGAGCAGTTGTTTGGTGGATTGCAGATCGTCGCGGACTTTGTCGATGTCATCGTAATCAGCTTCCGGTTCAATCAGTGGTGTCGTCGGCTCAGCAGGATCCACTTCAACAGTGCTCACTTGTCTGCGGAAGACTCCCAGACCTGAGAAACCAAACCGGAATTTCAAAATACTTCCATCTACTGTAAAAACACATGAACGGGACAATCAAACAGACCGTTCAAAATGGGTCTCGATCGATCGTTGCATTTCGTCTTTTTCAGTCGGACACCTTTCTGGATTTCCAACAGGATCTGATTGGCCACGTTATCGCTGGCCGGCTTTTCTGATTCGTAGACGAACTAATTTTTTCGGCAAATTCAAAATACGGGTTATACTTAAATTAATCAACACTTATGGCACCGACAAAAGGATAAATCTTCACACAATTTTGGAAAAATGAAAAGAAGGTAAAAGGAATTTAAGTGCAGGGAATAAGACTCATGCAATTACAGGTAGCAACTAAATTTCTATGTAATAAAAGAAAATGGATAATGCATTCTGCCAGCAGACGATACCAAGCGGTTCAAAATTACCATCTCCGACTGCGCGCGTATACTTGATACACATTCACAAAGAATTATTTTGAAGCTATTTAAATTTTGGTTTTATTTTTCAACCAAAAAAAATGAATAATCAGTTTTCTAGAAATAATTTCAATTCAGGTGAGAGAGCGGCATTCACAACTATAAATGTGGTGCGATTTGGTTGGTTGGTGGAGGCTCTCCTTCAACGACTCTTGCTTTTGAAATTTGTTGTTGCTAATGCTGCTCGGTTATATAATTTATATTTGTTTAAAGGATTTTTTTGTTTTTTTGTTTGTTTTTGTGTGTGAAAATTGCATAAACGAGCCGAGATTGGTTATTTACCACTTCTTTCGTGTTTGCATCGTCGTCTAGGCAGGTGATTGGCGTAAACGTTTGACCGGGAAGTACCTTTCCTTTGGCTTTGGCTTGCGGTAAAATGGGCCGGCTCCTATCGTTGGTCTGCACCCGTTTCAGTTGTTTACCTACTTCAATTTCTTTCATCATCGACGCCCAATCGGGTCGTTTCCTTGGCGTCTTCTTGTATTTTTCCAATTTGACGGCGACATGTTCGGGAATTTCGCGCTCTACAATATTTTTTTAAATTTGAAAATGAACTGAGGGGCGTGAAGAAATGTCAAATTTATCATCACCAAACACTTACTCTGAACTGTTGATGGCGGCGGTGGCGGCGGCGGTGGTGGAGGTGGCGGCGGAGCCACAGCTGACGGCGGAGGTGGTGGAGGTGGAATTATAAGACGAGGTCTTGTCCGGCTGTTGTTGCTGGAATCCATTGGTGCTGGTGCGTTATTTTCTTGTCGAGACACTCTACGCCAAGGCGGAACGATAGGTTCAGTGCTGGCCGGCTGCTGTTGCGGCTGACCAACACCGCTGCCTGTGTTTCGGCTACTGCCGGGCCGAGACAGCGATAAGCTCGCAGTCGATGTCGGCATCTGTCCAATTCAGACGAAGAGAAAATGAACGTGATTTTTTGTTTCTTCTTTTTTTAAAAAAAAAGAAATTTCTTTCTTAAAGCTTTGACATTTTGCTCTAGCTCCCCTATGTTTTTTCGACGACAACAAATCGCATCTCTTGGCATTGGCAGATATTTTATGAACAAGTGCCAGAAAATCGTCTACCCTTTTTTTTCTTTTTCTAGTTTCCATCATTCCGCTCAGTCGACTATATAGAAGAAAAGGTTAAAGAGGAAGCCAAAATGATTTAGCCTAACGTCTCAAAATGATAGGCAAACACACTTTTTTTTGTCGTTTCTTTTTTACTCTGATGTCATTGCTGATGGGTGATAGAGGGGGGGGGGGGGGATGCGAGTTCTCAGATGAGGACCGGGAGTGGGTGGGGCGACGCCGGTAGGATATAAGGCGTTCTAAGTTTAGCTCACAGCATCGCAGAGGGCAAAACCAGAGCATAGTTTGACTCGTTGGCATTTTGTTTCTTTTTCATTAACGCTTACCTCTTTTTTTTTTGTTTTTTAAAAGTTGTTTTCTTCTTCTTCCCGCTGGCCTCGACTGACTGGCGCTTCACAACAACTTGGGTTTTTTTTTTTTCTTTCCTATTTGCTGGACGCCCTTTATAACTCTCTCTCGCCCGCACGTGTTTACAGATGACGTCACCAGTGCATCGACGGGCGCGGCGCGCAATAGCCAGTTTTATAACTGATTGATGCGAAAGTTTTGATGGCGTCTTTTTCTAGTCACCTACAATACTACTTTTAACTTCTGCCCAAAAAATGAAATAGTATAATGTTAACATTATTTTAAAATTGTTTTAAAAACAAAAAAAGGACGATAATGACACTCACGTTGCGTGTTGCTGAGGAAGATTTCGATCATCACAGTCAATCCAGCAGCGGATGTTCAATAGTTTCAAGATGATCCGACGCGAGTAATTAGCAATGCAATTAGAAGAGACACAATGGCCTACACACAGTCAAATAATAGTCCGGACTTTTCTGTTTTCTGTCGTTCTTGGCTCAACGAAATTTTTGAGACGAATAACTTTTCCCAGCGACGACGACGACGACGAGAGGGAGAAAGGAGTAGGATAAGTGGAGAAACGTTCTGAAATGGTTGGCCTCGACCTGGAAACTGAGAGAAGCGACGCCTTGAGAAAAGACTCCGGATAACGCACACGCTCCCGAAATCTATAAATAAATGAGGGGGAGGAAGAGAGGAGGGAATCTTCTTGAATATTGTCTCGTCGCTCAACACCTCAGCAACTCGCTCTCACCCAAGGATTTCTACTGGTTCAGAATTCTACTACCTATATATCCATTTAGACTGTAGTGTAGTGGTGACTCTCTTTCCTTCTAAACTGCCAACTAGCGCCGACGACGACCTTGATGACTTTTGAAAATATTTCAAAACAATAACACGTAGGCCTGTCTCTTGAATCAGCCAGTCATTTTTCAACTTATTAAAATATTTTCGCTGCGCTAGCTGTGGCCTATAGCCAGCAGGGACGGAATGATTTTAACTACGTCTTGACTTTTTAGTGTGTTGGGCTGTTTTTCTTTTTAAACTTACGGTCAAATATTTTTTCGGTATATATATATATAAATGGCTTAAGTTCGTCCGTGTTATTCCATGGGTTCAGCTGCAGACTCTCATCTCAGGACCGTCAACACCATCAACAAATAATAAACAAATGCTGAACTGCGTCTGACGTCGCCATTCAGGAATGGTAGGAATTACGCACGCATCCTCCATATGTGTATAATCCTCGTGAAGATGACATCACCGGAACGATATTCTATACGTCGTCCTCATTACGCACGGTGCCCGTTTTGAAATTGGAAGACTCGATCGTAGTAGGGGAACGTTGAGTGCGGCCACTTGGGGTTATCATTCAGAAGTGTAGATTTGATATTACGTCTTGTAGTCAAAAGGAATCCTTGACTTTTGGCAAATATCCTGTTTATAGAAAATTGAAGTTTGTAATTTTGAAATTGATAAAAATACCAGACACGCACAGCTAAACATCACAAACACAAATATTACCATTCATTATTTCACTGCAACGCCGATTAAGCACTTGTGACGTAATCGTCCATTAAATTAAAAAGATTCTTTGACAAGGTAAGCACAAGATGGCATGGCGATCGATAGAAAGTAAATTGTGGCGCTCAAATCAAATAATTCTTTGACCGATCTAACTCAAATATGTATGCTGATGACTGTCATGTATTCTAATGTCATCGTACTCCTACATGATTATAACACTAATGACTTATTAATCATCTTTGACGTCTGCAGTGACTCGCTTGAAATGAAATGCGTGGAATTTGACACCCTCTCCTTTGTAGAACTTGCTCTGGAACTCCACCCTGAATGAATAACAGATTAGCACAGTGAAAAAAGGCTTTATTAAATATGCCAGTTACCAGTGGAGACGTAAGGTGTGCAAGAAGGCCGACATGCCCTCCATGGCGATGAGGATAGACACGGTGGCGCCCAGCCCAAAAACCGAACGTCAAGAAAATCGAAATGCAACCTAAATAACCTGGAAGAGCCTTGAAACCAATTCTAAGTACCATGAACCAAAGTACTTCAGACAACTCTGCAAAGAAAAGAAAAACAAACAAAATTAGTTTGCTGTAATCAAGTTTTTCTTGCAATTCTCCTGCTACACCGAATCCCGTTCTTAATTTTTTCGCCTTTTACTTACGAGAATGGGCAAGACTAAGGGCCCAAAGACGGAGATATGACGCAGTATGTGAAATACATTCCAAAACAAATTCAATCGTGTGGATAGACTTGTCAAAATTGATAAAGAAAAACCAAAATTAAAAATAAAATATGATGCCGGGATTAAATTTGAAAACATACCTGGTAGATCATGACGTCTCCGAATGTATTGTGCTCGTCGTCATGGCTACCACCTTGATTCTGATCGTAATCACCCTTGTATTCCGGTTGTTTTCCACCAGTTTCGACGCTCAAACGTGGAACTATTAACAATTGGTTCCCTATCTTCTGGGTCCCCATTTCTACTGCTGCTTCCACTGCTGCCACTGTAAGAGCTCTAAGAATATCGACAAAAGATATGTTACCTAACCACTCGCCCGTTGCCATATTGAAAAAAAATGAGAGCAGATTAACATTCCACCCTTTTTCTTTGTTGTTGAATGATTTACCCTTGCTTTTTTCATCCTCTTTTCTTTCATTTTGAATTGGAGGGGCGTGCCAAGTAGCAAAACTGGGACTGAGAGAACAGCAATAAGTACGAAGGCTATTTGAAGCGTTTTCTAGACAAATTCAATATGCCAAATCATTTCGAAAACATTGAAAAGATTTTAAAAAATTTTTTACTTGGGTAACACCTTCGTCGTCACCAAACATGAAAACTGTTACGCACTCTTCGTTCGGTGGTTTTGTTTTATCTTCGCCGTAGCTCAAAAGCATCATATTGATGAATGTAATTAGAATCGATGGCGCACAATCCGATTTCAGCATCCCTGTATATAAAAACGTTCTTATTAATAATGTACATCGAACATTGTGTAAGAAAGGAATTTGAAAATATTACGTTCTTCTTTGTTGGCACCGTACTTGACCCATTTCAGAAACATAAGTGACATCATGTAACCAAACAGTGGCCAGAAAAAGAGAATTCGAGGCAAAAATTCCACCAGGATGGCAAGACGGGCGCTTGAAGTATCTAATGAATTGGAATTCACCTCAGATAAATTAGTTAATTGGTCTCGACGCAAAATCAAGGAAAATGTCATAATTACGTAAAATTCCACAGATTCAGGAAAATGCCGAAACTCATGTGAAACACACCGAAGATGATGGACAATTTCATTTTGTACGAATTGAGGAAAACGATTTTGTTTTCGGCTATGACCCAGACGGGATCGACGCCGAACGGATAAGGATCCTGACGATAATGTCCACAGGCCTGGAAATCGGTTTCATTGTCGAAATCGTACGATCTAGTCGTTGTTTTATTCGGACAGACATCGTAATGACGATCGGGTACGAGCATGGCGCTCTCCATACTGCCTTCGCCAATCAGATATTGACCGCCAGGATGTTTTTCGCTTGGGTAATTCACGACCCAAGCTGAGCCGAATATGTTGAACGCTTTGGCAAAGAAATCGTTGTATATGAATCCGGTGTAAATGGAAAATAAACCCATTAACAAGATAATGTAACGACCGCCGAAGATGATGCCAAACACCTGTTCATCAAATAAGAAATTTAAAAAATAATAAATAATACAAAATTTCATTCAAACTATTTGACATTGATTTACCTCTCCTTTGACTTTAGACAATTTCTCTTCGTTCAAGCACATCCAAGAGGCAAACATGGTGACGATGAGAGCGTGTCCTCCATCGCCAAACATGACGGCAAAGAGAAACGGGAAAGTGATGATGGTGTAAAAGGCCGGGATTCACTTCGCGGTAATTGGCTATTCCGTAAGCGTTGACTAAAGCCTGGAAACCGTAAGTGAACTTGTTCGTGCGGAAATACGTTGGCGGTTTGGCGTTGGTCGGCAGCTCGTTCAAAATCGGCGGGAATGCCGAATCGCTGGCTTCCTTTTAAATATAAATTTGATGTATTTGAAATCAATTACCCTTGTTCCGCATACAAATAGTTGTAATGTTTATTAAAAAACTATCAAAATGTCGCTTATTACACTTCCTTGTTTGAGAGCCAAACGAACACTTTGCACATCAGCGTCGGGAATCCAACATTCTGCAATCAGCGCCTTGGAAGTGACGTCAACACTGAGCATGTTCAGCGTATGATAAATCCCCTGCAACATCAGGTAATATAAGATTATTATTATTATTCCCAGTATAAGAAAAACACAACATAGGATATCGCGTTAACCTTGATCTTGCGGACTTTAACCACCCAGGTGTGCAAATGTTTAGCGGCAGCTTCTAGGACTCGATGACGATGTTGTTTCGTTTGATCGAGAATAGTCGTCAAGTCTTGAAGACGTGAAAATACGCCAATGCTGGTCTCCCGTCGTAAAGCGGAAGACTCCGGGCATGGATACAGAGCAGCGTGATAGCCCTCGCATATCTTTTTTGACTCGTCCTTTCAGTTGATCGCCTTGGTAAAATGCGATGAAAACTGATTTCAGTACGTCGTTGCCCTATATAATCATTCGAATGAAAATGTTGTATATAGCGGCGGAATTTTCAGCGCAACAATGTCTTTTTGATTGACTATCTCATTATATTATACCGTTACTGGATCCTTGAGGGTCTCGCTCAAAGGAGCAATGGCGCAAGTAGATATTTCCGCGACCTTAGTTGCAGAGACAAATTCAAATGTCAGTATATTAGACAATATTTCATGGATATATGAATTCATGTATGAAAAAAGGGGCAGCAAGACTTACCTGCTCGCCACAACATGCGTTCAAAACCTGGGGGCTTTTTCTTGATTGACCACACCCGTGACGAACCTATAATAATAATATCGATCCTGGTTACTTAATAATCTAAATAAATACTGTGTCCAATATTATTTGAAAACCGGTTTGCCCTTGCAATTTCATTGGAATTATTGCAACCATTTGATTATTTTGAAAACACGGAAACATTATTAACCGGTTCAAAGATAATAGAACCGATGTATGTTATAAAAACCCAACGCAAAACCAAAAGTCTTTTTGAATACCTGAAGCGTTGCATGTTATTCTGGGTTAATCCGTCCTCGGGAGTCACGGCAGAGTGTGTCGTTTCATTGACACTGGAGACCCCGAAAATGCTTTCCCTCTGTTCTTCCCAAATAAAAAAACCATACGAGAAAAAAAAAAATATGCGGTGAATTAAGATTTCACTGATATAGAAAGAGAGCCGGTTTAGACTGGCAAGGGGTTTATATATACGTACATCACCGAGAAAGTTTTCAGCATTTTGAAGAGTAAATTTCATTTCAGTTAGCGACCCAAAGTTTTTGTTCAAAGCCTTTTTGATTTGAAATGAAGAAAGAGAAAATCATCATTAAAAAAAAAACAGCTATTGGGTTATATTAATTCGATCGTGATCCACGATCTTTGTATGTGTATATACTTCGGCATTGGCGTTGATCTCTCGCAGTTCACAATCCATCTTATCCAGAGCTGCTTCGAGATCGACCATTTCTTTGGGCAACGGAGCAAGTGGTATATCTTTTAGCTCGTCGATGTTGACACCTTCTTTAAACGATTTGGGTTTCAATGTACCGCAGCTTTCGTTCCATCTCGTTGCAGCGTGTCACTTCGGCAGAGAAAGTGCGCTGGAACGCCGTGGCTTCGGAATTCAACTGTTCAAATGAAAATGAAAACGAAACAAAAGAAGCGTGAATCAGAAATGCAAACAAATTCATTAGCAAACGAAAACAAAAACAAGTTTGTCCACTATTTTTCAAAAGTAGAACGATGAGAAATGATATACTAAATAAGTAAATATATGTACTTACGTCACGGAATTCAACGCAACCCAGTTCACCCAGTTCGGACATGCAACGATATGCAGATTCGTTCTGCAAAAAGAGCTGATACAAGCTCATCTTTTCGCTCCTAAAGATCGACATTTTCTCGTCTTTTTTTTTGTCTTCCTTTTCAATTCCTTTTTTTCTCTTTTAATACACACACACACACAAATTAACTCGAAGCCAGAACTGTTTCCAAGTATGGCCGACGGTCTACTAGTCACAAGATTTTTTATTTTTTTTTTTGTCTCTCACAGTCACGAGTGTTGTTGCAGCAATATGCGTTATCACATATAGATAACGCGGGTGTAATGTTTACCTTATTACCCCGTGACATTTGAGCTGCGAGTCTCGGCGCAAATCAGTTTCAACTCTGAACGGGACGGACCCGGCATCATATAAGGAATGTTTATCTTTTCATCATCGACGAATAGGCAAATGTATTCAACAAATGGAATTGGGAGGAGCATGAGGAACAGAAGTGAAAAGAACGACCAAGAATGTCAACATCTTGGTTCAGTTCAGGTAAAAATAACAAAGAATATAACATACAAGAAAATGCTATTATATAAGTTTAGTTAGTTGTAGAAGCTCTCGTATTACTATTACGTTGTCTGCTTGGGAATCCCGTGAAATACATTACTTTGAGATGACGGGGACCGGCTTCGGCAACCTTTTCAGTTCAAAAAAAAGAAATATTGGGTTATGTCATCGTTTATTGTGTTGTTCAAACTCAAATTTTGTTGTATGTACCTGATAGAAATAAACTTTCGGTGAGTGTTTGACATTAACTACCGCAATGACGTCATCTCCAGAGACGTTCTCTACTGGTGTACTGTAAATGAATGATAATCAACGTTACTTAATTCAAACTTGAACTTTGTCCACCAATTGAAATGCAATAAATAACTAGAAGCGAATCATTGAGGTACCTAAAAGAGTAGCTGTAGTATTCATTCTTCTGGGGGATTCTGCCCGTTTGAGAGTTTCCAGTTTCTTTGACACTTTGAGGAGTTTCCGAAAATTCAGGGAAATTATTTCCAAAAGTCGCTTTGAATTTTGAATTCTTCAAAGTAGTTGCGATCCTTTGTTAATGCGCCTCCGCGATGTTCGATGCTGCGAGCTTTCGTACTGGGAGCGGCTGGACGAAGATTGACGCTGGATGAGCTCTTCGTTTTCTGTTGGCTACGGAAATATGTCTCGAACGGCTCTAAGAAGTTTGTCGGAGTCGGTGTCGGTGTTGGAGCAGTGATGGCACTCTGGATCACGACAGCCAAACTCAGAAGATACTGTTCACAAAATATAAGATGGCTCAATTAAATGAAAATTTTAGATAATGTAAAATTTGGTTGAATTGTGAAAATATAATCCATTTTACCCTGAGATAATACATCTTGTTGGGTGGTGCGTCGACTGACTGGGGAAATCACGAACGGGGTCGGCGTCTTTTATACATTCTCTTCTAACCGGATCGTGAAGTCAGGAAAAAAAAAAAACACACTGTCGCCAACGGCTTCATCATAGCATTCACTTGGTTTGCGTGAATATATAGTCCACTTGAAAAACAGGTGACGACGACGGAAGAGTTTTTCCTGGACCTTATTTTCTTTTAGAATCGATGCTGTAATGTCATGGACAGCACCAATGACTCTTCAAAATAGAACTGTATATTAAAATAATTGAATGTCAAGCTCCACTTCGCAACAGCGATCCGGGTATCAAAGAAAACCTTCTAAATTGGCCATATACTTGAATTAATTGAAAAAGAAAAACACTGGAAAACTATTGTGACAAACTTTACGAGTCATTGATTGGCCTTGATCGCAATCTAAAAAGTGTGATATGTATAAAACATAAACAGTCAACAGTGGGTTTTCATTGTCAAATTCATGGAAAGATACTTCCAACATTTCTCTGCTTGAATTTTAGGATTTTTTTTCCTTCTGGTTTTCAATGCAAACTGGCTAGGTTGTTAGAGGTCGTGTTATTGGAAAGAGATTCGGTATATAGGGACACCTTGAAATTCTGCATACGCTTAACCTCGTTATCACTATTTTTTCATGCCTCCTCGCCAGCCCCCTTTCCCTCGCGCAATAATAGTAGAAACATACGTACGAAAAGAAAAAACTATAGACAATTTAAAGGCAAACAAACTTGGCCTGTTGTTAGCCTTGGAAATGTTTGAAAAAAAAATTCCCCAACAGCTGATGTTCATAATCAGCACTCTGCACAGGTATTTTTTTTTTTCAAAAGCCTTAAGAAATATGTAATGGGTGTGTTTTCGAGCAAACACAACAATGATATAAATAGCGATAACGCAAGACTACATATAGCAAAAAAAAACAACAAACAAACAAAAGTAAATGTTATTACTACGAAGGATAGCCTAAACCAGTTTTTCAATGGAATTATATATACATAGGCTACACCTCGGCATATTTCAACTTTCTTCTACCGTGTGCTGTGTAGTTTGCGTACACAGGTGAACCGGTGAAGTTTAGCCTAGTTTTGCGTAACGGGTATTTTTCATCTGGGCGTCTGGATCAAAATGTCCACGGGAGAGTCATCGGGTCCAGCTGAACACGGGTAAATAGTCGAAATTCTCTTTAATCTGTCTCTATTCGGAATCGGACACATATTATTTCACGTATCCGGACCGGAGAGAAAGCGACCAAACTACTTTCTCCATAAGTTGCAACTAATTATAAGATGGCAACGCAGGCAAGACGAAGACAAACTTGTGTCATCAACAAGAGAAAATGATGAGAGAGAGAGAGTAAAGGACGAGTCTAACGAGTTGTTGGCCTCATGACACACAAGAGAGAGAAAGTATTCGACACGGTTCACGTACATTAATATGATGACTATATTTGGTAAACATATTAGAGAAGAAAACGTTGGTGTCACAAATGATTGCGACACGCGAGAGTGAGGAAATTATTAGAGAAGATTAGAAGAATTCTTTGTATACAGTTGATGAGATATGCCAAGGTACTTGGTGCATCACGATGCTTTTATGCAGATTTAAAAAAAAACAAAAAAAAACATAAATAATATAAGAGTGAGGCAAAGCTTAGAAGATAAGGGATAGAAGAATTATTCCTAGAACAATTAATCACTTAATTCGACGAATTAATAAGCTGAAAAAACACGTGATCAATATAGAATCCGATCATTATCCAAAAGGTCCAACACTAAACACATTAAAAAGAATAGGAAATATGGAAATAATTTCAGACAATTACTCACCTCTTCTCGATACTTTGATACTTTGTCATTTCACTTTCAAGAATTCAAATTCAACTAATCAGTAATCACAAATATACTGATAAGAAAAAAAAGATAATCCACGTAATAAAAAAAAAACGCGCCAGCCTAATTCACTTTCACGTGCTGCAGGAATTCGCTGCGCCTTTAATCATCACCTTATTACACAATCCATCAAAAGAAAATGCAATCAAGTCGGAATGGTAGGCGGGGGGTTATTTTCTATGGTTGAAAAAGACAAAAAAGAAAAATTAGCTGAGAGACTCAGACAGCAGCTGTATAGAAAAAAAGAGAGCGAGATAAACAAAAGACAGACGATCGAGAGGTTGGGCCACCAAAAATAAGAGACAATACATTACGTGTCATGTAGACACCTTGATCGGAGGCTGGGTGACATCCGCCCCCAGCAACGTCTTCTTACTTGAGCAATTCATCAGCTGTCAATCAGAACAAAGTGAACGTTTGTCGGGAAATGGTCGACTGAGTAGGGCGCATTTTGACGTAGAATTTCTTTGGTTAGAACGTAAGAGTATTGCTCATCAATCCATTCGATTGTTCATGTATCACCAGCTGATTCTTCATTTAATTCGTGAGCACGGTATGCTCAAGCATCCGTCTTTCCGACCCAATTCAACTCGCCGTCGCGGCTGCAGCCGCGCCTTATCGCCGTAGATTAATTGCCATTTCCCTTGCCAACTCATTTTGTGACTTCGTTCTTTTATTATTTTGTTATTTTTAAATCGAAATTGACGGCTGATTTCTTGCCACTGACCCCCCGCATTGCGATCGAAAACTTCAATTGACGAGCATATTTGTCTCGATTCATTCTCGACGCCATGGAAGCTGCCGTTCTCAGTAACGAAACTGCTTTGCTGCTCACGCTGGAAGCCAAATTGGCTACGACTCAGAACAATCTCAACGATTTTTTCATCACAATCTCGGCCATCTTGGTTTTCGGTAATTATTTTTCGATTGAAATTGTGTACGTTACGTTTATTTATATCTTGTATAAATAGCCATGCAAGCCGGGTTTTCACTGATGGAAACTGGATTGGTTCGTTCCAAGAATGCCACCAACATCTTGATGAAAAGCACGTTGGATGCATGTGAGTTTGTTTCATTCATGATATCCCCGTTAGCTGTTTTAAGATATTTATATTCTATTTTTTTGTTTCTATAGTTATTGGTGCCACAGTTTATTGGCTGGTTGGCTATGCATTCGCGTTTGGAGATGGGAACGAGTTCATCGGCTGGACAGGCTTTGCGTTGCAGGGAGTTTCACCAAGCAAACTTTCGTTTTGGTTTTATCAGACCATTTTCGCCAACACCGCTTCAACTATCGTCAGGTATTGTGGCATTTCATTTATGCGTGATTTTGTTAAAAGATTAACACGTCCTTTTTTTTCAAAATATTTGTTTGTTTATGCAGCGGTGCAACAGCTGAAAGAATCAACTTGCCTGCATTCTTCATTTATGCCTTTCTACTGACCGGATTCTTTTATCCGGTTGCCAGTCGCTGGGTCTGGCATCCATCCGGATGGCTCAAAATCCGAGGTTTTATCGATTTCGGCGGCAGTGGTTGTGTTCACATGCTTGGTGGTGTCTGTGCACTGGTAAAAATAACCTAATTGTTTTCAAATTAATTTGTCAAGCATTCAAAAAAAAATGTATTGAATTTATTTTTAGGTTGCATGCGTTATGGTGGGCCCGCGAATCGGTCGCTACGAGAATAAAACGATGAAAAAATTCGCTTTCCGAGGCCATTCAAACACATTGACAGGTGTTGGAGCTTTCCTTCTCATGATGGGCATCCTGGGCTATAACACGTCAGCGCAGCTGGACTTGACGCATCATGGGGATGGAGTCATAGTGGCTATATCAGCTGTCAACACGATTCTGGCCGGTAGCGCTGGCTCTATCGTCGCCACCATTTTGGGTCGAGCTACGCCAACTGGTAGCTATCGATGGAGTTACAACACGATGTTGAACGGAGCTATCGCCGGAATGGTTTCATCTTGTGCCGCATGCAACGCTTTGCCTTACTGGGGCGCTTACGTTACCGGAGCAGGAGCAGGATTTCTCTTCTTTGTTCTCCGTGCTTTAATTAATCATCTCCACGGTATAAGAAAAGAAAATCTAAATGGTGAAAGTTATTCGCTTTCCTTTAAATCGCACGTTTTTTTTTCTATTTTCTAATATGCAGTTGATGACCCGCTCGACGCTTTCGCGGTTCACTTTGGTGGTGGTTTTTTCGGCATGTTATCTGCTCCGATCCTCGTCAAAAACGGAGTGATTTTAGCTGGCGATGAAAGCTCTGCAGAGGTAATTAAAAATTCAATCACGCTTCCATAAGGCCCGCACTAATGTGTGTTTCGATTGCGGTCTTTTAAGGTTTTGGCCTGGCAGCTCATTGGCATTTTGGTGCTGGTGGCTTGGGGCGTTGGATTTTGTCTGGTGCTCTTTGGATCGCTGAAATATTTCAAAATCCTTCGAGTCGACTCTCTCGTTGAAGTCGGTGGCATGGATTCGATGAAGCACGGCGAACCGGCTTATCCGGCGGAATCGTGGGAAGAGCAACAGTACTGGGGATCACCAGGTGAATCGATTGGTCCACTTGATGAGCTCCGCATCTATTGAAAACAGCATCTCTAGCGGCCAGCACAAGATGTCTGAATCTATCGCCACTGTCGATTTGGGTGTGAACAACAACTTCCGTTTGGCTGGAATGCCGCCTCAAATGAATTTCGCTCACCTCGTTCTGACCGATCACTTTCAAAAATGCGTTCTCTCTATCGAAAGTCAGCAGCAGCGCACCGTTGGAATTTCATTCCGAGAAAGTAAATCCACTTCCCAGTACAAAACGAAAAAATACTTGAAATACTTTTCTATTCAAATTGACTTGTGGCAATGAAAGTGAAATTTGTTTTTTATATAACTCTTGGAATGTTTTTTGACTGATACTTTAAAAACGCTCTCTCGTTTAAACGAAACAAAATTCCTATGTAAATAGAAAATGGATTTTTATATATTTTTAAAATACACAAGATGAACGACGGCAACCCTGGGCGTTGCGACGGTCCATATTTTTAGAACCAACCAAATTGTTTGATCGTGAATTCTATTTTGATAAGCCTTACCAAGACTTGATATTCCGTTAAAGAATGTCTTAATATACGGAACACCGGTTTCAAAATTGAGGAGCTTTGTCGTGAATAACAAATGAATCCGGTCAAGAGGAAGAAACGTCATTTTTTTAGAGGGAATTCAACAAACAATATGACATTATGTATGGCAAGCGGAGCAGAGCGACTCCTGACGGCCACAGCGGTAAACTTTGCGTAACAACGGCATCGAGAGGTCGTGGGGAAAACTCTTGGGGATTTCAGATAACGTTCAGACTCTTCTCTGTATTCACACAACACAATTCAATCTAGTTCTGAATCGTTCGATTATTTTTAGAAAAAAAAGAATATATTTCAAAGAGATAAACCATGTTCAATTTGTTTGCGTTGACAGTCATCGCCGTCGTTTCCCGCACATCGTGCCGGTTCAGTGCCATTGGATCAGACCGTTTCGACCACCATAAACACATCGGCAGTTCCAGCTGAATCGCGACAAAGTGAGTGACTTTTTAAAAAAGTAATAAATTATTTAATTGCTGGGCGATCGTTATAGAAGGTTATAAATTTCTAGGACCTATACACAGAGAGAATGAAAAAGAAAATGGGTTGAGTTCTTTGAACCTTTTGAATGGGGTTGGTAAGAGTCACTTAAATCGGACACGGGACTTGATGATTCCAAACGTGAACCGTAAACAAGACGGAGTCCGACGCGGAAGAAAATTATCTATCCAGCATCGGCAATAAAATGCTAATGTTGTGTTTGCCCCGCCGGCATTTGAATTATATCTGGCCGTGTTTCCTTAGTCCTTCAAATGCCAGCAGTTATTTCGAGCTCTCCATTGATGGTTTCGTGCCTTTTGGCGAGAAAAATTGGTTTGTTTTGTTTTATTTTTTATTTGAAAGGCAGAGACAAAGCGGAAGCCGAAATTGCCCTTGAAAAAAGTTTTTAGAGACTGTACTACTGTAAATAATAATAAAAAACAAAATTCGTGTCAGATGATTTCCGTAACGATGGCGTCACACTACCGACAACAGTCTATATCGACTTGCTGACGCACTTTCCGTTTCTTTGTCTGATTCGTCAAATCGTAAATAAATTGATGACCCAGTTTGCGTACATTGGCGTACAAAAGAAAGCAGATGCGAATTCATAAATCTTGATGAAATCTGCCCTTCACAGACTATAAACAGTCGCAGATGTAAACGTTAAACAAGCGTAGATAATCAAGTCAAATATATACGGACCCTTTCTGCAGTGTGTCATCGGGGCGCAGTACGCGGAAACAGCCTTATATTTCTTTTATTGTTCGAAAGTAGTATAGTGCACTAGTGCCGGCACACACGCAATATCTAGTAGTACCAATAGAGTAAAGAGACACGATGGGAAATGAAGAGAGGAAGCATCTCGTCATCTATCTTTGTTCCACTTTTTTATTCGATTGGTTATCAGTTTTTTTTTCCATACAAACTGTAACATTTCCACGCATTGAAATTCGTCTTTTTAAAAATAAGGCTCGTGTTGGACTCTCATTATCGACGGTCGACGTCTCGATCCGCAGTTCATCGTCCGCTCAGTTTATGCCGCCACTTTGACAGATTGCCAGCGGGAGTGCGAGGACGTTCTCTTCAATTGTGAAACCATCGCTTATGGGTATAATATACGTTTGAAAAATATGAAATCATTAGTGATGTAACAATTGTTCTAAGTACATTTTATCTTGAAGGAAGAGCGCGCTAAGAAACACGACCTGTGATTTGAGCGACTGGGAAGGCAGCTTCGCTCAGTTTCCAGCCGTACGCAACGGACACGATCGTGGCCCAACTTTCAAACGTCTACAGCCGCTACGGGCGCTATCCGAACGAGCCTCAGGATGAGCGCAGTTTGTAACCAGCACTTGAATACAAACACAGCAACTGACCCCGCCCACGATGACGGCACTTCGTACTACCGCCCAACGCCGACCAAATTGCAAGAAGCGTCTCTCTCCGAAGACGGTGAGTTGCGACAGGCAAGGTTTTTATGATCCTTTTTAAGACTTGCACGCGGAGCTCAGAAGATTGTAAACCATGTCCGATCCCACTCAGTCATAACAAGGAAAGAATTTGACAATAGACCGACAATCTCGTTCGTGATAAGTCAATAACAAGACGGCGTATCACTCGCTCTAAAAGGACAGTTGTAATAATAAAATTAAAAAAACGACATGAAAAAAGGGGAAAAAAAGGGCGTTGACCGTTATGAATAATTGAAATCCACCTGTCCCCCCCAGCACCTGCCCCGGATGGGATATACTTTTCATTCTTGTTTGAATATAAAATTTATTCAGTAGATTTAAAAGGGAAGTCAAGAAAGTAAATCGACTGTCAACAAATTGGCGTTGGCTGGCGATATTCTCCGACGACCTGTCACGCTGATTAGTCCACTGGAGCGTTTCAGTTAAAAAAGTTTGCGGGTCGGTGACTTAAACTCGTCACAAAAGTGAGGATGCCCTTGGCCACAGAGCGAAATGACGACGAAGAAGAGTGATTTTTGTCATCGTCTTTATTGTTCGACGGTTTCGAGTCTCCGTGTCGAGACCTTTGAACGAAGTGGAAAAGGACAATGCGATTCCGCGTCCGCACGGGTTGATACATAGACAGATGCAACGCGATAGATACGGAAAATGATGAAGACGGGACAGTAAGTTGGCGTCCCTTCTCAATTCCGTGTTGTATCCCTTGGCGAGTGGATGCGTTTCGAGTTCGGGACTTTAACATTTTTTTTTAAGAAACTTATCGCACTTTGAATCCCTCCGCCATGGGTGCTAATAGATTGATTGCGCAATTTAATCAGTTTGGTCATTTTGACTAAAATAGTTAGCGCTTATCTAACCACTGCCGATGAAGATTTAGTTTCTTATCGATGAAGGTCCTGGTAGGTGGTCAGGATCAACTCGTAAAACATTTCATTTTAATGACGAACTATTTCTTGATAAATTGTATCTTTTGTTCATTACAGTATGTTATTCAATCATCTTTAATGGTCGGTCGATTGAGGCCATCGATACATCGAACGCTCCGTGTCCGTCATAAGTCTAGACGAGTGCAAATTGCTCTGCACTCGTGAAACGTCTTTCGATTGCAGATCCTTCAATTACAGGTATCATCAATGATGCTCAATTGAAAGAAGATGTCATTAAATTATGTTATTGTCATCTCATCAAAGACGGCGACAATCATCGACCAATTGCGATCTGAGTCGAGAAGACTCGGCCAGTTTAGACGTCACCAGCAGCCGCGTTTTCTTTTCAGACTCCGATGTGGACTTTTACCAGCGTGTAGGTCGAGGTCAGAGGGTTGTTACCGACCCTACGGCCGTCCACCATTATCCCCAATATCTACTACTTCCTCCTCATCGTCTGGAAACGAATACTACTACGGATCGATAAGTAATTCAGGATCGCTCATCCAGCGTCCTAGCTCCTCCATCCAACCTGCAATCGGCGCATCTATCAATGGTATTTATTATGGAAAATTTGAACTTTTCAAGAGCTTTTCTCATTTTGTTTTCAGTTGTCAGAATGTTATCGACGATTGAAATCGGGTTATCGCCTCGAGCCGAGAATCGTTCGTGGACTCACTCAATGTCCGAAGCTTGTTCGAGTGCCAGACGGAATGTCACCGCTCCCGCATTTTTGTTTGTCGATCGTTTAGTTATCGGTAAATTCTAAACTTTAGTATTTATCGCAAATGTTTTAAAAAATTTTACTTATTCTATTCAACAGTCAAGCAATTAACGGATACCATTCGGGAGGGTAACAATTGCGAGTTGAGCGATTGGATCCACGGGAATGGGATCCCGTTCGTCACTTAGTGATTGATCGCGACGCTGACATTACGAGCGAAGTTTGGTCGGACGCCAATTGCCGCGATACGCCCATTACGACGTGGAACAATCGGCCCACCAGCAAGCCGACATCCCGTGAGTGATTGATTGCAACGATATTGTCTGCCTTGTTCTATTTTTTGAAACTCATTTTTTATTTGGTCTTCAAAGTCTGCTTCCTGCGTACCAAAAGTGGAACTCGGCTAGATCGTCGTGCTATCCGTCATTCGGTGACCGTCAGCTCGCCCGTCGAGTGCGAACAAGAGTGTATCAACTCCCACGTCGTTTACCTGCCGTTCTTTCAGCTACAGGTAAACAATAAGTTATTGTGTAAAATAAATTCAAAACCAGTTTTGAAACGATCAATCAATTCAGACATTTAATTGTCCTTTCTTGGAAAGATTTTCGAGCACAGCCACGTTATCGGATTTGTAATCACAAGACTTACGAGAATTGCGATTTGAGCAGACATTGATCTCAAACTCCGTTGGACCCGTTTACGTGATCTCGTCGACGACCGGCTCTATGACTCTTGGCAGAGGACGCAGCTACAGTCGCGACTGCGACATTGGCAGCTTTCGTCTACCAGATACCAGTGGTAATAGACCCGAATGGTCCACAAGGTCACTTCAGTTTGGGTTAATGAGATATAACTATATATCATATACACAGACACTCCACAGCACGCAATAATTATAACAGTTTTGTGTTTTTCCTTGGTATATTTCCTTATACTTTCGTTGACTATACTAGTTTAAGTGAAATTCCTGTTAATGCTCGGTTTAAAGTTTCGTGTGTAGCATTTTGTATTACCTTTATGCTGCGCAATTCATTTTTTTAGCGGAATAACCAAATTAATCTCTCTCTCTAGATACTTAATTATGTTCAAATATCTTGTTAAACAATTAAATAATACAATTAATTCACTGGAACATGTCCTCATCAACAAAAAGGTGACGGTTTCATCAACCGTGACGACGAAGACCTTCATTTCAGCTCGTTAAACCCTTGGTTTTCGTTCAACAGCAATCAACAACGCCCTTACCCACCCTACTAACCAGTACGGCTACGGCCCCATCGAGTAAGATATAACCGCAAGATAATCATTTATTTGTTCACCTTATTTGACGATGCACCCCGCCACAGCACTCAACGGATTTTTTTTTTTTTCAAAAAGAGCTCCGCACACCGCAATTTAATTTATAATTTTGTGTTTCCATAACATTGTTGGCGGTTCGCCGACATTTCCGCGGTTTATTACGTAAATTGGCACTCACGCTTTCTGCTTCTAAATTAGGAATGTTACATTTCCTATCGGCTCGGCTTTCGTATGGGTGAAGCGTCTGATACGCGAGTCGAATCCACGTCCGCAACTTGGCCGAGTGCGAATTAGAGTGCAGCCGGACAAGGCCGTTTACCTGCCAGGCTTTCCCACTTCAGGTAAGACAAAAGAAAGACCGAAAAGTTTATTGTCCAATTATCGATCGTGCGCGGGTTAACCAACAGAGAAATAGAGTTCTAGTTGATTACGTTCGGATTGTCACGGTTTCTGATTGTTTTCTTATATATCAGGTACACGAATCTCGACGGGGGTTATGAACCGTAACCCTTACAACTGCGAGCTAAGCGATTTATCGGCCAGGGATTTCGATCGGTATCGTGATATGGTCCGAAGACCGTGACTACGAATTGTTTACCCGGTCTCAATTCTCTTCTTGTGTTCAGAGTTTCAACAACCTCGGTGAGTTAGTCTTGATTCCAAACTCTTCTTTGTTCAATTGTAAACTACCTTGACGTTGCGCAAACACCGTGCTAATAGAAAAAGAAAGAAACAACAAATCATAATTGGATGCAGAGGGTCAGTTACATATACACATTTTTCCGCTTGAATAGAGTCTGGGTTTTTACCGCGTAAGTTCGAGTCGATTGATCCATTCTTTGGAAATCGACGAGGGACTGCCAGAAGCTAAAAAACCTGGGAAATTCTCAGCATCTCTTAATATGGGATCCATTTTGAGCCCCACCCTCACTTGGTTTATATAATTAAATAATAGAAATAATGGAAGTATGGCTAGACTTTCAAATTCTAATATCACCTTGGCCTTTTTTCTTTTATTAAATGTCATTTATTCCAAAAAAAGCTATATAAATTATGAATTTATGTACATGGATCAGAATAGTTCAC
This sequence comes from Daphnia galeata, assembly GCA_030770115.1. Taxonomy (NCBI): domain Eukaryota; kingdom Metazoa; phylum Arthropoda; class Branchiopoda; order Diplostraca; family Daphniidae; genus Daphnia; species Daphnia galeata. Next base: position 9,777,004 of record CM061114.1, read on the forward strand.
AAAAAAAATAATTGTGTTAATGTTCGGTTACTCATATATATAATCTTAACAATTCACAGTTTCAGACATCTATTACCAGAAAATGGGTTTGTTATGATCATTACCAAGATTTGTCTAAAAAGCGGAATGCTTTCGGGTCGCAGTTTGACAATAGATTAGGACGGTAGTAAAATTTTTGAATTTTTTCAAACTACCCAATTTCAAATGGCGAAAGCGTTGAGACCAGCAAGCAAAAAACTTATATACTCGAATAAACATTTCGGATCCGTGATATCTCAAGGACGTGCAGGTTTTGGATTTAAATTATCAAAATTAATAATTGAAAACTCGATCTCGGTCCAGGACTGGACAGTTGGGCCGGCAATTAAATTTGATCCATAATTTACTGCGTACTGCTAAATGTCATACAGATTATGAGTCAGACGACAAAAAACTCTTACAAAGCCTAGCCTATCTCAATGTCATTCGATCTCCATGAGTTGTCATTTTCATGTGTTGATTTAAAAATACGTATGTTATTAATATTTTCTCTATCTCTGTCTTTATAGAATCGGAAAACCCAATTAAGTCCAATTTTTGGCCATCAGCTCTCGGGAAGTGGACGGTTAGTGGGATTACGTTGTCGGGCCGGCTCAAAATGTCGTCCTCATCGAGAACTGGGTTATTGGTACTGCGAAATTGACCACAGCAGCTACTACAAATTCAACAACAATTGGGATTACTGTTGTCAGCCGCAGTCACGTTGCGATATTCTGACGGTTACAACTATCCTTGGTGCATGGTCCGGCTCGGAAGCATGCCGGTCAATGGAGACCGTGCTCAGACCGTTACGCTGAGCGTCCTTACGCTTACCTGCATCGCAATTTGCCACCCAACGCCACGGAACCCGCCGGTGTTTCACCGCCACTTAAAAGCGACAACGACGTTATTCGGCCAGTCGACTCCAATTCGGCAGATTTCTTACGATCTGGTTCGCATATTAATCGTCCAAAACCAATTGCACTGAAGAATGATTTCATCCATTTTGGCCTTTAACGTTCTTTCCTCGTAAAAATCCGAATTGTTTCTTCTCGAATAGGGGCTTTATTATCATCCATGCCATGACCCATGACGCCCCATTTGGGTGTTGCGCAGTTATTTTTGGTTTTTTTATTACTGAGGTGAAGGATTACAATTATTTAAAACATAAACTCTTATATGATTGTTACAAGATTTTTTAATTAATGCATTTTTCCGATCATTGAACTTCTAATCCTATGAAATAAAGGGCAATAGATGAACCGCTTCGCTTCGTATTTTAATCTTCTTTCGTCATAAAGTAAGCCGACTAGCCTGAGGAACTAATTTCAAAATGCTTTCAGATGACGATTAAGACAATTTCAAAACAAACAAAAAACATATCAAAACAGACAAACGTGTGAAAACAGGTCTACTATACTCAACAGGCCTACAAACAACAAACACCTAGCGGAATTAATTAGTACATCCGTGTGGTAGGTTGGTTAAACGAACAATCCTACCATTCGGGGGGCCTGGGTTCGAATCCCAGGTTAATGATGAATCTGAGCTGGATTGTTTACACAGGTAAAGTGGCGAAGTGATCACGCCTCAATGAAGCTTCAAAGGGCTATTAGCCGGGTGCTTCCGAAATTGGATAACCCTAAAGTTGGTAGTCCAGTTGCTGTGGATAAAGGTCTAGAATGATCAGCTCAGATATTTTGTAATTTTGTTAAGAACTTCTTTTTCCTGAAATTGGGTGTAAGAAAATAAAACCCGCATTCATTTCCAGATATCCAATTCGGGAATATATAAACAAATTTTAATGATTACAACAGAAACGGTATGAATTCGGCTTTTAAACAACGAACAAGACATTTCAATAAAATTAATAAGAACCGCCCCAAATTCAAATTTGGGTTTCGTTTGAAACTAACTAACACTAATGCGATTCTTAAATTCTCACGATTAAAAAAAATGACAACTATAATTTTCTGTTCGAAAATTAATCGTTTCTCTTCATATTATTCATCCTATCACATCATATAGAGCATCTGCAGAGAGAAGTGAAGAATAAGATTTAATTGCCTGATTTTAAAAATGCGCATCAGACTGAAGTTCAGTGTTCAGTCACTGATCACCAGAAGACAATTCATTACGGGATGGGAATTTTAAAATAAACATTTTAAAGTTAGTATAAATTGTTTTGTTTTTTACAAATTGTCAACCTACGCCTTGAAATTGACGGGAAAAAAAGTCTGGGCGATTGGCGAACAAAAATGTTTAAAAACAGGTCGCCTTTTGGTTGCCTTGTCTTCGTTCAAGTTTTTAACCGTCCGATATTTGATACGCAAACCAACTTTATAAATACTAATTGACCACGCAAAGCTTTGCTCAGTCGATTAAAGAGAATAGGGAATATTTCAGATTGAGCCTACCTCTTTGGAATGGTAACCGCGAAATCTCCAATAAGCCTTATACAAATCAGCGGCGTTCAAATCCTGATAGGACACCTGAAGTCGTTGGGCTGGTGAAGAGCGAACTTGGATTCACTGGTTTAGCTGCTCCACCCGCTGTGTTGGCGTTCCAAGTTCAACGAGTTGCTGTCCTCATCGCGACCGGAGTCGGGCTCTTTTCTTTTACAGTTCTGATCCTGTGACGTATTCTTCTAATCGCTTGCCGACGGTGTCAAAGGGACAAAGTTGGACGATGGGTCATTTGATGCTGGTGGATGTGGACTCCACAAAGGAAGAGACGAATCTGAACGACAAACAAACAAAAAATTTAATAAAATGAATAACACACACAGACATTATACGGTTTATCGTTATCGTTCGAAACATTTTCAGTCAATTTACCCATGGGAGGGACACTGAGTGGGTCGTGAGAGTGGGGCGTCGGTGGAGAGACCGAAATCGGTGAAGCGGTGTAGTGTGGTAGTAGAATTTGTTTGCAGTCAGTTGCGCATGATAAAAACTGACTTGTTGACCCTATCTTGGACGTCTTCATTCGACCCTGATGCGACTCCCGGCGTAAGAGCGACCGTAGCCTTGTTGTTGTCCGGCAAGAGCTTTTGCCCAATACTGGACACTGCGGATTGGGCCCGAGCCGGAGCTGCATAAGACGGGCGGTGGTGGAATGGATGAACCCAACCGCCTCTCTTGCCGGAAGAAGAGGAGGACGGGATAGAGGAGGAGAAGAATGAAGAAGAAGAAGTGAGTGATCAATGGAGTGGTAGAAGCCATCTTGCTAGAATTGCTGCCGGCGACGTTGCCCTGGACACTCCTTCTAGTTTTATTCCGTCTAGACCCGATGTTTTGCTATTGTTGTACTTTCGGGACATTACTAATTTTTAAAATTTCGGCAATAAGAAATTCAAATGTTCATTTTTTTCCCAATGAAAGAATTTGTCAACAAACTCGAAAAAAGAAAAGAAAAAGTAAGCAAATCTGCCGAAACTTCTTGACACAGATGCAGCTGTTTCTTAGTTGTAGGATCGATAAAATCTCATAGATTCAACATCTTTTATCAGTCGTTTGAAGTGTTGTTAACCGACGAGGACGACACCAAAAGCAGATGCAGCAGGATCAATAAAATGGGTGAGGGTTTTGGTCTGTGGGAGCAAGCGAGCCGGCGAGAGAAGGACTGTCTGCCAAGCTTGTTCAGGTGGGGGTCATCAACCTTCGTTGTTTGTTTCATTATCTTGAATTTTAAGAGACAAATTGACTGTCTTGAGCCAAAAGTTGAGGTGTACTGTCAGCATCAGTGATGTGGTGAGTGAGTAGTCCTGACATTGCTGTTCAAGTTCATCTACAAAATGAAAAGAAAAAAGTTTAAAAATTTGCTTCTAAATCTCAGCACAAATAATTGAAATGGAACCCAATATATGCTAACCAGTATTTCCATGGTAACCCTTAAGTCAGACTGAGTCACTCAAAAGCTGGCACAGTTATTCCCGCTATGGAGTGCAGTATCACATAACCTTGTTTTGATGGATATTAGCTGTATAAATGAACACAAAAGTAACTTACCATGTTTAACCAAGAGATACAACATCTTGTTGGGCAGCATTTTTACAATCTTGTTGAAGCTTGATAATCTGTGACACATTGTCAATCGGTAAGACTGAAATTCATCAGATGATACAACATTGGATTTAACAAAACCAATGTACAGTTGGTGATAATGAGTATTTTCTGACAGGAAAAGATTTTTATCTTCAAGTTCTTTGTCAACCATTATCTTTGGTAAGGGCAGTCTCAGCAGCTGAGTAGGGTAAGCAGAACTTTAACGTCTTGATTAGGCTACCTTAGTAATGCACTGCTGAATTTTCAAGAGAACTGAAAAGTTGTAGCACTTCCGTGAGTTTCGTCATAAGTAAGTAGATTACCATGATGAACTAATTTTCAAAATGCTTTCAGATCACGATTAAGACAATTTGAAAAACAAACAAAACATCAAAACAGAGAAACGTGTGAAAACAGGTCTATACTATGCACAGGCCTACAAAAGGCAAACACCTAGTGGCAGTCATTAGTACCCCCTTGTGGTAGATTGGTTAACGATCAATCCTACCACTCGGGGGGCCTGGGTTCGAATCTCAGGTGGGCGCTAAAAGCGGTGATGCATCGATGTCAGATGGTGAGAAGTGAAGTTATGGGCCTATATGTTGAACGAGGATGTAAATATCTGAACGGACCGTATGGGCACTAGTAGCTCTAAAGGCGGATGTCCGCGACGGCATAGCGGCGATATGAAACATGTAAAATACTGTTGCAGATGTTTCATCATGAGCCGGCTTGTGTACGAGTAACAGCGTACCTGTATAGTATACTGACAAGTCACACCAATCAATCAAGTCATCGAACTTGATTACGACACGAGAGCGAAGCCACTATTTTTAATATTAAGTTCCTTTATTAGCGCACTTTAAAAAATAATTTCTCAATTATAAACTATGTGTGCTCATTGAATTATTATTTACCCAAATTTTTTTAAATGAAAATAACCGTAATCTGAATTGCTCGTCAATTGCATAACATTTTCCATAATAACATTTCAAACTGGAATTGTGTATTTTATTGTTTGTTTCGTTTTTAAATTTTATTTTTATAATCGCTAAACTGTTCGATTTCACAGTTTCCAAATTTTTATCATCGCACCTGTCGGGACATACATGGCTCATTTCGATATCTTAAAAAAAAATTGTTCAAATGCAAAAGAAACCAGGTATCGTCCAGTGATTCAGGAAAAAAAATCAGCTGACAGGGAATGGAATATTTAAAAAAGAATTTTTTTTTTCTTTAAGGGTTAACGTCAATTTCAAACGTGAGGGATCAAGTTATAATTGAGGGAGGGACAAGACAATTGGAAAAAAAAAAAAAAACATAATCAAACATGTTCTTGGAAATGGACAAATGGTGTCACTATTGTGGAATAATAAGGCGGACACCAGTGTCTATCTTACACATGATTTTAGGGGGGGGGGGGGGATAATATTGAGGGATTCTCGAAGCACCTGATTATTATTCGAAAATAGAAAAAAAAAGGGGTTGCGCTATTTGCATTCACGAGTCATATCAACGGGAAAAATCGCACACAAAAAAAGATGAAAAGAATAAGAAGAGATATTACATCATAAAAGAAATGAAGTCGTCGACGCCGCTTGATGAGCAGGGTCACGAGATCGCACACACAAAAACAAAAAATAAAAGAGTTCATACACGAAAGGGGATGGGATGCCCCTTGAAAGAAATTAAAAAAAAAAAACAGACAAAATGTACACACAATAAATCACTGCGAAATATAAGCATCGTAATTAATGTTTGGACGGAACATTTATCAAGGGCGTATTTCAAAACTTGTATCTGTATGGATAAATTTTTTTGTTTTTCTTCCATCTTGGAATTTTGAAGAAAAAACACAGAAATTTTGGAATGTATGTAAGAAAATAAAAAAAAAAGGGACCGAAAACAAAAATGAAATCAAACCCAAAAAGACAATAAACGTGATGTTGGAAGAGAGACGATATAATAATAATATTCGTTTTTCATCAGCAGCAGCGGAAATCCAATTCGAATAATTATTCAGGGCCGGAAGGTTTGCCACAGTCGGTTTCATCCGCGCCGTCAGCGCAATCTCGCGTGCCATCGCAGAGCTGCTCGAAGCGGATGCAAGTCGAGCCGGACATGCAGAGTAATTCGCCCAATGGACACTTGTCAGGATTGAAAGTCGTGTCGGGATTGATAAGGGTTTCGTTACCGCCAGCGGCTAATAGAGGATCTTCCAGCATCTCATCAATCAAACATCGGATTCGAGGTCAACTGATTTCAATAACGAACCCCAAAAAATAATCAAATGTTCATTATTTTGAAATGAATATTTTTTTTTTAAATATGAAAAGGACAACTCACGTTCAGCCTCTCTAGCACACTGGGATTCATCTGATCCGTCCTTGCAATCCTCGTTACCATCACACACCCTATAAACGTATAATTTAATTGATTAATTGAATCATTTCTGATTCTGATCCGTCATCAAAAAGTTATTATAGTAAATGCGTACCATTTCGTGAGATGCAGACACCGGTGTCGTTACACTTGAAATCCTCAATTTGGCACGCTGTCATTTTGAACATGCAAAAACAATTAAAATGAGGGTATAAAAGGCAAACAAGCTTTCAATCAAGGCTTTCATTTAGATTTTAAGAATTAGAAATTTGGTGAAATCATCGGACGATTGAAACGCGTACCAATTGAACTGCAGTTGGTTTCATCGGAATTGTCACGACAGTGATTGGATCCGTCGCAAACTCTGCGCAGAGGAATGCAAGAAAGTCCGTCTCCGCACCGGAATTGACCATCTCCGCATTCTAATCGTTGGAATGAATTAAAAACAAAAAGAAAATGAAAGTTTCGTCCATAAAGGAGTTTCATCGAACCGAGTCCGGTATAGAAAACCAGTCAACCAAAGATAACAACACGGTAAAGATTTTATTTTCACAGCCCCCGCGTACCTTGATTGGATGGACAATCGCGTTCATCGGAGCCATCGGCGCAATCGCGTGATCCGTCACATCTCCACCTCTTTGGCAGACATCGATTCTCGTTTTCACAGCGGAATTCTTCGTCCCTGCATCGAGTGCAACTGAATTCATCGTCTCCTAAACTGCAATCCTGTCGGCCGTCACAGACCCATCGTTCGGGAATGCAAGTGTTGTCGTTGTTGCAACGGTACTCGTTCGGCAGGCATTCACCTTCGGGAGCTGCACTCATTCATATCGTTCGTATCATTTCCGCGTTTTAATTTTGGTTTTGTGGGGAAGACAAAAAAGGGAAAAAAATTGAGTTGCATCATGAGGAGTTTCCAGAAGATCCAGTCCAGGAAACGCATCAAAGAAAAATGACAAACAAACAAAAGAGCATAAGAAATCCGGTTTAGAGATATTTTCGTATACGTATTATAATAGCGGTTTTATAAAGAAAATATTCAAGTTATACTTGTTGATGCCAAATTGAGGCAGACGTCCGGGTCGTTGGACTGTGGGAATTGGTCACAATCGAGAACCGATGCCAACGTCAATGCTGACAGGACGTAGCTTGAACAATCCTCGGCGATAGCTATATTTAAAAAATAATAATGAATAAATAAATACGTAGGTTTATTTTTAATCGAATTAATACCTCGACAGAATTGACGACACGGTGGCAAACTGATTCCGCTTCCACGGCAAGGAGGTTCCAGAACAGCGCAAGCGTATTGTTGCACTCTTGGATGACTGGATAGACATTTAAAATGTAATCAAGTGGAACACTATTTAATTGGATTCATTTCATCGTATACCATTCGGATTCGGCGATGATTTCAAAATAAGGCACGCTAAAGTTGCGTTCAGCTTCGGTGCTGTCACCAACCCAATTGGGAAGGATCGTCTCCGAGTAAGGCAAAACACCTCGACAGAAAGGCAACTGACGGCGGATGCATTCCGGTTCGGACGGAATGGAAGGCACAGAAACGATGCTGGGGAATTCTTCTGTGGTGGATACGATTCCACCCTGTGGCTGTGTGGTGCTGGAAGTGCGGATTCGATCTTCCGGCAAGAGCAGTGCCATGTTACCCAGATCTTGCATTTGAGCGAATTCCGTTGATTCTTCCAGTTCTCTAGTAGGTTCCATCGGTGCTTCCCATTTGACAATTTCAACCGGCACTTGACTGACTTCTTCCGGCAATTTGCTGCTGCTGGATGGGCTTGTATTAACAATCGTCTTGGCAGTTGTTGTTGTTGTTGTCGTCGTGCTGGAAGTCTTCAATTCGCCTTCTCCTTTCGTGTTTGCAATAACGACGGCCGGGACGGCGACGCTGGCGTCGATCGGTTTCCAAGGTGTCGTGTCAATGGCCGGATCAACCGGTTTGGCGGGCAGGATATCCGGCAGAGCTTCCGTTTGCGAGTCGGTTGACTGTTCAGGATCGATATCTTCTTGAATTTTGACGGGAACGAAACCGCTGGTTTCCGGAACGGCGACGACAACAGGATCCGGAAGAGGAACAACAATTGGTGTTGTTATTTCTTTAGTGCGTTCAGAGCTGACGTCGATATCGGCCACTGTTGTTGAGATGGTCGACGTGGTTTTGACAGTCGTCGAGGATTCAGGAAGGAGAACAACAGGCGGCGCTGGATCCGTTTGCAATTGACCGGAAGCCGAGTCGGTATTTGCGGCTAAAGAAGGCGTTTCGATAATGACGTCGTCGTCTGGAACAAAGAGCGTCGTCTCATCTTTTCTTCAATTTCTTGACTGTTGGCTTCGATATCAATGGGAGGATTCATTTCGTCTTTATTTTCCTTGTTCTCTTCGTCCATTTTCACCGGCTGGATGGGAGTTTCCGTCGTGCTGGTCGACTGCTGGCCGTCGACTGCAGTCTTGTAAGGCGGATAAACAGCTTCACCTATTTAAAAAAAACAGAAAAATACTGTGTAAAATTCTGTGCGCAGGTGTGAATAGATGAACCTTATCCGTTCCAATCTTATTACCAAAAAGGTAATAACAATAATCAACTCACCTTTGACGTGAAATTCAGGTTCGTGAATGCCAACATCTGGTAATGAGGTGCTGCTAAGTGACAGCTGATCTTTGGCTTCGCTGCTGTCCCATTCGTGACTCTCTTTCAACGAGTTGATTTTCTTTTCCTCCTCTGTAACGTGTCAATATTCGTTGGTTTCCGTACGGCACGCAATGACACACACAGCACACAAACAAAAGAGAGAGAGAAAAAAGAAAATTAAAAATCATCATCATTATATCACATTTCATAAGGTACATATAATAACTATAATAAAAAACCCAAATAACATAAAGAGAAAAGGTGGGAAATCTTTTGGAACTAGACGCGGATCAAAATTGAGATATTTAAAAATAAAAAAACTTTCCCCAAAAGTCAATAAAATAAATAAACCAAGAGTCAAAAGTACTCGTGACACATCCGAGACTTTTGTGATGACCCGTCGTATTTCAGGGAACTCTTACAGCAACGTTCAAAAAATGGTCACAGAGAGAGAAAGAGAGAGAGACTAATATTAGGTCAATGCCCTGTAGTAGTTGGAAAAGAGCTTGTTCCTCCTTTGCGTGTGTGTGTTGTTATTTACCTCTATCCCGTGTCAGAGGTGAAGAGTCGAGTGTGCCATTTTGCTGGTCGGCATCTGCTGCGTTCGTCGGCGCCTGATTTTCGTCCGTTCCTCCTATACAAACACACAAAACGAATAGATATATAAATAAAAAATGGGAATATATTAATAATGAAATATTGTACCGTTGACGACGTAAAAGACGACGAGGAAAATGGCGACGGCAGCGCAGATGACGGCCAAGGCGATCAGGACACCGCAGAGAAGATCTTGTGGCCGACGGACGCGTCCAACTTTTAACAACAGCCGGGACGTTTGGCCATTGCCTCCCGCATATTGGCGGCACAGATGCCACAGAGACCGTGTACAATATCCTGCAAAATCTTACACAAAAACAATAATAGGTTCAATCATCAATATAAAGTTCATATAATCACAAGCCGAGAGAAAGGCCGAAACAAGGCGAAAGAGAAACAATCTCAGCATCGCTCTCATGATGTATTACATATACATAACTAGTTTGAACTAGATACTATACAGTATAGCACAATTCACACAATAAAAGATGTATATTAGCTATAAACAGTACTGGATTTTCAACTTTAGGTAGCTCATGGTCGAGTCACTTGGGTGCAAAGATCGTGAATCTTCCTCCTCGCGCCCATATGTTTCTCTTGGCTTGCTTTTCTCTCTATTCTCTTTTTTTAAAAAGACCTTGGGAGGGCCGAAATTGTGAGGGAGAGTTTGGCTGGGATAGAAGAAATCGGGGGCAAACAAACGAGTCCTCCTATATACCAGAGGCTAAGGAATACAACCAATTTGGATGTAAAGAGTTTTTTTAAAGAAGAAGAAACTCATCACAAATTGCTCTGTTCCAATTGTGGTGCAGTAAAATCTCTTGAAAGACTCCAAGAGAATGAACGTTCAAAAATAATTTTTTAAAAAGTGGATGACACATTCAGCGGACTCGACGCCTTGGAGGTTTTTTTCTTTAACTTTTTTAAATTTATCCGCAGGATTATAAAATCAAGAAAAGAAAAAATGATTTTCTTGATATAGTTGGAGGGGGGTGCGCGCTGTTTGTTATTTAAAGTTACGGTAAAAGATGATGACTGGGCGGGCACTCTGGTGGCGTTGACTCTCAACTCTTTTTTTCTTTCTTCGGTCACGACGACGACCGAAAACAAAACAAAAAAAAAATTCATCCGAGAAAGGAAAGAAGATGGGCGTGTTTTTTTTTGGGCCGAAAACGAGCAATCTGTTTAGCTCCATTTTCGGGCGGTTTTTTTAAAGATACACGCAACATATACAACACACAAAAAGCCCTTTATAGTTAATATAGTCTAGTAACACCCTCTATTATATCTCAGTCTGTTTGCATATAGAGTGGTGTGTGAGTGCGTACTACGTCTTTGACGCTGGAATGCGGTTGATCCAATGACCGATGACTCTTTTTTCCATTGATCAATACAAGATTTGATCAAACATCTTTTCTAAAAGGGAATTTTATTTATTTCTATTTCAAGAAAGAAAAAAAAATCAAAAAAATAGTACCAAGTCACGAAAATATCCCGCTGATCAATATGTTATTCCAACATTTTTTTTTTTTTAACGATCCCGCAAATGTCAGATGGTCTGAAAAAAAAAGGAGATCAAAAAGAATCTTCTCAATTCTATCTGATTTTTTTTTTTCTTTTGGTGTGTACGGAGAGTCGAAATCAGGTTCATCCCGAACGAACGAACGAACGAATCTTTTGAGCCTGTTTTTCTCTTCTCTAAATGTCCTCAAGGCAAGTTTAACCTTGAAGGTTCACTGTGTGACTCTTCTATTATAATTAGTAGTGTTTAAGATTTCCTACACACTCACGTTGCACGACCCATCAGCCAAGGAAAATCACGGACAGGATAGAAGAGAAAAGGGAAAGGGAAAAAAACATTCGCGTCACTTCCTCGTAATTATTTCTTTCTTTCTATGCTGTGCTGTTCTGCTGTTGTGTTCATTCCGGCATCACGACAATCGTTCCGGTCACTTTGTCAAAGAAAAAATATAGTATGTGTAAGTTGTTGTTGTTGTTGTTGTAATTTCTTGAAAAAAATAGTAAATGTTCATCGGGCTGTTGATCCCTGGTTGTGTTCTGTGCGTGTCTTCTTATTTATTTGCTGGCTCTTTTTTTCACACGCTATATACAACAACATAGATGAGAATAACGAAATGAGAGCTGGCCATTTTTGTTTTCCTCTTCAACATCACCTCGGGTGTTGCGTGAAAAAAAGAAAGAAAAAAGATTTTTTCGTTCTTTATCATTTTCCTTCGACCGTCATCTGCTGCCGTCTCTCCAGCACCTGCCCTTTTCTTATGTATGAATGGGCGGGATCTAGCGGGGAAGTGAGCGGATGATCCCCCACCCGCTGGTTGTCACGATGTTACTCACCCTTTCGTTTGGTCGACATCGTTACCATCCCCCCCAAAGTTGTTTATATGGTCCCTTATTTGTCATGGCGTTGTTACCCTGCTTATATACGGATAACAATTAGATTCATACGGGAGGTTGCTGGTCGGGTTTGTTAAACAACAATCGACTCGGGTCATCGGCCATGGCACACCGATTCGTTGGTGGTAGTCGGCGGAGAGTCGACACCGGAGGGTCCAGACCCGAAATCAAAAAATGAAACTGCGGGCAAAGGTGGGTAGGATAGAGGAGGAAAGAGAGCGATCGGACACGCCAAGTCACGAAGGGGGTGAACGAGAAAAAAAAAAAGAAATAAAGAATGGATTGGATAAAAAAAAAGGGGAAAGAAAAACAAAACACAGTTTGCATATAGATAGAGAGAGTGAAGTTTAGCCAGAGGCCTAAGGTACAGTCTATATACATAATAGGTGGATGTGTATACGTTCGAAACGAAGAAGGGGAGAATAATGTACATCCTACCTACTAGTTATACTAAAGCTACTAACACACAAGGCACACACATCTATAGCCAAACACGCAAAGTATAAAGAAGATGGAAAACAGAAAGAAAAAAAGGGTCTCTCTTTAGTTTTTTCTCTGCTTGGAATGTGTAGATAGATGACTCCAGGTGAGATGATGATGCCTCTTTTTTCTTCCTTATACATTCCCCCATGAAAAAGAGAAAAAGAACACAAGTCCCTCCTTTGTGTCGGGGCCTAGACCATCCGCGTTCCCTTTCGATTTTCAATTTTTAAAAATACAGGTAAGGTCCTCTATACAGGACCTTGGTAGGTCTATACAAGGTTAAAAAATTCAGTCCCAAAAAAAAGCCCACCCAGGTGATGTTGTTCACAAGAAAATGAGTCGGTGACGACAAATCTAATAATGATGAAATCTTTTTGAAAAAGCGAAAGTTTTATTCACAATTGGCAAATTAAAGTGTTCGTGCTGTTGTGCAATCCTGATGGGGATGTGATATGAAACGTGATGGAAACAAAGTTCACCTGAGAGAGTTTTTGACGTGTCTTATTACTACAGGAAATGAGGTTTAATAATCAAATCTGATTGGATACAGTCAACCGGAATGATCCGGCAACTTTTAAAAACGAAGGAGAGAAACGAGTAAAGCATCGAATTCTTCCAAGTGGCTCACGATCCGTCGGGTCCCGCGTTTCCAAGGTTATATAATGTCCAGCATCTCGACAGCCCTTTTCTCTTTATCTTATTAGGAAATGAATTAATAATTTATTCTCTTATCCCACCCTAAATATGACCTTATATGGCAGTCGACTCGTCGGCCAAAGGAAATCAATTCAAACAAAATAACCAAATGCGGACATCTACATTTGAGGAGTGGCATTCGATAAAACATTTTCTGCGCGACCCATTAAACTAAAATTAAAAAATGTCCTCGTCTATAGAATCCGCTAGAAACTCCAAACATATACTGAACGACAATAATACGCAATCGTCGATGTTGACTATGAGGCAATTATAAGTCGTGAAACAAGGTCATGTGAAATTCTTAAGAATATGAACTTTCGCAACGTTGAAATTCTATTTTTTTCTTTAAAAACAAAAGTGAACGGCGTAATGATGTAACATCAAAAAGCTGATGCACATTCCTATAGACATTTCGGGCCGCATGAATATTCATAAAAGATTCTCAAATTGTATTCCATTAAGAAAAGAAAATGTGTGTGAAATCGTGAGGTCGAACCAGCCGCTAGACCGGAAGAGAGTCCGACGACTTTTTAAAAAAAAAAGCGGCCGCTATGCAACCGAGCGTGACTCATTTGGCATCCAATATAAAAAAACCTGTCCGCGTATAGTGGCTGGCTGGTTGGCAGCCGTAAGGGGTTAAAGGAGACAAGAGAGGCTCGGCAGCAGCAGCAGCGGCGGCTAACTTTTTTAACTTTTATGATCATTACTCTTTTATAAGAGAGACGTAGAAGAGTAAAAAAAAAAACAATTTCAAAATGACGAAATCTAAATGCTGGAGAGAGGAGAAAAACGCTGCCGGTTCGTGCCAGTTTCTCTCCGATTCACGAAAAAAAAAGTCATCTGCTGTGTTTGAAAATGTTGCGCAAAGGTGCGGTATGTTAAAACATATACACGTACCGGGAGGAGATGTCCCAATTGGTCTTTCGGACCGGAAGTCCAATATATAACGTCGTCGACCCTTTTTCTTTACCAACAAACCCAATTTGTGCACGTCCCGAACTCATCAAATAGTTGCGGTACTTTTTTCTGTCCTATTATTACTAGTACGTAGCGATGAGTTTGAAATATACGAACGGATGATATAACAACAACAACAATAGGAAAACGGTCGTGTTTTCTTTTGGGGTTTTCTGATGGATGGCTGATGATGGGCATAACAGCAGTTCCGCACACTCGACCGACAGGTAAAACTTGTGAAAAAAAAAGGAACTAGTCTATTTAGAATTGTACCGGTTGGTGGTCTCTATTCTCAATTTTGAGAGAATCAATTTTCTTTCTTTAAAAAACGTGACAAGAACGGGCGAGGACTATTTGCTCAAGTTCACATTTCCCACTGTTGTGGTCCTAGAACGTGTATACTCCGATAGCAGCTCACCTGATTCCTTTTGGTTATTTTACGTTATTCGTTTTCCTATTTTGTTTTTTTGGTTATTTGATGTAGAACTTATATAGGGTGGAACCACCTCTCCCCGGATGAAGTTCAATTCAAATCACGGATAGAGAAAGAAAATAATACACAAACAACGGGAGCGGATAGCCAAAAAAAAAAAACATGTCAATCATTCCCATCATTTTCATTTCGCCCATTGGGAATTTAATGACTCGAGGCGATTTCCAACACGAGTGAAAATCACAACAACACCAACATATTGTATAACTATTAATCAAGAAATTTTTACAAATGATTATAACTCACCCCAGGTATTCTGGCTTTTGACCATCTTCAAATCAAATTGGTTTTTACACACTAATAACCCAAATTCGGAGATAAATCAATCAAAAACGAAAGATGATGAACAACACAAATCCCAATGATTGAAATCGGAAACAAACAACAAACTGGAAAAGGATTTTAGGAGCAAGGATCGAGGAAAAGGATTTTTGTGCTGCCGCACAGCTCACAATCACAAATTCGACTGGTTGGGATAGTTTCGCCAGTCTCTAATGTCCCTGTTATGGCTGTGTGGCTCTCTCTCTCTCTCCTATACTATACTAGCTGTGTCTGTCCATATATACTATAGAGCTGGCATTTCTCTCCTTCCCCCACCCCCTGAGAGTTTTTTTTTTTTTTTTGACTCCTCCTACCCTCCGGTGAAGTTATTTCTTTTCTTTCTTTTCTTTCCTTTTCGTTCGCTGTTGTTGTTGTGTTAGGCAACCGACTGCCAGAATCGGTGAGGGGAAGAATCGACCTGCGAAGAGGGAACAGAAGAAGAAGAAGAAGAAGAAGTCAAGGTAGGATAGGATTCACACAGAAGAGAGGTAGAATTCGCCGCAGGCAACACACCTCCGCATCTTTGTTTCTTTTAAAAAAAAAGATGAAAAATACGCCTAAGAAAAAAAGAGGGAAAGAAATAAGAAGGTGCAGGTTGAATAATGTCCTCCTGTGTAGTACTGCGTATAATATTACTCTAGTCAGAATAAGAAACATGAAGTTCAAACTACTTTTTTTAGAGCCACCCCATCAGTAGCTCCTTCCCCCCTCCTTTCTATATATTTTTAATATTCCAATTTTCATTTTAAATGTTCTCTTATATTCGAGTCTTTTTTGGGGGGGGGGGGAGGGCAGTAACAGCTGAATCAATTCCGAGTTGTAATTTAGTCAAGTGATGATGAATTATGCACAATACAATAGGGGAGGAGGATCTGACGTCACAGACTCTGTTCCCCGGAAGTTCTTCAAATATTAAAAACGCCAGTCATTTTGTTTCCTTACTTTTCCTCTGCGTGCGTCTTATAACTTACATAAATATAACTCGTATGTAGACACACACACACACACACACACAGACCGCAAAAGTCTCATCTGCCCTTCCGCGTGATTGGCACTCATTAAATATTCACTGTAGAATTACTACAGCAGTGCAGCTACAACTTGAATGAGAGTTTTCGTGTCAGTGTATAACAAATTGACCTTTACAAGAGTATCTAATAATATACTCTGACATTACTCTACTATGCAGAGAACTTAAGGTTGTATGATATAACCCTACTACAGGTATTTCATCCGGGCCCTACAAAATTATTTTAAAAAAGAGTTGGAAACACGGAAAGATGACAGGGCCAACCAAAACACGGTCTGATTACGTTTTAACTAGACATTCTAATGCTATTCAGTATTATAACGTTTAGATATTCATCATCATCTTTTTATTTGGCGAAATTGTAGTACACAAGGACACGCCTTTTGATGCGTAACAACATTTTGTCCAACGACGACTGAAAGGAAGGAACTACTTGACTGCGTTTTTGTAATGATGTAACACTTTCAAGCAGCAGGCAAGGGGATATCTCTACCAGGCCAAAAATCTCGAAAATAAGGAAAACTGGTAAAAGCTTTTAGCCTTTAAAGAATTGAAAACAGATGCTGCTGGACCATATACCCATTGTTATGATTTAGCTCGTCGAAATGAAATCACAAACCCTTCTAAGAATTTAAGCGCTGAATGCGCAGCAGCACCACATTTTCCCTTCGATATCTATTTTGTGGGTCGCTCTCTTGTTATATTACAATTTAAAACGCGGATAGGATAGACGAGCAACGATAATGTTGGAATATGTTAAGTATCTAGAGCTCCTGTATTATATAGGGAAACAGAAATCGGTTGAGTGATTTTAAAACTTTATTAAGATTTAATTTCTGCTGTGTGTGGCTCACTCCCGCACTTGACCGCAACCGGGTTTTTTTTTCAAGTGTAATTCAAATAAAGATAATGAGTCCGCGTATCCAATTTTTTAGACGAGCTGGGAGTTTCTAGGGTTTTGCGCATCAGGAAAATCATTTGGAAGGAGCTCATCAAAATTAAAAAGAAAACGAATAGAAAGGATATGACAATATAATAATAACACCAACTTTTTTTGGTGTAGGAAACTGAGAGCTTTCCTTTATTTACACCAGCAGCAGCCGGTGTTGTGTGTGTTATTTGAACGCGGAACGGATACACGCAATCGTCCTGACTTGAGGGGGGGGGGGGGAAGGTCAAGACCCCTCATCATATCGTCAGATTATTATCGTTACTTCTTCTCTTTTTTTGTTTAAACGAGGTTTTTATTTTTATAATTAGTAGCTCTTCCGAAAAAAAAAACTTTCATTTATATATTCACGTCGACTATACTTTTATAGGGACGGTAGTCTATCTAGTACAACGAACCCGCGTGAAATCGCCGGGTCTATTCTTGTATAATATGACGTCAGGTTTGATTGTTTTTTTTAAAAAATGTTGAATGAATAAATCAAAATATAAAAAAGACGAAAAAGGATCTTTCACAAGCTTTCATTGATAAGAAAACACGGCGCGGTATTCAACAAAGAATTATGAATTGCGTTGATGCAGTTGAGATATGATTGTCTTGTGTTTAAATCAGAGCTGCGGATTCATCAGCATTTGATTTTGTCACTATAGACGACCAAGAAAAAAGAATCTGGTTTTTTTATTCGTACCATTTTTTGGCTGTATTCCAATACGATGTAATGTGTGTATGCGCATTTGACCGTGAACCCGCACGCATCCAGGAAATTTATTTTTACAAAGAATAAAAAAAAAATGGAAAAAACCACAGGAAAACTCCGTTTAGGAAGGGGGGGGAGGAAATCTGGAATTCTTTGACTTCGACAGTGTCGACATGAAAAAGCCCCATGCTGAGATGAATCCAAACCGACAAGAAAAATATAAAAAGAATACATAAAATAAAATGGAAAATTCCCGCGTGAGTGGCGACGATCGGAAACGGAGACACCTGACGGCTCGATGTTAAACTAAATTGGAATTCACGTGAACAATGAAAATGAAAGTATATTGATAATAATATAAAAAACTAGGGCTGGAGGTCGAGATCTCACGACGGCCTTTTCTGTCACCGGTTCTCCTTATTATAATAGAGGCCAACGGGAATTTAAACAAACAAATCGGGGACTAAATAACGGAAAAAAATACTTGACAAAATTGAAAAAACCCTCGGAAAAACCAGTTGACTGATAATAACAACAAGCTTCGAATGTTGAATTTAAAAAAAAAACGTCTAGAGAGATTCGCGCACAAGGTCTTTTACGTCATTTTGGGCTGTGGTTTTTTTTATTATTTTTATTTTTAGATTTTTATGATCACCACAAAATCGAATGGCAAGCAGATGGGCGTTGTCCGAGAGTCATCAACCGAATTATACCCAAAAATGGCGCCATCATTTGAAAAAAAAAAAGATTAAAATTTTAATAAAATTGATAAATGACGTAAGATCACCTTAATCTTATGGCGACACTTTCATTAACTCTTAGCTCGTCGATTGATGTCATTCATTGGGAAAAAATAAAATCACCGACAATGGAATCAGGTGAAGGTTTCTATTTAGCTACACGTCCTTGATTGTTGTATGTCCCCAATTCGTCGCTTCTATCTTGAAATAATTATCTCCTCCATAGATGTATGTGCAGTAACACAGATGAATGAATCTGATGTCCATTAAAGTTTATAGGTATACCTATAAAATGTGGCATTGCTACATGAAATTTCACATTGTGACGTTTTGACGTGAAATATCAACGTGGCCCATCAGTATATGCGGATGAACGACGTTGAAAAGCGGTTCCATCTCACCACTCCGGCACTTTGCTCTTTCATCCGCTAACAAACATACATACAAACATACATCATATACGTAGGGGATGAAAAGACATGATCCAACGAGACGCGAGACGCGGCTGCCTCTGATGATGTGACGGGACGTTGCGGAGGAGTGTCGGCAAGAATTCGGGTTGGGTCATATACTATTATGCAGATATGTCGGACCCTGATGATGAAAGAGACACTCATATGTGGTGTAATCTATTTATTAAGTATACATACTAATTCCATAACGTCATTTACAGACCAGCTGGATTGAAATTGCACATGATGATGGCAATTTGCCATTTCAGGTTAAATATAGAAATTGGAATTTAGCAATGTAGACACTTGAATTTAGAATATGTCTTCACTGATCCATATATATTTTTTGACTGGCTGACAGAGACATAGAACGTATAGCGGTGTATTATCAACGGCAATAATTACAGCAGCAGCTATTTTACCTTGCTGGCATTTTGAGGCCGCGTCTGTGTATAATTTCAAGTTTTAGTTTCATAATAATGAAAATAATGAACGGCCAAAAGCTCAGTGCGTATGCAGAGAAAAAAATGAAACACCGTGACCAAATGTTAGACAATCAAGAATGCCTGTATAAGAAAGCGCGGTGAATGTATCCATATAGCGGTTGCTGTATGCCGAGACGAAAGTGATGACGGCGGCCGTAAAATATTTTAAAATAACTTGAAATGATCTTGGGGCACTCTCCTGCCTTGGTGGCCTATATATTATACCTAAGGCCATCAGTCTAATAATCTTAGATCGCGCTAATAACACTCATCATTTTGATAGATGGAAACTATCATAGTAGATACACATTTTCTTTTTAAAATAGAAAAAATTTAATATTTTTGAAAATAATGAAATGGAACATTATGTTGACTACAGCAGCTGTTCGTTTCCTTTAGTTCATTCACGTAGTTTTGACTTTGTCTACACGTCACGGCGGCCGATTCAAATCACCTTTTCAGTTGTTTCTTGTATAATAATAGCCATCCGTGCCGTTCTGTTACATGCTCATATTGTACTTGGCGAATAGACGGCCATAACGGTACTATGCAGATCACGACGCACCCAATTTCTATAGAATCCGGCACGTGCAGACTTCAGTTTCCTTGTTTAATTAGATCTCAAGCGGGCTCAAGAAAGAAATAAACAAACAATTGTTGTTGTTTTTCATTTTTTTAAAGGATTTATGCGGAAGAGAGACTTTCAACAATAAAGAGTTCGCATTAGCTTTTGTTTAATTCAAGTACAGTTACCGTTTAATTTAGTGATTCCGTTTTATGATTTTGGATATAGCGATAAAATTAAATTTAATGAAAAAGAGGTTTACAAATTACTAGAGAGCCGCTATATATTTGAAATTATTCTTGTGATTAATCGCTCAAACTCGTATAGAATTAGCCTTAGTCACTCTGTAACATAACTCCGCGTGCCCGTAAATAATAATCAGGTGCCAAAAATGATGACGCAGCAAAGCGTGCCGTTGAACTGAACGGAAACGAATACAATCAAATAGCGTAACGAGCTAGCGATCAGCGAAAAGCCCGTATATGGAGGAATCTTTCCATTTTTATTGGCGTCAACGTTTCATCGATAATATGCGCAACGATTTTATTGCACAACAATGGCCTAGATATATACACACCGGACATGGACAGAGCAAACAAGGATGCTGATGAAATTCTATCACCATATAGACTATTGAGCACTTCCGGAGAGAACATAGTTGTTGCGTTATTTGGGTCTAAATTAAAGAAATTTTTTGATGATTGTTCCATTTTCACACCGTGAATGACATACTCACCTGACGAAACCAACTGTACGTTGGTCTCATTGATTGGAATAAGGCAGTTAAGTGGGTGGTATAAACTTGTTGAACCTGAAACAGTTTTTATTGATTATCAATCATCCAGACAGAATTCGAGACAAAATTTAAATTGACGATCGAGTTACAGTCCCGTGTCACGTTGTACAGGAATTGATTTTGGATTTACACGAAGTGGGTGAGCGAAGCGGTTCGTTCTTAGCAGTAGTATTGATAACAAAGCCGGTCAATTATACAGTTTAAAATATTAGATGCAAATCTTATTATAAGAATTGACTGTTGTCCGCATCAAATCAGGTTTTGCATGTGACTGAAAAGTCAAAACTCCCGAACCAAATAAATTGCACGTTATTCATTCAGAATTATCTGCTGTATTTTTGTTTCGTCAATTTCAATGTAACAGACCGGCACAGAAAATCAATTCATTACAAAAAAAAAAAAAAATCTATTAATCTGGCAATCGGTTTTATTTCATTTCTCTTGTAATCCGTAAGAAACTAGCTAGTATCAGTACAATTATCTTACAGGGACGAGACAATTTCTTCCTCCAACATGAAACCCGTAAATTGGGTGAAATGACGTAAGTTGTCAAACAAGTAAGCCCCTGTTGAGATGTTATTAATCCGTACCGTGACTTGATCACCGGATTTCAAGTTCAACGTCGACTGGAGAGTCAACGGACTAAATTGATTAACAGAAGTTGCTTCATCAGCATGGCCCGTCCCGATTACACCCCCATTCAAATAAAGACCAATGTCTAAATATGTCAGAGTTGCAGTAGATGGAGGGGACACCAATCCAGTGAAAGAGAAGAAATAAATTCCCGTACGCGGTGCTGTGAATATCCCTGATTTTAAATTCATGGCGTTTCCCTCGTTCACCTGAGCAAAATCGAACGGAATCGGAATTCCAAACGTGCTGAAATTCTCATTCCGCTGGACGTAAAAATGGACAGGTGCGGATTTGACGTCAGCGTATCCGATCCATTTCTGAAATCCTTTTGCCAATGTTAAATTAATAGATAATAAATTTTTAATTTTGATAATGAGTAATGAATACCCTCATCACTCGGCAGTTTGAAGAAATCACAGTAAACAGATTCCATCATTGCCGATCCCATGACGGAATAAAATCCATTCAGGGTGTGGCCAATGGTCTTGAGATCACTACATGAAGACGGCAGTCCGTTTATGGACACTGATGCTGATTGATTTATTATAGCAAAGTTGGAATCGGCAGCTGCAGTGCGTTCGTTTTTCTCTCGGAACAAGGAAGTTAATAGCAAATCTTGTTCAATTATCTTTTCCTGCATTTGAGCGTCTTTCGATTCCAATTCGGTCACTTTTGACTCCAAATTCTTCACAATTTCTTTCATTTGAATCTATTAGCAAATTTGAATGAAAGTTGGCTAAATTATTTGACGAACTAAATATTCATTGAGTTATTTACATATCGATATATTAGTGCGAAAACCAAATTCAATTTTTCTTACATAATTTTCCTTCAGTTGTAGGAATTCTTCTTCAAAGGAAAAAGCAGCGCCAGTCGAGCCAGTCGTCCAACAGGTCAAAATTAATAACAAACCGATTTGGGTGAATGGAAAATTTGCCATTTTATTGTCTTTAATCTATTTACTTATTTTAAAAACTAGTCTCGTTTGATTAAGAGTGTCGACTCTTTTCCAAATTTCTTACTGAACGATGAGCTATTTCTTTTATTTATATAGAGACCTACTCGGGTTACTTCATAACGTTACAAATTGAGATAACGAGGCTTGACAGGTAATAGTTCTCGATTTGAAAATTGTTAACACATATTATGGGTTTTTTGGTGGATAAGAGAAAGAAAATTTTCAAAAGCATTATTTTGTGCTGATGTTGATTTTAGGATTTAAATGCGACCTATAACTTTGTTGCACAATCACTTGCTTTTTGGACTTTGTCAACAACCAACAAGTTGAGACGGTCGGGGATTAATCGTAAATGATTGAACCTTCCAAAATGAGAAAGCGATAAACATGCAAGATAAATAGTACCTTAATAAACTTTTATAAGTATAAAATTACCAATGTTCTAAATTCTGCAAGAGTTATAAATCTTCTTAGGGGACGGTCAGCAAATAGGACGTCAAGCGTTTTCATGCGTTTTCTTTATTAGTAAATATCTTTTGGCTTGTTGGCCAGAATATTACGATACTCATTTCAAACTTAGAAAACAAAGTGATTACGGTCGCCAGTAAATACCACTAGCTGCTAACGTGTTTTGAATATCTTGATTCAATCCAGCCGTCCATGACTGCCAGTAGCCAGGTTGAAATTCGGGAGCTTTGAAAGGGTTATTGGGAGAATCAGTCTGACTGGCAATGGTTTCATACGGTTCACCCACCACACAAATACAGTCGTCATTGATACACGATTGAGCAGCAGAAGTGTAAACATTATTGCCTCTGTGATAATTGCAATCATCTTCTCCGGTAGAGACACACAACAGACCAACGCTGTTGAAGCGTCGGCTCTGTTGGCATAATTGCTGACGATAAACAGGCGAATACGTAAGAGAACTATACAAATTGTACGCGTGAAACCTAACCAAGTTCTCAATCGTCAAATTTGGACCGATTTGTAATCGTTGGCTGTCCGCAGCCCAGCAAATTCCATATTGCCCATAGCTGTTCGATGAAGTGCATGTTGTTCCGCTGGTGCTGGGTCTATTATTATTTGGTTGGGCATTAACGGTTGGTGCTGAAGGTCGGTAGTTTGAAGAAACTGGAGTTTGAGGTCGTTGGTTATTAATGTAGTTGTTGTATGCTGGGCGTCTCACTGGATAGGCTGCTGTTCGTCGATTGACGTTATATGGGCGATAATACTGAGCAGATGTCTGTTGATCTCCGGACAAAGCGTCGATGTCTTGACTTGTCACAAAACCGAAGAAGAAGGCACCACAACAGATAAATAGAAGGACAGCCTATAAATGATCATCAATTCATCACCAATTTCAAGCAAAATCAATTCAAATTGTATGAAATCTTATATATCTTACCGCCAATGAAGCGCTGACGAGATTTTTTGTAAGCCATTCTTGATGAAGTGAAAAGTAAAACTTAAAAGAATAGTATTGTGTTAGCCTATGGTCTTGTTCAACTTCTTGTTTGGGTTGTGAAGCGAGACTGAAGGTCAACTCTGTTAAACCGACTTGTTTTCATACACACAGCTAAACAAGCCTTAAGGCTCTTTTGAATAGTGTTGTGCAATGTGCTGGTACGGACATCTCCGAAGTGGGATCGTTCGTGCTCTTCTCTCTTACGTTTCCTTTATTGAGTTGATTTACCTGCTGTTTTTTCCGTATGTTTTCTTAAAGGAATGTTTTTTTTTTCATTATTGTCCTGATTGACTAACATTTCAGGATATTATTTGTGTCTATTACAATTTGTCAATTATTGTCCAAACGACGACGAACTTTAATTTCACCGTCCATTCATCTTCCATCATCCAGATATGAATGATAAACCAGTATGCGATCTACTGATCTTATCTTTTGGCCATACGTTGGAGGTCGGAAATTTATAGCTGTTGGACATCTATTGGAAAATGGTCGATAGTTGTTGTAATATGGGCGATAATACTGAGCGAATGACTGCAGCTGTTGTCCCCCCCTTTGATTCTCTCTCGTAGGTCGACTCGACAAAAGTAGCAACATCAAAAATCTCCTAAAGTTCTACAGCGTGACTGAAGGTCGGGTTGGTTAGCCGGTCTGCTAAACAATAATAAATGCGTCGACGCATTTATTTAGCGTAGAAAACCTTAAAGGCTAACAAGGATGCTATGAATACGCACGTAGTCGTTAGTGGTAGGCTACGATATCTCCATCCGCACTAGGATCGTGCAATGTTTCTATTGCGGTAATTATTATTTCCAGACTTGGACATTACCTTCCGACTTTTATTTTCAGGACATTAATAACAAACAACGATTTCAATCATTTTCAATTTTATTTCAAAATTTCAGATTACAATTCCCGTAGAAAGAGCTGACAAATACAAACATAAATATACGTTGGGTCCCAAATAAGAATAAAATATACACATCATTTATTCTGAATTTCGATGTTAATCCGCAGTCAAATCGGCTCAAAAATTTCAGTTTTCTATATCGCTGAATGCATCATCAACATTCTTTTGGATTGTTTGAGTTAATTTATCGGCCCATTTAGTCCAATAGCCTGGACTAAAAATGTTTCCGTTGTTACCTCCGAATATGTTTGGCCAATTCATCGAAAAATTTACAGATGTTTTTTTTCCCCACCACACAAACACATTTATCGTTATAACACGTTAGGTCAGATGAGCCTTTATTTTGACATTTAGACTTACTAGCACTTCTCGATACGCAAAAGACGCGTTCGTTGTTAAAGCGCTGAACCTGAGCGCAAATTTCCTTGTAATAATTTGGCCTATCTTTGAAAGAATTAAACATGTTGGCCTTGAAAAATCGGACTAAATTTTTGATCGACAAGTGTGAACTGATTTGTAACTGGTCAGTTAACTCGTCCCAGCAAAGTCCGTAATCTTTGTAATTCGGGTCCGTAGAGGCGCACGAAGAATCCGTTGCTGCGTCTCGGCTGTCCGATGTTGTAAAATGCTCTAATGAAGAATTTGCTGTCGGGTAAGTAACGATACTTGGCTCACTGTAAGGATCAGTTGGATAACTTGATGTCAAATGAAATAAACACAAAGTTATCAAAGTGATGACCTGTTTCAATTGAAACCAAAATACGAAACATTAGTGTTATGAAAACGGAAAAATCCTTTCAAAATATTTAAAGAAAAACTTACGAAAGTCTTCAGGGTAGTATCGATTCGAGTCCTGCGATCATTGACAGCCATTGTGTATATTACGCGTGCGGCAAATAAGTACAGAAAGTTTTATTTTGTATTGTGCTCTTCTTCAGCTTCTGCTGTTATAACTGATTTGTCTGACTTACTTTTGACCAATAAACTGAAATAAGAAAAATCTATGTGTCTATATAGTATGTGTCCCCTTATAATTAAGCAGGATTTTACGGGGAACTCGTTACAGCAGAAATTCTGGTAACGAGTATAATGTACCAAGGCTATTTTCCATTATCCCCTGATCTCCCGAGAGTCTCCGATGGATACTGATCCATTGTATGGCTGTGCTATATAATTAATATAACGAAATTCAATACAATCGACCTTTAACCAGGTAATAATTTTCTCTTGTGTCCAATAAATTGCATATTATACAACGCTTCATTGAATTCTCCGGATACTATTTGATTCACTACACTTTATTAGGATACGGTTTTTTTTTTTAAATAGTGGGGAAGCAAAGTTCACGGATATTTTACTGTTACACTTTTTTTTTCAGTACAAGATAAGCACACAAGACCTTCATTAGTGATTCATCAACATTTTCTTGTTATTCTGTAATTCTGCTATGTTATATCCACTGACCGTGACTTGTCTGGGCCTTTCGTTCCATTTCAACAAGTTTATATTCTCTCTTGTAAACTTACCCAGCAAACAAGAAATGATTTGACAGTTTCCGGCATCATAGCAGAATCTGTATAATGGATAGATACCGACTTAAATGTTATGTAACTCATTCTTATTGTGAATGTATATACAGTACATTTACAAACTTTATATTTGTTTCGTCGATTTCAAGACACAGACCGGCACAATCAATTCATCACAAAAAAAATTGGGAATTCTCAAAGGGAGGCGACAATATCCTCATGAAACATCAATCCCGTGAAAAAGGACGTCGTGAGTTGAGTGGAGTCGATTTAAAAAATTTGAACCCAGACTTGATCACCCGGTTTCAAGCTCAGCGTCCACTGAAAAGTCAACGAAATTCCTATACCAATTTCGGGTCTACAATGAAAAAGCTCCTCGTAAGCAAAGCCCGTCCCATTTTGTTCCCCGTTCACATGGTAAGGAAGTGTTGAGGAAAGTGTGGACGTATCCCGTGAAGGAGAAAAAAAAAAGATTCCCTTTCGCGGTGCCGTGAATATCTCCGTTGTCAAATGCATGGCATTTCCCTCGTTCACCTGCGCCAAGTCGAACAGAATCGGAGTAATTTTAGTGTCGAATTAAGAACTTCTCTGGACGTAGAAATGTATTGGTGCTTTTTTGACGTCGATGTATCCGATCCGTTTCTGAAAACCTTTTGACGAAGTAAATTATTTCTAAAAAAAGTAGTTTTAGATGAAGTCAATAAAATAAACATTTACCCGCATCACTCGATAGTTTTGTGAACGGATTCAATCGTTGCGGATCCCATAATGGAATAGAATCCGCTCCATATGCGGCCAATCATCTTGAGATCCTCGCATGAGGAAGGCAATCCGTTTATGGCCACTGCTGATTGATTTATTGGAGATTCCTTATTTTATCAAATAAGGATTAAAACGCGCGAGGTTGAGCTTTGTTGAGCAATTACTTGCTTTTGGGATTTTTTAGGGCAACCAACAAGTTGAGACAGACGTCCCTTAATTCCCTATTTCTATTTTGAATCCATTAGAAAATAGTTACATTAATAATTAACGAAATCGCCACCTTTTAATGTATTAGAGTTAAATTAATTTTTCCGCCAAATTCTCTTATTTTTCAATTGAAAATTTCGTTTTCAGGTCAGTCGACGATCATTTTATTTATTTCAACAAGAAATCTTATAGGAGTGCGACAGTTTTACCCTTTTCGCATAAAATCAAGAACAAATTTAAAGTGATGCGACAATTTCTTCTTCCAAAATGAATCCCGTGAAATGAGTGAAATGATTACTCGTGTCATATAAAAACGCTCCTGGTGACATGCTATAAATCGTCACCCAGACTTGATCGCCTGATTTCAAGTTCAACGTCGACTGGAGAGTCAACGGAACGAATGGACCGATAGAAGTGTTTGTCACATCAGCATGACCCGACGCGATGAGACCCCCGTTCAAATAAAGACTCATGTCTAAGAAAACAAGAGTTGAAGTAGGTGGAAGGGACGCCAAAACGGTGAATGAGAAGAAATAAATTCCTGGCTGAGGTGCCGTGAATATGCCCGATGCCAAATCCATGGCGTTTCCTACGTTCACCTGAGCCAAATCGAAAGGAATTGAATTGGATGTTGTGTCGTATCTTGAATTCCGCTGGACGTAGAAATGGACGGGAACTGATTTGACGTCAGCGTATCCTATCCATTTCTGAAAACCTTTTTTGACAGAAATTGTTGATGTAACGAATTAATATTGTGGAATGAATTACCAAAATAAAACATTTACCCGCGTCACTCGGAAGTTTGGAGAAATCGCAGTAAACGTAAATCATTTTGAGATCCTCACATGAAGACGGCAATCCGTTGATGGCCACTGGTGATTGATTTATTAGAACAAAGTTGGAATCGGCTGCTGCTGCGGTGCAATCGTTTTTCACTCGCAACAGGGAAGTTAATAGCATATGTTGTTCAGTTATCTTTTCTTGCATTTGAGCGTCTTTCAATTCTAATTCAGTCACTTTTGACTCCAAATTCATCACAACTTCTTTCATTTGAATCTATTAGCAAATTTGAATGAAAGTTTGAAAAATTATTTAATGAACTAAATTTTTATTGAGTTATTTAGATATTGATATTTTAGCACGAAAATGAAATTCAGTTTTCCTTACATAATTTTCCTTCAGCTGTAGGAATTCTTCTTCAAAGGAAAAAGCAACGCCAGTCGAGCCAGTCGTTCAACAGGTCAAAATTATTTAAATTAATAACAAACCTATTTTGGTGAATGGAAAATTTGCCATTTTATTGTTTTTAATCTATTTACTTATTTTTTTTTTTAAACTAGTCTCTTTTGATTAAAAGTGTCGACTCTTACCAAATTTCTTACTGAACGATGGGCTATTTTTTTTATTTATATAAGGACCCACTCATGTAACTTCATTACGTTACAAATTGAGATAACGAAATTCAGAGGCTTTTTGGTGGACGAGAGAAAGAAAATGTCAAAAGGATTATTTGTTTCTGATGATGATTTTAGGATTTAAAAGCGACCTGTAGCTTCGTTGAGCAATTACTTGCTTTTTGGACTCTGTCGACATAATCAACAAGTTGAGACGGACGTGGATTAATCGTAAAGGTCGAACCGTCCAAAATTTAGAAGATAAACGTGCAAGATTTATAGTATCTTGAAATGCTTCCATAAGTATCAAATTATTAATGTCCTAAAATGTTCAAGAGTTAATACATCTTCTTATCTTTTGGCTTATATTTAGGCTTTAGAGAAAGTGATCTTTAGGCATTCATGGATTTTTTTTTTAATTTTCAACAGATTTCATACTGCTATATGATACGGAGATCTCTTCACTTACCATTTCTTGAATTCGGTAAATTCATCCGCTTTAGATTCACTATAGCATATAATATTTCTTTGGTTATCGTCCACTTAATCTCATCAACTTGTCTCGCGTTTGAACCCCTGTACATCTATAATTAAGTGCATAGTGTAGGTATATGCTACAGTAGTCCAAACATACTGTTTAACTTCAACGAACAAGATGCGATGCAGCAAAAATATTTATGAAGAGCTTTAATGAGATCCTGGATGCGCGGTTCACGTTGAATGGATCGTTAGACAATCGTCTCCGTGTTGAAGCGAGGATCTCCCAATCCCTCGAGGCGGAGATCCCGCTGGTTGCGGGAAGCGCCAATTCACGTCTTGCCGGCGAGTCGCATGCAGCTTCCCAGCAACTGGAGCGCTTTACCGATTGGTTCCTCAACAAAATGGATTGGAGCGACTTTGATGAACGATTTATTAATATTGATAACCCATTTTCAAATTTATTGCGGTTTTATTTCCACTTTTGTCATAGAAGAAATCACCACAAATATAATGCGCCTCACGTTAATTCCGTGCATAACAGCAAATTCGTCTTTGTTTTTCCTCGCTCCCGTCACCATTCTCCAACGTTTTACAAATTTCGTACCCTTTCTCCTAAGCATAATTTATTGTATAAGATATCTATTTTTCTGCATTGTTCATATTTCCAGAATACGATACACATTTCACACTTGGGAAACAAATAAGTGATTACGGTCGCCAGTAAATCCCATGAGCTGCTAACGTGTTTTGAATATTTTGATTCAATCCAGCCGTCCACGATTGCCAGTATCCAGGTTGAAATTGAGGAGCATTGAAGATATCATCATCATCTTCATCATCTTCAATATTGAAAGAGACTTGCCGAGGAGGATATGCCGAGGCAAACTGTTTGGCAATGGTTTCATACGGTTCACCCACCACGCAAATCCATTCGTCATTGATACACTCATAAGCAGTAGATGTCACAGAACCCCAGGGGTCAATGTTATAATTGCAATAATTTTCTCCGGCTGAGGTACACATAAACCCAACTCTGTTGAAGCGTCGGCTCTGTTCGCATATTTGCTGCCGAAAAGCAGGGGAATACACTACAGTGCCATCCATAGGGGTACTATACAAATTGTGAACGTGAAACCTAACCAAGTTCTCAATCGTCAAATTCGAACTGATTTGTAATCGTTGGCTTTTTGCATCCCAGCAAATTCCATATTGCCGATAGATGTTCGATGAGGTGCATGATGTTCCAGTTCCCGTATTACTGCTGGTGCTCGGTCTTATATTTGATGATTGGGCAGCAACGGTTGGGGCTGAAGGTCGATAGTTGGAAGAGACTGATGGAGTTTGAGGCCGTTGTACGGGTCGCTGTACGGGTCGTTGCTGGTTATTGATGTAGTTGCTGTACGTTGGACGTCTCACTGGATAGGCTGGTCGTCGATTGACGTTATTATATGGCCGATAATATTGAGCAGATGTCTGTTGATCTTCTGACAAAGCGTCGGTGTCTTGACTTGCCACAAAACCAAAGAAGAAGGCACCACAACAGATAAATAGAAGGACAAGCTATTAAAGGCGTAAATTTATCGTCAGCGCCATCACGAATTTTAAGCAAAATCAATAATGCATATTGTTTAACATATCTTATATAGGTATATCTTACCGCCAATGAAGCGCTGACGAGATTTTTGTAAGCCATTCTTTAAATAAATAGGGCTAATATAGGGTTAATACTTTTGATTGTTGTTTTTTTACTCTCTTTCGAAAGAAAGACCAAGAATTGTGTTAGCCTATGGTCTTGTTCAACTTCTTGTTTGGGTTGTGAAGCGAGACTGAAGGTCAACTCGGTTAAACCGACTTGTTTTTATACACATAGCTTAACAAACCTTAAGTCTATTTTGACTATAGTTTTGTGCAATGTGCTGGTAGTCTGGTACGCAGGTACGCCTGGTACGGACATCTCCGAAGTGGGATCGTTCATGCTCTTCTCTCAAGATTATATGGGCTACATAACACACACACCGTTTCCTTGTTTGAGCATTCACCTAGTTTCCTTTCCGTATGGTTTTTTTTTTAAGAATTATGTTTTTTTCATTATTGTCCTGGTTGACTATAACATTTCGGCAAGTTTAGGAAATTGTTTAATTTTTTGTGTCTATTACAATGGCAATTTAAT
This sequence comes from Daphnia galeata, assembly GCA_030770115.1. NCBI lineage: Eukaryota > Metazoa > Arthropoda > Branchiopoda > Diplostraca > Daphniidae > Daphnia > Daphnia galeata. Next base: position 9,808,290 of record CM061114.1, read on the forward strand.
CGTGTAATTGTAACCATAGTGTAATTGGTACCAATCAATAATCAGGATCAGTCCCAAATTTCCTGGTGGTTGCATATGAAGCCGCTGTACAAATTGGTTACAAATAATTCTTGTAAAATCTTACCATGTTATAAGGAATAAGTATATACCTACGAATAAGTATATACCTACGGATTATAGAATAGGCTACAGAGTACAGATCTATTTAGATATTAATTAATTATCTGAAATAAAGCGTGAAATGAACTCGAAGTTACAGCTATGCTCATTTTATATGTCCCCCCTTTGATTCTCTCTCATAGGTCGCGTCAGAATTGAAATTTTCGACAACAGTAACAGCAAAAATCTCCTCAACTCCTGATGAAACGTTCTACAGCGTGACTGAAGGTCATCACGTTGGTTAGTCGACGCATTTATTTAGCGTAGAAAACCTTAAAGGCTAACAAGGATGCTATGAATACGCACGTAGTCGTTAGTGGTAGGCTACGATATCTCCATCCGCACTAGGATCGTGCAATGTTTCTATTGCGGTAATTATTATTTCCAGACTTGGACATTACCTTCCGACTTTTATTTTCAGGACATTAATAACAAACAACGATTTCAATCATTTTCAATTTTATTTCAAAATTTCAGATTACAATTCCCGTAGAAAGAGCTGACAAATACAAACATAAATATACGTTGGGTCCCAAATAAGAATAAAATATACACATCATTTATTCTGAATTTCGATGTTAATCCGCAGTCAAATCGGCTCAAAAATTTCAGTTTTCTATATCGCTGAATGCATCATCAACATTCTTTTGGATTGTTTGAGTTAATTTATCGGCCCATTTAGTCCAATAGCCTGGACTAAAAATGTTTCCGTTGTTACCTCCGAATATGTTTGGCCAATTCATCGAAAAATTTACAGATGTTTTTTTCCCCACCACACAAACACATTTATCGTTATAACACGTTAGGTCAGATGAGCCTTTATTTTGACATTTAGACTTACTAGCACTTCTCGATACGCAAAAGACGCGTTCGTTGTTAAAGCGCTGAACCTGAGCGCAAATTTCCTTGTAATAATTTGGCCTATCTTTGAAAGAATTAAACATGTTGGCCTTGAAAAATCGGACTAAATTTTTGATCGACAAGTGTGAACTGATTTGTAACTGGTCAGTTAACTCGTCCCAGCAAAGTCCGTAATCTTTGTAATTCGGGTCCGTAGAGGCGCACGAAGAATCCGTTGCTGCGTCTCGGCTGTCCGATGTTGTAAAATGCTCTAATGAAGAATTTGCTGTCGGGTAAGTAACGATACTTGGCTCACTGTAAGGATCAGTTGGATAACTTGATGTCAAATGAAATAAACACAAAGTTATCAAAGTGATGACCTGTTTCAATTGAAACCAAAATACGAAACATTAGTGTTATGAAAACGGAAAAATCCTTTCAAAATATTTAAAGAAAAACTTACGAAAGTCTTCAGGGTAGTATCGATTCGAGTCCTGCGATCATTGACAGCCATTGTGTATATTACGCGTGCGGCAAATAAGTACAGAAAGTTTTATTTTGTATTGTGCTCTTCTTCAGCTTCTGCTGTTATAACTGATTTGTCTGACTTACTTTTGACCAATAAACTGAAATAAGAAAAATCTATGTGTCTATATAGTATGTGTCCCCTTATAATTAAGCAGGATTTTACGGGGAACTCGTTACAGCAGAAATTCTGGTAACGAGTATAATGTACCAAGGCTATTTTCCATTATCCCCTGATCTCCCGAGAGTCTCCGATGGATACTGATCCATTGTATGGCTGTGCTATATAATTAATATAACGAAATTCAATACAATCGACCTTTAACCAGGTAATAATTTTCTCTTGTGTCCAATAAATTGCATATTATACAACGCTTCATTGAATTCTCCGGATACTATTTGATTCACTACACTTTATTAGGATACGGTTTTTTTTTAAATAGTGGGGAAGCAAAGTTCACGGATATTTTACTGTTACACTTTTTTTTCAGTACAAGATAAGCACACAAGACCTTCATTAGTGATTCATCAACATTTTCTTGTTATTCTGTAATTCTGCTATGTTATATCCACTGACCGTGACTTGTCTGGGCCTTTCGTTCCATTTCAACAAGTTTATATTCTCTCTTGTAAACTTACCCAGCAAACAAGAAATGATTTGACAGTTTCCGGCATCATAGCAGAATCTGTATAATGGATAGATACCGACTTAAATGTTATGTAACTCATTCTTATTGTGAATGTATATACAGTACATTTACAAACTTTATATTTGTTTCGTCGATTTCAAGACACAGACCGGCACAATCAATTCATCACAAAAAAAATTGGGAATTCTCAAAGGGAGGCGACAATATCCTCATGAAACATCAATCCCGTGAAAAAGGACGTCGTGAGTTGAGTGGAGTCGATTTAAAAAATTTGAACCCAGACTTGATCACCCGGTTTCAAGCTCAGCGTCCACTGAAAAGTCAACGAAATTCCTATACCAATTTCGGGTCTACAATGAAAAAGCTCCTCGTAAGCAAAGCCCGTCCCATTTTGTTCCCCGTTCACATGGTAAGGAAGTGTTGAGGAAAGTGTGGACGTATCCCGTGAAGTAGAAAAAAAAAAGATTCCCTTTCGCGGTGCCGTGAATATCCCCGTTGTCAAATTCATGGCATTTCCCTCGTTCACCTGCGCCAAGTCGAACAGAATCGGAGTAATTTTAGTGTCGAATTAAGAACTTCTCTGGACGTAGAAATGTATTGGTGCTGATTTGACTTCGATGTATCCGATCCGTTTCTGAAAACCTTTTGACGAAGTAAATTATTTCTAAGAAGAAGTAATTATTTCTTGAAGTCAATAAAATAAACATTTACCCGCATCACTCGGTAGTTTTGTGAACGGATTCAATCTTTGCGGATCCCATAATGGAAAAAAATCCGCTCCATATGTGGCCAATCTTCTTGAGATCCTCGCATGAAGAAGGCAATCCGTTTATGGCCACTGCTGATTGATTTATTGGAGATTCCTTATTTTATCAAATAAGGATTCAAACGCGCGAGGTTGAGCTTTGTTGAGCAATTACTTGCTTTTGGGATTTTTTGGGGCAACCAACAAGTTGAGACAGACGTCCTTAATTCCCTATTTCTATTTTGAATCCATTAGAAAATAGTTACATTAATAATTAACGAAATCGCCACCTTTTAATGTATTAGAGTTAAATTAATTTTTCCGCCAAATTCTCTTATTTTTCAATTGAAAATTTCGTTTTCAGGTCAGTCGACGATCATTTTATTTATTTCAACAAGAAATCTTATAGGAGTGCGACAGTTTTACCCTTTTCGCATAAAATCAAGAACAAATTTAAAGTGATGCGACAATTTCTTCTTCCAACATGAAACCCGTAAAATGGGTGAAATGACCTCCGTTGTCACACAAATAAGACCCTGATGACATGCTATTAATCCGTGCAAAGACTTGATCACCTGATTTCAAGTTCAACGTCGACTGGAGAGTCAACGGAACGAATGGACCGATAGAAGTGTTTGTCGTATCAGCGTGACCCGACCCAATGAGACCCCCATTCAAATGAAGACCAAGGTCTAAGAAAACAAGAGTTGTAGTAGATGGAAGGGACGCCAATCCCGTGAACGAGAAGAAATAAATTCCCGTTCGCGGTGCTGTGAATATTCCCGAAGACAAATCCATGGCGTTTCCTTCGTTCACCTGAGCCAAATTATACGGAATCGGAGTTTGTGTTGTGTTGAAATGACTATTCCGCTGGACGTAAAAATGGACAGGTGCGGATTTGACGTCGGTGAATCCGATCCATTTTTGAAAACCTTTTTTGACAGAAATTGTTGATGCAACGAATTAATATTGTGGAATAAATTACCAAAATAAAACATTTACCCGCGTCACTCGGAAGTTTGGAGAAATCGCAGTAAACGGATTCCATCATGGCCGATCCCATGACGGAATAAAATCCATTCAGGCTGTGGCCAATCATTTTGAGATCCCCACATGAAGACGGCAATCCGTTGATGGCCACTGGTGATTGATTTATTAGAACAAAGTTGGAATCGGCTGCTGCAGTGCGTTCGTTTTTCTCTCGCAACAGGGTCAGGGAAGCTATGAGCAAATCTTGTTCGGATATCTTTTCCTGCATTTGAGTGTCTTTCGACTCCAAATTCTTCACAATTTCTTTCATTTGAATCTATTAGCAAAGTTGAATGAAATTTTTATTGAGTTCTTTACATATTGATATATTAGCGCGAAAATCAAATTCAATTTTTCTTACATAATTTTCCTTCAGCTGTAGGAATTCTTCTTCAAAGGAAAAAGCAGCGCCAGTCGAGCCAGTCGTCCAGCAGGTCAAAATGAATAACAAACCAATTTTGGTGAATAGAAAATTTGCCATTTTATTGTCTTTAATCTATTTACTTATTTTAAAAACTAGTCTCTTTTGATTAAAAGTGTCGACTCTTTTCCAAATTTCTTACTGAACGATGAGCTATTTTTTTTATTTATATAAGGACCCACTCATGTAACTTCATAATGTTACAAATTGAGATAACGAGGCTCAGAGGCTTTTTGGTGGACGAGAGAAAGAAAATGTCAAAAGGATTATTTGGTTTCGATGCTGATTTTAGGATTTAAAAGCGACCTGTAGCTTCGTTGAGCAATTGGTACTTGCTTTTTGGACTCTGTCGACAACCAACAAGTTGAGACGGACGTGGATTAATCGTAAAGGTCGAACCGTTCAAAATTTAGAAGATAAACGTGCAAGATTTATAGTATCTTTAAAAGCTTCTATAAGTATCAAATTATTAACGTCCTAAAATGTTCAAGAGTTAATAATAGATCTTATTAGTCAAAATCTTTTGGCTTAAATTTATCTTTATAGGCCTTAGAGTCTGTGATCTTTAGGCATTCACGGATTTTTTTTTAATTTTCCACAGATTTCATACTGCTATATGGTACGGAGATCTTTTCACTTACCATTTCTTGAATTCGGTAAATTCATCCGCTTAAGATTCACTATAGCATATATTACTATAATATTTCTGTTGTTATCGTCCACTTAATCTCATCAACTTGTCTCGTGTTTGAACCCCTGGAGTGGATAGATCTATAATTGTTCATAATGTATAGTATCTGTAGTAGTCCAAACATTCTGTTTTAACTTCAACGAACAAGATGCGATACAGAAAAATATTTAGGAAGAGCTACAATGAGATCCTGGATGCGCAGTTCACGTTGAATGGATCGTTAGACAATCGTCTCCGTGTTGAAGCGAAGATCTCCCAATCCCTCGAGGCGGGGATCCCGCTGGTTGCGTGAAACAATTCACGTCTTGCCGGCGAGTCGCAGGCAGCTTCCCAACAACTGAAGCGCTTTACCCATTGGTTATTCCTCAACAAAATTGATTGGAGCGACTTTGATGAACCATTTATTAATATTGATAACCCATTTTCAAATTTATTGCGGTTTTATTTCCACTTTTGTCATAGAAGAAATCACCACAAATATAATGCGCCTCACGTTAATTCCGTGCATAACAGCAAATTCGTCTTTGTTTTTCCTCGCTCCCGTCACCATTCTCTAACTTTTTACAAATTTCGTACTCTTTCTCCTAAGCATAATTTATATAAGATGTCTATTTTTCTGTATTATTGTTCATATTTCCCGAATACGATACACATTTCACACTTGCGAAACAAAATGATTACGGTCGCCAGTAAATACCACTAGCTGCTAACGTGTTTTGAATATCTTGATTCAATCCAGCCGTCCATGACTGCCAGTAGCTAGATTGATATGCGGGAGCTCTGCCGGGGTTACTGGGAGGAGTCTGATCGGCAACCTGACGCGCAATTGTTTCATACGGTTCACCCACCACGCAAATACAGTCGTCATTGATACACACATAAGCAGTAGATGTCAAAGGAAGATCAGGGTCTGTGTTATAATTGCAATAATTTTCTCCGGCTGAGGTACATATCAGCCCAACTCTGTTGAAGCGTCGGCTCTGTTCGCATAATTGCTGCCAAAAAGGAGGGGAATACACTTCAGAGGAATACAAAGGGGTACTATACACATTGTGTGCGTGAAACCTAACCAAGTTCTCAATCGTCAAATTTGGACCGATTTGTAATCGTTGGCTTTGTGCATCCCAGCAAATTCCATATTGCCGATAGATGTTCGATGAGGTGCATGATGTTCCAGTTCCCGTATTACTGGTGCTCGGTCTAACATTTGATGGTTGGGCAGCAACCGTTGGGGCTGAAGGTCGATAGTTGGAAGAGACTGATGGAGTTTGAGGCCGTTGCACGGGTCGCTGTACGGGTCGTTGCTGATTATTGATGTAGTTGCTGTACGTTGGACGTCTCACTGGATAGGCTGGTCGTCGATTGACGTTATATGGCCGATAATATTGAGCAGATGTCTGTTGATCTTCTGACAAAGCGTCGGTGTCTTGACTTGCCACAAAACCGAAGAAAAAGGCACCACAACAGATAAATAGAAGGACAACCTATTAATAAAAATGTTAATATTATCGTCAGCACCATCACCAATTTTAAGCCAAATCAATAATGCATATTGTTTAACATATCTTATAGGTATATCTTACCGCCAATGAAGCGCTGACGAGATTTTTGTAAGCCATTCTTTAAATAAATAGGGCTAATATAGGGTTAATACTTTTGATTGTTGTTTTTTTACTCTCTTTCGAAAGAAAGACCAAGAATTGTGTTAGCCTATGGTCTTGTTCAACTTCTTGTTTGGGTTGTGAAGCGAGACTGAAGGTCAACTCGGTTAAACCGACTTGTTTTTATACACATAGCTTAACAAACCTTAAGGCTATTTTGACTATAGTTTTGTGCAATGTGCTGGTAGTCTGGTACGCAGGTACGCCTGGTACGGACATCTCCGAAGTGGGATCGTTCATGCTCTTCTCTCAAGATTATATGGGCTACATAACACACACACCGTTTCCTTGTTTGAGCATTCACCTGGTTTCCTTTCCGTATGGTTTTTTTTTTAAGAATTATGTTTTTTTCATTATTGTCCTGGTTGACTATAACATTTCGGCAAGTTTAGGAAATTGTTTAATTTTTTGTGTCTATTACAATGGCAATTTAATCGTGTAATTGTAACCATAGTGTAATTGGTACCAATCAATAATCAGGATCAGTCCCAAATTTCCTGGTGGTTGCATATGAAGCCGCTGTACAAATTGGTTACAAATAATTCTTGTAAAATCTTACCATGTTATAAGGAATAAGTATATACCTACGAATAAGTATATACCTACGGATTATAGAATAGGCTACAGAGTACAGATCTATTTAGATATTAATTAATTATCTGAAATAAAGCGTGAAATGAACTCGAAGTTACAGCTATGCTCATTTTATATGTCCCCCCTTTGATTCTCTCTCATAGGTCGCGTCAGAATTGAAATTTTCGACAACAGTAACAGCAAAAATCTCCTCAACTCCTGATGAAACGTTCTACAGCGTGACTGAAGGTCATCACGTTGGTTAGTCGACGCATTTATTTAGCGTAGAAAACCTTAAAGGCTAACAAGGATGCTATGAATACGCACGTAGTCGTTAGTGGTAGGCTACGATATCTCCATCCGCACTAGGATCGTGCAATGTTTCTATTGCGGTAATTATTATTTCCAGACTTGGACATTACCTTCCGACTTTTATTTTCAGGACATTAATAACAAACAACGATTTCAATCATTTTCAATTTTATTTCAAAATTTCAGATTACAATTCCCGTAGAAAGAGCTGACAAATACAAACATAAATATACGTTGGGTCCCAAATAAGAATAAAATATACACATCATTTATTCTGAATTTCGATGTTAATCCGCAGTCAAATCGGCTCAAAAATTTCAGTTTTCTATATCGCTGAATGCATCATCAACATTCTTTTGGATTGTTTGAGTTAATTTATCGGCCCATTTAGTCCAATAGCCTGGACTAAAAATGTTTCCGTTGTTACCTCCGAATATGTTTGGCCAATTCATCGAAAAATTTACAGATGTTTTTTTCCCCACCACACAAACACATTTATCGTTATAACACGTTAGGTCAGATGAGCCTTTATTTTGACATTTAGACTTACTAGCACTTCTCGATACGCAAAAGACGCGTTCGTTGTTAAAGCGCTGAACCTGAGCGCAAATTTCCTTGTAATAATTTGGCCTATCTTTGAAAGAATTAAACATGTTGGCCTTGAAAAATCGGACTAAATTTTTGATCGACAAGTGTGAACTGATTTGTAACTGGTCAGTTAACTCGTCCCAGCAAAGTCCGTAATCTTTGTAATTCGGGTCCGTAGAGGCGCACGAAGAATCCGTTGCTGCGTCTCGGCTGTCCGATGTTGTAAAATGCTCTAATGAAGAATTTGCTGTCGGGTAAGTAACGATACTTGGCTCACTGTAAGGATCAGTTGGATAACTTGATGTCAAATGAAATAAACACAAAGTTATCAAAGTGATGACCTGTTTCAATTGAAACCAAAATACGAAACATTAGTGTTATGAAAACGGAAAAATCCTTTCAAAATATTTAAAGAAAAACTTACGAAAGTCTTCAGGGTAGTATCGATTCCAGTCCTGCGATCATTGACAGCCATTGTGTATATTACGCGTGCGGCAAATAAGTACAGAAAGTTTTATTTTGTATTGTGCTCTTCTTCAGCTTCTGCTGTTATAACTGATTTGTCTGACTTACTTTTGACCAATAAACTGAAATAAGAAAAATCTATGTGTCTATATAGTATGTGTCCCCTTATAATTAAGCAGGATTTTACGGGGAACTCGTTACAGCAGAAATTCTGATAACGAGTATAATGTACCAAGGCTATTTTCCATTATCCCCTGATCTCCCGAGAGTCTCCGATGGATACTGAATTACTGATCCATTGTATGGCTGTGCTGCATAATTAATATAGACGAAATTCAATACAATCGACCTTTAACAAGGTAATAATTCTCTAGTTTCCAAGAAATTGCACATGCAACGCTTGATTTAATTCTCCGGATACTATTTATTAGTAAACGTTTTTTAAATTGTGGAGAAGTAAAGTTCACATTATATATATACTTGGAAATCGTTTTCCGCGTAGTGTAAATATAGAAAATATCTGAGAAATAAGTCACGCTGAATCGTGACTCGAGTTTATAAGAAAATCATGATGGATTCCCATCTCTCGGTTTACACGGATATTTTACTGTTACACTTTTTTTTCAGTACAAGATAAGCACACAAGACCTTCATTAGTGATTCAACAACATTTTCATGTTATTCTGTAATTCTGCTATGTTATATGCACTGACCGTGACTTGTCTGGGCCTTTCGTTCCATTTCAACAAGTTTATATTCTCTCTTGTAACTTATCCGACAACTAAGAAAATGATTTGACAGTTTCCGGCATCATAGCAGAATCTGTATAATGGATAGATACCGACTTAAATGTTATGTAACTCATTCTTATTGTGAATGTATATACAGTACTACATCTGTTATGCAAGAATGCAGCATCTTTGCTGCTGTTCGCGTGCTCATACGGGCCACGCTGCGGGCATTGAAAGTCGCCGTCCTCTTTTTATTTCGTTAAAGTCGCGCCAATAAGTCCGATAACGACGATAGAAAATGTATGCAACAACTGTTATTCACGGGAAGGAAGTATTTAGGACGAATGGAAATCAGGTAATAGTGCCGCGCGCGATGTAAAAAAAACCAAAAGATTATTATTGAACGAACACGACGACGTGATTCTTTAAACGTGCTGATGGGTCTATGACTTTGGCCACACACTAAATCCCAAAATTTTGCTTATATTTTCACCCGTCGTGAGTTTGGTACAAATAACGTGCGTGTTATTTCTTTATCTGTCGGGATAATTTCGTCAGAAGATTGAAACGAGCTCCACTTAACCTTTAAGGAATAATATAGGGGAAATCCCTTTTTCCTTATTCCTAACGATATAGCCTAATTTTTGTTTTGTTAACTTTTCGGATTTCGATTTTGAAACGAAATGCCACAGACGCGGTGTCTTTCGTCTCATTCTAACGTATCTCGAATGACAGGCAGAGTAGTACACACGCAAAGTTTTGAAATTGGGAAAAAATTTTGGTGATTGACACGATCGGAGATATGTTGCAACAAAATAAGTCACATTCCTTGTAGATATTATTTCAGTTTTATCGGTAAAGTACGATACGTCAGTCAACGTGTTTATAACCTATAGTATTCAGAGTCATTAGTTTACTAGGGCTAGTCGCATATAACCAGTTGAAATCTATAAAAGTATAGACTCGTTTTTCGCTTCTAAAAAAAATGAAGTGTCCATCGACATTGACCACTGCTGTAACTCTAATTCTACTTCAAGGTGAGTTTAAAATATTCTGAACTACATTTCGAATATTCGCCAATGGCTCAACACTCTGTTACACTTATTCAATAATTATACAGTGTGCCTAGGGCAGCTGGCTTCAGCAGACTTGCAACATGATCGCCACTCAGCTAAAGAGGTAAGACGAACAAATGGAAAAATTTCTATTTGTTAATTAAAATCTTCAGTGTGAAAGGCTGTCATATTCCGCCCTAAAACCATTAGCTTATTACGTCGTGCGTACCTTATCAAAATAATAACAATAATCTAAGACGTTGGTATACGTAACCTATACTCGTCATAAGACGTTTCCTTATCTTCGGTTTGAGCCGCTAACTTAGTGTCACTTTTGATGGCCAACCACTCCCGATTCGTTATCAGCCGCATCATTTAAACACGCAAATCTCGTGAGCTATTTTTCTGAATGACATCATTTTTTTATTTGAAAATTGATTCAGGATTTTGTGTGCCCTGGAAACGACGGGTTTTACGCAGTCCCCGGAACTTGCTCCAGCAATTATTATTCCTGTGTTAATGGAGTTCCCTATCCGATGGTATGAATTGTAATTTTGTAAAGTTCACTTTAGTTTGGAATTTACTAATGCTATTTTGACAAAATGAAAATGACGCAACTTTTATCTATAGTCATGTCCCGGCAGTGCAATCTTTGATCCAGCGTTGAGCGCCTGTGTCCCAGCAGCCGATGCATCGTGCAATACTCAATGTATGACGTAATATTAATAAATTCAGGTTGATTTTAAATTTTGATTCGTGATTGTTTGTACAACGCAGCATTCCAGTGCCCTGCTCAAGGTGGATTTTACGCCATTCCAGATACCTGTGGAAGTAGTTATTACTCTTGCGTTAACGGCGTTGCCTATGTGATGGTAAGAATTTGTAGATTAACAACGTCAATCTATTTGGAGTACACAGCACGCACACTGAAATGTTTGATATATTTGTGTTTTTCAGACATGTCCTGGAAGTTCCATTTTTGATCCGTCGGTTGGCGTTTGCGTTCCAAAAGAAGTTGCGTCATGTCTGAATACTACCCGTACGTACATAAATCATATAACTAATTAAAATGAAAGTTTTCATCTCATTCATTATCTCGATTTCCATGTCTGATGTTGAACAAATTAATGACTCAAACAGCAACACCGACTGTACCGACTGTAACACCGACTGGACCGACGCCATCATCTACTACGACTACTACTCAAGCCCCCGGCACATTCGTTTGTCCAAATGAATTCGGATTCTTTCCTACTGGTATTCCATGTGACGATGAGTTTTGGAGATGCTCCAACGGTTTCTCTTATCTTATGGTATTACATTCGTTCTACGACTTTTGAGATATTCATTATATAACATATTTCTTTATTGTACCTCTTTTATTTTTATAGAGCTGTCCACCAACTACAATTTGGTACCAAGAGAGGACAGGTAAGCACAAATGACTAAATAAACTATCGAATAATCTGGAAATTGACGATGATATGTTATTTGTCTTATACAGTCTGTGAATATCCGTACAACGTTCCGGGCTGCGCTTAACCAAAGCCGATTGTCGCTATTACATAGAAGCACTAAATATCCAATCCATTAGATGTCAATATGGAAAACCACCCCAAAACGCTGATAAATAAAGATTTGACCTGATATCCACACAGAGTTTGCAGAACAAAAATAAAATTTTAAAATAAAACATTTATTATTAGATTTAGTGTAATAAAGCTTATAAAATTTTTGAATACATGCGAGTCTTCAAGAGACGTCTGGACATGTTAACCACGTTCAACTGAATTGTAAATAATATTTGAGCAGGTTATATCAAGGTGGGATCTAATAAGGATGGAAGATAAATTCACTATACGATCTAGGTTTTTTAGTATCGCTTAGCGGTAAACTTCCAGTTCCACGATGGAATGGCTTTTCAAAGCCATACGATTTCGCATTCGGTTCTTCCATTTCATGCCGATAGTCTTTTTCACTGGCTAAAAGACTTTCCGCGTAATATTTTCGGGGTTTGTATAAATTAATTTTTCTACTTCGTGTCGAAACAGAACGTTCCGGTCAAAATTTTTCAAATTTTTCTCTCGTGATGGGCTGGAATTACCACGCAAATGAGGGACGATCACCTTTTCGTAAATGGATTCTCCTTGTAAAAAAAAAAAATCAAAGAAATCAAATTAACACTTGAGTTGCAGAATCAATTCAGATCAAATGGAACCAATATACGGAAGCCTTGAAAAGGAGATCGAAGTCCTATCGGCAATTCTTCCGGATGAAAAGGTGATCTAGGTGGTTCTGGTCGGTCAAAGGACCACATCTTTCTCCCGTGATTTTCATTCCTCCAAGAATGAAAGAATGGTGGTCTTGGTGGTGGATTCGACCACGAATAGTCGTAATAATCAGATCTTTTTTAATCGAAAATGTAAATGGGTATATCTGGTGGAACTTATTTAGCGCTTAAACTTAGTAGCAGAATAAAGAAAATATTATTACCTCTTGATGGACGAGGTGTCTGTTTTACTTATTACATAATTGACGATAAAGCAAATGAGTAGCGTGTTAACGAGCTGTAATAACAATTCACAACAACAATAAAGCTATTAATTTTTCGGCAAAGATAGCTACTTGAATTTATTATTGAATAGTTATGATTTAAATACAAGCTTACCCACAAGTTGTAATGTTCCATTGGGCGTTGAAGGAATAACTTGTTGCTTCTGCAACTGAGGGACGTCAGTGAGAGCTGAGAAGAGAACTGTGAAAATAAGGCGAGAGCGTGCCATCTTATATAGAAGTCCAAACAATAAAATCATGAGTTTATTGTTTAGACGCACGAAAGTTTGCCTCGCTCTGTTGAAGAACCCCGCTGTCGAACAACTAGTAGATATATCATTCTCCGTAGAAGAAGGCGGATAAACACTGGCAGCTGTCACCTTAATCCTCTATGAGCACGTATCAAAAGTAGAAAGTGTTCCATTTTCTCCAGGCGCTGTAAGCGATTTTTCCTGAAGCGTCGCAAACTATACCAGCATCCATCAAGGAACTTTTCTCCACCGGAAGGCTCGGCTAGGCTTGGATGATAATCAACAATGTTACTCATCATAAGAATGGAATGTTATATTGCGCGCTTCATTTCCCTGACCCGCATGATTGATTATTACTATACGTAAAAAAATTAGAATTTGAAATTATTTTATAGACTTAAAGAATACAATATTAATTTTTAGTTTTCTGTTCCATTTTTTTTTAAATTTTCGGCTAGTTTTTTTAATTTAAAGCTTTTTTAATTTGTGAGTTATTATTACAATCGCTAGGTGGCGAAATCTGTTGACAAACAAGGGCTGTCGTCAGCAGTCGTTTGTTTTTAAATCTTGCTATCCAAGTCTTTTTGTAGTTTTTTGCTCCCTCCCGTAAAAATATAACTTAGAATAAAAAATTTACAAAAAATTACTTAATGGCTTCTATAGATATTGATAAAGTACGAATTATAGTTATTGGAGATTCTGGGGTGGGTAAAACATCGTTGATCCACACTCTCTGTCACGGTGAGCCGATTATAAATCCAACATGGACTATCGGCTGCTCAGTAGATGTTAAACTACATGAATACCGCGAAGGAACTTCGGCCCAGAAGACGTTTTTTGTGGAACTATGGGATGTTGGAGGAAGTTCTGGCCATAAGAACACACGATCCGTGTTTTTCACACCTGCTCATGGTAAGCTGATTAAGATTCACAAGTGAACTAAGTACATTTTTTTACCTATTTTTTACTTTCATTTCATTCCAGGGATCATTTTAGTTCATGACCTGACAAACCGTAAGTCAGAAGGCAATTTGAGAAAATGGCTGGCTGAGGTTTTGACAAAAGAATGCAATGGAAATACTTTGTCATCTGTGAGAAGTGTAAATCCTACAAGAAATCAAGACATAGATGAATATGATCCAGAACAGTTCATTGGTTCATCACAGGTCTAAAGCATATCTTGAACAAACATAATTATCATGTTTCTTCATAATTTTCAACCTTTTTTTTACTAATGAATTTGAACAGATTCCCATACTTGTTGTTGGGACTAAACTTGACTTGGCTGAGGAAGTAAGAACTCACTTTAACCGAAGGCTATCTCCCATCGCCGAGGAATGTGGTGCTGGCGAAATTTTCGTAGTAAGTAGAATAGTAGACAAGCGTCTTAATTGTTCTTCTAAGTTTTCATTCAAATTTCACTGACTTTTACAGGATTGCACCACAGCAAAAGCAATGGCTCCTGGTTCTAGTTCCTCTGTTAAATTATCTAGGTTTTTTGACCTGGTGATTGAAAAACGTTTCTACAATAGAGATCGGCCTAGTCCGTTTACAGACAAGCGAAGACTGATGTCAGGATATTCCGGAAATACCATAAATCATAAAACATTTCATTTTGAATAATCTGATTATATTTATTGGATCTAAATTACATACGATATCAACTCACGTTATTCAGCACCTGTTTTATGAGGATTGGCGTAATTTTCAATAGTAAGTGATCGGTATCGCTTTAGCAAAACTGTGACCTTCTCCAAATCAGAACTGTAATCCGCTTTCAATACGATAACTCGCCCCACGTCTAGGAAAGCAGGATTCATCACGTTAGGTCCTTTAATCAAATCAACTTCGTCTCCCAATTCCAACTGTTAATTTCAGATAAAAGAAGACTGTAAACCGTGTAAGGACTTCAATTTTATTATGGATTAATATCTTACCCTTTTGCTTTTTTTCAGTAGTTTTTCTCCATTTATTCTAATTCTACTTTCATAAAAGGCACTATCTATTTTACTGGATAAAGGTTTCACGAGATAAAATTAGCTTCCAGTATTATCAGTTGTGTTCTAAACAAACTTACTTCTTGGCAGTTCCAAGTCCTGCTTTGAGAAGGGTGTCGAGTCTCAGTGAATTAAGTTTTTTCTTAATTATTTTAACATCTTTATCATCCACGTCAGCAAGAATATCTGAATCCAGTGCCTTAAAAATTAAACAAATTAATATAAAGAATAAAGGTAAAAATTTCAACTGTTAATGTAATATTTTCATACGGAAATATCTGTGGATGCATTTTCATCTTCTTCTTCATCTTCTTCAACAACTTTCTCTCCCCTTCCTCGTGAAAATTTAGAAGTATGCTTTAAAGCTCTCAGTGACAGGCAGGAATAATGGTTGGGTAGCACAGTGCGTTGATGTAATAAACCGATTGAAATTTGATATAAATTTTGCTTTGAAATTGATGAGGTTAGTCTAACGTGTTCAATGAGACATATTCCTTTTCTTAATCCAGTGAAGGGAATCGGAAAAATCCGAGATATAAAAGAACAATTTGCCATTCTATTATTGCAAAACAAATTTTCGAAAACAGATTCTAAGTCTAGCAGACAGCTTTTGAAGCAGACGAAAATTCGTTTATTGTGTTTTAAAGAATCACCATGAACCGCGCGAACCTTCAAAATAACATTCTCCAGTGGCATTTAACTTCAGCTTCAGAAAAATATTTAAATGTGTATGATTTTATGTTTTACTAAAATAACGCTAGCGTGATATGGCGTCTGTCTAAATGCAAACAGAGCTAAGGTCAGTTTTTCTCGGTTTTTCTTATATACAACTGAATGGACTAAAGGGTCCGTTTCAAGTTTCAACTCATGATGTATCGTATTCATAAAAAGAGCAAAGGACATTTCAAGAAAAATATAAATACAGATATATTATGTTGATCTCGTTTAACTAGACCAGCTTTACACTTCCCGTCTTTAGACTAACATCTCAGTTCAACATATATTTATCTTTAAATTACAAATTTATTCTGCTGTGCGTGCTCATCGTAAGTTCGTGACTGTTCGTTGTGGCAGGACTGGAGAATATTAAACAATGGCCGACTGTTGCAGTGCAACAATTATTCAACTATTTTCCTTTCTATTGGCTCTGTGCGCTTGTTTGACGACCGGAGCTTATTTGGAAGATAAAGTTTCAGAACTTGAAAAAAATTTTGTGAGTTATTTTCTATACCTCATTTCCTGCATTTTATAATTCTTTATTTAAATGTAATCTTATTTCAAATATTTACAAGGTAAAAATGAAAGAAGATTTCGATACCAAAGTTGTTCACCTAGAAACGAAAGTGGCTCGGCTGGAAGCCCGAGTTGAACGCCAAGAATCGATTATCGCTGCTCTGATGAAGAATGAAAAGAATAAAAAGTTCTCATCGATGAATGTTTCAACGACTTTTGCAATGGATCAAAAGTATAAACAAGATGCTAACCTCAGGACGTGTCAAGATGTACAGGCATCAAATCCGCTTTTGGAGTCCGGCATGTACTGGATCGACCCCGATGGCCAAGGAGTCGGAGATAATGCCATCCATGTCTTTTGTAACATGACATCTGGTAAAGCATCATATTTATAGTTATAAAAAGAAAATAATTTTCTTAATTTACGAAAATTATACTCACAGGCTCGACTTCTGTTTTGCACGATAGTGAATTAAAATTAGAAGTGGAAAAATGCTCTGCTCCTGGGTGTTATTCAAGGAAAATCAATTACTACGCAACTGAAAGACAAATTGCAGCCTTAAGCGAATTGTCAACTAACTGTAGTCAATTTATTAAAGTTGGTTTAGATATTTTCGTATTCATGAATGTTTGATTTTCATGGAATATTGTAAATTACAGTACGATTGCAACAACGCGCCCTTGATTAGTGAAAATGTCACCTATGCCTGGTTCAATGATAAAAAAGGGAATAAGAGAGATTTTTATGAATCCTGGTTGGCTAACTGTAAAGCTGTTCGTGCTGCTCAATCAATTGGTAGGTCTTTAGTGGGACAATATCGAGATATTCATTCTTTTCTAACATATTTATTTTGGGGCTACGAAATTATATTGTATACTTTTTACATTTTCATCATAGAAGGAGTTTTTTCAACTAAACAGGATCTCCCATTGACACGCTTAAACTTTGGTGGCACCTCTAAAGGATCTGCCCAGCTCACAGTGGGAAGATTCGAATGTAACGGAAAAGTGAATGTGGTTGGAATGCCGGCATCGTGTGAAGACTTATGGAAAATTGGAAACACAATGAGCGGGCTTTATTCCATAGTGGGAAATAAAAAAGTTCAAAGTGTCTACTGCAATTTTAATAAACGGCCCAATGAAATAGGTATAATTAGCTTTCAAAAATTTATTTTAAAAAGTTATTTTTATTTTCAAATACATCTCTTAACAAATTATTTAATTGTTATCAATTTATCAGGATTCCAGAAATGGATCGGATATGCTGACGTTAAATCAATGCCGGTCTATTTCTACGTCACGATGGATGCTTCCTTCACCAAAATTAAAACTCCGCTTCCGTTCAAAACTGCACGACTGAATGTCGGAAATGCAATGAATCTGTCGACAGGGAAATTCAAAGCACCACGAGCGGGAATTTATTTTTTGTCCTTCACGGGATTGGCGGAGTTTCCACTTTCATCGAAATTTGTAAAATTGGCAGTTGGTCTTGTTTTGAACGGAGATGTAATCAGGAATAGCTATGTTAGTGAGCAACACACCACCGCTGATCAATCAAGTCCTTTGACCCTCCAGACAACGATAAGCTTGAAATCAGACGATCAAATTTGGTTGCAAATCGAAAGCATTTCGTCAGGAGTGAAATTGTATAAAAATTCGTATACTCATTTTACTGGTTTCTTGTTGGAAGAAGAAATTGTTGTGTCCCTTTAAAATTTGTTCTCACCTAAAATGCGCAAACCGACAATATATTGGTAAATGTTAATTGACGCCAAGAGGGAATAAATGATTTTTAGATTGGGAAAAAATTTACCATTATAAATAACGCTACACCCGGTGTCGCATTGGGTTACAGTGGGTGTCAATTGAAGCACTACATTACTATACTGAAAAAATTAATAGTGAGAGATTTACATGTTTTTTTTCCCCCATATTACGTATGTTCTGCTTCGGCACGCCAGGATTACTACGGTATCGGGTAATCGGGTATACATATTAGGTCTTTATATTATCTGGACAATATTTTTATACTATACCACTGCCAAGACTCTGGAAAAACCCGATTTTATCGAGCCATCCCTATTGAGTTTCAAACACAGTCGCATAGATTAATAAGTGACACATTGAAGCCTTCAAGTCAAATGGAAAACATTTTAGACGAAGAAAAGGCTACTGAAGTTTACATCAACACACGAGACATTTAATGACGAGATTGTACACCGTGGATGATCTGGTATCTTTACGGGTTTTGATGTTCACAGTATTCTAAGAACTGGGGTATGGATTTTTTAGAGGATGATTCCAAGCGCGGCTGACGGGCAAGACGTTATTAGTAGTCAAAACACGATAGCATCGGATCAAAATACTGGGAGCGTTTGTACTGCGTATACCCCCATAATATAAATCCAAACCCTCTTTTTGAGTAAATGTTTACTTATTAAATTTGTGATTGTAATTTAACCTCATTTCTATCTTTGCCTGCGGTGTCTTGGACTTTTACAACTGCGCACTACATTAGACGCTGCAAAGATGACTTAGTAAGTCGGTTTTATTCTTGTATTCGTAAAGCGCCTTTATGTATGTGAATACTGCTCAAGTCTTCAAACTATTTGCTGAACCCCAACCAGTTTCTTAATATAAAATACGGTATGTCAACTATTTTACTAGTTCATTTAGTGCATTCTATACATTTCGATTTTATGCAGTTAGGAGAGTGGAGAACTGGTGGTGAACTGTTTATGGTTGGTAACAATTTTGAAAAGATGAGGTTAGTTTGTTTTTAAATGACCAATAAAATTTACTGTCCAGCATAATACGTGAAACTTAATATAGAAGACACGATCGAAATGACTCTTGAATTTCAGCCAGTCTCCGAGATTGGGAAACTGCTGTTAGGCAGTCCATTCTCCGGCCAAATTGACGATATTCTTTCAGTCGATTCAAAATTATCTGACGACAAAAGTATCGTACGAATCTATGTCCGTCACGGTGCCAATCTGGTTGCACTCAATGTGTCAACCAGCAGAGGCAACTTAACGAGCCGAAATAACTCATCAGAATGGACTCTACTCTGGAACCATCAGATTTTCAAAGACAGCCAAAGGACATCATATCCTTTGCGAACTTATCCGTGGCTGGTCACTGACACGATGCTGGATGACGGCAGCGATGGAATTGTCCTCCGCAATGAAGACGGTCTGGGCTTTTACCGGTTTGATCCAAAGGATATCAATAAGAACAAGACATCAACTCAATCAGGACCTCTTCAAGGATTGACTAGTGATACAAACTTTCGCGATCTATACGAATGGAATGATCCTGACCGGTTCGTACTTTTAATCGGTCGATTTTATCGCAACACTCGAATAGTTGGAGTGATGAGTCGCCAAAAGAAAGAAAAAGAATCCGAAACAGCAGTTCAATTTTATGCAGCAGCTAAGGATCGATTGGCGTCACGCAAACCCCATCCGCTTTTTCCTTTGCAGAAGAGTAAGACTTCCACTGATATAATCGCAAGAATTTCCGGAGCAATAGACCTGTACAAGGCCGATATCAAACGTAGTGGACAAGACAGCATCATTTTGCGAACGGAAAACCAATTGGAAATGTACACCTTCGATGAGAATTTTGCGCTTCTACAAATGGCCAAAGTATCGCTTGTGGACGGTTCGTGGACTCCTGAATTAAACGAACGATTCTTTTTTGTCGATTTGACGGGCCAACCTTATCTCGACGTTGTCCAGTTCAATCGGCACGGAATGTTTGTTTATCAGCGGAATAACAAAACCATTTCGGCGACTGCCATCGAAGACTACAACTTCGTTCATTATCACGCTGGATTTACTGAAAATTACGGTTGGATTTCAGAATATAACGACTCAATTCGATTAGTCGACACAAATGGTGACGGCAGGGATGACCTGCTCTTTACTGGTCCAAAAGGACTGACTGTACTTGGCTTTGATCCTGTAGCTTTAATTTGGAAAACTCTTCTTGATCCATCGTCTCAGATTGCAGCTCCCCACCGTTTTGCCACTGTAGTTGGAGCTACAAGATCTGTGACAAGTGTTTCAAACAAAGAATCCATCTTGTTGACAATTGATGAAAATAAAAGACTTTTCATGGGAAAACTGTTGGTAAAGAAAGTCCAACCGCCACCACCAAAATCTTCAAACAAAAAAAATGTTACCAAGAAAGCTCCCACTGCTAAAAAGACCGTTCCTCCTCAGGTAAAGATCCCATCGCAGGTGAAACGAACAACTCCGGTTTTGGAGAAGCCTCTCATGAGATGGACGGAGCAGTGGGCCGAACCGGTATGGATTCCGGACGTAGTTAATCCTATAAGCGGTTCAGTACATTTTCCTTTACCCATCTTCGAACCGAGTCACTCCGATCCTGTGCCTCATCGAATTTCTCTCTCGTATCACAGTCAAAAATCTTCTATATCTAATCTTGTTGGCTTAGGCTGGACAGTTTCGTTACCTGAAAATTACATCATGGTGGACTACCAAGGCAGCGTTTTCCTGGAGGATGCGACATTTTATTTAATGATGGATGGAATGTCGTTACAACTGAAGCCTCTCATTCCTGAAGGCCAGCAAGTGGCAGATGGAGTCCAACTCTTTCTAGAGCCTCTTCAGCCTAAATGGAAAATTGAATTCCACCAAACAGAACAGCGATGGACAGTTGGCACTGAAACGGACATATTAATTTTCGGGTCCACTGGAAAAGGGACGGAAGAGGCCGTTCGTTGGAATCTGAATTGGCCACTTTGGCGAGGCCCAGGTAATGATCCAAAATCGCTGAAACGAGTTCCAGTCGCCTGGTATTTGTTGAAGCGTCAGGTGAAAGCTACCGGTCGATCGATAATCTATCACTATGAAATTGATTCTGTGGATTACAAAAATTCCAATCCCATATCTAGCTGGACGGCGGCCATCCGGCTGAAACAGATCAGCGTCGAATCTGCTACGACCATCATTTTCGACTACGATTCAAAAGAAAATAAAGAGTACAAATTGTTTGATCATCCGTTTGATTCTCGAAATAACCAGAGTACTTCACTAGTCTTCCCGGTGTCATTGAGAGAGTCTCATTACCTGACGGGTTGCGACATTGAAACGGAAGATTACAAGCTAAAACTAGAATTCAAATATGAAACGGAAGAGAAAGGTGGACGATTGTTGACAGGAATAGAACAACCTATACATGGAGAACTTCGGGAATCTATTTTTCAATTTAGTTATCACGAAGAAGATCCATTAGTTAAGGGGCGATTGCTAAAAGAAATCCGACTGGCCCGTGGATTAAAGGCTGAATTTCAATATGATTCTGTTGCGGACATTGATTTGCCGGATCCCTATCCATCTGTAGCACATCCGGTTGATGAGAGTCCAGCCGTGGACTACAGTCACGACTATGCGGCCATGGTGTTCCGTCAACGTCAGCTACCCAACAAAATTCAAGTGAAAATTCTTAATGTTGATTCCCTTGAAACGTTTGCGGAACTTTCACCTATTCCAGCAGAAACCCCAGCGGAGGGTAAAGTCAGTTCCTACGTCGTACGATCCTATGTTGACTTTTGCGTGGTTATATTAGAATCGGATAAAGGGAAAAAACGACAAATTTGCTTGTTTCATCATAGCAGTGAGAAAGGAGTGAAGAAATGGAACAAGGATCCCACCTGTTACTGGTTCAGTCACGATGCACAGATCCACTCCACTGATGCAGGTATTGCCGTAATCAACGGTGGATCAGACGTCGTTCAAATATTTGAATTATCTCATAATCTTTCGAAATGGATCGAACACCGGTTAAAATTACCGTCTGGGAAAGAAGTACCCGTCATCCGTTTTGAAATGGTGGGTCATTTAATAGTCGGTTATGACGATAGACGACTCTTTATTTGTCATCCGGACGGATCTAAAAGAAAATGGCAGATGCGCATTGTAGAAGAATTTCCTGGCTTATTGAGTGGTGGATCAGCTATTGTGAAAAAATTCCGATTGCCATCTGATCCGGAGAAAATGTTGATCGACCTCCTCAAAACAGATCTTTTACAATTGTCGAGCAACTTGATTGCTATCTGTTCGTTACACCTGAGTAATCAGCAGCAACTGTTGTTAAAAATACGTTTGTTTCTGTTTGATGCCAGTTACAACGTAGCCCGTCGTCGAGAATTCACTGTCAAAGGCGAAGAAATCCTTAAATTAAGACGGGACGTCGACAATGGTGAAGGCACTAACTTTAAATTGGGTTATTATGTTACCAATAGCGGTTCCTTTCGACTTAAAGTCGTCGATGTATCAGGCAAATTGTTATCTGATGTTAGAAAAAAATCGCGATCGTCGCCCAAAATGGCAGATATTTTAAAAGAAATTAACGCTTTGAAAGATTTTCAAAAATTATTTGACGAGTCTTTCATAGTTACGTGGTCCGTCCACCGGACATTGTTGACTCAAGAGGGAATTCACGCTGGGAACGGAACATTTATACGAATGACGGGTGATGATTGGCAGCTGCAGGAAACTAAAAAGACGGGGTCATCCAGCAAAGAATCGAGCAAAAGCGCCCAGAATATAATTCCTCTGGGTAAATCGTACGTCTTGGAAGAACCGGTTGCTGATGATAAAGAAGTAAAATCTGAAACTATAAAAATCTTGACGCTGTATGCACAGGACCAAATGAAACTAAACCAGAAGACTGGACCGCTACTCCATCGGTTAGAAATTAGTCCTCAGGATCAGGCAATCAATCGTTATCCGTTGTACTTGGCGTATGGAAACCGAGACAACAGTACAAAAGTCGTTCTCTTTTCGGAAGAAGGACTAAAATTTGGAAACGTTCAAACTTTTCCGAACGAACAGTTGTTAAGTGAAAGCAGCTCTTATGAACGGTTAACGACGCTGGCTAGGAAATCCAACCAAGACACATCAACTCCGGAGAAGATGAAGTTTTTGTCTCGATCCTTGCGTTCAATGAATCCTAATTTGTATAAGTTGATTAAACGGAGTGCTGTCAAACGTGTAAAGCTGAGCAACACTGATGCTAGTTTGACTCGCATGACTGGCTACCAGTGGGAAAATAATGCCAAGGGTAACGTGACTGTAACAACCATCCCTGGAAACGATCGGAAATTAGCCGGATGGCTCCAACAAACATGGACAAACGACGGAGGTCCTTCCAGCGGGTGGGACCGGGCAGGATCAGAAATGTTTGACGCCGACGGAAATTTGGTTAAAAATCAATCAAAGTCCGAAAGTAAATCTGATGATGAATCGAAGACAAGTGACAGCATTTTGTGGGATAACAAAAAACGTCTCATTGTCAGCGATTTCTCGCCTTATAATATAAGTGATCAAATGGTCTCCTACTACGGATTCGAATCTTATGAAATTAATAACTCTAGTTCTCCATCCCATTGGCGGTTTTTTCAACCTAACATAATGAAAAAGGGATTTGCACTTACTGGAGCCAATTTCTTGCGATTAAATGGTGACCAGTCGCTGCTAGAAGGAACATTCCTTCCGACTAACCAACAGGGAACATACCTTACGTCTTGCTGGGTTCGTCCATCTGACGGAGTGGCCAGCACTACCGAACTAGATAATGTTACGGCCCATTTAAAGGCCACTGTCAGCGTGGAAGAAACGCAAGAGGAAATTGTTGGCCTGTTGGGACGAATCATGCGCAAAGTCGGTGATTGGTCTTACATTGAATTACTGATCGATTTCAATGTTGTTAAGCGTCTCTTTATGGAAAGTAATGTGACTGAGCATCACGAAAATAGAAAAAATACAACGATACCTCAATTCACCATTACGATAAAAGTTGATGCTAGACAAGACGGCCGGACAGCTGGTCTGGATGTGGATCACGTGAGATTCACACCAATGGTGCACGACTTCAAAGCGACAGTTTACGACTCAGACAACGGACGTCCTGTTTCTGTAATTGGTTCAAGCGGTTCTATAAGTCGAACCGTTTGCTACCACGGCCGTGAAATGGCAATCATAACGGACGTGACTGTCAGTGGACAACAACAGCTGGAGCAAGTGGCGACATCCAGTTACACAGGCCGGTTAATTCCTACGCCAAAAGGATCATCGCCAATCGTATCCGGAACTCCACCAAGTCGCACCGTTTTCTATCCGGAGAATGGTGGACTGTATGAAACTTTTGACGCTTATGCTTGGCGCAATCGCTGGAAAGATTCATCAGCTAATTCAACTGAAGCTTGGACGGTCGCTCCAGGACGACTATGGCACAATCACCAACAAGCTCACCAACTCGACAGTGTTGATCCTTCCGCTATTTTTGGTGCGGAATCGTCGTCAGCAGCTGTCCGCTGTTATTATTCACTGATTTCCCCCACTTCATCCATTATTTGGAAACTAGCCAGTGGGCAAGTTGAAATAACCCGAAAATCAGAGGAGTCATCCAGCACTTTGACATTAGTCCAACCCGACGCCAAAAAATCCCGCACCACCGTGACCAACTTACCCAATAGTAGCGAATTCATTATGATGACCGAAGGTAGTCGCTTATTCATCTGGATTGACAGTGTTCTTCTTTTAGACCTTCCAGTTTCCTCACCATCCGCTGCATATCCTTGGTCGTCATTCGCCTTTGAGGCGCAAGGAAACTCTTTCGTCGAGGATTGTGTTTTCATGGGAAATCCTCGAGCCGAAATTGAATATCTGAACGAATGGGGCGAGAAGATGCAGACAGTTCAGCTCGAGACGGACAGATCCGCCCTAGTGTCCCACACTCTTTATGACGCGCTTGGTCGGTCCGCGATTAAGACAAAAATGACAAGAATCATGCTGGATGAGAAGAAGCCTGGTGCACTATTATCATATTATTCTGATTTTGTCAGTGGACCCATTGATCCAGCTAATCCACTTTCAGTTTGGCAGACCCACCATCTTCAAGGAGAAGTGGATCGTTTGAATCCACTAGACGGAGGAGTTCCTTACTCTCGCACAGAATATGAAGCTAATCCGTTAAACGAAAAACGTTTGGAAGGACAGCCTGGTCTGAATTATACCGTCAACGGACGGTACGCCAAGAAATTCCGGACGTGGGTTAGCGATAAAGAAAAAATTGACGTCGTCGAAAACCAGTTTCCAACGAATAAAGGCTTCCGGCATAAAATGGAAGAAATGCCGAATGGAACTAAAAAAGTGGCTGTCATGGACAGTCAAGACAATAGAGTGGCTCTGTACGTTTACGTTCCTGGTTACAACCACATTTTGAGTACTTACGAATACAATTCCAAAAATCAGCTGATTAAAATCCTTCCGCCCATATATCACGATCGAGCTGATACCTTTATGAAATCGGGTCCTTTATGGCCTATGACAAAGACTGAAATGAACGGTCAACAACTTACGCCAGATGAGGTTTACTGGCAGAAAACTCTGGGAACCCACATGACGTACGATGGTGCTGGTCGAGTTATTCGGAAAACGACACCGGATACTGGAACGTTTGAGTACTATTACAATAGAGCCGGCCAAGTCCGTTTACAGGTTCATTTCAGTTCTGAAGAATCAGACGAAATCGATAGCGTTATCTTTTATGAATACGACAATGGTGAAAGAGCTGTGAGTCGAACAGGATTTTTGGAAGAAATGCCCATGTCTCGCGAAAAATTTCAAAAAGCTTTAGCCGATGGAACGTTAACAAAAGCCAAGGATTACCAGTTGATTGATCGGACAGAAGCGGAAGAGCGGCACTATGATACTTCCCTCTCAAGAGGTGAACGCAACGCTACGTTCGTGACGCACAACTTCGATTATAACATAGTAGAAGAGATGCGATGGGACGGCCAAGATCGTCTACTGGAATCCAAACGAATCGTATCCGACGAACAATTTGATTCAGAAGTCCTTAGGACATACTATTCATACAGTAATCGACTGCGATCGATTCAATATCCATCAGTTAATGGCGACAAAAATCTGGCCATCAAATTGGAACATCATTACAATAAACTGGGACAGCTAACTAGTTTGAGTTTGGATGGCCAGCCTGGTGATATTGTCCGTTTTAGCTACCACGGAAGTGGGACATTAGCAAACGAATACATTCTACCTGGAAGCCAACACGGTTTCAATCGGACGTTCAATTACAATTCGCCTGGCTTTCTGGAACGGGTTTCTGATCCATACTTGACGGAATTAGTGTCATACACGGACGGCGGTTACGGCCGAGGTGGATCCGGTGACGGAATTGTAACGCGGACTACCTTTAACGCTACATGGTCTCCTAACGCTGACTGGCGTTGGTTTCAAGTCTCCGATAACTCAAAAATGGTATTGAACTCCAGTTCCTCTTCGGCCGAAGTTTGTCTTAAAGCTCTCAAACGCAATGGTTACATGACAAATACAGGGCGACCTCTTAAAGACTATTACTACCCCCTTATGGACAAACAGAATAAGTTATGGATGCCATTGATTTGTGGAGGACGGAATGGTCAACAGCTGGCCAAAGTATTGGCTCAAAAACGGATGCCCAGGATTTACGGCCATCGTTACGCTTATGGAAATCATCAGGAACTTGTCAAAGCCAAATATTTTACAGAAGAGACAGAGAAAGTGGCCGTTCCGTTCCAACCAGATACATTAGCTGAACTGACGGCTTTGAGCAAGCAACAGTCACGTGACATTTGGAAGAAACTGGAAGACGCTGGATTCATTCTGACAGATCAGCGAGTATCCGACTGGTTGACAGCCGTTGCCAACCCTGGCATTAAACCTTTGGTGAAAAGTAAAGAATTAAACACTCGCCTTCTTGCAGTTGCTACTAATTCTACTCATAGTGACGTCACACCTTACCGTAATCTCATCGAACAGATGATTTTGAACGACATTGGGCAACAACGGGATAATGTTCAAAAACTAGAAGATTTTCAGAAAATATTTGTTCAATGGAAAGGCGTTGACGATGGATTACTGGCTGACACAGATAATGTAAGGAAAATTGCCGAAGCAGTCCACCACAATGTTCTCGGACAAGTTAAAGATAACTCGGCTTGGTTGGATGAGAAATTGATGCAAATCTTTCACTCGGTTCAGTATTCCAAGTACTTGACTGAGTTTATACGCATCGTTAGTCAGCATTTCACCTACAATTTGGGTCAGCATCCGTTTGATGTAGCCTCCTATGAAATTGACGCCAATGGTAACCATCGTAAATTTTACACGGGTTTTCATCGCTACGAATTTTCTTACGGAGAAGACAAAGCCAATCAGATACGATCTGTCAAAGTGGAAGGACCAGGTCAACTAGATGGTAAGGAAGCGAAAAAAGTGATGCTTCACGATACCCGTGGAAACGTCATCCAAGCGCTCCACAAAGGTATAGAGCGGATCGAGTATAACAGCGCATCGATGAGGACAACAGCCGTTTACATGAAAGATGGCAAAACAGTTCGATTTGCTTACGACGCTCATGGTGAACGAATCCAGAAGCGAGTGACGGCCAAAGATGGCAGTCTGATTCAAGAAATACATTACGTTCGTGACACAGAGGGTAAAGTTCTTTTTGACCGACGAACCACTTATTCTTCGACAAACTCGTCGATACTTCCGGAACTGAAAGATGCAGCGTCTGTTATGGTGTCCACAGCATACATCTACGGTCCTCGTGGACTCCTCGGCTTCATCCGCAACGGCGCATTTCACAGCGTGTGGACTGATCACTCGGGCTCAATCCGGTTGGTCTTAAAAGATGGTCAAGTGGTGGCCGCTTACGATTATCTACCTTACGGACAATTTATGCGCTCCTACGGGAGTGATCCGGCAGCTGAAATATTCTACCGCTACACCGGGCAAGAATGGGACGAAGAAACTGGTCTTTACAACTATCACGCCCGACTCTACGATCCGGATATAGGGCGATTCTATCAACCGGATCCTCGTGAACAATACTTCAGTCCATACAAATATGTGGGCAATTCACCCGTTTCGCTGGTAGATCCAGATGGAGAGTTTGGTCTTTTGGCGTTGGCAGCAGTTGGTGCTCTTGCGTTAGGTTAATAATAAATAATATATTATCAATTAATTATATTATCAATAGTTGATCTATAAATAATATAGGTTATCTCGGAGGAGCATCAGCAAACAGAAGCTGGAATCCACGAAGATGGAATTGGAGGAGTAAAAAAACTTGGTTGGGTATAGCTGGTGGAGCGTTTACTGGCGCCATGATCCCTTTTACTGCAGCTGCAGCTGTTGCTAGCTTCGGAATCGCAAAGACCGTAGCGGTGGCTGCGACAGGTGCATACGTAACAACGGCTGCAGGCAACAACAACTGGAATGTCGCGAAGTGGAATTGGAAGGATCCGAGTACGTATAACGCGCTTTTTCAAGGAGCCGCTACCGGATTGAGCATTGTCGGGGGAGTAGCATCCGCTCATAGTTTCGCCAACACGTTTGGATCGGTTGGCAAGAAGTTGCTTTTAACTGCAACTTATGGTGCAGGAGGTGGTATGGCTTATGCCAAAGGTATGTCCGAAAATGATGGAAAATGGGCTCCGTGGAAGTGGGACTGGAAAAACCCTGGCACTTACAATGCGTTAATGGAAGGTGTTGACAGTGGCATTAGCTGGCCTACTGATTTAACTGATTTGGGTATGGGATTGTATAAAATGGCTAAAAAGACCCCGAAAAGTTTAGGTGCTATTCTTCCTATGTTGGACAATTTTAAATTGAAGCAGCTGAAACCAGCGCTCGCAAGTATAGCAAACGGGCCAATCGGTCAAGCAGCAACCATGGCTCTCTCGGCCTATTTGATGATGAGTTCTGCCGATGAAGATTTTCAACCTAGTGGTTGGGATAGCTCTTCCTTGGCAACTTACGAATCATTTCTCAACGGCCTTTCTTTTAGCAAGACTGCTAGAAACATGTTAAAAGTGAGCACAAGACAACCCACTCAATTTTATGCAGATAATTCTAAATACTCCGAACAGTTAAAACCCACCATAGAGAAGATGCGAATCATCATTGGACGAGCATTTGATGACATCCGTAAAGATATCTTTCAATCTTCATCTGTCAATCTTCAAGGATCTGTAAAACATAAACTAAAGACACGTCCATTAGTTCTCCCCAAGGATGGATTGGGCCTTCAGTTCTCAACCCATCATCAGCAGAGCACTAAGAAACCAGCACAAGAATTATCAAAGACACCTGCAGCATCGCATCGCCTAGTGGCCATGGAAGATGTAAAAAATCGAATAAAAAACCGACAAAACGAAGTGTTTACAGACAGAGAGATTGGGACGAGCGGTTGCCGTTCAGGATTAGGAAATCGTCGTCCTAAACGAGAAACAATCGCGACCGTTTGCCGCGTCCCCGTTCCTGACACTGGAAAGCTTAGTCAACTCAAAGAGGACCCTGTTAATTTGTTGACAGAGACGGCTATCAGTACCTTTTTCTTAAAAGGATCGATACATAAGGATGAGTCTGCTGCAGGTTTCGAATTAGTACATGCCGATGGACCCGGCTACTATTTGAAGGTGTCTAAAGATCCTTCCGCAGTTCGTGGCTACTGGTTAAACTCGGAAGATAAACAGAACGGTGGAAAAATCCGCATCGATCCTATGGGCGATATCCGATTCATTTTCACCAGTGAAATGCAAGGAGCTTCTATTTACATCAAATACGACAAGACAAAATCCGAAATGGAGGTATACCATCATAATCGCAAATCCCCTTCCGCCATTTATCTCAATAACAACCCAAAAACGACTCTGAAAATTAAACGGACGACTGACAGAGGCGGTGATTACGTTAACGAATTCGGTCAAACGATCCCAGAACTTGCTGGTGTAAAAGAATTATTTAATGGCAAAGGGAAATTAATAGAGCCTGTCGGTGGAGTTATTATTCCATTGGATAACATCTACCGCAAAGATTCAAAAAGCGCCTTGCAGATGGTAAAAGAGTTGAAGGGAAAAAGGATGGAGGACTTAATTAAAGAAAATAAAGCAATAAAAGAAAAGGAGGACCTTTTAGCAAAAGAATACGATTCTATTATTACACAAAAAGATTACCTCGGTTTCCCGTTCAACTGGCCTCTTTTGATTTCCAACAAACAATATCCCCGAATCTCTGCAACGTTGCTTCTATATCGAGACGATTATTTCAAGTGGCACGTCATCTCTCAGAAAATTCAATATCCATCTGACACTTCCACTGGATTGGCGAAGGAACAATTCAAGATTCCTTTCCTTTTAGAGGGATTGACGTCTCTTCCGTTTCCAATCGGTTCCTTAACTTACAATAAAACGCTAGAAAATGTTGGTACCCCTATCTCTCCAACTGTAGAGATAAAGCCATCCTTGCAGGATCGTATAAAAACAACTGCAGATATTCGCGATTTGGATATGGAAAACAAAAACAGATCACGACGTTCTGCCTTTCTGGGAAAAGGTAATACAACTTATCCATACGATTGCCAATTGACAAATAAGGATGATGTTAAATATTCCAATCAATCTGATGATACATACCAATCAGTTTCAAATATGGCCTCTAGCGCCTCCCGCCCTAGCAGTTGGATCGATTTACTTTCGTCTTTCACTGGTCGACAGGTTCTTTCATCCATGGCTTCAGCCGCCTTATTTGATTCAGTTTTCGAATTTATCAAAGTTTCTCATCATATACCTGGGGATAGAACAGAAAACAGTCATAATCAATTTCAGCAGGAGTCAACTGTAGAGTTAACATCAGAACTTTACTCCGGTCGAAAAGATTACCGTGACATCACGATCGGAAATTGTTATTCATTTACTTTGGATGCCGATCGTGTTGATGACACAATCGTTCATGACACCATAGTTTGTTACGGTCATCGAGGACAGACAAAAGTGTTTTCCCACTCACCGTCGTACGAAACTTGTCCTCCCCCAATTAAAAAAATTCAAGACACTTACCGTGACTGCCGGCCGATTGAATGGTACGGTCAACCAACAGTCAGTTGTCGGGGAGATGAAACCACTTTTATTCACATCCCATACAACACGAATTCAGCGGCTGCGTATTTCTTCGGTGCCGTTGACAGTTGGCTCATATTAGCTCACGTCACACCAGGATTTTATAGAGAAACAGTTAAATTTGTCAAACATGTAAAAAATGCTTGGACAAGTCCAAGAAGAATCAGCAGTATCCCTATTGGTAATGAAGACAAGGAATCGTGGAAAAAGCAGTTGGCATTGCTGGAGCAAAAAATATCCGAAAAACAGTCGCATCAGATCAGTTGGGTTTCGCCTTTGATTGAGGAATTACGTCAACAGATTTGTGCTTTGTGTAACAAAAACCAAGCTGAGACGATGGACGATGTTCGTGCGGTAAAGACAATGACAGAAAGACTAATCGCGCTTACCGAAGATGTCGAAGAAATTGCTGATTTGCATATTGAAGAGGACGACGAGGAAGAAGTCTTTTACGATTGCATAGAAGAGTTCCCATCTGCAGACTGGCCTGAATTTGATGATGTCAAAAACTGTGCAGAGTCGATTTCGACTCGGTTACATTATTTGATGTTTCAAGCTAAAACATTATGGACATTATTTTTGTACAACGGAAACAATGTTTCAACTGGGATTTAGATGTAGAAGCAATTTTCACCATGTTTCCCCATTGTCTCTCCATACGTAGATCTATTGGTGTTGGTGGCATTATAAAATTTAGTTTCGTGGAAATAAATAGGCTATTTCATTATCGGAAATTTAGTATTTCGTCTTTTATCCTGACAATTATTCGGAAAGTTTTAGAATTATTAACTTTCTATATTAAACCAAAATAATTAGTCGACCTATTATATATACCGGTATACCGGCTCTTCAATAATAAAATAATTTTTTGTTGCAAACAACTTATCGTAACGACTGCTGACAATCGTAAAGCTCAGACAAGAACAACTGCGAGTTGTAAATAATAAAACGCATTTTTATACCTTAACTAAATCAATTTACTTAAGTCTTACCCCAAGTTACCAGCCTATATAGTGCTCCAAAAAAACCATTACATAAATCGAATATTATACATGGTTTATACATGTATATTGAACATTTACAGTTGAAAAAATGTAGCTACATTCATTTTAAAACAAATTTTTAATCGGCAATGGCTGTTTTGACGAAAAGCTGGATAATCTCTTCGCAAATTTCCGTGTTGTTTTTGTAGCCACGATTTTTAAGTAAAAGCAATCGCAAATCTATACCGTTGGATTGGATCCCGTGTTCCATCAAGAATCGGATAGCGTCAATTAATTTCTCACTTGAATTATAAAAACATAAAAGATGAAGGGCATTCCACCCTTTGTTGTCTTTTTCATTCACGTCGATCCCGTTTTGGATTAATAATTGGATCGCGTCGGTTAATTTCTCACTTGAATTATTAGAACACAAGAAATGAAGGGCATTCCACCCGTCGTTGTCTTTTGCGTTCAAGTCGATCCCGTTTTGGATTAAGAATTGGATCGCATCGATTAATTTCTCACTTCTTTTATTAGAACACAAGAAATGAAGTGCATTCCACCCGTCGTTGTCTTTTTCATTCACGTCGATCCCATTTTGGATAAAGAATTGGATAGCGTCGATTAATTTCTCACTTGAGTTATAAAAACATAAATGATGAAGGGCATTCAACCCTTTGTTGTCTTTTTCATTCACGTCGATCCCGTTTTGGATTAATAATTGGATCGCGTCGGTTAATTTCTCACTTGAATTATTAGAACACAAGAAATGAAGGGCATTCCACCCGTCGTTGTTTTTTTCATACACGTCGATCCTGTTTTGGATTAAGAATTGGATAGCGTCGATTAATTTCTCACTTGAATTATGAACACATAAACGATGAAGGGCATTCCACCCGTCGTTATCTTTTTCATTCACGTCGATCCTGTTTTGGATTAAGAATTGGATAGCGTCGATTAATTTCTCACTTGAATTATGAACACATAAACGATGAAGGGCATTCAACCCTTTGTTGTCTTTTTCATTCACGTCGATTCCGTTTTGGATTAAGAATTGGATAGCGTCGATTAATTTCTCACTTGAGTTATAAAAACATAAATGATGAAGGGCATTCAACCCTTTGTTGTCTTTTTCATTCACGTCGATTCCGTTTTGGATTAAGAATTGGATAGCGTCGATTAATTTCTCACTTGAGTTATATAAACATAAATGATGAAGGGCATTCAACCCTTTGTTGTCTTTTTCATTCACGTCGATCCCGTTTAGGATTAATAATTGGATCGCGTCGGTTAATTTCTCACTTGAATTATTAGAACACAAGAAATGAAGGGCATTCCACCCGTCGTTGTCTTTTGCGTTCACGTCGATCTCGTTTTGGATTAAGAATTGGATAGCGTCGATTAATTTCTCACTTGAATTATGAACACATAAACGATGAAGAGCATTCCACCCTTTGTTGTCTTTTTCATTCACGTCGATCCCGTTTTGGATTAATAATTGGATCGCGTCGGTTAATTTCTCACTTGAATTATTAGAACACAAGAAATGAAGGGCATTCCACCCGTCGTTGTCTTTTGCGTTCACGTCGATCCCGTTTTGGATTAAGAATTGGATAGCGTCGATTAATTTCTCACTTGAATTTTGAACACATAAACGATGAAGTGCATTCCACCCTT
This sequence comes from Daphnia galeata, assembly GCA_030770115.1. Classification (NCBI taxonomy): domain Eukaryota; kingdom Metazoa; phylum Arthropoda; class Branchiopoda; order Diplostraca; family Daphniidae; genus Daphnia; species Daphnia galeata. The sequence goes on from CM061114.1 coordinate 9,842,433, forward strand.
TGTTGTCTTTTTCATTCACGTCGATCCCGTTTTGGATTAATAATTGGATCGCGTCGATTAATTTCTCACTTGAATTATGAACACATAAACGATGAAGGGCATTCCACCCGTCGTTATCTTTTTCATTCACGTCGATCCCGTTTTGGATTAAGAATTTGATAGCGTCGATTAATTTCTCGCTTGAATTATGAACACATAAATGATGAAGGGCATTCCACCCTTTGTTGTCTTTTTCATTCACGTCGATCCCGTTTTGGATTAATAATTGGATCGCGTCGGTTAATTTCTCACTTGAATTATGAACACATAAATGATGAAGGGCATTCAACCCTTTGTTGTCTTTTTCATTCACGTCGATCCCGTTTTGGATTAATAATTGGATCGCGTCGATTAATTTCTCACTTGAATTATGAACACATAAACGATGAAGGGCATTCCACCCGTCGTTATATTTTTCATTCACGTCGATCCCGTTTTGGATTAAGAATTGGATAGCGTCGATTAATTTCTCACTTGAGTTATAAAAACATAAATGATGAAGGGCATTCAACCCGTCGTTGTCTTTTTCATTCACGTCGATCCCGTTGTGGATTAAGAATTGGATCGCGTCGGTTAATTTCTCACTTGAATTATTAGAACACAAGAAATGAAGGGCATTCCACCCGTCGTTGTCTTTTGCATTCACGTCGATCGCGTTTCGGATTAAGAATTGGATCGCGTCGATTAATTTCTCACTTGAATTATGAAAACATAACCGATGAAGGGCATTCCACCCGTCGTTGTCCTTTCCATTCACGTCAACCCCGATTTCGATTAACAATTGGATTTTATATACATCTGTACTTGTTTCCTTGAATAGTTCCCGGAATTCTTTCTCTTTCTTTACAATTTAACAAAGATAAACCAATTTTATTTCTAATTCATTTAAGTAAATTTAAAAACAATAGCACCTCAATTTTGATGGATTTCAATTCTTTGACGACTTCTGCTGATGAAATCCTTTTGACAGGTTCGTCTTCCAACATTTTTGTGAGAAGATCACGAGCGCAATACGAGCTGTCAATATCTATACATCAAAGAAGTGTTTTAAAATTCAAATATAGATCAAATCTTTTCTGGATATTTGTAATTTCTATAAACTAATATTTCTTGAGATATTAGAACTTACTTTCCAAATTGACTTGGTTTTTATTCGAGATGTTAGCAGGAATGTTATAGTTGGAACCGTAAAGATGTTGTCCATCCAAGACTAGATAACCAATGACGAGAGCGAATGAAAAGACATCGCTCTTGATTGTACCTCGTCCCAGGTCTTCCCCGCTATATTTTTTGTTAAGTAACTCGGGAGCGAAATAGTTTGTAGTTCCTCTGATCTCGCTCAGCGTGCATGTCCCTGTGTCATTAACGAATTTGGACAATCCAAAATCCGCCCATTTAATCGTAACCTTATCTCTTTTAGAGTCGATGAAAATGAGAACATTTGACGGTTTTATGTCTCGATGAAATAAACCGTTGGAATGAATGTACTCGAGTCCCAAAGCCAAATGAAAGAAAACTGTCAAATGAGGCGGTAATTTGAGTCCTTTGTATTTCTGGGGATTTCGAAATAGTTGATCTAATGATGCCTCACAGAATTCCAAAGCAAAATACCTATACAAATTATAGGTAAAAACTAACAGTCAGGCTTATTTATATTTCATAACCTTTCTCATTCTATTTTCCTAATTAAGCAAAAATTCTTACTTGAAATTGTCGTCATTTTCAGAGTAAATGAGTTTGACTACATTGGGATGGTCCAGTCGTTGCAGAGCCTTTTCTTCGATATCCCTAACTAGATGCAGGCCAACTCTTTTGACTGCCACTTGATGACCGCCATATGTCCCAAGAAAGACCGAGCCATATCCTCCTTCTCCTAATGGTACTTTACTGTCGTATGCAATTTGCATGTTGTAATTTAACGTTTCCTATACTTTAAAAAAAGGAAGTTGATTATTAGAACGGCAGTATTCACCAGTGCTGCTCGACAAAATTTGGGTATTGTGAAACTTTTTCTTTTTGGATATGCCTGATATTGTAGCCAAAGTGATAAAACAGCCTTATTATAAATAAGATAAGATAAATAGTTTTGTTTTTTAGCATATCAACAGGCCAGTATTTGATTCGAACATATCAGCTAGTCTCCCAAAATTTGTTTTGAACAATGCACGTATCAGGGAGAATGGTTTACTGATGTGTTTCCTATATACAATAGTAACATGATTAATAAGCGTCGATAATGTTATTTTTAAAAATTACATTCTCCAATCTCTAATGGCATTAACTTTCAGCTTCAGGTTTAAAAAAATATTTAAATGTGTTCTTGTGCAACGTACGATATACATTTGTGTGATTTTATGCTTAACTAAAATAACGCTAGCGTATGGACTATGGCATTCCGTGGGGAAAATCTAGCGTGATATAGTGGCTATCTAAATGCAAACAGAGCTAAGGTCAGATTTTCTCAGTTTTATTTATACAACTGATACAGAATGGACTAAAGGATCCGTTTCAAGTCACGATGCATCCTATTCATAAAAAGAACAAAGGACATTCCAAGAAATAAATACAGATAAATTGTGTTGATCTTGTTTCACTAGACCAGCTTTACACTTCCCGTCTTTAGACTAGCATCAGTTCACCATGTACATTTATCTCTATATCAAAAAATTTATTCTGCTGTGCGTCTTCAACAAGTTGTTGCAACAACTTATCGTAACGACTAACAGTAGAGAAGCTGAGACAAGAACAACCGGGTTACCGATTAAGAGTTCAGAACAAGAAAGCGCATCCTTATTCTTGATACCTTAACTTCATCCAAATTTACTTCTTACGCCAAGTTCGGTGCTCCATCAAAACCATATAAATCTCATACACCCTACCAATGAAGATTATACCTTTCACTATTCAGAAAGGGATTGAAATTCAAATAGCCCTCTAATAAAACTGCATTAAAAACTAGGTAATAATGGCAAGCTGGCTTAACAGAAACACCTTAGTAAGAAAAACAAAATAAAAAAATTATTTTAAATATAGTATTCAAAGTTCAATGTAAGTTTACATTACAATTAAAGATGCAGGCAAATTGAGGTGTCAAGCATCGTATATTTTCAATCGTCACTCGACAGGCATTCCAAAATGGACTTGCAACCCTTTAACGGACAGTCACCTGCCAGACTCGGATAACATTATCAGAATATCCGGCAAAGAGGGTCTGGCCATCAGCGGACCAAGCCATCGACAAGCATTGAGGAGGATCAGCTTTGCTGTTCTGTGTGTTTTGAGAGATGACTTCGTTCTTGAGCTCATCGACCATGGTCTTGCCCTCAAGATCCCAGATCTTGATGGAGGGTCCGGTGGCGGCGCAGAGCCAGTAGCGGTTGGGAGAGAAGCACAGGGCGTTGACGATGTCGGTGTGGTCGAGGGTGTACAACCTTTTGTCGTCGTTCAAGTCCCACAGCATGGCTTTGCAGTCCTACAGAGGAAAACTAATAAATCAAAAGTCTGATAACTAATTGATGAAAAGCTTATACCTTGCCACCAGAGGCGCACAGAGAACCATCAGGAGATACAGTGACAGTGTTCAGGTATCCAGTGTGGTCATCATGATTCTTCTTCAGACGACAGTTGGCCAAGTTCCAGACCTTGACCATACGATCCCAGCCACAGGATACAATAACTGGGTTGTTGTTGTTGGGGGAGAACCTCACGCAGGAAACCCAGTCAGTGTGACCTTCCTCCTGTAAATTAGGAATTTAGTTAAATATCTTTAATTTAATTGAATGGAAATTTACCTGGATGGTGTACTTGCACTGGGCAAGAGTATTCCACAGCTTGATGGTCTTGTCTCGGCTGCCAGAAACAATCTGACGGTTGTCAGCTGAGAAGGCAACACTGAGGACATCCTGTAAATTTAATCATCTATGAATACCCTAAAGTCTTGAAGTGCTACCAAGTAATAGCTCACAAAAATATTCAGTAACAGATGTTCAAATCCTTTTAGTTCATATGTCCCTATCTGTTGTAGTTCATCACAATACACATTGACTGAAGAGAAAATGTGGATGTTTGCTTACCCAATGGTGTAACCAAATTCCTCTTCATTTAAAAATAAAAAAAATTCTCAAAAAAAAAGCTTGCAATGCACCTTGGTATGGTCTTCGAATCGGCGAGTGGATTTTCCAGCAGAGAGATCCCACAGACGCAGAGTCTTGTCCCATGATCCAGATAGAGCGAAGTGGCCATCGGATGAAAGTACGACATCGGAAACGAAGTGAGAGTGACCATACAAACGTTTCTGGGGAACGCCAAAGTTGTTCTCCTCGCGGGTCAACTTCCAGACGATCAAAGTCTTGTCTAAAGTGAAATAAATGTCACATTAACATAATTGCAGACAAGAAAATTATTTGACATTCAAAGAAGACATCAGTATAAAATTCCATATCATAGAACTATCATCGAGCTGGGTTAATAGCATGAGTTCATCATTACCATATATTAAACAAGTCCTAGATAAAATGGCTAAGTCTTACCTCGGGATGCCGACAAGATCATGTCGGGAAATTTAGGGTTGGTGGCAATTTGGGTAACCCATCCATTGTGGCCGCGAAGGGTTCCACGAAGTTTCAAAGACTCGCTGTTCATTTTACCGATTTGTAAAGATGTTCCTGATATTCAGCAGTAAAGCCGTCAACTCCAAGCGTGCTCAAGACTGCAACACGAAATGAAAGAGCAGATCGACAGGAAGTAAGTAAGTTAGCGAAAGCGAAGAGAACTTACATTACCACGTTGCCGGATTGTGATTTACAGCATGATACGTGGCGCAGACCCGCCACGGTTTTTAGCCCGGGTAAAAAAAGCGGGTCATTTTAAAACGGGTTTTGACATGGATTGGGATTTCAGAACCCGGGCTACGACTGGATCGACCAACGGCAAAACAAGACCTGATCCGTTTATGACACAGGAAAAAAATCGGGCTGGTTTTTACATAATTTAGTGATTTCACAGATAAAAATTAAAACAAATTCATTTCAATAATTTGTCACCGCGATGAGGCTTGTTTTCATCACCCGGGCTAGAGCAGGCCAGAGTCTGCCCGGGCAACAGCCCTACGCTGAATCGCGGATTTGCTTAATAATTTTTTTAATTTAGATTTAAATTGAATTTAGTTGGAATTCATTTACATTAATACAGTTTTGATTTGTTAAAAAATTCAGTTGTTTTACAGGATGTAATATGCAAATGTAATACTAAAATGTGTTATGAAATGGCAACAAGCTTCGATAGGCGCCAAAATTTAAAATATTTGTGTGACTGACTTTTTTGAGCACTGCAATCCGATATTAGTGATGTAGAGGGTTAAATAATTTGTTTCGTATTATTATCCGTTAATGCGAAGTAATCCACGATCGCAATTTATGAAATTTCAATTTTGTACGGGTTAATTTTGATAAATCGACTTTTTTCGAGAAAAATTGATTGCGCACCATTAGGTTCAGATCATAGTGTATTTCAAATTTAGGAAATCAAATCATGAATCAAATGCACATAGTCATCAGGAAGAGAATAAATTATGATAGGTTTAATATCAGTTCTTCCGACAAGATTGATTTTCTTTATACACGATAAATTTAGATTGAATAATATGTTCATGTTCAATGTTCAGGAATTAGGAATTTTAAGGGGCCTACGGGAAAGAATTAAACATTGGACGGATGAATCCTACATAAAAGGAAGGGTAATCACTTGAAAAATGCTTCATCCTAGCCTGTAATTTCAAATTGGCTCACATGTAAACAAACACCACAGGACAAATACAATCATGAGCATTAAGACTTTTTTTTCTTTTAATATAAAGAGTATAATTACTATGACACCTAAGGATAAAAGAATAAGATAGGTCCTTTATACACAGGAGTGCCAGAATCCTGAGGATAACCAGTCAGTCACGCTTCGCTATCTTCAAATCGGGGTTGAGTCAGATCCAGACGTAACCTTCCTGAATCCAGAGTATGGCGCAAGGTACCAACAACATTAGGTTCTTCATTTTCTGTGTAATGAATAAGCAACTAAGTTTATGTTTTTAATTTATCTCACTATAAATTTAATACCATGATCATGGCCATTGCTGGTCAAAATTTCCGTTGGTTCTTCACTGCGCACAATAGAAACTGGGTTGTCCCAGTTAGGAAAAAATTGATTTGGCTGAAATTCGCTTGTATTGAACGGCGACTGCCAATCGCCGAGAAGCAACGATTCATTCGGACGAGCATCAAACTCGGGTAGAACAACATTCGGTTCTTTGCCATCCTCGTCTTCATCAGATTCATTTTCAATACCACTTAAACGGTAAAGCATGTTGCTGGTCAACGGATTAGGAGGCCGAGGAATGACTGACGATGTTTTATGGTCATCGAGATCTCTGCAAAACAAGAAAATGTGTAAATTAATTTACTACGATTAAAAGAAAAACTTAATTTGAGCAGTATACTTGGAATTGTCGTTTTCAGGTTCACGATCTTCGTCAGTGTTACCAAAATCCCAATCTGCAAAATCAGCATATGCAGATTCCGATTGTTGTATGACAGGTGTCGGTGCTCCCCATTGCCGTCGAACTGGAGGATCAAATTCCTCAACTTCAGCAGGGTACTGATAAATATCCTTTTTCTTCTTCTGAGAAAAAGAAACGTTCTTTTTATCGTTGCTATCACGAGGTGAATTTCCTAAGCTCTTTTCTGGGGTTTTGATTGCTGGACGAGTTGGTGTTGCATCTGCCCTCCAAACAGAAGGCACAAATGCCTCTTCTTCGTCATCCTTTAATTTAATCAAAATACAAGTGAAATTCAGTTTAAATTCTGACCAGTTCAACTTTTACCTCTTGGTCTTCATTTTCTGATTCTTCTTCGATAACTTCCATCGAAAACGATTGGTTCAATTTGGCCGGATAGCAAGCTTGCCATCTAAAGTTACTCACGGCAATACCTTCATCACCTTCTTCTTCGTCGTCATCATCATCGTCATCTTCAAAATCGTTGACAATTTCACCATCGTCACCTTCTTCCTCTTCTTCTTCTTCGCCTTGAGCTCCTCCCTCATCTTCTTCGTCGTTGTCTTTCTCAATTTCGTCGATTGCCAAAGCGCCATTGGATGGCAGTGGATCTTTTCTATTATTTAAAGGAGATTTCCCATTTTCCTGTAAAATTCATCATATAAATTACAAAAAAACACTGCAAAAAATGGAATAAGAACAATTACCATAATACTGTGAGCGTTTGCAGGACGAACGACGAAAATTTCTTCGTAATTTTGCGAAGCAATAGCTGCTTTTAGTTTTGGACTTTGGCCCTCCATCATAACTGCGCGTTTGTTTTCTAAATCTACTACAAGAACATCCTCATCATCATCACGATCTTCGCTGCCATCCGAGTCTGAAGATCCTGACAAGTCTAAATGGCGTTGCATCCGATTTTTGAGCTGCAATTGTGACAACAATCCGCGGCCCGTTTCTGCGTTGTTGTTTGGTGTGTCACTTGAACTAACACTTTCACGTTCTTCCCTGATAGTCGAAAGATCTTTTCTTCTGACTGCTCTCTCCTCTTGTTCACGAATATCGTCGTCTATCTTGTCATAGGAGAAGTACGTATCTTCGCGTTTAGATGGAGACGTGTAGGACAAGTCGGTCGATAAACTGGAAGCATTGCCAACACCATCTTCCAGATTTGGATCAGTATCCGTTAAGGAAGCGTTGAGCTGATGGGGTTGCTGCAACAAACTGTTATCAAGAGCCAAAGCAGCTGCCAACTCTTCATTCCACATCCTTGCCACCAGTGACAAATCATCCATCCATTCACGATTGACACTGTCTTCGTTCCCTAATGTACTTCCTGCAAAATAAATCAATGGCAATGTCTTGTAATCAAATTAATAACAATAAAAAACATGATTGTATAATACCTAGAACATCAACAGAGGTACTAAAACTTGGTCGTGCGATGCCGCTATCCTTGAGCTGAAGAGGCGTATCACTGACATCATCATCATGATGTTCAGCATCAGATGGATGTTGAGGATAGGACTGTTCTAGGAAATTGTTCCATGCTTCCAAATTAACTGCCAAACGAGCCGGTTCTACAGAAAGGGCAGGATCTGCATTCGTTAAAGAATTCACGACGGCTGCGACTTCTGGCTCATCAAATGGATCTTCATTTTCACTATGTGTTCTTGATGTTACTCCTTGAAACACATGTAGACCCAAGTCGTCCGAAGGTCCAAGGATCACGCTCTAAAATTTAACAAAAAATCTTTAACACGAAGCATTTTTTTAAATTTAATGATTATTTTTGCTACCGTAGAAGAGCTCATAATTTCTGGAGGTCGGAGAGCCGATTCTTGGTCCTTTGGAGTGAAATCAGTGGCATCCAAACTCTCTGGTGAGAAAGGTGCGTATTCAGATGGCTTGGTTCTGTCTCTGAAACTGTAGAAACATTTGCAATGTAACGATTCAGTCCCGTACTGCTATCACTATAGTTTGCTAATCAATACAGACCTTGATTCCATGGCTTCAAAATCGGTATCTTCACGCGGGGTCGAAGTCAATCGATTGCGGTTTCGCGTCATGTAAGTTCCGGTATCTAAGCAATCTTTTCTGTTACTGTTACTAAAACGATTCAATATTAGGCGATAAATTTTATATGAGAAACAATAAATATTTATACTTTGAATCGTTTTCTAACAGTGGCACATCCGATTCCATCATGGCTGATCTAACTGTAAATGAGGGTGATGTCACAGATATTTGCGGCGCAATAGGTTGAGAAACATTTTCTTGTTGATCCGGTTTTGAAAGCTGATTGAACGACAAGAACTCGATGTCACTCATGGGCTCAACTGCTGTCAAAACCATAAGATCCTGGACGCTACGAGATTTATCACGAACCATAGCCGTCAGTTCACCGCGTACCACTTTGTCCTGCCAAGATCGTGATGAAAATAGACTTCCGCTACTATTACTAGAATGATCCGTTTCTTGTCCAGCTTCGATTTGGTCTGTCTGGAGATCGCCAAAAACGAAACTAGGCTCAGGTAAAATGTCATCATTATCATCTTCGTCGTCCGTGTCTTCGGCAGCTGCCAAAGCCTCATCCAAACTCCGTAAAGCGGCTGAAACTATATAGTAAGACGAAACATTCAAGTAGTCTCTGAAATTATAATCCGCTAGTAAAGCATAGAAGAAAGATACCTTTAGCTGAATAACCACTCTCGGATTCTTTATCCGTGCCAGGAGAAAGTATTTCTTTACCGTGCTCTTCAAGATTATCCAGCGAACCGTGAAGGTTATTTAAACTAGCCGAAGGCGATTCTTCGTCCAGTTCTGACAGACTGGACTTGGTTGGCTTAGCCGCGTTCCAGCGTGAGTCAAAAGCTCTTTCCAAATCAAGTTCCACGTCACGGTTGACACCGGCGCACGCAGCGGCCAAGTGAGAAGCAACAACTTCTATGCGAGGCCGTAACGGCGCATCAACCTCCCAACAGTGAAGCATCAACTGATACAAGGACTGACTTTGTTGGTACTTAAAATTCGGAGGATTTAAAATGGTTCGCTTTTCTTGGACTACTTGTTGCAAAACTTGTTCGTCCGTTAGAGCAGCGTAAGGTCGACTACCAATTGATAAAATTTCCCAGAGGACGACGCCAAAGCTCCAAACGTTCCCGGCTATAAAAGCAAAGATATCATTAGATTCACGAAAATTTTGCCAAGTATTTTAAAATGTAGCAAACCTTGAGTTTGGACAATTTCACCGGGTGAGTCAAAATATTCAGGTGCGCACCAACGAACGGGTATCAATTGATGGCCAGTATCGAGAAATTCTTCTCTATATGTAACAGTATGAGTGCCGTAGTCTCCTATTACAACACTCATATCCCCTGTCACCATAAAACTCCTAGCCGCCACATCGGGATGAAAAAATCCAGTTTGATGCCACTGTGACAAACCCTCGGCAGCCTCACAGGCCATGCGCAGGAGCACGTTCTCCGGCAATGGTGGAACACCTTGAGACCTATAAAAAAATGTTACATAAGACGCTCACAATTAAATGTACAAGTCAAAAATTACCCTTTTGAAGGGCTATATGCCGCAAGAAATTGTTTCAAATCTCCATTGGCACAATGCTGCAAGAGAACGAGGAAAGGAGATGTCTCGAGACAACAACCGTAGAGTTTCATTACATGGGGATGATCGAGTTTCAACAAAGGCTGCACATCTTTCAAAAACATTGAATGCTGCGAGGCAGAGGCTTCAGGGCGCAATATTTTCACGACACAACGAGAAGTAACTTGATTTGCTATAAGATCTTTAACCTCTGCTTCCACAACCTGAGATCAGGAATGAATGTTCAGTCTTTTAATGATTCATTTTGATAAATATATACACTAAATCTTACCTGTCCAAACCAACCACGGCCAAATTCTCGTAAATATTGGATGTTACATCTCGGAAACAAACCTTGACCATTTTCTGTTATGGATGAAAATAGAGGCAAATATTATTCAAAGAGTTATGGATATGTGAAAAAGTGATGTGGTAAAGCTCACCTATCCACTCGGTAACTTCCTTGGGCCGATATGTATTGATAGCTTGATGCTGTGGCCTGGGCAGTGGTTCAAAACTCACTTCCAGGTCTTCCCGGTTCAGCAATAAGGAAGGTGGTGGGAACAAGGTAACTTCTGCTGGCTGGGCTGAAGAAATCTCTGCCAATTGAGTTGAGCTTCTAAATTCTGCAAAACCTTTTGGTTTTCTGCAGCAAACACACAGAGCCAGGCTCACCGAGACACAAACAAAGCCTGCAGCTGCAGCCACCCACACTCCAAACCCCAAACGAGCTCCATTATCGTCAGTCTGAGTATCTGCTAGGGAATCAAAATCAATAATTTTCATATCCTTGTCTTTCATTTTGCAATAATATACCAGAGTTTAAATTTTCAGAGGGCCTTGCATGGACACAGCAAAAGAAACAGATCCATAGAGAAATGTTGAGTAGACAGGTACTTGGCAAGATATTGCTGAGCATTCCCATTTCCGTATCAAGTGAATATCATATGCGCAGTTTGACGATTATAAAATAATAATATTCACGAGTTGCACTAAATCAGCGATCCTAATTAATCGAAGACTATCCATTTCGTCGTTGGTTGCCACATTGATGATGGTGCAGAATGACGATTGAATGTAAATAACATGCGCCCACAAAATTTTTTGACAACTCGATGATCAGCTGACTCAAAGGTCTTGTTCGTGACGCTCTTGCCAAATCTCGTTGGTAAAGTTTCTGAAGGGAGTAGAATTTCTATACTACCTCGTCGTGCCAGCAACACCGTTATTATTACAACAACAAGATTTGCCTCTGGGTTTTTTTAAAATCCTGCTGGTTGAAATACACAAAATAAAAATGTTATTGTTGCCTTTTAGAACATTGTGCTGTAAGCCCAAAGGGGGCCGTTAAACGAAATTAAAACAGCTTCGGTTAACAAGTAATTTATTGGAGCTATAAATCACGCTATAATGTAAAATCGATTGAGTTCTCAAGTGTCGACAAAGGGTGCATAACCATTGCTTTTCAAGTCTTTTATGTTTTTAAGCCTTTCGTGACGGGTGACGGTTTAGAGCGCATCAGTCCATCAATACGTATTTTAGAAATGTAATCATCAGTCTAGAAGTATAAGAACGTGTAAAAGTCTTGTCCATTTCCCACAAGCAGAGCCGATGAGACACATCCACCCCAACTCTTATTTCCGTTTCCCAAGGCATGTCAGTTTTCCTTAAAGTTTCTCACGAAATTCTTTAAAATAGTTTCACCACCATTTCGGTATTTCCACCGATGCTATTCAGGCGGTCTATTGCCGTTCACAATCGAACGCCGACAACCGAAGCGTCAATGTTCCAAATTGAATTAAGAAAAGAAAAAACAACGGAAAAAAAAGTTGTTGAAAAGTCATTCAATCTGATCGCGAGGCGATCACACGCGGTAAAAAACAATATTAATTTTTCTTTCTTGTTTTTTTTTGTAATTTATCGCGGTACATTTAACTTAAACGTCAACACGGAAACATGTGAGAACACTTGTACAAAGGTAAATGACCCAGCTAGTCGGTTAGATAGGCTGAGTCTGAGAGAGTTTGGTCGCATCGCATTGTCATTTTTCAATTTTTGTTTTCCTTCTTCCGTATTCTTCCGGAACAGCCAGTTTCATGGAACAATATATTTATACTAAACGCTGGACTTTTTCCACGAATAAAACATCTCCAATGGCTGATTGGACTTCCAGTATTTCTCGTTGACGTCATCCAGCGTTTGCATCCCACTGAGAACGACGAACTGATTGGGGCCTGGTGAGATGTAAATGCAAAAGTTGGTGAGCGCGTCCGGTATTTCAGATTCCAGATCCAAAGTCAATCTCATGGCAAGATATTTGCTTAGGTGTTCAACTGAAAAGAAAGATGGAATAAATAAAAACGAATCAACAAATGAAAATGAATAGTATTTATACCTGTAGCGTTTGATGTTGTTTTGATATATCTGATGGAATTTTCTTTAAGGGCTTTGATCAGATCATTGTCGTTTCCCATTTCGACTGGATGTGGCTTGAACACCAATTCAATCTCGTTGAATGATTTCCCACTAGAACAGGAAGGTCCACTCTGTTCCTCGCATAGTTTTTCGGTAGCCCCGTGATCACTCGGCCCTTCAGCTCCGGAGCCAGTAGATTCATTCTCAGATAAATTGGTTGATAGTTTAGGTTTCTTCTTTGATGAGGGCACAGATTCTGTGGGAGTAGGAGTGGAAGGAGCACTAACATTAGGTGTGGTAGTTATAGAATTGGCTGTCTCATTTTCTGGAGCATTCTTTCTGATCCTGGTGGCCCTGTTTTGAGATTGGATCTTCATTCCTTCTTCAATTGAATTTAGCAAGGCTGACTGTGAGTGACTCTTGCTGAGGTTGGCTAGTACTCTCTCTTGGTGTGCTTCATACTCATCACGACTGGGGTAGATTTTTGCAATGAGCATGTCAAAGTTGGGATCTGGTCTTAGTGAACGTTTTGAAACTAGCTTCTTGCGACAGGTTGGACACTCTTTATTACCAGATCGAAGAGCTGTTATGATGCAGTCAGAGCAGAATCTGTGTAAGCATTCCTTGGTGGTCATCGTGTTTTTCAACATGTCAAGGCATATGGGACACATGAGCTCACTGTGGAGACTTCTGGGTGAAACGGCGATTTCGGTGTTGTCAGTAATAGCTTCTTGTGGCGTTCGTTGTAACTCGTACAGTGATAATTCCCATGATTTGTTAGCGCCAGATGCATCAATAGACGCCATGTTTTTATTCAGGATATTACCTCAAGATAACACAAGTTTTTTAATGCACAACGTCTCGATTGTGCTTGAACCAATTTTGTTTTTCTAATTGCACTGACTACGACTTGGAACACGCGAAAAAATCTTCTTTTTAAAAAGTGTGTGCGTGAGCTTGATATTTTGCGCTGCTCATCAAGAGAAAAATGTGTTGATGATTTTTTTCGACAATATCATATTGATTAGTTCAAGAGTTTCCGAATGCCACTGATAGATGGCGTTGTGTAAGCAATCAAACCAAACCCAGAATTTTTCATGGCCACTGATCATGGGCGTAGTAGTTGGTGGAGCAGTTCAGTATTAGTCTAACGTGAAACGTCAAACGTGTTGGGTGGAGTGTACGCGTTTAAGGTTTCACAGCAAAACGAAATTGATGTAAATCGAATTTGTATGTATTGTGATTGTGCTTCATTTGTTTATATTAAAGAGAAGAAAAAGAAAAACATCTATTCTCTCTCTCCCTGAATTGTTTATTAGAAAATCGTGTAAAAAAACAATCTTCGTGAAATCCTTTGTGGCATAAAAAAAAATCTATCCAAGTCGTAGTGATTAACAAAAAAGAAAAGAAAAAAAAAGAAACAATTCAGCCATGACCGTGTCGAAAAACATCGTCAGTTTACTCTTCTCTGCTGACTCACAACTGGTGGGAATCATCGTTACCAATGGATAACTAAAACAAAACGATACTCGCATACTAAACGTTAAGAAAAGAAACGCCATACAAAGAAAAAGAAGAATATATATATATAAAAGCTTTCAATACAACAACAAAAACATAATAGAGTTTTTAGTTGGGAGGTTCGATCCATCCGGAGGGGAGTATCAACAATTTCCGTGGCCATTTTGGTATATCAACTTTTCGTCGTCGTCGTCGTCTGCCGAGTTGTGTGTGTTTCTCTCCCCCTCTCCCTCCTTTGCCATTTCCGTTGGGGATTTTTTGTTTTGTTTTTTTTTTTCTTTGACGTTAGTGAAAGTAACAAACATCCGCCATGCCGGGATTAATCAGCGTCTCGGAATTTGTCGAAGAAAGCCGCGAAGATGTCGACTCGCCCACAACATCGACGTTCGTTTCGCGCATGTCGCAGTGTCGACAAACGGTCGCCGCCCTTGAAGAGGTTCGATATTTTCTCTTCTCTTTCTTTTTAAATAATTCATTTTATTCTATTAGATGAAAGAAAAAGTTTGGATGTTGACGACGGTTTGAGAATAATAGAAGCCAATGTGACGTGTTGAAAAACGTAAACACCAGGAGGAGTTTTTATCGTGGGGTGACCGATGGATAGGCCCTGGGATTAAGATGGATTACGATATATCGTAAAAGTAGTAGTTCAGGGTAAAAACAAAAAAAAAGAAATTCTCTGGCACAGCCCAAGAATAGTGTTCTTTGGACTGGGGAGGTTGGTTGAATTACACGATCGATCCAGGTCCTTGCCAACTCTGATACACACAAAAATTGGGGCTACACAGTATGCCAATGACGTCAATAAGACCAACAAAAATTTCAAGACTGGCTGTTTTTATTTTCTGCCACTACTCGATCAAAAAAGTTACTATTTTGTCACGTTTCCTCATCATCATCATTCCGGAAGTTAGTAGTAAGACTATATGGCGAGAATTTCGAACCCAAGGTTAGATAGTGGTCAGCCCCTTTCTCTTTGGATAATATGGTGGGTGTCTTGATGATGATGGTTGTATAATATCGGTTTTTATTGTTCCGGTCCACCTTTTTTTTTATTTTAAAAGGATTTATGCTTTTTGATCGGATCACGGACGCGTCGTAACCTTATTTCCGGTTGTTGTTTATCTATGAGACGTCTATCCAATTGGGAAGTCCCCCTTCAATGTTGGATAAGGCGGATAGTAACCGGAACCCTTCGAACGTGCGTAGTTATTTACGAACCAGTGGAGGGGGTTTATCCGACTAGGAAATGGAGCGAAACATCAACAAAAAAAAATAGAAATCGGATCCGTGGAACATTGCGATAAAAAATATTATTCTCCTTGAAACAAAAGAAGGGCGTCCATTACACACGACACAAGTTGTTTTTTCTTTTTTAAATTTTTACTAAGGGCTGATTACTTGTTGATTGTAATTAAGCGTCTAGAGAAAAAGTCGAGAGTAAATAACTTCCGTTTCCTTGACACCCGACAACAAGTTGTCACAATTTCCAGGTAGGTAGATAAGAGCAGCTGTCCTATAAACTCAATTGAAACTAGCCCCCCAAAAAAAGAATCTCTGGGCGTTTTCTATTTTATGATATTTTCTTCTTTTTCCTTTTGTATTCGATGACATTTCCCCTCTCAAAAAAAAAGGAATCTTTTTTTCTTACTTTCTTTTGATGTTTGAAAGACGGTTGGGAAGTTGTTTCCCCAGATCTTTTTTCCACTGTAGAGAAGAGGGGGGGGGGGGGCACACAGCCGAAACTAATCGGCGGAAGTTGAATAGAGGGGACTGGCTTCCGCTCCTTCTATTTTGTGTTACCTGTCTCCACACACACACACACTCTGAAAATGATGATGAATCAAAGTCAACGACTGTTGGGAACAAGAAGAGAAAAACTTCTCATTACGTCACTGAAATCGATCCCTTTTTTCTGGGGTATTTAAACAAACAAAAAAAAAATACTTTTAAAAGCTCTAAAATCCAGGGGAGTATAAGATATCGTGTAACAATTGTCCTCGACTGCAGCAGCTGCTTGAGAGATTTCAGATATCAGTTTTCCACTTGAACAAAAAACAAATTTTCTTTTATTCCTAGGCCTATATGATATAAACAATAGATTTTATGGCGTGAGATGATTCCTCCCAAAAAAAAAAAAACGGGAAAGAACCTTTTTAAAGGTCGGCGCGGGCTGCCGACCGTTTCTTTTTTCAATTCTTCTACTATGTAGTTGTCCCTCTGAGTGAGCCTATCATTTCGGTCGTAATTGAGTTATAATGAGTTGTTCGTGAACGTTCCATCTACTCCACCTACTACTACTACTACTACTTACTACTATATAAAGCCACTGTTTTATTCCTTTTGGCACCCGTCAACGACCTCATCAATACCATTGTGAATAGCTAAAGAAGAAGCCAAAAATCTTTTATTTATGCTCTTAGTTACATAAAAATCTAGTACGTTATTATTTTGATATTAAAAAAAAAAACAGATGGCAACGGTATGTAGGACGTTTGCTAAGTCATCGATAGACAAAAAAGTTGACTGGGGGGGGGGGGAATGTGATAGTAGCAAAGAACTATGGCACGAAAAGAATGCCAGAGGGGGCGGACGGGAATGTTATTTTTCTACCAAGGATATGTGTCTGTGTATATGCTCGGTGGACTTTGTGGAATTTTCTGTCTAAATGTATGTTATGTAGATGAATATAATTCTGGTTTTTTTTCTTTCTTTTTTTTGACAATCAGATCCTCGATGTGGACCGAGAAGGACTTACCAAGTTGAAAAAAGCTGTCAAAGCTATGCACGCTAGTGGCAACGGTAAGCATTTTTTTTTTTTTTGGCTCTCTCGACGTTTTTACATAACAACTTTTTTTTTTCTCTCTCTTGTAAAGAAAGGAAGGATTTATTCCGACAAAACAGACTCTTTCTTTTCTTTTTTCTATTCGAGTTTTATCAAAAATCCAATTTTGGCATTCGACCCAAGTTCTTTCCTCTTTTGTGTGTGTGGTGTATCAAATCCTTGGAATTAGAGAAGCGACCAATGATTTTGTTTCTTTTTTCTTCAATGTTGTAACGGTACTACCTTACCTAGTGTAGATGATATTATCCACAAGGCGGCGGCGTCGTCATCATGATCCTTCGATATAATAACAACAACCTCGTAACTTTTTCTCTTGCCACGGTGTTAACCTTTTATGTTTGAATCGTTAAAAAGAGACTTTTTTTCTTTCTTCTATTGGTTGAAACACAGAGAATTTAGTGTGTGGCCCTATTCTATACTTGAGTGTAAATGCGGTTTGTTCATTAGCGTTTGCGCCTAGCGCGGTAACAAAACAAAAAAAATTAGTACGAAATTTCTGAAATAAATAATCATCATAAAAGGAAAACATTGATTGGGGATGAAAAACAGAAAACTGGTTCGCACGCTCCCTTCTTTCATTTTTTTATGACGTTGTTGTTCTTGTTTTTTTTTAAAACTTGAAAGATGTACAGTTGTAGTATAGTAATGGAGTTTCATTATTGTCACATTCACACAGCGCACACGGATAATGAAAATTATCTTTCACGGGCACTGGAACGTCTCGGAACGACGGCATTGAGTAAAGACCAAGAAGCTGAAATCGGAGCTGCTTTCATCAAATTTGCCGTCGTCACTAAAGAACTTTCCGCTTTGTTACGAACTTTGGTAATTTTAATTCAAAATTTTATTCACCAAAATTTGAATCGATTTAATGTGATTTAATTCAAAACTGAGCGCAGATGCAGAATTGTGCCAACATCGTGCAGTTCCCATTGGACAGTCTGTTGAAAGGCGATTTGAGAGGCGCCCGAGGTGATTTGAAACGGCCTTTTGACCGAGCGTGTAAAGATTACGACACCAAGTACGGCAAACTGGAAAAAGAGAAAAAAGCTCAAGCTAAAGAAGCGGGATTTATCCGATCGGAGATAACAGCCGCCGAAGTGGCTGAAGAACTCGATCCAGAAAGAAAAATGTTTCAACTCCAGATGTGTGAGGTAATAATAATGACATGTCTCTCTCTCTCTCTCTCTCTCTCTCTCAGATTCGTATGTCTGTCGGCAAACATTAAAAATAGCCCAAAAATGAGGGAAGACAATTAGTCACCCCCACCAACCAAGCATACTTCCTCTTGACATTTTGTCTGGAAAAAACCTTGAAAAAATATTGACACATTTCTTTTGTTTAAATAAATTTCTATAGTATTTGCTGAAAGTCAACGAAATCAAGACGAAGAAAGGTGTGGAACTGTTGCAGCATCTCCTCGAATACTATCACGCCCAGCACAAGTAATATCAAATATTTTCCATTTTGTGATTAGACATTGTCTGTGCATTTCCACATGGGGATAATTGATTTCTACTGGGGTGGCCTGATTATATAATCAAAGACGTGACATTGAGAACATAATAAAAACTGTTGCAGTGAAGAAAATCAATCAAGGGGCTTCACGTGATCGTGAAAGGCGCACATCTCTTTTGTTTTACGTCCGCCATCGTGCGATTGATGTGCTCCACTGATCCAAATGATTGATGAATTGATTGATCTCAGTGTGGTTAGAGAGAAAATTTCATATTATTTCCGTTTTTTTTTGTTTTTTTTCCAGTTACTTCCAGGACGGATTGAAGACAATCGAACATTTCGGCTCTTACATTACGGATCTGTCGCAAGGATTGCAGCGTATCCGTCAGAAACAGGACGAAGAACGTAAACAACTGGCCGATCTGCGTCAATTGCTCAAAAGTTCTCACGTTTTCGACAAAGAGGTCAGTTTTCTGTGCCAACATTTAAGGAAAATGTATTTAACTGACTCCCGAGTCAATTGATGATTAATGTCCCTGTTTTTTCTTGTTTACGTGGCAGTCGGTTGTGCAGAGTCACGCCGCGGGCATCGGCGCCGGTGGTAACGGTGTGGGCATTGCCGGTGGTGTTGGTGTTACCGTACAGCAAAACAACAGCAGCAGCGGTGGTGGTGGTGGTGGCAGCAGCAGCAACAACAGCGGAGGCAACAATGGCTGCGGCCCAGTGCTTTACAATCGCCATCAGCTGCAGGGCAACAAACAACACGGTTCGAGTCGAAATGGTTTTCTACTCAAGAAATCGGAAGGCAAAGTTCGCAAAGTGTGGCAAAAACGACGATGCGAAGTACGAGCCGATGGATTCTTATCCATTTATCACGCCGACGAAGCCAAACCGCCGACCAGAGTCAATTTACTTACCTGTCAAATCAAACCTGTACCCAATCACGCCGAGGATCGTCGATGTTTCGATCTCATCTCGTGTAAGGAAACCCAAAGGATTTTGTGTCTTATTTCTTAGTTTTGACTATCTGGCATAATATGCTAATGATGATAGATGCTCGTCATCGTTGCTCAAATCGCTTCAGTCACGAACTGTGAAACTAAAAGCCAAAAAATGGGGTTTTTTCTTTTCTTTTCTTTTTTTGTTGTTGTTGTTCTGACGATGAGGAAGGTCTTTTTTTCACGCTCTAGACACTTTTTGCCCGCAAGGTTATTCGACTTAGCTTACACATACGCGGCCATCCGAGCGAAATAGAGAAAGAAAAGAAAAGAAAAAATCTCATTTCTTTTGCTGTTTTGTCCTTTGTTTTCAACCACCACCACACAACCACAAAGCAGAGAGAGAGAGAAAAAGACCTTGCGGCTATTGGCCGCCGCGCCACACAATCCTTTTTCTTCTGTAAAATTTTTTATTTATGCTATTATTATTATTTTCTTCTTTGGTTGCCTTTTGTTGTTGCCTGTCAAATTGTAATCCAATTTTCGACTGGTGCCAGGGAAAACAAGGGCGCGTGATCCGGTTGTTGATGTGCACGGACCATTTTTTTGTTTGGATGATGATGATAACATGGACTTGTTTTTATTTCTTCAATAGACAATCGAACTTATCACTTTCAAACTGAAGAGGAAGAAGAAATGGCGGCCTGGATTTCGGTGATGGTCAACAGCAAAGAAGGAGCCCTGATGAAGGCCTTCGACGACAATGGCCGTCACGGTCCAAAAGTCAATCAAGGATTCCTCGAGTTGCAACAGGCCATTATCCGATACGTTTTGCGACTGCCGGGCAACGATCGTTGCGCCGACTGCTGTTCCCAGAATGGTACGTCAATCATATTTCTTCTACTCTTCTTCTGATGATGATGATGATGATGATAGCACAAAAAAATAAGACGAGAGAGAGAGAAAATATTTGTCCAGCCGCTAGCCAGTTGTCGAAAGGAATTTCTCAAATCGTTTTATCGTTAAACAAAACAATTTGTGAAAGAAATTGGCCCCTCTGGATGAAAGAATTCGTTCCACTCTTTTCCTGATGGAAGAAAATGTCATCTTGTTGGTTGTTGTGTTTTTCCTTAAGAAAATTAGAGAGTCTGGGGCGTCGTTGTAACGGACTGCTTAATTGGTTTCCTTGTGTGTACTCTTTAAACTCTCATTTCTTTATATTCTTTGGTTTTTAAAATCTCAGATGCGACGTGGTTGTCGACCAACTTTGGCGTAATCATCTGCATCGAATGTTCTGGCGTACACCGTGAAATGGGCGTTCATGTGTCACGAATCCAGTCGTTAGTGGTGAGGAACATCATCTTTCATCAACCCATTTTCATTCACTCTCCCTACATCATTATTTACTTACTTACTCTTTTTTGACTTGAAAAAAAACAAAAATAAAACGACAGCTGGATCACGTGCCAACGTCACAACTGCTCATCGCCCGGCACATGTCCAACCACAGTTTCAACGAGATTATGGAAGCGACTCTACACATTTCCAAACCTAACCTCAACAGTACCATGTGAGTTGACGCACATGTAAATGAATTGTAAATTTTGTACATTTTGTAAATTGAAATTTTTTGTCTGTTTTATAGGGAGGAGCGCAGTGAATTTATCCGGGCAAAATACATTGAAAAGAAATTTGCCATCAAGACGAGTACGGACATCCGGGACTTGCACAGTGACGTCGAACACGCCCTCAATAACAAAGACATCCATCAGCTTTTACAAGCCTATGTCGAAGGAGCTGACTTTTCGAAGCCCTTCATTGACAGCGTAGGAATTTCTTTCTATTTTATTTTCTTCTTATTTTTGAGGCCTCCGTGAAAATGTTTTTTTTTTTTTTTTCTTTATTTTTAGAACGCGGGAGAAACGGCCTTGCACATGGCTATCCGTCGTGAACGAGGTCATTCCCTTCACATTGTGGATTTCTTGGTAGAAAATGCCAGCAATTTGGACGCGACGACCGTCGATGGACACACGGCCGTCCATTATTGCGCACTCTACAATCAACCGGAATGTCTGAAACTTTTGCTGCGCTCAGGAGCCAATGTAGTGGCAGAAACTAAAGATCGGAAAACGGCTATCGATTTGGCCAAAGAGTATGGATCGACCATCTGTGAAGATCTGGTAATTTTTTAAAAAATTACTATCAATCAAGTGGATTGAAAGTTAAATCATTTTTGTCAAAATTTCAATCATCAGATTCGCCAATCAACGCAAAACCGGAAATCTCAGTTGGAAAATGTCAGCATTGATTGGAACTTGTCACAAGACGAAGCCGGATCCATCGATTTATCGGACGAGGATATGACAGTCATTGAAAACACGGCGGTAAATTCAAATTAACAAAAAATAATTCATTTCCATTTGATTTCTTATTGATTTATCTTGTATTTTAGAATGGAATTCCAACTCCTGATCGTCGTGTTCGATCACGACCGCCCAGTTTTGCTGGACGAGAATCACCAGTGCAACTACGTTCTCGATCCTCGACTTCCGACAGTTTACGTTCCGGTTCCAGTCCAAACAGCGGAGGAGGAGGAGGAGGAGGAGGAGGAAATCCATCATCACGTAATGCGACCTTCTTCCCTCCGACAACATTGACGGGCAACGGAAGTGGAGGATCATCTGTCAATACAGCTGCCGCTCTTATGGCAGGATCTGGCAATAGTCTCTCTGTCCTGACCAATAAGAAGAATAACAATTCTTCCTCTTCTACGGTGTCTTCCGCCGCTGCGGCCGTCACTGCCGCCAATGTCGGAAGTTTGAAAAAGAGAGCGGCTCCACTTCCTCCGCCCACGTCAACCAATTCATCGACATTCACCAGAGCTTCATCACAAAACACGCACAGTCGAAACTCATCCGACTATGGCGTCTCTTATCCGACCCAACGGATGAAACCTCCCAGCGAATCTCATTCTCAGTCGAGAAAATCACTCGTGGCTGATTATCTTGACTCGACAAAAACTCGGACTTTTCATCATTCAGCCGCCCATCTTCGTACGTATTTTATCATCTAAAACGATGAGCAATTTTTTTTTAAACGTTTTTTTTCTATTTCGTTTTTTTAGCTGGGGCTAAACTCGTCTTGCCTAAAGGAGAAATGCCGCAGTTGAGGAAATTACATGGTTCTGCCACCAGTTTGGCCAGCACTACCAGTTCTAATCGTCCACGAGGTCCGCCTCCTCCCACTCCGGCTAATGTCAGTTCGGTCGTCAATTTATCGAAGCCGCTCAACAGTCGCAACGGCCGTTCCACTGAGAGTCTTTCATCGGCTCCTTCAGACGGAGAATTCAACGATAAGCCACTGCCACCGCCCACCAGAGGCATGAGACAATCTTTTGTTATTGATTTACTAATCTCATTTGAATTGCTAATCATTTTTGTTTTTGACCTTTTGAACACAGGACGACGTTGCCGGGCTCTTTACGATTGCGAAGCGGATAACGACGATGAAGTGTCATTCCGCGAGGGAGAGATCCTTGTAGTCATGATTGAAAAGACGGAAGATGAGAATTGGATGGAAGGATACGTGGAAAGTGATCCCAAAAGACGCGGCGTATTCCCGGCTAGTTTCGTTCACATCTTAAACGAACGGGATTAATGTTGATTTGCAAAAAAAATGGGAACCAAGTTCAAATCAAACTGCCACACACAACTTATTTTCTCCTATCAAATGTTTGTTTTGTTTTGTTTTTCTGTTGGTTTAAGTTCGAGAGATGATCCACTGACGACACCAAACTCATCGACCAGTGGGAAGAGATTCGTCATTTATGCCCAATGACGCACAAATATCACACACGAATTTTTTTCAAAGAAACGTAATTAAAAAGCTATCCCTACTCCTACTCCAAGGATTTGTAATATTTAAAAGGGACAAAACAAAAGGAGAAATTGTTGGATTTAGTAAATGGAGATTTGTTTTAACACTGATCGAGTAGTTTTTTCCCTCTACATATACCAGGCTTGATTGAATTCCATTTCTTGTTTTTTTGGCTCCTAGTCACTCTTCTCATCGCTGTCCTGTTTTTTTTTTGTGAAGAACCTCATCCACATTGAGAAACATGTTTTGCTCTTTTGTTTTCCCTGCTCTCTCTCTCTCTGTCCTCTACTTACATATACTCTCTATACTTTCTGAAATGTCTCATCTACATATTATATTATATATTATTGGTTAACTTCTGTGATATGTGCTTCCTCATTTTCGCTTTCTTCCTCTATTATCTGTCCCTGGTTTATTCTTGATGAACTCTTGCCCAATATCTCTGTTTGTTGTCAGATGGAATTTCGTTTTGTCTAAGATGGAACCGAGTCTCAATGAAGATTTGCTTACTTCAAACCAGTCTCAGTGGACATCACACAAAACTCTCAAAAAGAAATAAAATCCCCACATTACATGTTTGAACCAAAATGATTTGTATTATTATTCATAATTAAATATACTCTGCCATTGTTTCCCTGCCCAACAACCACCATATAATTATACACATTTCGATCTTTCTCTATAATAATAATAATAATATTCTATATTACTTCAGCATTTTTCTCTCTTTTTTTTTCTCGATGTGGCTTTGTCGTTTACTGTTGGTTGTCCATGGCTTCCATTTATTATTGTGTGTGTTATTTGTGTTTGTTTTTTTTTTCTTTCTCTTTCGAAATGTCAACACATATTTAGTTCTTTTTCTTGCCGATAGAGCGCGCGTGTGAGGCCGTTAGACTGCTGCCTTATCGCGTTTTGCTCGCGCGCGCAATTTCGAAAAAACGTGGATAAAAATAACAAAAAAATCAATACACACAAAATGTTGTAAGATGTTGTACACACAATACGAAGAAAATAAGTGAGAAAAAAGAAATTTTGTTTATTTCTTTCTTTTCCATGTAATTATCGAAAACGTCTTTAATTAATCTAATTGTACGGGAGTGAAATCCACGACATTGAAATGATTGCGGTAAAAAGATCGCGTGAACTCGTCGCCGGTCTCCACCAACACGAACCTGTTTAAAAAGAATTTAAAACAAAATAAAATAAAATTTTCAATCCATTTAACTTTTTTCTTTAATTTTTTTGGTTTTCTGTGTCTCTCTGGGCACTTTGACAGGGGACTCCTCAATAAGAATTTTAGTTTCTAGTTTTTTCCTTAGAAAACTAGTGTGCGTGAAAAGAAAGTTCGTACAAGTACCAACTTTTCATGTTTTTTTTTTTTTTTTTGTAAATATTTAGAAGCCGGTCGTTATCGACTTTGGAGGAGGAGGGGGTGTTTCAAATGGGCAGGAAAAAAGCGCTGGCAATTTGAATTTCAAATGTGATCAATTTGAGAGCGGACTTTCTGCCGATGGAGGATGGGCATATAGATCTATAAGGAGCACACGTCTTTTCTGGTTGAATGCTTTTCCGAACGAAAGCCAGGAGCTACACGCAATCCATAGGGAACCATTTTGGCTCCTAAACTCAACTGGGTGGTGGCTCCTAAAAACTACTCTTTTTCTCTCTCTCTCTCTATACTGTACATACAGCCAGTCGCAAGTATATCTGAAATGTGATAGAACGAACTTTGTGTTTAGTGTTACGCGGATGGTTAACTTACCGTCGACCGTGAACGGGAATGACATTGCCCAACATCAAATCCTGTGGGTCGCAGAAGGTTATATCGGCCGCATCGGCTGGAGATGTCATGATCGGTCTCGGTTCTGGAATGGAAAACACGTTCATCCGGTTAGTGGCGTCGCCAAGCGACTAGAAACAAACAAAAGCTTTTTTTCTCGCTCTCTCTCTCTCTCTACTATATCATTCATAGCGAAATGAATAATTCATAGAATCACAAAGAAAATATCTTCCCAAAAAACAAAACGACCTTTGGGTAATCTTTGACGTCGCAATAGAACGGCCTCCTGAGCTCGATTGGAACTGTACAGGCCCCTTTTCTGATTGCTCTCAAATTCCGCATCAGTGATCTGGATCGTGTCATCGACGAGGAAGTAGCGCAAAACATACGGTTTCATTCGTTCGTCTAGCGCCACATTTTCTTCTCCTCGACGGTCCCAAACGCAACCAAACCTTTGCATATCAAAGATATCCAAATGATGTACGCAATTTATCGATCCCGCCAGATAGGATGGAAGAATCTTTTATTTTTTTTTTTTTAATGTTAACCTGAGAATTTGGCCGTCGTGTTCTAGAAATTTTTTCAGCGGATGATTTCGATGTTGTGGTGCGGAACGAGATCTTGCCGCTGCGGCTTCGTTTTTCTTCAATGGCGGATGAGATTCCGGCACGTCTTCCGGAGCATTCACTTGTATTCCGGCGCTCATCAAGAATTCCTTCGAATCAAAGAGAGAAAAAGAAAAAAATGAAATTTTTTTTTTTTTTTTTTGTGGAAAAATTTATTTATTTTTTACTCTGGTCCATTGGTTGCAGTTGGTCAAACGAAATCGACGTCCAAAAATGTCAACGTCCGATGCCACATTCAAATCCTTCCAATGCCAAAATTTTTGTGGGTTTTCATTATTCTGATTGTCTTCTTTTTCTGTCTTGAAATCGTGACTGGACTTGAGAACTTTATGACGACGGACAAGTTTTCCTTGAGGACGGCCGGAATTCTTATATATTTCACAGTCGTCCACAAAATCCGCGCAGAATATTATAAAACAAAAAAGAAGAACGACGTATTGAAATTTCTGTCTCAAGTGTGAAAATTGAATCGTCGCACCCACGCGACGAGTCGAGTTTATAAATATACAAAATCAGAAAAATGCAAAATAGGACAAATACCAGCAAATAGAGAGAGAGAGAGAGACACGGCACACTTTCTACGCTAGCGTCTACGTCTACCTAACGTGATTATGGTAATTTTAAAAGATAAAGAAGTCGAATAAACGAACCGGAGTGACGGGCTCGTGAACGGAGATGGTGTCGTCTTCTAGATAGTAACACAACTTGACCGGGTGGACGGTCCTACGGGAATAACCCCAGGCAACTGAATCCTCAAAGTAGAATCCGTCAAAGCGCAGCGTCTATATGGTATACACACAATTTGAATTGCAAATGAAAACAAAATTTAAAAAACAAAAAAACAAAAAAAACATTTTCAAAGTTTCAAGCTCCATTTTCATCTGCATGTGTAATTAACCGCAATAGGAAATTTCAAAATAATTTGACGAATTCATTAGAAAAATGTTTGTATATATACCAATCGATCGTAAAGGACCGTTTTCGGTATAAACGGTCGACTTGTATCCGATTTGTACGGCGGATAAATTGGCGGTGATAAACCGGCTAGTTCCCGATCCATATGTTTTGAATCACGTTCGAAATGAATCGCCGATCTTTTAAAAGAAAAAAAAGGAAAAATATAAACGACGAGGTGATTTATAACCCCTGACAGTTGGACATGTTCAAAGGAAATGGATCGTGACCAGCAGATGGGAATTTCATGTGATATAATAGTCCCCTTTTTATTCGCATTCTGCTTTCATGAATCTCGCAAACATCTATTCAGAGTATCTACCTTTTCATTTTTCTTTTTTTTCTTTTTGAATTTCGCGGGTTAAATTGAATTTTTCTTTTTCAAATGAAATATATTATATAATACCTGGCTGCGACAAGTTGAGAAGGTCGAAATCGATGTAAATCGTAGTCGTAATCATCTTCTAGATGAGATGACGGGAAGTTGTTGTTAAAGTTTCCGGACGACGTCGACACTCCATTGGCTTTAGGTAGCGGCACTCCATCGTGAAAGTGAAGCGTCTGACATTTGCGATAGTTTGACTTGCATAATAAAAATGAAATTTATTCATTTTTTTTTTTAAATACTCGGGAAATTCACATATTAATCATCAAAAAAAGGAACTGTGTCATCTTTTAATCTTTTTTTTCTTCCATCCATCCGTGCAAAGAGACGGACTGTGCAGATGGATCCTAAATATAGATGTCTAATAACATTCTACACATCCATAATAGTTTCTTTTCATCATATCAGTTCAGAGAAATGTGTCCCAACCAACTGATTGCTATAGACTGGAAAGATTTTTTAAGACTTTTTTTTTTTTTTGGTGTATATTGCTTTATAACTGTGCCATTGCTGTTAGTTAGAGAGATGAGAGAGAGAGTCAGCGTGCATGTATATATCCGGGTTCTTGGTCTCCTATCGGGAACGTCTTCTTCTTTTTTTTGCGCGTTTCCACAGATCAGATTTATGACTCACATTCACTTGACGCTTTTGGGTGTGTGCCGGGCCTATATAGTAGTAGTCCTTATAGACTCTCTTTTCACTCTTGGTTTAGAGATATATATATTTATGGTACACAATCAAAAGAATAAGACCAACAGCAGCAGCAGCAGTAGTAGTGTGTGTAATAGAAGAAGAAGAACCAGCATCATCAAAAAGAATCGTCTCTATATAGAAATAAATAGACTAGATGAGAGAGAGAGAGACCTATATAGGCTAGCGATCAATAATGCAATGCAGAAAAACCTTGGACGATCCTGTAGCCTGTGTTATAAATAACGCGGGAAAATTTTGAAAAAAAAAAAAACCCCAACCCAATGAATATAATATATATTTCGAAAATCGATTGAATTTACCTTGATAGTCTTTTGTCCGATTCCTGGCAACATCCTCAGCAATAACTCCTTATATAATATTATATAAGAAAACGCAGCACAAGGAAAATATAATATAGATTTAAATCACTCGGGAATAAGAAGAGCAGCGGAAAACTTTCTGCTTTCTATTTGATTAATCAAAGGAAGAAGAAAAAGATGTATACATCCAGAGTTGAACTCCTGGCAATGACTTGTCCCGCAACCAACTGATGTGTGTGAATATTATCCTGAAGGGGGAGAAAAAACTGTTATTATAACGTGTCCACGGCAACCGATTCCTTTCATATCTTTGACTGTATATATCGTCAATATATCCTTTTATATGTGTGGATATATACAGGCGGCCAGCCCCTCTTTTGGCTCCCTTTAATCATATAAATAGCCAACATAGTATATAATATATAGGGGGGGGTGGAGAGACCAAACAACTTGAAAAGAAGAAACTTTCGTATAACGGTAACCGTTGACGATTCGATCAAACTTTGAGCTGCTTTCTATTTATATATATAGTCACGATCACGTCTGCTGCGTGTTTCATCAGCCGTACCATGTTGATGATGATGATGTCGAATCAATAATTTCCTAAGCTTAAAATGTGTTCATCACATTTATAAGGAAAAAATAATCAAAAAAAGATATTAATTTTCTGATTTTCTGATTTTCATCCCAATAATATATTTGATAAAATTTCTTTTTGTACTACATTTAAATACACGGCACAAAAAAAAACATTTCAATTAATGGACGCCCCAATTTCCTCTTGCAACATGAAACCCGTGAAATGGGTGGTGTACCAAGGACTGTCAACCAAATACGCCGCTGGTGACATGTCAGTAATCTCCAACCAGACTTGATCACCCGAATTCACGTTCAGGATCGATTGCAGGGTCGACAATGGACTCCATTGATTATTGTAGGTGTTTGTGTCTTCAGTTCTAGCCGTCCCGATAAAACCCCCGTTCAAATAAAGACCAACTTGTAAATAATAGACTTGAGATGATGATGAAGTTGCTGGAAATGACGCCATCCCTGTGAATGAGAACAAATAAATTCCTGTTTTCGGTGCCGTAAATATCCCCGATGTCAAATCCATGGCATTTCCCTCGTTCGTCTGAGCCAATTCGAATGAAATTGGAGTTGACATTGTATCGAAATTGGAATTTCGACGGACGTAAAAATTGACGGGCGTCGATTTGATGTCGACGTATCCGATCCATTTCTGAAATCCTTTTGCATCAATTGAAAAATATTAAATTATAGTCATCGAAATATGTCGATTTTTTTTAAAAATATTTACCTGTGTCATTCGGAATTTTAGTGAAATCACAATAAACGGATTCCATCATTGCAGATCCCATGACGGAATAAAATCCATTCAGGGTGTGGCCAATGGTCTTGAGATCACTACATGAAGACGGCAGTCCATTTATGGCTACTGATGCTGATTGATTTATTGAAGCAAAGTCAAAATCGGCAGCTGCTGCTGTGCGTTCGTTTTTCTCTCGCAACAGGGAAGTAAATAGCAAATCTTGTTCAATTATCTTTTCCTGCATTTGAGCGTCTTTCAATTCCAATTCGGTCACTTTTGACTCCAAAGTCTTCACAATTTCTTTCATTTGATTCTATCATTGGCAAGCATTTGAATTAAATTTAAGTTATACATGTAATAGCGTGAAAAACGAAATGGTTCTTACATAATTTGCCTTTAGTTGTAGGAATTCTTCTTCTAAGGAAAATACAGCGCCAGATGAGCCAGTCGTCAAAAAAATCAAAACTAATAACAATCCGATTTGGGTGCAGAATGAGGCCACTGAAATATGTGCCATTTTGTTGTGTTTAATGGGATGTATTTAGTATTAAATTCATTCAATTATTATCCATCAAAAAAAGACCCGACGATTCAACTGTTTTATTCCTATTCTGAACGATAGTTTTTTTTCTCTTAATATGACTCCACCGGCCATCCGTTATCATTTAAGCAAGATAACGTGCGGCATTACATTTTTAGATAATAATCTCCCAAAATAAGATAAATTTACAATAGTGGGAGATAACAAAATGTCATGTAAAACTACAAATTATTTTCTATGTAATTGAACTTTGAGGCCAGAATTCCGTTTATTCGCAATTATTCTTTCATTAGTTCCTAAATGACGCCCAAATTTCACATTTGAAGCTTATTTTCGCGATTTATGCCACTCAACTTAAAAGTAATATAGAATCAAACAGAATTATTATGTAAAATATATAAGCGGATGCATCTATCTGCTGTGTGTGTTTATATACATAGACGCGGGTGTCATTCACTTTCGATTTGATTCTATGTAACATTATAAACTCATCGCGCTCAGCGGAGCAACTTTATTTTAGCTCTTCTACAGTATAATAATATCTTATTCTATAAAAGTCGATATACTATACAGAGCGAAACTTTCCCAAAAAGTTGACATTCGAGAAACAATCGCCTTATAGTCACAATAGGACGACCCCCTGCCGAAACTTTATTTCTAATACGTATATTAATATTATAGTAAATTATTTAAATACGATGTCGCTATATTCAACCCAGAGATCTATAGTAGCTATCTATATAGAAAGATATTCTTTCTTTGTATAACGGCTAATGTGTTCATGTATATTTATGTAGGATAAAAAGAATAGAATAGAAGACTATGATGATTGACGGGATTTGGACGTCAGTCGAGATATAGATTAGAGCACAAGTCGATGTGACGTGTGCTGCCCGGCCCGCAAAACACGCTATACATATTGATTTATACGTGACCGACTCGACGTATCGGCATCTTGATAAATATATGTTACAGTCGTTTTTCTTTCTATATCTTTTCCTCGTTTTTGTGAATAGTAAATTTACTTTTTTATATATACACAGACTGTACTACGTCATGAGCAGAGGAAGTTACGAGAGAAGATGTGATCGATGCTGTGCACAGCTCTTTCAGGATATGTCACAGAGTTTGGTTGGCCATGATGTTTGCTCTCTATACGCTTAAATGATTCTTATAATCTGATTATTGTATCGTGATCCCTTTTTCTCTTCTTTCACGAAAATATGGTTGATTACCCAGCTCGATCGTCTCTCTAGATCTGAGAGTCATTAGCAAGTTTATATGGATGTTACTTTTGCCCTTGACGTCGTTTTTATTTTCTAGTTTAGACGACATTGTATGATATATATATTTCTCTTTTGTTTATATACTTTGGGGTCGCCATCCAAAAAGCAGGCAAAAGATTAATGTCAAATCATAGATAAAGACCACAGTGGTCTTTATCTATGGTCAAATTGTCAATGTGTGTTCTTTTTTTGCGGAGGCAAGAAGAGGCTTCGTAAATACATTTTGTTTTTGAACCATGTGTATGAGGTTTAAAGAAATCAGCTGATTCTTTAATTCAACTTGTTTTGGCGGCCGTCATTCATCAATTCCTCCTACGTCGGGTTTTATTTATTCTCGGGAACAAACTGCTGATGATTATGATGATGAATATTACCAGAGCCTCGTTCTTCCATCGTTTTCCGGCACAATGGGGAATGAAAAGACAAGTGGCTGGGCTAGACAGTCGACGAGCTTTTCATCGAATGGATGACTCGATGATTGAAATTTCGAATGAAGTCACTCAGGCACTCAAAAATAATGAACCCATCGTTGCTTTGGAATCGACAATCATCACTCACGGCATGCCGTATCCTGCAAACCTTGAAACTGCCCTCAAGGTTGAAAGAACTGTTAGGGAAAAGGTAAATGTTTTACATAATCAAATAATCAGCAGCCAGATATATGATGCTCACACATTAAAAATAAAATAAAATATGCTTTCTTTAAGATTTCTTTTGTTTAACAAACTCTTCCCAGCTTAAGAGTTTGCATCTCTCAGCAATGATTCAATATTCAGTTGTCAATCTCAGAATAATTCTGAGAATTTCTTAATGGAAACTGTGATTTTTGTTCATCTGTCAAACAGGGAGCTGTTCCAGCCACGATTGGAATCATTAAAGGCCGTGTTCATGTGGGTTTGAATCCAGACCAACTGGAATTGTTGGCAAGTCTCAAGGAGCCCTGCCTGAAAACTTCTCGTAGAGACTTCCCCTACGTTTTCAGCAAGGTATATTAGTCATTGTTTTCAAGAGATTCTCATTAATTCCATTAACCATTTCATCAAATTGTCTTTGCAGAAACTTAATGGAGGCACCACTGTATCGGGTACCATGCTTGTGGCATCCAAGGTTGGCATTCCAATATTTGTGACAGGTAAATAAATATATATAGTACACATTGATTGAATTCATGTCCCGTTTTCTTTATGAGACTTTTTTTTACAACACCCATAAACAAAATAAGTTGATGGCTGCTGCATGCATGCATCTATTGCTCTTAAAGACTTGAAACCACTCTCTGCTGCTGCCGCTATACTACGGAGAGAACCGCATAAATAGATCAAAGAGACGTGCACACTAATGCTATAACGGCATGTGTAATGCTACACACAGTGTGTATATACAGACCTAATAATACAGTCGAGAAACATCTAATTGATTTTCCCTCCCCTCTCTTCCGTGATGGGAGAGAGACGCAGTCGTGCCTGGGTTTCATTACAACCTCGAGAGTTTCCAGCAGCAGTGGCCCAACCACACGCTATAGGGCAACCAATAAAAATCAACCTGCCACGATTTCTTTTTTTGTCCAACATGTCATAAATTCTTAATCTACCCTATATGTTTATTATATAGAGTCAAAACTTTGTCAGCTGTATAACGACTAGCGTCATGGTGTGATGTCAACGTTTTTTTTTTTTTAAATTTATCAGGAGGCATAGGAGGAGTTCATCGAGGCGCTCAAGAAACTTTTGATATTAGTGCCGATCTGACGGAACTTGGACGCACCCCTGTGGCCGTGGTGTCCAGTGGGGTATGTCAAAGAGAAATAGAAACCAAAAATGGCTCATTCAATGTGACACACAACTTTGTTATTTATTTGATTAGGTCAAATCGATCCTGGATATTGGCAAAACGTTGGAATATCTGGAAACGCAAGGGGTTTGCGTGGCTACTTTGGGACCTGGAACTGAATTTCCTGCATTTTTCACTCCATTCAGTGGATTTCAGTCTCCTTATCGGTTGGAAACGACGACCGAAGCGGCCCGTCTCATCCAGCAATGCTTGGCTTTCAACAGCGGCAGCGGATTGCTCATCGCCGTTCCCATCCCGGAATCGAGCCAGGCCGATGGTGAAGCGATCGAACGAGCTATAGGGTCCGCCCTGACCTTGGCCGATCAGCGAAATATCCGAGGCAGGGACGTGACTCCTTTTGTCCTATCTCAAGTCAATCTTTTAACATCCGGTGCATCTCTGACAGCCAGTAAGAGTTTTTTTTTTTATTTCCTTTTTCATGTAGAGGATCGATAATTTTATCTCCTTCCTCCTCTTTTCCAAGCGATTGATCGTGTCGACTTTGCACATTTCGACCATTTCATTTCCTCGTCTCCTAAAAGTTTCATTTTGTTGCCTCTCAAACGGGGAATTTCAGATATGGCGCTAATTGAACACAATGCAGCCATTGGAGCGTCGATTGCTGTCGATCTCGCTCATCTTCAAAGAACATCGTAAGTTATTCCTCCGCCCCCCCATCAAAAATTCCTTCAATTTCATTTTTTTGTTCAAAAATTGATTTGTGTTTTTCTCTCTCTTTTCGGTAATAAATAAATAACAACAGTGGAATATCGACCGGGAATAGTTGCCAGACGCCACCGCCACCTAGCAAGTCGAAAGATGATTGCCCTACGGTATAGATAATCCTTGTAGTAAATGTATTTGACTTTCTGTGAATCAAATGACAAAAAGAGACAAAAAATGAAAGGCTCCCAAAACTGAATCGGGGACGGGGGAAATCCTGTGGAACAAAGTCAAAGTAGTGTATAGTAGTAGTAACCTCTCTTTTGTCTCTACTGCCTTTTAGCTTTGTTCTTTCTCTCTCTTGACTTGGGTTTGGTACGAGGGGATGAAGGGTAGGAATATAAAGACACAATCCAATTTTGATGCGCCTTGAGCATCCCGCGAGCTCAATTATATTTTCCCTCCTGGATCTTAAGTCGATCTGATGCGCATAGACTCGCTTTGCTGCTGCTCTTTGATATATATACGATTCGGGGAGCGCTCCTTCTGTTCCTGCTAGGAGCTCCGAAACGATAGGAGGGGGAAAAAAAAGAGAAAGAGATCCTGGAAGTCGCCTATTACTTACTGCATCCTAAATCTCTTCCTTCTTCTTCTTCCTCATGAACTTTGACGTCTTGAATCGAATGTTGAGAGCATCAGGAAGAAGGAAAAAAAAAATTATTTGGAAAAGCTCGTTTCTTTATTTCCCATTTGATTGATAGGTCGTTATTGGAGGATCCATCGTCGACTTGGTGGCCGCCGTTGAAGAGGATTCTATACAAGTCAGTGATCCTTTTTTTTTCTCTTTTGATTTTCTTTTCATCAGATGATTTCCCTATGATTTTCAATGTCTTTCATGTGTAAAGCCGATGAACTCTCTATATAACTCGCGCCCGAACTTGACGTAAAAGGTAAATAGCTTGAATCGGATCTGAAATTGAATAATAACAATTTCAGTGTGTGTTCGTGTGTGTGTGTGTAAGGATCGATCCTTGGGGACAGAAAAGGCAGTGAGATTTTTTTTTTTTATCTTTTTTTGATTCCCCGAGAGACGAGTTATTCAATTGTACATACATATACAATAACGATCAGTGTATATATATAGTACTTGATAGCAGTTCAGCATTAATTTTAACATTTTTGAATGATGTATAATATCCAATTATTTTTTGTCAATTTTAATTTTTTTTCTTTTTTTTTCTTTTTTTTTAATTTCACTTTTTACAAACCGGTTAGTTAAATACATCCATCGCTGGAAGTTTTTAAAGATTTTA
This sequence comes from Daphnia galeata, assembly GCA_030770115.1. Classification (NCBI taxonomy): domain Eukaryota; kingdom Metazoa; phylum Arthropoda; class Branchiopoda; order Diplostraca; family Daphniidae; genus Daphnia; species Daphnia galeata. The sequence goes on from CM061114.1 coordinate 9,877,393, forward strand.
ATTCTATCTTTTGTGTCGAGTTTCGAAAATTAAATTTACTAACATAAACATATAATGGAAGTGTCCGTCCGAATGGCGATTTTTCGTTTTTTGAAAACGAAAAATTCCCAATATCGGATGAAGAAAACCCCAAAAAACAATTAATTTGGAACACTTTTTGATTGAATCAAAATGAAAAATTCAAATAATAATGAGGACATGTATATATATGTCTATAAAGTTAGATAACATCACATGATTCTCACTGACACATTATCTTCATTAACTATCTCACACTTCATATTAGTGAATTATATAATATATTACATAATTTTTTTAAAAATTATAACATGATGGGATTGACAGAGGAAATGGTTGAATTTCTAAAACTCAAACAATAATGAATAATAAATGCCACACACACACACACACACACACTGTGGGATTAGGTAATATAGAGACGTCTTCATTTTGGTTTGGCTCCTATTTTGTTGTCGAGAAACGCACACAGTCACACATCAGCAGAGTAGAAGAGAGAAAAGAAAAGAAATATGGATAGAAAAGTAAGAAGACAGAGAGAGACTGTAGAGGATTTATGGATGCGTGGTGTGTGTGTGTGGTTTCGAATCACTTGTGTCATGAGAAATGGAGAGAAAGTCAATATTGGCAACACCAATCGTCTCCCGATAAGTTTTTTATTTTGTGACTTCTCTTTTTCACCCACATAAAAAACTATATAGTGAAAAGAATCTGTTACTAGGAGACCCAAGTTCTTTCTACACACAGGGATCGGATTGAATTTCAGTTTCGTTTTGTTCACTGGGCCATTTCTTTGACTCACTGGGAGGGGTGATTGGATTATCGGCCTTCTTCGTTTCTTTGCTCTTCTTGTTGTTGATTCTGTCGGTGTGGCATCGACGCGACTCGTTGCCATGGCGATTCGCGTATACAAAATGACAATTTTCTTCACAAACGGGAAAAATCCCAAAATGAAAGTCAAACATTTGAAGGGAAGAATTTTTTATTTTTGTGTTGTCTCTTTTTCACTTTTAAATTTGAGTCTGTTTAATTTCTCTCAATTCGTGATATTCATTGTTGTTGCCGTTGGGCCGGCCAGGCCAACCGTTTTCGTGCTGTTGTTGTTGAAGTGGCTGGACCCAGTTGCTGGTACAACCCAATGTCTGTTGCTGCTGCTGTTGAGTTGGCGTTGTTGTTGTTGTTGTGGTGGTGTCTAACGGGTCCCATTCTTTGTGAATGACTCGTCTCTGAGGCGGACCGGTGCTGTTGCAGCTGGACGGCAAGAGGGCGCAATGACTGCCCGAATCGGAATCGGCGCCATTGTCGTTGTTTTGCGGCAATTGATGGGCCGTTCGATGTTGTTGTTGTTGTTGTTGCTGCGGCTGCAAATGATGAATAGGCGTGTCAGGTGGACTGAACAGGTCATTGTCCGTCTCGTTGTCCTCTTCTTCTTCTTCTTCCTCTTCGCTCTGCTGCTGCAGTTGTTGTTGTTGAACAAACGGATTGATCAGGTGGTACTCGCCCGATGAGAAGCTGGACTGGCGTCGAGGACGCGGGATTTTCAAGGCGCTAAGGCCAGTTGTTGTTGTTGTTGTACCTCCACCACCGGAAGGCACTTCACCGTTGGGTAAATGAGCCTGTTGTTGTTGTTGTCCGTTATTGAAATTGTCGAGTTGATCCATTGTCGTCGTGATGTCAGAGGCTACAAGAGCCGGAGGCGTTGGCGCTGCTGATCCTCGAGCCATAACGGCTCGGATTCCGCTCATTTCACAATGGGTAAATGGCATAAGAATTCCCGGTCCACCTCCTGCCGTTCCAGTTCCGGCTGCAGTCGATGAATTCATCAGGGCCTGTTCGCTCTGTAGGATCTTTATTTTGGCGACCATTTCACGTAATTCGTAGCGCAAGATGGCCAGGAAACAGAGTTTGATAAAGGCCAAAACGCAATAGCCCAATACAAAGAGCGTGTCGCCCGTCATGTGCAGCCAAGACGATACGAATTCACCGCAACCGCTTTCGTGAACGTCGCTGACGTCGCCCACGCTGGGCCACACTCCGCCGCACTCGACAGACGACGTCGACGACGCATCATCTTCATCTTCTTCTATTTCGTCTTCGTCGTCCGTTTCTTCCACTCCACGATGTCGATGTTGATTTGGATGCTGCTGCTGCTGCCGATGCTGGACCACATCTTTCTTGTGACCAGACGGACTGATTGCAATTGTAGGAGCCGCTGTTGTTGGTGTTGTTGTCGTCGTTGTTGTTGTCGTCGTCACTCGTCTTTGAATTCGGGACTGTTGAACGGTCGTCCGATGATTCAAACTCAAATTGCCGGCCGTCGCCAATTGTTGTTGTTGTTGTTGTTGTTGTTGTTGTAGGTGTAACTGTTCCCTCATCATTCTCTCGTGATATCGTTCGTTGTAATCTCTCAATTGTTGGCGATGTTTGCCCGTCCCGTAGACTTCCTTGCGGCCAGGAGGCACTTCGCTGGCCATGGACATGAAATGCCCGTTTTTGCGCAGTTGTTCACTAGTGAAACTGGCCGATTTGCAACACGAGTCGGGCAATGGAAGTCGACTGACTCGTTGGTCGCGAATCAACGACGGCCTTAACGAACGTCCCCCCTGGCCGTGTGTCGGCGTTGACGACAGCTGGACACGATTGGTGGACATTCCCGATGGCTGCCAAGCTGGTCGATCTGCCAAATTGGCCAGCCAAAGTGAATTATTGAAATCGGCCGGTGATTCAACGCCGCAACAGCGAGCTGATCTCTGTAGTAGATCCCATGCGGCGTCGAAATCAGGATCGTGACCGTAGTCTAAACTGAGTCGATTCTTGAGGTCCGGCACGAGACCGGCCACGAGTTTCTGGAAGCGAAAGACCCAAACGAGTCCGACGATCATATCGCCGGCCAATAGAACTAAAAGTAGGATCCAATAAGAATTGAGAAGTTTCTCGCTGAGTCTCAAGGCGCCAATACATCCGACGACGGGCAATACGGCGCCTTGTAAAAATAGGGCGGCGTAGGCGTAGACGACGCTCGGCTGGTGCGGACTGACGGCGGCAGCCGGTAGGAGCTGTCGTCTAGGATCGGACAGTAGAGCGGCTGCCACTGAGGCGAAGATGATGACGCCGGCCATCAGGACCAGATTGGACGCGTAGATCCACAGCCGGTAGTAGCGCATGGCCTGTAAGGCTAGCCGCACCTGGGCCGACACCATTGATGATGGATGGAATGGTTCCGTCTCCAGTGCTCCCCGGAAGTCACGGGGGGGTCACACACTTACACACCAACACACACACAAACACACACCAAGAGCTTCTTTTCTTCTTTTTTGAAACTGTAGAAATAAAAGAAAAAAATGTACAAAAATTAAATAATTTTCAATTGAATCTAAAGAGAAGAGTTGTAGAAAATTCTAAAAATAAAATCGACTCTGTTCTTTTTAAATGATGACGTTGTTGTCTGACAACAACAACAACTGGTTCGTTTCGACCTTGCGGAGATAGAGGACGCCCTGTCGCGCCATGTTTTTCATTTCTTCTTCTTGTACATACGAACGACGCGTTGAAAATCAAACGAAATAACAAACAAGACAAGACAAAAAGTCTGGAGGGAATGTCATGACGTGACTCTTTTTCTTTCGGGTCTCCCCCCATCAGTCAACGACTGACACATTTCTTTCTTTTTTGAGCCTAACATGACATTTCCTCTTATTTTTTTTTTTCGTATTTTTCTTGTTGTCGTGTTTCTCTTTCCCTTGTATGTAGTTCCTTTGACATCTCTGTAGGAGGATCTATTCCGGCAGTCACACTGCGTTCGAGATTCTTCTTCTTTTTTTTTCAATTCGTCAAAGAAAAGAGAGAAAAGTCGGAAGGAAAACCGGATGCCGGAAGCTTCATCATATGCTGGTGCTGCTCTTTCGTCTCAATTTCTTTTCCTTTTTTTTTTTTTTTTGCCCTTCTTTATACACAGAGAGAGAACCAACTCGGGTCGGGTCGATAACTTTGTGTTGTGTGGAATCGGATCCAGCCAGTCTGGTTCCCTTCTTTCTGCCACTGCACACACACACACAGACAAAATAGTTTGCGAGTAATTGTCCACTTGCAGAAAAGCCCCTCCAGCTCTTTGTCCTTGTGTGTCTTTTTAAAAAAAAAAAAAGAAAGAAAGGATCGATAGACGAGTAGTCATGTCACTGCCATAACTACGTGATCCAGTAGGAAATGTTGAAATTAAAAACAAATTATATTTTCAAAATTATTATTACCTTCTTTTATTTTGGTGGTCGTGCTTGATGAGTTTTGTTGATAATTGATAAACGGAAATGGTTGATTGGCGGTGGGATAAAATATCAGTCGGAGCAGACGCAATGATGTCCCAGTCGATGTAGAAACAAGAATCGGCTCGGCGTCGAGTCGATTGGGCAGCCGATGGACGTCGTTGTCGCATCCATTTCGTTCATGTGCCGTGCAGTATCATCATCTCAATTGAATAGCGAAATTTTCTCTCTTTTGTTGTGTGTGCGAGGCTAATGAAAGAGACGGGCCTCGTAAAAACAAAAGCCGAATTTCATCTGCAATGGATCCTGTATAATAAGGAAAAGAAGAATGATAATCTTTTCTTCCTTTCTTTGGTAGTTATTATACGCTAGATGACTTATGTTCAGCAATAACTATACTTGAAAGAAGTAAATGAAACGCCGTAACACATGGCTTCGTGTTGTGTTGTTTTCTTTCTGATGAACTGGGCATTTTTATAGCCGCAACCACACAGTGGGCCGAGACTATACGAGAAATGAGCTCATTAATGCCCGTCGGCCTTGGAAACTTCTTCTTTTTTTATATATATATTCGTCGGCTTATATAAACCACTAAAGAATAACTTTGTGTATAACTAAATGTATCTAGATTGCCATGGCGACTGCCTATTCGTTTGTCTTTCACACACACAAAAAAGACGATGGAAGAAAATGATGAGAAATGGCCAAAAGAAAGGAGGAGTCTTGTTATTTTTTTCGACGACGACGGACGATGGGACGGTGTTTGGAGTGCATTTCTAGCCATTAAATGACGTCATGGCCGTTGAGTGTCAACTGTCGTTCTTTTGTTTTTTTCTTTTTCTTTTCTTTTCTATCCGTCGTCGTCGTCGTCGTCTTCAACGGCGCTAATGGCGGTGAGCGGCGCGGCTCCGTGTCGCGTCTTGTGATCTATCCCAACGGCAAACATAATAACTTTTATCGTTAACGGGGACCCGATGATGTGTCTCTGTGTGCGTGCAAGGTGGGAAAAACGAAGAGCCATGAAAAGCTATTTTAAGGTTTATTACACACAACAACAGAGAGCGATCCTTTTTCTTCTTTCTTTTTCTGTTGTTGTAGACACACACACCTGGAGGAACTTTTATTTAAACTCAAATCAATTTTTTGGTGTCAATTTTAGAAATCCAGTCAGCAACAGGAATATAAGAGACAAGTTGAATTGTATAGGATGCATGCCGTCCACTATACACACAACAGTCACACTCGGCTATTGTTATTTGTATCGATCCAACCGTTTGGGCGTCACGTTGTGTGTGTGTGTGTCTTATTTCCTCCCATTCTTGTGTGTGTTTCTATGCCTTTGCTCTCTAGCTCTCTAACTAGATATTTTGTCCGGGTTTGTCCATCCAAGGGCTTCTTTATATTTTCAAAGTAATTCTACGTCGTGAACATTTTTTTGAGGTTTAGAAAAGATTATTATTATTCATTATTAAAAAAGAAAGAAAATGGACGGAAATCAATAGAAAAACAAAAAAATAATTTGGGGAATTCTTACAATTACGACACAACTTTTCTTTGCTTTTTGTTCCTATCTGTCTCAGCAGATTTTCGCCGCACGTCCTGTTTTTGGGATTCCAAGTCGATGAGTCGCATCCTCACACATCCGCAAGAGGAGAGAAAAAGAGACGGGGAATGATGGATGAAGTTTCATCTCTTAGGACCGGGAGAAATTCGGTCTATTGCGTGTTCGCGGTGGACTGTGATGATGATTTGATGGATCGGAAAGAAAACTTTCTTTTATTTATCAATTTTAGTTGTTGTTGGACGTCAAGATCAATTGACATGAACAAAATGATGGCGAAACAAATTTCAATCGACGCCATCTTTTTTAAATGTGTACATATCAATCAAATTGTGTGTGATCCATCCGATATTGCGTTGCGCACGTCAACTTGATATGAATTTTTATTTCTTTTCACGAGCCATTCGACTATTTAATAGTCTGGTTATTAGTGTGTCGTTATGGAGCTCCTTAATCATCTCCCAAAGACGTTAGATCCCTGCGGTAAATTCATTTTCGTCGCTCAAACGAATAACAGAAAGAAAAAGGTTTCATTGCAGTTTAACACGAATGTTAAGTATTTCCGTTACAATCATCATCAAGAAAAGAAAATTGCAGAGCGACTGATCTATTTGGTTGCACACTGCATTTAGAAAATGAACTGAAAAAAAACTCGGAAAATAGAGGAGGAGGAGGATAGTAGTGCGCGGCCATTATATTATATACGGGCCAATGTAAACATAATACGACCGTATAATGGCGGTAGTAATACTACTACGACTAGTCGTAAAAACTTGAATCCAATCGACCGAACGCTTCCCTTACTTCCTTGATGGGTGTGGTCTTGTCTATGCATTTTCCTTTTTTATTATTATTATTATTATTATTTTAAAAAGAAATCAATTTTATTCTCCCTTTAAAAAAGAAAAGAAAATCAATAACACCAAAATATTTTTTTTTTTTTTCAAAAAGGCGCCAATTTATTTTGAATTCAAGATGCATTGGGTGTTTTTTAACGAACCTTTTTTAAAAAAGGAAATTTTGAAAAAAAAACTTTTTCTGGAATAATTGGGACTCTTGTGAATGTCAAGAAGATTTTTTCTTATTTTGTTTTTTAAAGTTTTGTATATGGTACATCATTTCGGGTGGCGGTGTTCCGCTCTTCTCGTGTCCCGTATAGAAATCGATGAACTGTGTGTGTGTCTTGTGAGAAAAGAAAAGGCAGACGACATCACGAGCAAGTACACACCAAGTTCTCGTCTTCTTATTCCTGTTTTTTTAAAAATATATTTCACAAGGTTCGTTTTCTTTTTTTTCGTGTGTCTCTGCGTGTTTGTCCCTCCGTTGATGCTCGAATGTCTTTTGTTGTTGTTGTTTTCAACAAAAAGAAAAGAAAAGAGAGTCTGGTTATATCCTCCTCCCACTAACGCCCCTGTAGAGCCGCCGTCTCATTGGTGACTCTATGACGTCAATCACGAACGTTTTTTGTTCTTGTTTTCTACTTCACTTTTTTTTGTCCTTTTCGTTTTCTCTCATTAAACATCACAGAACAAAAACAAACTCTTTTTTTTTCCTGCGGGATTATAAAATAACACGGGAGAGCGTCTAATATCTCTCCTTATTCTTGGTGGAGAGATAAAGAAATCAAAAGAAAAAGAAAAATAGTTATCACGGTTAGACTGCCAATGCTGGGCAGCACCCAAACTCAGACATGGCCTTCCTTTATATATTGATGGACGATTGGGTCGGCTATCCAAAAAGTGTACCATTACGCCAATAATAATAACTTATGTCGTCTCATTCCATTTTGGCCATCAAACGTTTTTTTTTTCTTCTTTTCTCTTAAAGCTGATGATGATATTTCTTTCTTTCTTTCTTCTTTATCGATCTGTTAGATATACTATACAATATAATAATATATATAAAGCCTTACTTTATGTGTTAGATACTGCGTATATATTATATTTATAATATCCATTTTCTTTTCTGGTTTGCCAGATGATATGCGACTGCGGATTTCTTCCGCTGGAGACGCCAAACTATCGCTTGATGCCTGATTTACGTTGGCATAATATGTAGAGAGATATAATATCAAAAGTCTCACCACATATTTTCATTGATTTATGATCTTAGTTTGTGGGAAGGCTAAAAAAATGGAACGATTAAACGATCCATGACGCGTCTAAGCAAAACTGTTAATCAGCTGTTTTTTTTTGTTTTTTTTTTGATTTTGAAGAAAAAAATAAATTTCAAGTTGGCATACTAAAAGAGTTAAGACGTGAAAAGCCGATTTTAATGAATCCCGTCTTGTGGGGTATATAGGGCCCCACCCCCCCAAACATTTTTTTTAATAAGAAAAATTTAAAAAGAAATCGATATTTTTCATCAACTTTGATCCTGTGCAAGGATGATGATACACGAGATCATTTTTTTTCTTCTTATTCACGCAGCCTAAGGCCTTCGCTTATTAGTATGTTACACAAACCGCAGAGGCTTCGTATATACAACACTCGAGGGAGTTTATGCAATATTATCGCTCACGGTGCGTGAAGGCAAGAAGAAAATAAAAGAAAAAAGGTTCATCGATCAAATTTTCTTATTTCTTTTTCTTTTTGCAGCGTGAAAATGTGATGATGGAGAGCGGCGGCCTCGTCTCTTTTATCTATATACTTAACATAAAGTAGCTATCGTAAGACCTTGGTTGTTGTTTTTTTGTTGTTTCTAACTCTGTGATGGGAAGCGACTCCCTCCAGGATTTTCCTTATAGGAATCAACAATATTCATAGATTAGCGTGTAAGACGTTGAAGGATTGCCCTTTTAAAGATACAGTCCAACATTTTTTTAGAAAAATATTCCAAATGACAACAAGGATCGATCCCTGAAAATCCCGCCCAACAAGGATCGATCCTTCTTTTTTTCCTCATTGGGGAACTATGACATTTTGTGTGAATCATCACCTGAATTAAAATGATTCGCTAATAAAACGATCCTTGGCAGGATCGATAATATTTTGTGTTGTGTGGATGGATTTAGAAGGGACACACTCGACGACGAATTGTGTGGAACGAAATGGGAAAACGATTGTGTATTCCCTTGTACAGAAATCCAGCGGAACGTCAAGCTGTCCGAGTCCTGATAGCGACTTACTTTCTTTTCTTCTTTTTAATATTAATTGAAAAAAAAATAGAATCGAATAAAAAAATCCTTTTTTTGTGTGTGGAGCTGGAAGAGAGAGTCTGTTGTAGTGGAGATACGACGCTGGCCAATCCATTTCTCCATTTTCAAGAAAAGGAGAACAGATTTGAAAGAAGAAGAAGGTCGATCCTTTAAGCTAATGAACTCGATTGATCAATGGTTCTCTCTCACCACCTGGTTCTCATCATTATTTGGTGAAAAACGAAGCGCGAAATTTGAAAATAAAAAAAAAAAAAAAAGAGAAAGAGAAAGAGAAAGAAAAAACCGGAGACAAAACAAGAAATGGATCAATGAAGAGAAAGAAGTCGATCGTTGGGGATTGGTCGTTGAGTAGTTGGAGGGGGGGGGGAGGGATAGGACTACGTGCTGCGCGTGACTTGTTCATCCATCAAATAAAAAGAAAAAGAAGGGAAATAGCTAAAGCCCAAGTGCGGCTAAAGAGAAGAAGAAGAGCAAGGATCGTGTGCCAAGTTTCGATATGTACGCCTCGTCGTGTGTTGTCTTCCCAATTGACACTGAAAGAAATAGAAGATATAAAGAAACGAATCTTTTCTTTTTTTGCAATTGTAATATTTTAAGTTGCCTCACGCACATTTCCCTTAGGTTATTCCAACACGACGAGACGAGGATTTTTTTCCCGTATTACAACGATTGCAAACAACGACGAGAGTGTGTCATCCTTCCTGGTCTCGTTTAAGACTTCCTTCCTCTTTATTTTTTTTTTTTTTTTGCCTACTTCCTATATGACACACATCCTCGCACTCGAAACGGATTGGATCCGTGTGAGATTCAATTTGTTGTTGTTAGTTTCTCCTCTCTCGTTGTGTAGTATACAACAAAAGAAATGGAAGAAGAAGTTTTCTTGCAGGAGTCGAAACACGGCGGTTGATCGATCACCAACGTCAACGTCCACTAGAGTGCGCCAGTTATGGGCGTGGCTGCTCTCTCTCTCTAGACATCCAAGTTGCGTTTAGTAGACACACAAGAATGTTGGTCCCTCCTACTCTCTACGTCCCAACTCTTGAGAAGATGTACAAAAAATGTCATCACGACGACGTACTAATTAATTAGCTTTTTTTCATCGGCGGCTGGTTGGCATCTGTTTTGTAGATTTTTGATTTGATCTTGTGACTGATGACGACATCTCCTTGGTGATTTAACCAACATCCAGTTCAGTTCTAATCTTCTTTTATTATATATTGTGAAAAAAGCTTAGAGCGTTTTACCCAGTTCATGAAACACACACACACACACACACAAAATCCTACATGTAGGATCGCACTTGATTTCTGAAATGAGTTTCAACGTGGATTGATGACCGCACTCGGATGGGACGTGTAATGAATCAACAAGAATAATTGATTCGTCGTCAACAAATATTTTGACTATTTTTTTGTTTGGCAAAAAAAAAGAAAGTGTTGGTTATACTCTTTCTTGTATATTATAAAAGAGAAATGGAAGAAGAAGAGTATATAACCTCTCTCTAGTATAATGTCAAGGATCCACTCGGCTGATTGAGTCGGGAGCTTTTTTTTTAAAAAAAGAAGAGACAGAAAAATAGATGATTATATTTTTCTTTTTGTAGACTGCACGCCAGAACGGAGTGAATCTTGTTCTTGCTGGCGAATCCTCATAGCAAATTCTAGTGTCTAATAAATGTGTCGTCGTCAACGACACGAGGGAGTCCTGTGTGTGTCCCCTGATTATTTGGCCACAAAATAAAAAGAAAAATCGCTTGAAGATTGAACGACAATCGAATCATATCGAATGTGGGACACACAAAACAATAACAATCCTTCGCTATTATAGCACTGGGTGGGGTTTTTCTGCCCGGCCCAGCCCCACCTCTCTATATATAGAGAGAGAGAGACAGTAGTCGAATTTGACACAACAACAACAATTTTCTAGCAAGAGTGCCATTCTATAATTGGATGGCCAAGCGAACTCAAACGCTCGGCTCTTTTGTTTACACGAACGAAAGGGAAAAAAAAAACGATTTGACGACTAGCCAAAATGTGAAAAAAAGAATATCATTCACACACACACACACACATAGAGAGAGGACGGAGATACAATCAACCAGCTCAACTTGGGTCTTTTTTACGAATATAAGTTGAGTGTTGTTGTTGTTTTCTCCATGAGACAAAGAAGAAAGAAAACAGTTCGGTCGACACTAAACACGCACACAAACCTGAAAATAGTTTTGCACAGTATATAGCTAAGCAACCATCGAGCAGGCCAGCAATTTCAAGCTAATTGGATCAGTGGTGGACTAAATATAATAGGCGGACATTCTCCTAGAGAGAGAGAGAGACTGAAAATGATGATTCCAAACAGCATCCAGCGCAGAGCAGACAGTCCGGTTAATTATTATTATATTTTTTTTTGTTTTAGAATTGATATTTTGTATCCAACTTTTTGTTTAATTATTTTACATAAATGTAAAATGGGGTCGCCCATCAATCAACTGATTAAAATGTTCAGGTGATATTGTCGACGTTGTTATTGTGACGTGAAATTTGTTATTATATTCGCTGATGGTAAAACTGCTCTGCTGTACTTTACAGCACAGTCGACTACTATTTGACTCTATGTAGCATACGTGAATAATTGCCGAGTGTATGACGTCAGACACAATGGCTGATCAATAGTTTCTTGGTGTGCTGTTCCTCTCCTTGGTCGTCTCTCGTTCCATAGTTGTTTGCCCTCTCTCTATAGAGCTCCAAAGCTTCTACTATATGATAGTATAGATGTGTGTGTATGTATTCTAGAGTTCGGTTTCTCGTCTCTTAATACCTTTCTTCTGTGTGTGTTTCGCTGCCAAACCCACCTAGTAGTGGCTCTGCTTGCGTATGACTCGGTTACTTCTAACGCTGTGCGTATATCGTATGCACTCTGCATAATCTCTCTTTTTATCTCTATATTTTTTTTTCATTTTAGCGCTACTTAATACTTTGAGCTCGTGTCCGCAACACGAAGAAATTTTGCTAATTTTGGTTATTATAAAAATCTACTTAAGAATGAATGAATCGTTTTTACCTTTTTTTGTTTATGAATGATTGAATGAATGAGATTATTGCGTCATTTTTTGTGTGTGTGTATACAGAGTTGAATTGGACAAACAGTTTTTTTTTTGTTTTCAATCAGATGAAAGCGCCAAACGGGAAGATTGCGGTGATTAACGAAGCACTATTTAATTGATTCAATTTTTTATAATTTAAGGTTTCTTCTTCTTCTTCTTTTTCTTGAATCACACAATGCGGCACAACAACAATTTGAGTTAGTCAAACCAAATCAACTCGAATTGTGTGGAATCACTTTGATTGTCGTCGTCGGGATCGTTTGTTTTTTTTTTTTCTCCTGTTGTGTTGATTCAATACAAAATGACAGAAGACAATTTTCAAAGAAAAAAAAATAATAAATCAAATAAAATTCCTATGGAAGAAGATGAGGGAGACAAATGAAAAAGTGAAATCGCTCGTGCGGTCGCTTTTTGATCCGTTGCGGCCAGCCTCAGACTGAAGACTGAATTGGCACGGTTGGTTATATTCCCACTACTATACATAACCCACGTCCTACCTTATTCCGTCCATCCCATCCCCTGTTTTCTTCCTTCAACAACAACAACTATAGCTATATAGTATAGGATAGAGAAAGAACTCTTTTCTAGACCGCCATGTGTGTGTGTATATATTCGCCTCCAGTCTGCACGTTTCTCAAATCTAAACAAGCGAATGCCTTTCGCTGTTGTTGTTTTGTTTTTTTTCTTTTAGATATTTTTTAGAGGTTCACTTATTGCTGGAATCCCTCAGGAATCAGTCAAGAAGAAAGTTCAAAATAAGAAAAGAAAAGGAAAGGAAGAAACAACACAACCCAACCACCGCGAGTGTAGTACTAACACAGTTCGTTCTCTCTCTGTTGAAGCCAAGGAAATAGTGTGATGTGCTCCAATGGACGCCGGCGTGTACACACACACACAGATAGAACACGGGTCCTATACTCTATATAGTAGCTGCCGTTATTTCCCTTTTTTTTTCTTCTTCTTCAGTTGCTGCATGATTTTCAGAGTGTTTGCGCAGGTCTAGTGTGTGTGTATACAAAACTCGTCTACCGTTGCGAGAAAGGCCCGAAATCTAAAGAAGAAGAAGAATTGTTATTCTTCTCCGTTTTTGACTGGCCTGATGTTTGTTTTGTTTTTTCTTCTTTGTCCGTTCGTTATTATCATTATTATTATTATTATTTTTTCTTGTTGTTGTTGTTGTTGGCTCCTGTCTTTCTATTTACAACGTGCATAATATAGCTACTACAATAGGATTTTAGACTCCTCCCATCGGGACGACGTGCCTCTCTGCTCAAACGAATAGATAGACAGAAAAAAAAAATTTTTTAATTTTCTTTTTTTTTAAAAGGCGTTTCAAGTGTTGTTTTTTTCTTCGTCTTTTGGTGTGGTTGACTTTTTTCAGGAGAGTTGTTGTTGGGATTTCGTACAAAAGAAAATCAAGTTTTGATTGGTGGGGCACAACCCAACTTTTCATCTGCTGGTGGCGTCCAACAATCAAAGTTTGATTTTCTATTGTTAATTTTCTTCTTTTTTTCCCCTATATTCTATAGGCGCGTCACAACAACAGCAGCCCAAAAAGATGAAAAGAAAAATGTCAAATCTTGGGAGATCATCATCCAAATGATGAAATAACTCGTCTGATAGCAATATCAAACATTCCTATTATTTATAGTATAACTCCCGCTGGGTTCTTTGACATTGAATTGTGGGAATGTTTTCGTAAAAAAAATTGTACATATAGAGATCCTTATATTATTATTATTTTCTGTGTACGACTGCCGGGCAAGTCGCATACATACATACATACATTTCGTGCTCTCTGTGTATACGTGACGTTTAGAGAGTTTTCGATCTATATAGAAACGTAGGAAAGGGATCGTTTCCATCACTGATTGGCCGAGCTGCTCCCTCTCTCAGCTTTGAATTTCAAAATCCTCTTTTCCACCGATCGGTAATATCCCTTCGTCCTTTTAACTCGGACGTCGACGATGACGGTAGTCGACTAGACTAGTATATCCGGTAATGATGATGATGTCGACCGTGCATTGCCAGAATCGCTCCTTTTCCTTCAATTGACAGTGTATCCATGCATATTCATCATCATACTGTTTCCACTGTGAGCTCAGCGCTCACTGACTCTCTCACCGAATAATTCATATCTATACCGCGCTCCAAACTTGAACTATGTATCTTTCGTGCAAATCAATTTGACCTTTGCGTGGCATATCTCTATCTTAATGAATACCAAAGATTCCAGCCAATTTTTCAACTCTTAATTGGGACTGGTTTCTATTTGATTTTTCTTTTAACTTGATGCACCAGAAACTCTTTAATGAAACGGAAAAAAAAGAGACGTGTCGTTCGTCGTCGTCTTGTTCGTCTTTTCGGATCGATCCCCGGCGGATATCCGCCACTCTTGTCTGTTGAGGGACCCGGCGACGATGAGAGAGCCAAACTACTTTTGATATATATATAAAGGAACTGTGAGGTACTACTACGAGTAGTAGACTAGCCGCCCTTTCCCAAAGAGAGATAATGGGGGGAGGTCTCTCATCGTCCATTTTTGATCCTTCGATGATGACAAGTCAGAAGGATATAGAGTGAGAGATAGTCAACGCCCACCCCCCATACAGGACAGTTTGAGGATCGTTTGACGGGTTATTCATGCATGAGAACAGAGGAAGAAATAAAAATAACAAGAACTCTATACATGTCGTTAAGGACCTTTCTTGTGTGATGTGTTAACTATTTCGTGTGTATAACAACCTCTTGGGTTGTCACTTTTTAAAATAATGTTGCCGACACACGAAAAAACAAAACAATTTGATTGATTCATTTTTTTTTTTGACGATGACTTTGATATGAGGGAAAAAATGATTTTTAAGGATTGTAAAGATGTTTGTTTCACTCTAGTTATCGATCCAACGATCCTGGACACTAGAGAAAAACAAACATCAAAATAGGTCGATAGAAGAAAGGGAGGCTTCTTTTTTTTTTGTTGTTGTGGAGCTTTTAGTTCTTCTCTCGGTTCGTTGTCCTCGGGCCACACAGTCCAGCAGGTTTTTGTTGTTTTTTGTTTTTTTATATCTAAAACGTCAACTGTCTCATAGTATTTATAGTCGGTTGTAGATCAACCGTGAAACAAACCAAAATCCTGATCCTTGTAAGAAGAAGAACAAAAAAACAACAACCTTACTGGGAGAGAGAAAAACCCATAAATCATCATTAAATAGCCTCTAGACTAGTCCAGCACATGTTTGGTATTAAACAACCAACCCGCGAGAGTTGATTTATATAGAAATCCTTGTTTTGTTTTTGTTTTTTCATCCTATTTCTAGATGTAATGGTAGAATCTATATATATACAATATAAATTACAAACAAGAAGAAAAGATATCCATCTTGTGAGTGTCAGAGCTGCTGTGCTGCTTTCTGTTTTTAAAAAAGGAACAACAAAAAAAACTTGTAGTAATGAATGTCTTTTGTTATTTTACCGGAAACTTATACACACGAACAGATGGATGCGAGTACACACCGCGGAAGTATCAGCCGATCTTATGGTAAAAATTATCATTATTTTTTTTTTTACGTACAGTAGTACATCTGTGTTTTTTTGTTACATAACATTTCCCTACTCTCTCAGGCGGAGTTGGTAGAAATTTGGCGGACGGATTGAGTCGACTTGCCAAGAGTTCACCTCTGTTCGTCTCGCTTGTTGGAGACGATGAATCCGGACGGGATCTCATCCGTCACAATCCTTTGATGGTAATATAGTATATAAGTCAGCAACGTTTTTCAAGAGAGCGTTGATTTAATTGCTATTAGATATTCATCGTATTCCTCTTCGTCGTCATATAGTTGTAAGAATTGGTTAATTAGATGATGGGAGGGTCTCGAGTCTCGACAGAGAGTTTCCAAAATTTACATTTAGGCGCGTCATTTTCAAGTCTGGTCAACTATATGTACAGTTAAATGAATAGGACCCATCAGCAGCTGCCCTACTGTATGTACACACACAATTCCACGAAATCGTATAGTATAGGCTATGGACCCAACTTGCAAAGGTCTATTAGATTACACAATACGGGGCGGAGTGTGTGTGTGTGTTTCACATCCGCTACTTAGCAACGAGAAAAGAGGAATGGCAAGAAACGGGCAACGGCATAGTCTTCTAGATGTATTTAATAGGAATAGAGTCTCTTCCTTTTTTATTTTGGAGAGAGGAGGGTTCGTTATATAAGACCTAACTCTCATTTCTTGAGAGAGAAAAAAAATGGGGAGCTAGCTGCTAGAGATCCGCTAATTGGCGACAAACTAGTCGTACATATGTACACAAAAGCTTCATACACTGTTATGTTATATAGAGGGGGGGGGGGCAGCAGCATCGATGATGCGAAACTGGCAGATGTTTGTAGACCACAACTCGTAGACAGGATCGATTTCCATCGACTATAATGAACTTGGAATGGATTATATAGAGTGCTGGTAGGAAGCAGCAGCAGAAGCTTAGAATATACTGTTACCGATTTTTTGGTTCTCCTCCCTCTGTGATGTTGTCGAGTACTCTAACATGGTGACACGCCTATTTTTGTGTCTATACTATAACAAAAACAGGACAGCCGTGGAATACTTCGACTGGCTTCGGCATCGACCGCTTCGTACACCGTCATCCTGGATAATAAAGGAGATTGCCAGTTTGGTATAGGAGACTTGAAGATTCATGACCAGCTCACTGTTGACAAGGTAAACACACACGTCAACACCAAAGTAATATAAAATTATGAAATATGTCTTCGCCTGGGAAAGGCCTGGGAAATGAGGTTGAATTATTTAAAAGACTGAAAAAACAAATCTATTTTTTTCTCGTCAACTTGTTATAATAAAAAGGTGAGGCAGTTCGAAGAGGATATAGCCAAATGCCGATTGCTCATTATGGACGGAAACATGGAATTGGCGACAATGGAATACATCCTGGACGTCTGCCGCTCTGCAAAAGTTCCAGGTAAAGAAAATCAAACGTTCAAATTCTTTTTTAAAAGACATGGAAACTCTTGCGGGTTGGGGTAGCAGAACTACAAACATTACAATTCACTCACGATTCAAAAGTAACGGACGGAGGAATATGAGAAGTGGAGCAAAAAAGAGATTCATGCACAGTTGCAACTGTTGCTGGTAGCCTTTACAAAAAAAGTAGTGAGAGATGATGAAACTTAACACGCACAACAGTTTTTCAAATGTAAATTTGGCTGCCATGTGATTGCATCTGAACCACAAGGTTACTGCTGGCCCTTTTGCGCTCCACTGTCCTCTTGGCATCCTATTAACAATGAATATTAGTGGGGTGGAATTTTGAATGTATGAGAAAAGTAAACTCACAAAGTAGAAACACGCTGTGGCAGCCATTCCGACGAACATGGCGATGACTGCAAAAGCGTAGGACCAGGAGAGGTAGTTGAAATTGGGGTAGAGCATCCAATCGCGTCTCCAACACTGTCCACCGAAAACGGCCACAGATAGGAACAGACACAAAGTTGTCAATCCATTCATGAGAGTGCAAACAGAGAGGATCTGCCACTGGTGTCGGAATGTAAAGTTGAGAGGCCAACGTACAAGGAGCATGGTAGAAGCAATGTGAGCAGAGCAGCAGAATATCAAAGCCAGCGTCATAAATGCCTGAACTGCCATCAACCAACCTATGGGGTATAAACAGTTTTAGTATGGGGCATTAAGGAAAGTGTGTACCATGAATTCACCTGGTAGTAGCCATTCCCAGATGACAAAATATGTCTTGCTAAACACATAGTGACAGCCGTCAAAGAGATCGTCAAATTGGTAATTTGGGTAACGAAATCTGCTGAAGCAGAATTCCCAGAGACCCATGTTCTTGAACGGACTGTAAGTGTCTTGCCATGAGACTAGCCAATGAGGACTGTAAACAAAGGGTTGAGATAAATTCAAAATTCAAAATTAAATTATGACAGAAATTCTTGGGATTACCTGGCAAAAGACATCACTAAAAGCATCAGTTTGATAAAAGACAGAATGGACCCCAACATCAGTAAACCTGTATAAACAAAGAGACATTTTATTTACACACACACCATGACAGGTACACTAAAAACACTTGATAATTTTATTGTTGCACTATTTTTACCTGATGTTTTGGGTGCCTTCTGGCCATCAATTCCAGCCATGTTGAGTTACTATAATATTTAAAGCCTTTTTTTTGTGTTGATATTTTTGGCTGTTTGGCTGCAAGACAACATAAACAGACGCCGTTTTAAAAATTTCTTCGGTTTCTTTTTTGTTAACAAGTGTTGCAAGGTGTGGCGCGATATCGATACTTAACTGTATCGATACTTATTCTTTCTTTTTGAAAACACATTTTACGATTTACTTTTTGATTGCGCATTTCGCTGTTTATTTCATTTATTTATTACGATGAGAATAAAAATTTTATTATAATTATTCTTTCTAGTTTGGTACGAGCCGACTGATGTGAACAAAGCTTCCAAGCCATTAAAATTGGTCGGAAGTCGTTCCGCCATTGCCTACACATCACCTAATTTGTCGGAATTAAAGAAAATGGTTGATTTCCTCCAACCAGAACTGCTCGACATCATCAGACATGTGAATCTTAATCAAACTATTGAGGAGATTCAAGAACCTCTCGCTAAATCATGCATTCCATTACTGGATACTATGCAGTGCATTATGATCACTCTGGGGAGGCTTGGAATGATGGTGAAGCAATCAATTTCCTAATGATTGTTAATAATAGTAAATTGATTTTATAATTTCTTTTTGCAGATTGTTCGCCGTGGTACTAAAACAGATAAATTAGCCCTAGCACCATGGCAACACCAATCTTATGAAGAAATCACTTCCACTTATTATTCTGCATCTGCAGTGGATCGCATAGTCAGCGTTTCGGGAGCCGGAGATTGGTACGTATATAACTTAAACTCAACAAAATGAACTAAAGACAATTAAGGTAACATTATCCGTTTTTCAGTTTGGCTGCTGGATTTATCACTGGGATAATTAACGGCTGGGACCAAGATAAATGTGCAGCGTTTGGAATGCAAGCCGCGGCTTGTTCACTCCGACATTCCCCCGCTGTCCCTTCAGCCCTTTCAAATCTAAAATGCATTTGAGCATGTGCAATGATCTATTTTTGTACCCAAGAGTTTATCCTTTACAATAAATCCAGAGTGAGTTACTCTTTTTTTTAAATGGGATACAATTTATTTTATTTTTTCTTCTGAGTTTACCTACCATGAAAATTCACTTGCTTTAACTTCTTTCAAGTTTCAATATTCGCAGTCGGTGAATAATTAACAACGAAAACAATTAAAATTAAATTTTTCTTTTGAAATTTCGTATGGTATATTATTGCTATTTTTCAAAAGTAAATTCGTTCGCGAAATTTGAAATGCAAAGTTGCGACGCGATTCACATCAGAAACAATCCGGCAATGCTGTACTACTACAGCCGAATTATATTCAGTCATCACATATCACATTGACGTGTATTCTAGCTTGAAACAGCATGGAGAAAAGTAACCTGAAAGTTGTGGCAAATTGGGAGGTAAGACATTTTTCTGAATCTATTGAAGTTAGTGTAATCTTAATGATGAACCTTGCTATTAACCCAGCTCGATGAAACGTTCATGATAATACATTTGTTACTGACATTATTTTTATACCGGTAAATTTCCATCAATTCAATCATTTTGCTAATTTTTGTTGGTATCATATTTGATGAAATTTAAGGTAATTCCTGGAATAAGCATGCAAGATAAACGTGGCGATCATCGAAAAGGGGTCTCTGATGCTCCTAAATAAGAATTTTGCCTCAGATTTCAAACATGAAATAACTGGTAAGAGTTAGTGATGTCTGATAGATTGTAACTAAAAAATTTGCTAATGTAAAATACTTTTTGTAGGGTTATTTACCACTCTGGTTTGAGTTTTTCATTGGATTCTGTTCCATAATTTATTCAGTAAGTGATAACTCTCATTTGCTAGTGTGCAATATTCTGCTGTCTGTGATGAACTTTTGCTATTAACCCAGCTCGATGATATGCAATGATAAAGAAATTTTTCTGAAGCTGCTGAAACTAAAGATGTTTCTGAGCATTTAATTAGTTTGTTCATGATGTCTTATTGCTGTATTTTCAGAGATGTTGCTGCTAAAAGGTGTGCTTTCTACAGAAATTTGCTTGTCCATATTGGCTAAATCAATTGTGGTATTCTTTCTGTAGGATGGTGTGTTGTGTAAGTAGACTGTAAATTTAAGGTTATTTTTTTCAAAGTGATGATCCTCAACAGATAGGGACATATGATAAAATTTGATTTTAACATCTGTTACTGAAACTGAAATTAATTAAAATTGAGTCAGAAGATTTCTCAAGATAATGAATTGTTTTTCTATTTAACATTTAGGCCTGTTTTGCTGGCTTAAGAAGAAACTTTACCATTCCTCATTATGGAGATTATGTGTAAGTGAGTCTTGATAGTGCAGTTTGATCACTTGTAACTGATGAATTCTTGCTATTAACCCGGCTCGATGATATCCTATGATAAAGACACTTTTCTGAAGATTCTAAGATTCTGTGTTAGTTTAGTTCTTCAACTTTTTCATGCCATTTCTGTTTTATTTTCAGGGATGTTCTAAGGGTTGTTCCAAAGTTGACCACTTGTCTATAGTATGGGAAAATTCATATTGTTGGGGTTATTCTTCAGCATGCTGCAATATGTAAGTAAACTGTAATGGTTGAGTTAACAGGGACATAAAAGGGACATGAGCAAGGCCGCTTTGAGCTCCGGAACCGGAATTACCAAATGTTATTTCGATGAATTCTCATAATAATGACAATTTTCTTTTGTTGTAGATAGTCCTGGTTCGCTGACTGAACGTGAAAAATGTGATTTTGGAAGTTCGCAGGTGAGTGAGCATTACTCTTAATTGTGCATGTTAATGGTTTGTAAATGATGAATTCTTGCTATTAACCCAGCTCGATGATAGTTTATGATAAAAACTTTTTCTGATTTACCCTTCAACGTTAAATTGGCTTGCTTACGTTGATTCCTTCAAAATAATATAGTATAACAAGTCTTCGATGTTATTCCTTTTTACATAGGTTTTATGATACAAAGTTGATGCCTTCCTTGTGTTGCTGCCGGGATGTTGAGATATTCAGTTTTGTAATTTATCAAAATCTACGAATTGTTTGTCGGTGTCAGTCGAATACATAAAAAGTATAATTTTCGTGCTTTAAATTTTCTTACTTTTTTCACAAACTGACCCTATCGTCGGTATGTAAATAGATTTACGGTCGTTGATTTTGTCGTCAATTGGGTAACCGGTACTTCTTTGGAAAAGATCTGCTACGTTACGTAACTAACTTGTTGGAAAATTTGAAAAATAATTGCTAAATCAGCGAGACGTTTTTTACTAAACATTTCCATACTGCCAGTGAAGCTATTGTAGTTTCTTAATGTTACGGTAGATGGTGACATTTTTCTCGCGATTTAATTTGAGTTTCTCTATAGCAAATTATTACTGATAACTGACGGCTCTTTCATCTAGTCTGTCACTGTCTCTAGTCCGGGCTTACTGAATTTCCGACTTCCGTCATTAGCTGAGCTGAAGGTTATTTTTTTTCTTTGATCCATTCAGTTCCGAAAAGAAAAATGTCAACTGTAAAAGAACATTACATGCATCCAAAATTATAAATATCACAATGAGCGGTTTTAACTAGCCCTCTTAATAATTAGCGATAAACCCGTTTCGAACAAAGTTACATTAGCATATCTTTTAGGGACGTTGTTTAAATGTTTAATTTGTATCTTTGGTAATTTTGATGACCCAAACCTGTGACTTTCGTTCTCATTCATCTGAATGCTCAACTCCGCCGACTCCGCTCAAGTGTATATCGATATCGGAATTCTTCAATCGATTCCGTTAAAGTTTGTCTGCTGTTCATCAGAATATTTTGACAGAATTGCACTAAGATCTGCTCCAGCCTCCAGTAAAATTGTTTTGTTAAGTATGTCAATAGAAGGATTCGTCTACTGGTCTATGTGGCAACATTCGTATAGTTATTGGTGTAGTTGGTGTTGTGATTAAAATCTCGTTCTTCAGTTTGCCCGTGTCTCGATGTGTAAAATAGTGATCGTTTCTTAACGATGATTTCGTGTAATACATTCATAGTTTTCATACATATATGGGACATGTATTTGTGGCAGTGGCACGAAAGTGAACCAAATACTTCAAATCACGAAATCAAGAACATTTCGAGAAGAAAAACTGACTACCGAGTTAGAGACTTACAATCCATTTGAACAAAATTGCACAAAGTGAATACTTCATCATGCTCCAGCAGAAGTGTGTCACCATGGTGTCACTGTCAAACAGATTCGTCTACTGGTTCGCTGGTCGTTATGGCAACATTCTGGTTAGTTATTGGTGTAGTTGGTGTTGTGACTTGTGATTAAAACGTCGTTCTATAGTTTGCAGTTTTCTGATGTGTAAAATTGTGATTGAATTGTTTCTTAACGGCGATTTCGTGTAATACATTCATGTATGGGACTTGTATTCGTGGTGTAGTATGCACGAAAGTGAACCAAATACTCTAAATCACTTCAAGGATAACTTCAGGCTAACATTTTTAAGTAAGTTTTATATGATTATTGGTGCTTATTACTTAGTGAACAAAGCTCATTATTCAGATTTGAAAAAAACAGCGCTGTTCTGTACTTCCGGTTTCTAAATGTGCTTATGGCTAAGTAACCATTGAGCTGATGCAAAAAAGAACTAGATTTTCGTGATCCTCGTATAAGATAGAGTATAGCTCACGTTTCCATCCAAAATACCCGAAAATCGTCGAAAATCGCAAAAATCGACGATGTGTTCAGAGAAATTTTTTTTGGGCCATGTCATGGATTTTGTTTAAATCACATCAGTCCTATCTGAAATTTCCCGAGGATCACGAATCTGTTAGTTATTTTGACCTCATCTCAATAGTTGAGGAGCTATCGGCCTAGTACCGGTCTAGTTCCGGTAAATTTTGAGTTTTCTAATTGCCTAAAAGTAAAAAGTGAACTTTATTCTCCATACAGTTTCCATCAATTCAAGCATAGTTAAAGTTTAAAAAAAGTAGTATATTTAAGATTTATTCGTGTCTAAAGAATTGCTGGATTGGCAATCCAGTCTTAAGGATGAGTGTCTAATCACTGACGCTAGATGTCCTTCGCTGTTGTTGTCTTTGTGGTCTCGTCTGTTTAGTCTTTGGAAAAAATGTCTTTCTTCCTCTGTGTTATTTTTTCAATTTATTTGTTGAATTCTGGATAAATTCAACCATAATTTAGTAAGTAAGTTAACCCAGAGCGTTACTACATAACTAGAGTTACCCAAATTCTACTCGAAATCCAAAATATTGTTAAAATATAACTGTTGTCAATTCCAGGTCTGATAGAATTAGCCTACTTAATCAACTAGTGGCTCGATGTTCTTCGTTCCTGTTTCAATTTCCTCCTTCTTCGACCAGCAGATGATGACACTATAAATATCCAGCCCTACTACCTAGCAACATTCCAAAGTGATTCCGATGTCTTCAGTGAAGATAGATCATTGCAGTTAACAGTAAGTTATACTTGTTGTTTCAGTTATTTATCGAGTCCCTTACTTGACAATTTAAAATGTGGTTCAGCAGCCCTACCGTTCAATACTTGAAAAATATTGTAGTTTTGGCATAAACATTTCTCTTCACAACCAAAAAATTCTTTGAAACTGAATAACGCTGTGTATTTAAGAAGTTGTCAAGTTTGGGAAAGACATTGGTGTTGTTCTTGAATTCGTTATGGTTGCTGTTTGGCGTATCTGATGCGAATGTTATCCTATTCGTTCTGATTATCATCATATCCTTTGTGATTGCTCTCCTAGCGTTCTTTGGGCCTATTTAGCTTTGTTAGGCCTTGCATCTTTTTAAGTCTTTGTAGTAAAGAGGTGGACATTGATGCTCTGATGTTGTGCAATTGGGAGCTAGTATAGGATTGAGGAACGTAGACTGATATGGCATGTAAGTGGTGATGAATAAGATGACTGAAGGTAGACGTAAGCCGGAGGTTCTGTGTAGTAAGACATAGGTGTATGAAGAAGAGTTGTGATTCGAAGTTGGAGGACGAGAATAAGACGTTTTAAGGTAGACAGGATAGTCAGATTATCAGTGTAATGTTAAGTTGATTCGAATGGGCCGTAATTCTGCAGTTTTGGCGCTTCAAAGTTGGATGGATTTACCGATTTAGTTTATTTTCTTAGTTCTTATTCGAAGGACGATATCGGTTCAGTACGTAATGACAACGTAAATTTCAAGTGTATTTTGTTTATTTTAACGATTCTGTGTAGTAAGACAGGCGATAGATGTACGAAGAAGAGTCGTAATTTACGACGTATTAAAGCTTCAGCTTAATCGTTATTGAATTACTAGCTAATTCAGAAACCGAAAGTGAACTTTTTATGAAGATTCTTTTCCGAACGCTAAGTGGCACTTGCTAACTTCCGAAAATGTCTGTGATTTTATTTCTATCGTCCTCTAGTACTTGACTAGTAGCTTATTAACTTTTTCGTACTTATGATTCTATATTTTTCATTTTTCAGGGGAGAGACTAGTAAAGAAGACAACTGGCGACATACAACAAAGTTTCCTGAAATCTCCTGATGACGTCCATGTATCGTTGCTGTGATTCCCCTTAATTGTTCAACACTAAAAAGGTATTTTAGATTTTTTTCAGCCTTATTGCAATTTCCATTTTGGTACTTACTAATGATTGTTACTTTTTAGAGACTGGAGTGTTCCAGTCATACGGGGATGTTGTCCTCAAGTGATAAAATACTTAGGTATGTGGCGCATTTCATTACTCTTCTCTTTCTCTTTTACTTAGGCCGGGTAATCTCCCCGGCCGCTGTCAATCCCAGGCAGTGTCAATCAAGCTTGTGTCTCCCCCTTGTCTTGATTGACATTTCACGAAGTATACGATTGTGTCCAGATCTGATCCTATATGATCAAGTGTGAGCAATTGATAACTTCTAGATAACAATTTGGCGACCAGGGGGGTTCCTTTAACCCTGCCACGTATGAAATCAAAGTCGACCGTGTGTGAAGAGATAGTGTCTCCCCTCTATCTACCGAAGCACGGTCGCAACGAAAGAAAAGTCTTGAACCGGACGGTCTGTTTATTAAATTTAAGCAACAAGTCTTGAACCGGACGGTCTGTTTATTAAATTTAAGCAACAAATTTCAAAATATTACTGGCGCTTTGTTTATTCCATTAATGTACAAAATACAAATATTTAATTGTATATGTGTTCTTTATTTCGTTTATTTTAAGTATTTGGGAAGGGATGAGGTGGGGATTCAGAGGTATAACGGGAGAGGGAAAACGGGGCTAGGGAAATGGGAAAACGGAAGAAGGTACTTGGGAAGGAATGAGATTGGCCATTCAGAGGTATAACGGGAGCGGGAAAAGGGGCTAGGGAAATGGGGAAACGGGAGCATGCACTTCAACTTTTTTGTCGACATCTCCTTCTCTTTTCTTCTTCGGCGTTTGGCATAGCTGGAATGCGGGAAGAAGCTGCTGGACTGCAGTAACAGTGGGAGGATGATTCTTGTAACTCAAGTTCCCAAGATAGATTTCGCATCAAAGTTGCCTAATAATAAGAACAAAAAGAAAAAAAATACAAAATTTTCACATTCACATAAAGAAATATTAAAATCAAATTTACCAAAGTATCCACAACTTGATGAGGCAACCCACAAAGAAATGAATCCAGTCACAGCTGCAGCACTCACAACAACTTTGGTCTGGTCGAGTATTCTTGATGCAATGCAGGTACAAAGATACAAATTGAAGATCAGGGCTAGAATTACAAAGGCATTGTTAGTATAAAATCAGGAAAACCATCGAACTTTAGGCTTATACTTACTGTCATAACAGAGGAACTCAACCAGCTTTGGTATATGATTGGCATTGATGAGGATGTCCATAGGTGGATTGTGTTCTCTACAGAAGATTTTACAGCAGCACGGGTTGCAGTGGATTCCTTATTTTCAGCACCACTGTTGGAACCTACAGCTAACAGCGTCAAAGGGATACAGTTGGACGATGGGTCATTCGATGCTGGTGGATGTGGACTCGACAAAGGAAGTGACGAATCTAAACGTTAAACAAACAACAAATCAAATGAAATAAATTAAATAACACACACACACATTATGCGGTTTACTGTTGTTCGATGTTCGAAAAATTGTCAGCCAATTTACCCTTTGGAGGGACGCTGGACGCCCAGCGAGTGAGAGTGGGGCGTTGATGGAGCGGCCGAAACCGTTGAAGTGGTGTAGTCCTTTAGAAGTCACCAGTTGATTGAAGGCAGCCGAGTTGACTACACTGTCCGCATCACAGACAATAACGTAGCACTTAGGACAGCACGTAACGAGGTGGGCTATTATTGCAACCGCATTCAATAGGATAATATTGTCACAATTCTTCCGTTAACTTTCGGGTGACGTGATCCGTCGCTGAGATAAACGATGACAAGAAATTAGAAGAGATAAGATTGACGATGACAAGAATGTGAGCGGAGAGATGTAGGAGAGAAGAGGTGCCGGACTGCAATGACACAGGAGAATTCTTGCAACAACCCAAGTCCAAATCACGTTACGAACAAAATTGCGGAGATGTAGGCGGGAAGAAGCTGCCGGACTGCAATAAGTCAATAACAAAATCATGGTTAGTAAAAAAATCAGGAAAACAATCAAACATTTAGCTTACTTGTTGACAAGAAAGAGAAACTCTACCAGCTTTAGCACAGCATTGGCATTGATGAGGATGTCCATGTGTGGATTGAGTTCTCGACTGGGGATTTAACAGGCAGCACAGGTTGCAGTGATTTACTGATTTTCAGCACCACTGTTGATACCTGACATTTAAAAAATTACCAGGGGTTTTAAAAAGCACACTTAAATGCTTCATAAATACTTGTATCAAATCCTATATAGACATGTTGGCTATATCCATACAATTCATCTCTGCAAGAGATGAATTTATTAAAGAACATAACAGCTTGGTTTTGCAAGACCTAAATAAGAAAAGTATAAATTAACTAGTTGCTAGATGAGCATTACAAGAATTAAGCACATAGCAATGTCAATCTAAAAACACAAAACTCAGGTAAGAGGTAAGACAAAGTTAACTATCTTCTTGAAATTTTAACTTGGTAAATGTAGAGAAATATAGCAAAAGAATTTACATGTGTATGTATAAACAAGAGAAAATTTATACAGAAACCTATTTTATAAAGCTTATCGAAAATATAAACAAAGGTACCTGTTGAATGATAGCAATGGTGATGGAAAACTCAACTAAGCACGCTAAAAATAACCTTCCTATTCACTGAATGGACTCGATGAAGTAGAAACGACGCAAAACTTCACTTACGTTCAAGATGTCGTACAACTATCACTTTCGACTACGTAGAACTAACTAACTGTAAGTTAACCTGCCTTTTTTACGTTCAACCTTCAACTGTAAAAGAATTCCTGCATTTTTTTCAGTCAACTCGAACGCAAAATGCCTATATCATCGCCATCTTAGCACGTCAAGGAAACAAATGAATGAGTTTCACCGTTGCCAGATTTGTCACTAATAAACGAAAAGTCTGCATCTGTTACATAGAATCTTTCAATTTTTTTTTTGGTAATCCATGAAGCATGTGTTTTTTTAACTTGCAGGGGAGTTCGAGCCCATTCTTTTATTTAGTAGTAGTTTCTTTGCGAAACGGATCAAGCATGGTTGGGATCAAGTAACCGATTTTTTGTGGACTTGTTTCTTCGACGACCATAACACAGACACCTAGCGGTATTAAATACAACTACTGTGAACGCCCTCTAGATTCAGTATCGTATTGCATTCCGCTAATAATTCAAATTTTCTATAGGAATAGGAAATAGGATTGATTAAAATCTCAGAAGTAATATAATACGAGACAAGATTTGAAATAAGCGTTACTCTACGACATCTCAAACGAATTTTTTAAATTCCTATGCATCACATCACACTACCCCCTTAAAACCGTAAGTTCATATTGACTTATTCTGTTACGAGTTTGAATTGTGTCCATCCAACCAACTCTAATTCATTACAGAATGGATTATGGATATTTAGCAATAAGTAATACCAAACAAATAAAACGAAACTAGTTGTGGTATTTGAGAAATAAAAAAAGATAATGGATAATTGTTGAAGAGTGCAGAACTTGCCGAAAAGAAAACTCTCATTCAAGCGTAATTATTTTTTTCTTAACTAAAAATATAAAAAAAGCTTAAGGCAGAAAAACAGGAAACTTCATGACCTTTTTTTCAATTTTTGCTTTCCATTTTTTTACGGCTATCATTTTCTTTCTCATTCTGTACATCATCAACGGATAACGGATCGTCTCAAATCTTGTTGTTTTTTTTGTCGCATAAAAGCAAATAGTTGCACGCAAACAAAGCTCGCATTTATCTTTGATAGTTGATCAAATAATCCCTTTGACTTTTGCTCTCAAAGGCATCACAAATATTTGTATAAAATTATCAATACATTTCAAATTGAAAACTTATTTTCTTACGATAGGCCTCGTTATCTTATTCCATCTATTAACCTCGCCATACAATTTTTTAGTCCAATAAATTGTAGCGCATCGCCCATTTGGAAATAGTCGAATCCGCTCCCAGTTACTGAAAAGTAAACAAAAATGTTTTATTCCTGTAAAGTGTCATTTTTACAGGTAGGAATTTGGTTGGTTTTGATGTTTTCTATTACGTGTTCCAGTGGAACTAGAATTTCCTTGGAAAACAGATTTGAAGAATTGGAAAGAAAACTAGAGACGAAAGTTTCTCAACTTGAAGAGAAAGTGACACAATTGGAGACCAAAAATGCCCAATTGGAAAATAAAGTCAAAGAACAAGAAACGATTTTAATTTCTCTGATAGCTCAGATCAATCAATCAGAATCAGCAATTGGTTCGAAATCAATTGCAAATAATGGTCAAATTGCGATTCAATCAAATGGAAAGAGCGGAATCCCCAGAACATGTCGAGAACTCCGTACGGCTGATCCGTCACTTCCATCCGGAATGCACTGGATCGATCCGGACGGGCAAGGTGTCGGTGATGACCCAATTTATGTTTACTGCGACATGACGTCAGGTATGTAATCAGAATTTGTTATTTTTCTCTCCAGTGAATAAAGGAAATAAATATTTGTTAACAGGATCAACTTCAATTTCACACGATAGCGAATCTCCTATCAATGTGGGTCATTGCGCAGATCCCGGATGTTATTCCCGATCCGTCATCTATAACGCGTCTATCAAACAGATAAAAACTCTGACGGAATTATCAGCTGAATGTCATCAGTCGATCAAAGTAATTTTTTCTCGTTAATTTAATTTAAATGAATTCGATAAATTTTACCCTATTTATTTCAGTATGAGTGTTTCTTTGCCGCGTTCGACTTAAATAGCGTCGCCTACGCCTGGTGGAACGACAGAGACGGAAATGCGCAATACTTCTGGGCAGGAAATAACACGGACGGAATTCACACCTGCCAGTGCGGAATCAACGGGAATTGTGTCGATTCTGCGGTGAAATGCAATTGTGACACTCTTGCACCAGTTCAATTAGTTGACGACGGTAAATTTGAAGATGTATGATTGTCGAAACGATAATTGATAGATTAATATATTTTGGCAAAGGTGTCGTAACGGACAAAAATGTTCTGCCCGTCACTCGCCTGAATTTTGGTCGAACGCAACTGGAAACTTCGTCCGGCATCCACACGCTGGGTAGATTCGAATGCACCGGAACAGTAGCCATTACTGGATTACCCACGTCGTGTCGGGATCTTTGGCTGATTGGCCACACCCTCAACGGATTTTATTCCATCGAAGGAGTCAAAATGTTGGAAACTGTATACTGCGATTTTACAAAACTTAGTGACGATGCTGGTAAATTCTAATTATTGTGAATTCATTTGAAACTATTGGCTAATTTGTTTAATTCTACAATTGATCCAAAAGGTTTTCAGAAATGGATCGGATACACCGACGTCAAGTCAGCGCCGGTTCATTTCTACGTCCAGAGAAATTCTTCATTCTCCGAAAAGGGAACTCCGATTCCGTTCGATTTGATGTTGTTGAACGAAGGAAATGCCATGAATCTGTCTTCGGGAATATTCACAGCACCGCGAACGGGAATTTATTTCTTCTCATTCACGGGATTGGCAGAATTTCCAACTTCTTCATCATCATCTTATCTAAGGATTGGCCTTTATTTAAATAGGAATAAAATCGAGAGTGGTGTGATTGAAGAGGGAAATACTCTCAACGGTCAAAACGAACAAGTAACCCTCCAGTCAACGCTGAACTTAAAAAAAGGAGATCAAATTTGGGTGGAGATTGATTATTCGCATACAGCGGTGTATTTGATTGAGAACTCTGATCATCATACCCATTTCACGGGTTTCATGTTGGAGGAGGAAATTGTGGCATCTCTTTGAAGTTTTTGGTTGGAATAAAGAAATTGGTTGAAATGAAAATGGATTGAATAATCGGTTGAAACTGATAATCAATTGATGCTACAACTGAATCAATTGAAAAATTTAAGGGGAAATGAAATGAAATTCGATCAACTCATTCATTAAGTGGTAACGAATAACGATATCTTTACTCAAATGAAACTGGTTGAAAATTAACATATTCAATACACAATAAAATTGGCAAGTCTGTACTCTCTATCTTATCTTAAGAGAGGAAAAATGTAAAACCCTAATGCTGTTAGACTTTAAAAAAATATACTGAATGTATATTTCTTTAAATAAAAATTTCGTAAAAAATTCAACTAAATTACTAATAATACTAAACGTACACGGGTGTTATAGACGCTCACGCTCTGCGCTCACATTGTTCCCTGCACAGACGGACGCCCGTCAGATTTCATTTGCGGTCATCGGCAAAATTCATTTCCATCCTCTTCAACGGAACTGATAAAACGCCATCTTTTGACGAAATCTACAACGTCGTTAAAGTTTTGCCTATAATTATCTCTAGATGGTGTAATCGTTCTTGGAAAATTTGAAAAATCGCTCGAAAGATTTTCACATCTTCTCATTTTAATTCCCGGATGATTCGGCGAACATAAATTAAACTATTAAGAAGAAGAAGAGAAAAAAAAAACCGGGGCAATAAAATTTACTATCAAAACAGGAAACGATAACAAGGCTCATTATTTGTAACTGCCATTCCTTAGTAATAACTTATATATTTTCTTTCATAACTCGTAAAAGCAGAGATATATGGTCATGGCGTGGGAATCACACAAAGGAGGGACTTATATAACGCCAGCTAAACATTGTTCAAATGCTTTTATTTCCGATGAATAACACAAGGGCATTTGGCACTTACAGGCCATAAGGGAGAAGCAACCAAACAATCGTCTCCGGCTATTATAATTCAGCAGATAAACTTTAATGGACTCTCTCTCTCTCTCTCTTCTATTCTCTATTTGATATTTCCATCGAATAAATCCCAAGGATATCCAGGGTGCAGTCCACAGATTTCAAGTTCACGACATCTTGATGATTATTACGTCTACCAGGAAGAAAAAGGCGAAATGGATACGATGACGTTATATAAGGGCGCGGCGCGTTTGGACTTGGTGGAACGTGGTTCATTTGCGAAACGAGGATTGGCAGCTTGGGAAAACTAACAAAAAAAACCAGGTGTGTGCTGTGTGTGTGTTCGATTTCGTAGTCGTCACGTCTTTCCTGTCTTATACTCCAAACACAATCGTAAAATCTATAATAATGTGACAGGACAGGCATCAGATTAGAGTCAATCAGCCCGTAGGTATGCATCACGCGAGTCGTCATCGTTCGTAAACCCCCAAATGGGAATTGAACATGATCAGATTTTGTTATTTGCCGCTAGAGGCGAATCGTTTGCTGTGATGGGGACGCAGTTCTTTTCATATAAATTGCCCCGCTGAGCGTCGTTGTATTGTATTGCGAGACAGGTCCGATTAGCATCGAATGAAAAACCACACACACACGATCGACCTTGATACGATATTTTTCTTCGTCTTCTTCTTCCTTTGATATTATATAGCAATACTGGAGCAATAATCGAAAAAGAAATAAATAGAAAAAAAAGGGGGAAGCGTCGTCGCAATTGAGCGTTTTGTGGCGTCAAGGAAATCATCGTAGAAGAGGTCGTAGCCTCAAGGTAATTGATCCATTCCACCATTTCTCTTTTTTTTATTTATTATTTACAAATAAATACAGAGCGGCAGTGGTGGTATAGTGGTATGAAAATATAAATAAAATTTCGTGGCCACCGACAGCTGCGGCTGTATA
Source organism: Daphnia galeata (assembly GCA_030770115.1). Lineage (NCBI taxonomy): Eukaryota > Metazoa > Arthropoda > Branchiopoda > Diplostraca > Daphniidae > Daphnia > Daphnia galeata. The sequence continues at coordinate 9,909,922 of CM061114.1, forward strand.
CATACATATAGCAGCAGCTTATATACCAATTGATTCCAGGTGATTCACCTGACTCTCTTCAGGTGTTGTGCTATAAGTAAAAAAAGGAAATCATGGGCGTGTATTATTTACGACTTTCTTTCTATATATCTATACGAAAAACGAGCCTAAAGCGGAGTAGCAACAATTCTCGGCTTATAGAAAACAACAACAAAAAAAATATAAGCTGAGGGAGTTGACCACGAAATATCACACACACGGCTTATTATTATATAAAAATTCTACCACTTGGCCTCAGGGCGTCTCTCCAACACACACACACACACATTTCAATACTTTGCGTTCGTATTAGTGTAAAAATTCAAACCGTCGGCTTTTGTTTTTTTTTTGTTTTGGCGTGAATCAAATGACGTCATACCAGTCAGCAAAAAGGAGCTGGACACACTGAAAATTCAACATTTTTCCAACGTCTTCTGAGAGGACGATCTGAGTGTAGATGTTTCGCCTTATATGGCAGGTCGGGCGTCCTCCGATAATAATAAAAAAACCCTGAGCTTTTTCTTTCTTTCTTATTTTTTTGTGTGTTCGCAGACCCCCATCTACGGTACATCGGGAGTGTAATAATATTATAACCGGCCTCGTCCTACATTAGCACTAATGCAAAAAGCGCAAGACACAGATAAAGATGCTGTTTGCGATGTATATAAATAAGATTAAAACGCTATCAAAAATTCGGCTGCCGCTCGTTTCACTCAAAAAGAAAAAACAAGATCTGAGCGTCTGCATGTTTGAATAAGTAAACCATTAAATTAAAAAAGAATATATATATACCCAATCGACCTTGGAAGTGGTGTTGAACGTGCCGGTCGTGCCAAACTGAATACACAACGGCACAGCTGTGTTCTTCTCTCATAATAGAAGAAGAACATAATAAATCCACAATGCACAAGACAATGTTGTTATACATACGCAACAATCAGGATTGTTTCTTGTTTCACATGGACACGATTCGCATCATTTTCTGGGAAATAAGAATTGTTTTCCCTATTTTCTTGTGTGTTTACTTATTTAGCAGTTGGCTGATTTCGAGATGAGAATTAGCCAAAATATCATTTTGTTATTTAGTTGTGTCCGATTTCTTTCGGTACTTTAGAGAGAACAACTTTCCCTCCTAAATTGGCGAAGAAATGTCAAAAGCAAAAAAAAATACACACATTTGGAGACTGTCTCGGGCTGCTGCTGCTGTATTCTTCTTCTTCTTGTTTTATTTTCACTTTTGGTCGTCGGTTGGTGTACAAACGTCTTTGGGTCAACACGAGAAAGTTGTCGGTCCACAGTTACACACCATTGGTACTATATTTTACCGATAGCATAGCCTAACGTATCCATAACCGGCCTCTCACATATAACCAGCGGCAGCCGATTCGGTCGCCTTTTGTTTGCCGCATGTGTTTGCCCATTCATCTGGATGTACTCGATTTCATTTTTCTTGCCTTTTTCGGGTCAGACGAGCTCGGCTCTCGATTGTTGTTGTTGTTGTTACTTTGGTGTCACGCGAAAGCCCATTCTTAGGTATTATCCTATGTACGTATATTCCACTTGTTATAAGCCCAGCAGGGAAATCAGCCCCGATGTCAATCACCTTGTTATTATTCGTCTGTTAGAAGAAGAAGAAGAGATTTCACGCCAGAAATGACAACAATTCGTGACAGATGAAACCTAGAAAGGAAAAAAAAAAGAGAGAGGATAGTACGTACACAATCGTGAAGATACACACGTACTAGCGGTTGCTGTAGAGAGAGATGCTCAAGAAAGAAACCAATTTCGGGAAACCGGAATTTGAATATTCGATAGAAAGTTCCCCTCGCACTAACGAAAATACAAGAAAATTTGTTTTTTGTTTTTTTGTTTAAAAGTAGGCTATTGCATATTTAGTCGTTGGAGAATATCATATTTATTAGCGTGTATAATATAAATGTGTTGCGTGTTTTTGATCGATGATTATATTACACCGGGTATAGGCTAATAACCAACGATTTTCTATTTATAAACAAATTGGCTTATTATTGCACGACCGTAAAGAAGTAAAAATTCAAAAGAAGACAATCATAAAGAGTTCTTTTTGCTAGGACTTCATATTTATATAGCGACGAATTTTTTGACGATTTCCTTATTTACTTGTAATTTTGTGCTGCTGGCCAGGCCAATATCACGACCGGATGTGTGTCACTGCCGGTTATTATCAACCGATTTCTTATTTTATTGTTTATATTTCATAAATAAGAAATAGGAAATGATTGGGACGGGGGAAATAAAAAAACTGGAAAAACAAAAAAAAAAAAATATTAATGAAATCGTGAAGATGGAGAAAGGCTAACATTTGGCGGGCGGTCGTGCGTGTTGAAACAACATCAGAGAAGAACATTGGATGAGCCCAAAAAAAGAAATCAACTGCATGAGTTGTTGTTGTTGTTGTTGTTTAAGTTGTGATTGTTTTTGTTTCTTTGGTTTCTTCTTCTATTTCCACAAGTTCGTGGTCGTCGAAATAGAAGGAGATGCTCTATGGAAAATCCGCCCGTCACTTTTAAAAGAGCATATGGTCCGTGAGTGTTAACATTGTCGGAATAAATTTGACTCAAAAATTGTAGTCGAAGAAAAATTCCTCCTCCACATCGGACATCATAAGGGAAAACTCTGCTGACTGCTGTACGTCATATCGTCACAGGTAAACCTCAAAACCGCGAGTCAGCTGTTTGCGGGCCATTAAACATCATCGGCACGATATTCTTGGCAACTTTTTGTTTTCGTCTTTTTCGCCATTTTTTTCAAAATACTAAAGAGAAAGAAAAAAAAATCTGAAATTGAATGAATTTGTGACGACGAACGTGTGAAGCGCACACAACGTGTTAACGCGTTCGACTGTATCCCCCCCCCCATATGATGTCGAGTCTCTCGTGAGTGATGGCAGTCCCCGATGTCTGACGCCATGAATAATAATTCATAAGAAAAATCCCTTCAATTCAATACACAACGCAATCAATAATCCAATAAAGCTAAAGGTGTTTGATCGTGTGTGTATAGGAAAAGGTAAAAAAAAAATTTTCTCCGTTTTTGGGGAGGAGGATGATGTGCGCAACCGATTCGTCCCACGGGTTACGCCATTGAGAGACAGGACACCAACGCCAGGAAATAAATGAGATGCACAGTCACCAAACGTATCCGATAGAATATCCTACAACGTTTGCCCATTTCAATATAATAAAGAAAAAAAAAAACCTTTTTCCTTTTTTTTTTGTCCTTCGAAGGACGTCCACGTCTATAATCTCCCACAATTTTAAGAGAAGTTGATTTGTTTTCATTTTCCCCGGCTCAGACTCAAATCAAACTCAATTCATAGTTTGTTATTTTAAAAGAAGGAGAGTGTTTCATCTGGCTATGAATTCCCCCCAACCAACCAACTGCCACTATCACCCAAATAAGGTAAGAGAATCATCTAAAAGAAAATAACGTGTTTTAAAAGAAGAAGAAGAAGAAGTTAAAAATGAAAAACACGTAACCATTTCTTCTCTGAATATAGAAAGACTGGGTCTGGAGTGTTTTTGTTTTTTCCAATTTTGGGGAAAATGGCAAAAAGGTTCAGTCCAAATGATGAAGAGAAAACGGTTCGATCTGCTATAATAAGAGCGCGAGTCAAATAAGGCAATCACAGCGGATCGTGTGTGGGATTGACGTACGTACGTTGAAACATTGCGGAAGGATTTCATCACCGAAAAAAAGAAAATAAAATAAAATAGAAAAGATGCAATCATTTGACTACACCGCCGCCCAGTTAGTCTCGAGTCAAAAGTCCAAAGAGAAATAAAACGAAATCACAAACGACCAAAAAACATTGACGCTCGATATGGCCAGAAAGAAGAAGAAAGGATGCTGCTCACCACACACAAAAAAGGGAAATGAAATATCAACAAATGCCACAACAAAAGAAACTTGGGAAATATTAACAAGAGAAGATAATAATAATAAAAGAGAGAAAGAATGGCATATCTCTTGACATGTGAAATTGACGATGGGGGTTCGTCAGGGAGAAACAACAACAAATGATCGTCGCAATTCTAAACTCAAATTTTAAAAAGTTCTACACTTATTATATATTAATTGTATATATATTCATTCACAGAATTGTTGACTAGAGGCGAAATCAAATTAGACACTTTCACTTGTTTTTTTGTTTTTTTTTTTGGCTTTGGGTTACACGTACGAGGTAAATACCCGAGCAAACGAGGCATTGAACCCGCAGGTGGGCCACTTCATTGTCGTCTTCATTTGCGAGACATAGGTGGTAGAAGAACGTCATCCCATTTGATATTTATTTCAAATAATAGAATAGAAATATGTATAACAGGCCTTTGCACGACCGTCTTCTCCTGTGTCAAGGCTCAACGTCATTTTCAGCGATTCCGACGGGAGCCAAGAAAAGGTCGTGACCCAATGCGCACCAGCAATGGAAAAACAGAAAAACGTTAACAAAAAAGAGAAAAGACTTGAATTTTTTCTTTCTTTTGAGAAGTGACGATAGAATTGCTGTAGCACAGCGTGTCCTCATTTTTTTTTTTTGTTTGACGTCGCTTATTATTTGTTGTTGTTGTTGTTGTTGGCTGCTGTTTTGGAGTGTGGGGGGGGGGGGAATATCAGATGGTGAAATGTAAGAATTAAACGAGAGAAAAACCTGTTTCTATTCTCTGTGTGTGCTGAGCGCTCTCCTATAAAGAGTTTGAATGATGTTTTTCACTAAAGTGCGGAATCATTTCGCCCAAAAAATATTGGAAGGACACGGATTTATTCGTGCGTCAATCATGTGAATATTAAACCAAGAAAAAAAAAATAAATAAATGAAAAGTTGACGTAATACACACACACAAATATAATTTTTTGGGGCAAAAATTCGAATTCCGGCGGATGGGGTAGACGGATTGAAACGATTTTAACGACTATCCGGTGATTTGCGTTTGTCGCCAACGTGATCTGTCACTATCGAAGCATCGATGAGCCAATTTGACCCTTTTACGGCCGGAAACGCTACCAGTTGACTCCAATTCCCTTCCATTTTAACTACACACACAAACCGTTTTGGCCTTTTTCTCTCTTCCAAGGGGAAATCGCCCACGTTGTTGTTGCTAGCTGCTGCTGCTGCTGCTCTATCATCTCTCTCTCTCTCTCTTTTTTCTCTCTCTATTCTTTTTTACAAGCCAAATGGAAGGATATAAAGAATACAATCGTTGCTGGCTAGAATATATATATACACGTACCGTGTGTCTGGCTGTGTGAGAGAGTGAAAGGAGCCGGTAGAAAAGATCACGAACGAAAAGAGAGAGAGAGACAGAGAAGAAAAAAAACAAAATGGAAAGTTTTTTTTTTTCCCCTTTTATTTCTTTTTCTTATACCAGTATTTCCATATAGTGAAACCATTTCAACCTGTTGGCTGTATAAGGCTCGGTTCCCAAAGTTCGTCGAAACAACCCAACGACGAGAGAGGGAGAAAAGAAAGAAACAACCTCCTCTAACGCTGCGATCCTATCTGACACACACGGCACGATACAATACCCAGTCAAGGCTTTCTCCCCATATATGTCGTTGATGCATAAAGTCTCTCTCCTTTTGCGCCTCTTCTATGTACAGCAGCTAGCCAGCCAGCACATTTATAATATAGAAGAGAAAAAGAAAGAAAATCTAACGTTCTAGTCCAACTGTTTATGGGCTTCTCTCTAAAGCTCCGCCTTTTTGTGTTGTTTTTTTTTTCTTTCTATCGACACTGAACAATCGGGCGTGAAAGGAATGGTCAAGTAGTCGTCAAACTTAAAGAAGAAAAGAAAAGAGTTTATTTAACAAAAAAAAGAGTTGGATATGGAAACTACACCATTTTGTTTTGTGAGGTCGTCCTTGGGCTCTCAAAACTACTGAACAGCCCAAAAGTAGTTTGATTTAAAATAAAAAACGGTCAGCCTATAAGAAAAACACGGGAGGGCGTTGTATCTCTACCTGGCAATGGACCAAAAAAAAAATTCACCTGTCAAAGGTTGAAAAAAACCAAACAAAAACAAAGAAAAGTGAAGCAGGAAAATAAGGTAAATAAATGAGGTAGTTTAGACGACTGGCTCTGATGCCTGTTCGATCTGTCTATGTTTTTATTTATTTTTATTTTTTTGACTATGTGTCCACCTGTGCTCCTGAAATCTCGTTTTGTTATGTGAGACCCAGCCCTTACTTTTTCTCTGTTGACTGGTTCATTAAAAACAATTGGATTTGTAATAAATTCTGATTTAAAAAAAAATTCGAAATCGATATTTTTTCTTTCTAAAAAAAAACGTCCAATTGAATTAAACACAGTCGAATAAGCCAATGATATTTAATGAGATTATGAAACTATCCAAATTCTTAACTTTGATTCGGATCTTTTCAAGTTCCACTGTCCCGCTATTTGTCCAATTTCTTAGCGCAACACCTAAGAAACCTGTAATTTTCAAAATCCACAAAGGTGAACAAAGAATTTCATTTTATTTAAAAAAAAAATAACCCCCACATTAATGATGACGAAAGATCCAGTTTTTTTCTTCATTTCAAGTTTCCCACCTACGGATGATGACTAATGGCCATAAATAGATGCAAATATGTATTACGAGTCATCTGCTTAGAGCTCTTTCGCCGGGATGGATCACATATCAAATCATTCCGCATGGGTGAATCATTCGAAATGAAATATTTTTCCAAGAAGAAGAAGAAAAAAAACTTAAAAAAATTGGACATCAAATCACGTTCGACCAGCATCTCGAAATTTGTGTTTGTTGTTTTATGGTTCTTATTAATAACGGGACTGATGAAAATAGTCTGGACTGGGATTGTCCAACGACCGGAGCCTTGAGAACCCAACAACAACAACAGTCCATAGTATACACGTGCCACATTTGACACGCCAAGCATAGCGAGACTGTATGTCATCGTAAATATAAAAACAAATAGATAAATTTATTTATTTTTTTTGTTTTTTTGTTTTTTAAATTTCGATATTTGCCGCGCGCTCGTCTGTTTTTTTTCTCTATTTACATGGAGATAAGGTGCGCTTATATATTCACATAATATTTACAGGTGGGGGGGGGGGGGGGAAGAAGAAGAAAACCAAAATTTATTATAAATAAGGAGATTATTTACACATTTCATGACCGGTCGAGCCTCCAGCTAAAGAGCTTCTTCTTGTATTATTCGTAAGGGGAAAATTCCGGGAATTTTCAAATCAAGTTTTCCTCTTTTTGATGATCATAAATCAAATTTAAAAAAAAAATAAACTTGAAGAATTTAATACAATCGGAGCGGTGAACGAATACAATGAGAAGAATCAGGTCAACAGAGGGGGACGAGACTGGATCACATCAAAAGAAGTGCGCCAAATTCAAATCATAAAAATGTACGTAACATTTCGCTGTCGACTTTATTCGCGGAATTTCGTCATATTTTTATGAGCCACTCGGTTTTTTCTTTCTCTTCACGTGTAGATTCAAATTGACACAGAAATTTTAAAATTTTAAAAAGTGGCAAACCTGAAATCCTCCTCGGGTCTAATCAAAGAAATCGCCGCTGATTGCCAAAATGTCGAACGTGTAAGTAATAAACAAAGAAATCAAACAAAAAACTAGAACACAACCCATTTTCTCGATTGAAAAATAATTTAAAAACCCCGCCCATCATCACATCATCATCATAAAAAAAAAAAAAAGACTCGCCGAATAATAATAATAAATAAATCAAAAGATTGCGCGCGCATCAAAGTTGGCTGCAGAGAAAGAGGAAATGACCAATTTTGGTCAGTTGATAATCATTCCAAGAGGATGAATCGTCAATTTCTCAGGGGAGTAGCCGTTTCTCATTTGGTTATAATATTAAATTCAAAAAAAAAAAAATAAGAATAAGAATTTTCCAACAAAGTTGCGGACTCGATTGGAATACAACCGCCTAAGGGGCCCAACCGTTCGTTCTCCACCCAATTCACCACCCTCCCAAGACTCACGCCAGTCCCCTCCCGAACTACCAGCACACACACACCTCACTCCTCTTTTCTCTCAACAGTCTGCGGCTGGCTCTCGACCAGCGCTGACGCACCCACGAATCTTCTCCTCCAAAACTCTCTCCTCTCTTTAAAAAAAAACAAAAAAACTAAACACGCACACACATACACACACGCATTCGAATTTTAGTTTTTAGTTTTTTTTTTCATTCGATCCATCACTTTTTAGTCCCATCATCACGTCGTCTTGATCAAAAACCCGAAATTTTCTGCCGTGTGTGTGTTTTATCTATCGGCTCCCATCGGTAGTGTCTCATTTGCCTATACGCAAATTGATGACAGGTGTGCGTTGCTGTTTTGTGTCCAGTGCTGCGAATAAAATCAAGAGTCAAAAGTGCGTTTTCTTCATCAACGTGAGTCGCTTTTTGTTTTTCACTTGATGGATGAGACGGTGGGTTTATTTTTGTAAAACAAAATAAAAGAGACACACACACATTAGAGAACAAGCAACTTCGATCCTTGTAAGGTCAAAAAAGGGAAAGCGTTCACTCTCTCTCATATTGGCGCGGTGATTGCAAAAGTTTTTTTTTAATTCGTTCGCTGATTGAAAGTTACATACCGCAAAGTGAAGTGAAAGTTCACTTATAATAAGGAGGCGAGAAAAGATCAAAAATTCAAACTGTCCGTTATTCTTTTTTGTTGTGAATTTGTGAATTTGTGTGTGTGGTGTGTGTGTAATAAGTGAGTGAGTGTGTGTGTTCACATTTTTCGGCCGGTCATGCCGCACAGAAATGCCGGCGGCCAGGATCGTCAGTGCATCAGTCCAACGGGCCGATTCGTTGCGCTCTGAACGTTCAGACGCTTCGCAAACCAATAAACGAGTCTCGTTCAATCGAGACGTTGACGTCAAGCACATCAATCATCCAACTCAGCAACAACCACAACAACAACAACAACTGCAACAACAATACCATCAGCCGGTGCAGCACATCCCCAGAGTCAAAGGTCCGGCACCAGCGCCTCCGGTCGGCAGTCACAACGTTGAACGACATGACCCCAACATCGCCAACGCTGGACCCAACAACAATCACGCCGTTCCGCCGTTCTACAACGTCTACAAGGAGCCGACACTGTTGAGTGAGGCCGAATTAGCCCAGGAGGCCGAGCGAATCATCCAACAAGTGGATCAAATCAGTTGTACCGTAGCGTCACCCAACCCGCATCTGTTGGCCAATTACGAAACGAGATCGCTCGAGCGACGCAATCTGGCCGCCTCGAAACGCAACAATCAAATCCAAGGCGACAACGGACTCAGTTGGTCGCGCACTTTGCCAACAACTTCGACCAAGAACCAATTACTCAACGGTGGAGGAGAAGGATCGAGTAAATCGAGCAGCAGTAAAAAGACGAAAAATATCGAACAGAAGAACAACATTCTTCACCAACAACAACAGCAACAACAACAACAATTTGATAAACTCGATCCGATTATCGAATCGAGTCCTAGACGACCTCAACAACTCCCGATTGGGATGATGACAGTTCTGGATCAACAACAACAACGTCACGGCCATCACAACAACAGGGACAAGGCTCCAACGACTCCGCCTAAATACGATTCCGGCATCGAAATGGAAGCCACTAGCCGTCCAAATGTCAATTTGATTGTTCAACAATTGACGGAAGAATCGAGACAGAGAGAATTGCTTCGACGTCAGTATCAGGAAGAACTCAATTTCGCTTCGGAAGATCCATTGGCTCCTCGATTGCCCACATTGAACCTGATCGAGCCGGACCCGCAGTTTGGCCTTTCACATAACAAAAACTTGCCGTTTTCTTATACGGGCGGAGTTAGCCCGACACGAATTAGCCCACTTCGTGCATCACCCGGAGGGCCTCGTTTCACTTCGCCTCCTCCGCCAAGACCGGAACTGCCATCCGGTAAAGTTGTAGGTGCTGTGACTGATGTTGTTTATGCTCAGGTCAAAACACCGGCACAACAGCAGGGACGATCGCAATCACCTGAACGCAATGTTTATCGTTCGTCGAACGGAGATAAAGTTCCAGCTGGAAGAGGCAAATTGTTTCAATTCCAGGAACAACAGCAACAACAACAACAACAACAATCGGAAGTCATCCGCCAACATTTGCGTTACCCAATCAAAGGGGGTGGTGGACATGAGACGACGAAGAGGAGGAGGAGCCAGAAGGTCCGGTAGACGAAGAAGATTTGGACGCTATTAAAGCCAAGGCACGTTTCCTATTTGGGGACGACGGTCAGGGCCAGCAAACTGAACGTAAATTGTCCGGAAGTAGCGGTAATAGTCGTGGATTGGACACTCGCAATAATAATCGCAACAACATCAACAATAGTCATGTTCAATACAACAACAACAACAATAACGCCTCGGGTGGTCTGTCGTTCAAGTACAGCACCTTGTTGAAAGATCAACAACAACAAAGGGCCGGCAATCATCAAGAACAACCGGACAGAAGTTATCAGCACACCACTAAAATCCTCATCGCTGGAAACGAACAACAACAACAACAACAACAGCAACGGAAGCAAACAACCAGAGATCAACGAGTGTTCCAGTACAGCGACGATGAAGACGACGATCGTTTCGGTGGAAGAGTCAGAATGTATCAGGATCGTTCCGTTTCACCGGAACCTCGCATCCAGCCATTAACCAATCGAATCCGTTCGTTGCAAATGCAACAACAACAACAACAACAACAATCATCAATGAGGAAAAGTCCGGAACGATCGTATCAACGTGAACCGGAGAGCCGGACGCTTCCTCTTCCTGAAAAGAAAAATCAAATGTCAATGACATCGACTCGTTTGATCCAGGAAGCGGAGCGTGGACGGACAGTAGTGCGTCATCGTACAGAGCCAATCATCCATTCGTCACGGTTGACACAATTCCAGAGCCGCTACGAGGATGAAATGGATGGAGAATTCGAACCGGTTGCACCGAAACCTCCGCTTCGCATCAAGAAATTGTCACGCGAACGGATGGAAGCGTCTCCACCACGACAAACAGGACCAACAACAACAACAACAACTCAAAATAAAGTGGCGTTCAACACGGTACCATGGCGTCATCATCATGACAGGAGCCCGGAAAGCAGTCCGGAAAGGAGTTACCCGTTGAATCGTCCGTTGAATTATTCATCCAACAACAAGAAAATGCCATCACCTTATCGATACCAACCGCCGCGTTCATCATTGACGCCAAGTCCCGAGCGACGTATCTCGTCCGATGTACGCCACTGGAACGAACCCATTGAATCGACGACGCAACAACAACAACACCAACAACAGAATAATAAATTGAATAATGAGCCGGAGAAACAGGAGAAGATACGCCGTCAGCGGAGCAAGTTCTTGTCGGTTTTTTCTCGGTTCGAAAGCCAACAAGAGCGAAAAGAAAGCAGCAGCAGCAACAACAACTCAGAAACAACAGTCTTCCGTCTTTGGTTCACCAGTAGCACCTGCGGCGTCGGTGGTTATTAAAAGCGGGCCGGCAGTCAAGGAAGTCAGAGGTCAAGCGCCGCCACAAGTTGCTAAATGGTCGCCAGAGGACGAAGCGGAATTGGTTCGACAGAGTCGCTCACTTTTGGTTAAAGGTCAAAGTCATCAGTCGAATCAGACGACATCAAACAACAACAACAACAACAACAACAACATCAAAATGACGACGAGCAGACCGAGTGTCGTCGAGCCGAGTTTCATCCGGAAAACGGTGACGACAACGCCACCGGCGGCAGGTCTTGTCAACGATCCTTCAGCGTTGCGTTACCGTGTCGTCACAACGACCAACGGCTCCAAGGACGCAGGACATCGACGACGCAGTTCAACCGATCGAACCGACACATCCGAGAGCGACAGTCACGTTCACAATCAGCGCAGCCATTTCAAAAATTTGCGCCAAAAATCACAGGTAATAAGAAAATAATCAAATCAGTAAATCGATAGAAAAAAAAAAATGAGCGATCGTCTGGAATAAATTGAAAGGCGGCAGTTAACGAGAAGAAAAAAAATTCTCAAAAAAAAGAGGCGCGGAGCGAAGAGGAAGAAAAACGCTGCGGGTTGCCTCTCTTCGCGCGTGCCCTCTCCGGGAAAAATAAAATGAAAAAAAAATATTCAGAAAATAAAAGGCGGCCAGAGGTTGTTGACTTGAAGAAGATGGTGTTCATAGTAGTATGAGTCAGTTATATGGCCCAGTCGATTTCTCTCTCTCTCTCTCTCTGCAACCAAAACAAAATCACAAAAAACAGGTTTCTTATTTTGGGTGTAAAGAAAACCCTTAAGCCTCTCGTTTATCCGTCAACTGACAAAATGGGCTGCACGGCAATAAAACAAAAACAAACCAAAACAAAAAAGAAGAAGAAAAGGTTTCCATTTCATTAATAGTTTGGTGTTTGTCTTGGTCCCGTTTTTTTTTAAAAATGTGTCCAGCAGCAAAAAACCAAGAAGCTCCACGATTGAGAAAATCGTTGGTACATGTCTGTAATACTGAATCGAGTCGACCTTGACGTTTTCTTCCACACAGAGAGAAATGGTTTCTTCGGCCAGCAGTTTGATGGTCGTCATCTCACGAAAAGGAAACTTATGAATACCAAAAAAGTAAAAGAAAAAGAGGAGCTAAGGGGAAAAGATAAAACATTCCTGAAACCTACGAGTGTCCCGCCATTGACTTAGAGAGGGAAATCTTATCATCATAGAGCCCAACGATGTTAATAGCTTTTTCCCTCTTTATGGTGCGTTCCTCACGTACTTTTTTCGGGAAAAGGTAATCAAAAAAAAAAAAAAGAACTCTCCCCTTCTTCTTCTTCTTCTTTCGGGAGTGTTATTTTTTTTCCTTTTTCATCTCATTTTCACGACCTTTGAACTGAACGTTCCGGGACACGCCGCATATAGCCTCAAGGCGATCGCCGCCGCCCGCATTTGTACCATCCAGGGGTTCTTATATGTTATACAGCCGCAATCACAACAACAACCGAGAAAAGTCGTCCACAACAACAATAACCACTACCACCACCACTACAAAAAAAAAAAAGAAAGAAAATGTTGTTGTTGTTTTCTTACCTTTTCCGGCCGGTTTTTCACGTCTATCAGAGTCTCGAGCTCCACTTTGAACAACAACAACGTCCTAGTAGATAGACACACAGAGAAGAGTGTGACGTAGAGGGCAGAATGACGGGGGGAGACAAGCGTGACTGCACTGCTCAGCACGACGAACAACAACGACGATGTCTAATTTCTTTGTCATTTTTCACATATTATTATGATTATTATGATTATTATTATAGTTTTTTCTTTTTTTAAGTTTTACCTTTTTTTTTATTTTGAAAAATTTCATTTTTTCTTTTTTGTGGCGCGCAGAGTTTCAACAATTTGAATTACCGACCGGATCCAGTGGTCGTGTTGGGTGAGGAACACCAACACAATCAAAATCGTCGTCATCAGGATACTTCCGTTCAATTCCAATCGAGCCGTCGCTATCCGGAAGATGGCGGACGTTACAAACCGCAACAGCAGATCCAACGCGGACTCGTTAGCGACGCCCGTCCGTACGCCAGCACCAATTTGATCCATCAAATCGGAGTGGAATCATCTGAATTGAGAGACGATCCACGACAGCGAGGACCCGCTGTCGTTCCATCCGTTCCATTGGAAACAGCTCCAGCGCCTCCGGCTGTAACTTCTTCATCATCAGGAGGAGCTGCTCCGTCTCGACGTCAGATGCGCTACTTTGGCGACACAGACTTGGAGTCTCAACCATCTCGCGGAGGTGGTGGCTATTCATCACGTTACATGCCCAAGGCCAAGGTGTTGCGAAGCGCCAGCTCGGCGGCCGGAATGGGCGCTGTCCGCAGGTAAGAAGAAAGAGACGACAATCCATCTGTGCCCGCCAACACCAATAATTATAATGACGACCTAATGATGATGATGATACAAAGGAGGGGGTAGTAGTAGAAAGAAGAAGAAGACGAAGAGCTGGGAGGAGTAGAACGAGGCACCAACTCATTAGTCACACGAATGTACAACTCTGCACTTGAACACACACACACACACACGAAAAAATACATACTTTGCGTGACTCTAGCAGAGAGAGATGAGCTGCTGCGATGAGCCGTTTGTTTTTCATCAACAAGTGGCTCGTCTGTCTTATTTCATGTTGATATTAGGACAGAAGAACTGTCATCTTTTTTTTCTTTCTTTCTGACTTTCTAGTAGACGACGATGGCAATTTCCACGCCGGCGAGATGTCAATTAACCTTCAAAATATATGAAAACGTAGTAAATTTTAAGATTCTAGTACATATATTACGTACAAACACAGAGAACTAAGACGTTTTTATTTGAGAGGGGGGATATCCTCTATGATGTTCATCTTCTACCTTCTTTGTTGAAAGAAATAAAGAGAGAAATGTGTGTTGGAGGTCGAAAGTTCGTGAGAAAAGGCGTCACCTGGTTACACAAAGCCATGACACAAGACAGTCGCAATTTTTTTTTTTTTAGCTATTGATCCTTTCTCCTTTTTGTGTTGGTTTCTTTTTGATTATGTCATCACGGAAATGTGGGTGACTCGACATTCTTCTAATTCTGTTTTTTCTTTTAAATCTTGTGGTGTGACACACAGAGGCGTGTTGAATCAGCGAGGACGACATCATCCAGTCAGCTCGGTCAACAGCTCAGAGAGCGACGGTAGCGCCATGCAGAGTGCGGCCGGAAGTGCAGAAAGCCAGAGGTCCGTCTATTTGCACGCCACGACCGTGGCTGACATTCCAGTCACCGGCCAAGTTCACGGTAGAACATCATCAACAACAACCACCCAACAACAATTGCAAGCGGCCAGACGTCACAAAGCTCAGAGTCGTGAAGACATGTCGGCCCTTTCAGGTGCCACTGGATCGACTTTGCGTCGGACTCAGACGAGACAAATTTCACGTTCGTATTCGGTTTTGGCGCCATGGAAACCGCGCCATTACCGGGACAAGTATGAAATCACGTACAGCAATCAGCAACAACCGGGCGGCGGTCAAACAGCACCGGCTATGGTGATCGGTGACGTTGGCAAACCGCCTCGAGCTCCGATTAGACGCCGTGAAGACGTCATTGTCGAGTCGGAAGATTCGGCCGATGTTTACCGTCCATCAGCCACCGTCGGTCAACGTCAAACTTCAGGAGGAGCAACAACAACAGCCACGTCCAGTAAAAGTGGCGGCACGTCCGTCTCTCGCTCATCGACCATGCCCAAAAACAGCAAACTGATGGCCGGCTGGTTCCGCAAGAAGAAACGCTAGTCCATCCGTCCAATCCATCCATTTTTTTTCTCTTTACCTTCGTCCGTCCTTCTTTTTTTTTCTTTTTTTAACAAACCCCCCTCCTGCTCTCTGCCATATCCGAAACTAATTGAAAAACATAAACACAACAACAAAAAAACGTAAACAAACAAACACACAGACACACAAAAAAGAAAAAGACAAGAATTAATTACGAAAATTAATTATCATTCCAAGTGGGTTTTTCATTTTTTTTTTCAAAGTGGGAGATATTATTATTGTTATGGATATGCAAATTTCTTTTTTTTTCTTCTTTTTCTCTTTCCTCACAAAATAATTCCCTTGGCAGCGGACATAAACAAAAGATGATGAAGTTTTTACGCCAAGAGTCCGGAGTACGCACCGATTGGGCATCAACTTGACGTAAGTTTTATTTTATTTTTATTTTATTTTTTTTAAAGAAGGAAATTCCTGAATTTTCTTCTTTTTCTTTGACTCATTTGTCATTTTTCGGTCTGTCTACCGGAGCTCGTTTTGATGCCATGACCACGTTCGTTCACGTTCATTTTTTCTTTTTTTAACTCCTTTGTCTCTTGTCCGGTTTGCCTTTTCTAAAAACTCCCGAAAAATTCACCAGAACCAATCGCAGTTTTACTTTTTTTATTTTTACTTTTTGTTCATCTGTGGAAATTGTTTAAAGCTCTAAAAAAGACAATGGCGCAGTAGTTTAGATAAAAAAAAACGGAGAAGAGATAAACAAAAGATGCGCTCGTCGACAGAATTCCCTTCTCTTTCAACATTTTCGTGTCGTTCTTTGTTTTTTTTTTTTTAAAAACGAAATTTCCTGGAAATTGACCGGAGAATATAAAGATTAGGTAGTACGACGTCTACAGATGCAGATAAAACAGCCAAGGAAAGAGAAAATAAAAACACCGGAGAAAACTTGGCGGAAACAGTTTTTTTTCAAAGGGACTTTGTTTTTTTTTTCAAAAAAATTGTTATCTGTTTCAACTCTCTATCCGGATTTGTATAAAGAATGTGGTGTGTGTTATCGCCTGGTAATAATGAGCTTCGTTCGCCATATATACACAACAAAAAATAAACCAACAATTCTAAATAACAATCTCTCCACTTTTTGTTGTTTCTCATTTTCGTGCTATCTGTGCCGGGCCTCGAGACGAAGTTTTCACTAACTGGAAATAACTTTGATATTTTTTTTTTGTTTTTTAATCTTTACGGGAAGGGCGTCAACACACACCTGTTCAGACGAGAAATACCTTCGAGCTCAGATCATCTTTTTCTTGTCTAACGACACATCCGTCGCCATTCAAGTCGAACTAAAAAGTCATTACACATTTTTCAAGTTTCTATTGCGTCATCATCATCCACCACCAGACAGGGACGAAAGTTCATCTCGAATCGAAAACACACCTGCCGGTGGGGTGGCAACAACCCAACGAACGAACGGCGTAATAATAAATAATAATAATAAATAAAAAAAAAGAAAAATTTAAAATGAAAAGAAGTGAGAAAAAGCCAAAGGCGAATGTGAAGAGAGCTCTTAGATCTTATAGAACTGATGTTTACCTTTTGCAACACAACAGAAAAGGCAACGCCCCGAAACCCAACCGAGATTATTATGATAATAAGTTTTCAGCAGAGTATTTCCAGGTTAAGGAAAACTCACGCGCGCGTGAGCTATACAACAACAGCTGCAATAGACATTTTCCAGCTCTAGCCATCAACAACATCTCTATAACTATTTGAAATTGAGCGACATTATTCTTGTTTTGAGAGGCAAACGCCCTATCCGCTTAAATAGGGCGCGCTAAAAATTTGAAACAATTTTCTTCTTTTTCTTCTTTTTTAGTTGAACGAAAATGACAGCGAAAGTTTGACATCATCGGCCTCCAAAAAACTTGGTCTAGGATGGAGAGAGGACCTTATATGGTCTCGTCAGACACGGCGTGGTAAGAGTATAATCAGGACTTAGTCAGCGTCTCTCCTTATAGTCTGGCCCTATGCTATATATTTCGGGAGAAGAAAGAAAGAAAGAAGATGCATCATTTTTCGGGTCTTTTGACATGGGCGCGTTCGGTTCCGTGTTTTCTTCCTTTTTTTCTCCTCGACAGAGCGCTCAGTGTTGTGTAAGAATGTCTATTGAAGGTGCTGTTAGTTAGTTGTTGTTGTACACAAAACATCCCGCAGGCAATGAATCAGATTTATAAGTAACGGACGCAATCTGGGCGCAATGAACAAACCCGGCCGAGAGCTACTACTACTCTTGAATACAACAACAACATTTTTGTTTTTTGTTTTTTTTCCTCATCTTTCTTTTATCGGTGGATGGCCAAACTTCTGTGTATGTGTAATAGACACACGGACGGGAAAGAAATACCGAACACCTGCGATGAAAGCTGTTTTTTTTTCCCCTTCACAGACGGTTCCGTTAGATTCATCGAGTTCTCCATGACTATGCACCATGATCATCAGTTTATAAAACAAAAAAAAAACGAACTTTTAAATCAAAATTTATTGACCATCTTCTTTCCTGGTAGAGGAGAACATGCTTTCGCTTTCATATCGTTCCCTATCTTTTGAATGTTCATTTTTGTTTACTATTCTCAAACATTCGAGTTGAGTAGTCTCCCAAGTCAGTTGTTTTTTAGAACTTTGGGGTCGCTGGATGGATTATGATGATAAGGTAGAAAAATAAAAAAGGGAGAGAAAATCTTAGGTGGCGCATAGTAGGAGTAGTAGTAGCTCTCCCGCAGGGGTTGGGGGTTGTTGTGTGTTATCACATTCAAGTCATCATGCTGTGTGTGTGTGTGTGTGTCGACACACTCCTGGAAGGAAGAAAAGGTCGTGTGACTTGCGGGGCTAAAGAAATTGAGAGAAAATTGAGCGATGAGCTGGGCGTTGATCGAATAGTCCAGTTTTATCAAAAACAAAAAGAATTGGGGTTGACAAAAGAAGTTCCCACGCGAGAAAGAGATTTTCTGATCGAAATATTTCAGCCTCCGGAAATAATAATACCGCACCCAAAACAACAACAACAAAAAAGCAATCTCAGCTCCCAACATTGTTGAATAATCGATAAAGTAGAAAATAATTTCAACGTACCTTCAAGGTAGATTCCGTGTTGCGCGTTTTTCCTCCTGAAACATTTCTGGGTGGTTTTCCGTATTTCTTTTTTTTCTGAAATGGTTCCACCGTCCCAGATTTCAGCTAGGGCCTCAACTCCTTCTATTGCGCAATATACCACACACAGAAGATAGAAGAGAAAGAAACAAGGAAGACAAAAAAAAGCGTATAAAGATTAGTAACGGTCCGCGTTTTAATTGGTCCTGCAATACTGTAAACTAACCAGCTTATTACACAGACTGTAAAAGAGGGGGGGAGTCAATTTGTGTAACCGTAGAAGCGTGACAGATGGCGGCGACGATTTATTGGGCATCATGTGAGTCTAAAGAGCCAGAACAGCAGCATTTTTTCATCTTGTGTGTGTGTGTGTCTTGGGA
Organism: Daphnia galeata; assembly: GCA_030770115.1. NCBI lineage: Eukaryota > Metazoa > Arthropoda > Branchiopoda > Diplostraca > Daphniidae > Daphnia > Daphnia galeata. The sequence continues at coordinate 9,928,771 of CM061114.1, forward strand.
CTAAATTGGACTGCATTTTTAGACCTTACAGTTTATTATTCCGTGGCTGTCCATTTAGGTAGAACGACGATAACTGATGAGAATGTGGAAGAGTTTTCTTCTGTTGGTTCTACAGATTGGATGAGGAAATGTAATAATAAGAGAAATAAGTTTAACGAAATGGAACAGAATTGTAATTATTTACTACGCACAGTATACGTTAAAGGGACCGGTTTTAACGGGAATGGAAAATTCCCGTGTGTAAAAAGAGAAAAAACCTAGTGGCCTCGCTCGTAGTACTGGTTACAAACTTTAAAACTACCTACTACGATGGTGTAATGAAAGGGACGTTCCACTCGACAAGAGTTGCATCGCTTAAAGAGGAAAAAGAAAAGATTTGAGCCTCACCTTCACAGATTTCACATCGATGACGATGTGGCGATCGACGATGTGCCGTGATATTATCACGAAAATGAAAAAAAAACCGCCTCTGCTACCTTGTAAAAAGAGGGAGAAAAAAAAGGGCGTTAATGAACGTGTTTTGGCACTGGCTAATACAATTTGTAGAATGTGTGAAATTTTCCCGACTTTCATTTTTCTTTGCATGCCGCGCTGTCGACAAATATAAAGGAAACTATTGTGTTTCCCTCCTCCATTGTTGCTAAAGATATCTTTCAAAGAGAAGAGAGAACTTACATATATATAAGGTCAGGAAAAAACCCGCACCTCTTTCTTTTAAGCTGGTTTCGGTACTGCGGCAATCTAAATAATTCCCGATGCAAATATGCGACCGTCTCTCTCTCTCTCTCCTTGGCTCTCCGCCACAATCTAGCGGATTCAGACAGACTTGTATAGCTAGCTAGTCCTGTATATTTATACAGTTGTAGTAGACATTTAGAAAAAGACTATCTTCTATGTCAAACGACTCACGAACGAACCGTTCCATTATCTTTTTCGTTTTCTTTGTTTCTTCTCCATCATCTTGACAGGTGTCTGTTACGTGCTCCAGATTCTCCGAGCAACTCAAAAGAAGAAAAAAGAAGCAGAAGGAGGAGGATCAACGACACAAGACAAGACCCTCGTAGACAAACAGCGATGACCCCGTCTTGACTGTTATTCGTCCCGGTTTTGTTTTTTTCTTTTCTTCCAACATCTACATTGGCATCATTCACCTGTTTCATCGACCATTCTTCTCTTGGGGACGAAAAATTCAACAACAACAAAAAAAATAGAAGGAGGAAACAACAACAAATGATTAAGACATGTACACTTACGCAATAATCATTTCAACAACGTCCCCTCTGCGCGTGTGCCAATTTCGCATATAGTAGACTGACGTAAAACAACAACAAAAAACCTACAACAATAAAAGTAAAAGAAAACTTTCTCTCTAATTCTCTCTCTTCGCGGAGACTAAACGTCAACCACAACATAATTAGCGTCAACATTTTATTTGACATCTGTCTTCCCTCTGTTTCTCTATATTATACATAGCTCCTTTTGACACGTATAATAACAAAACTTATCAAGATACATATATCATCATCTTTACTCTCTCCCCCTCAAACACAAGTCTTAGATTTAAATGTTCTTACCTCCCGAAATTGATGCCGTGTAAAAAAAAAAAATATTGAAGGGAATTTTTTTTCAAAAGAGAGACAACCCCGAGAGCTCAGCCATTCCGAACAGGATTATTCGAGCTCCGTTGGTTGAACTCTGAAAAAAAAGAAAGAAATAAAATTCAAAATATTAATAATAATAATAATAAACATTTCTTCAAAAAAATTCAAGTAAAATCTTTTCGTGTATGAATGTCATGTCTGCATAATGTGTGAATCTTTTTACATGTACAACATTTGACTTCTTTTTTTTGTTTGTTTAAATTGGATGTTGGGGTGTGTGAGAACCTCCTCTTCTTCCATCTTCTTTTTAAAAAAATTTTTCTATTTTCTTGTTAATTCTTTACGATTTTCCCCATATAGCCAAAACACAATTTGTAGTTTGTACAATCGCATGTTTTTGTTTTTTGTTTGCCTCCCTCTTTGCCTCATCCCCACCCCTCTCACATCATTTTTTTTTCTATAATACAATAAAAGACTGATGGTTTAAAAACAGAATGGTATACAACTGCATCTCTCGGTTAAAGAAATAACAAATTCAATCAGTCAAGGCGTGTGTTTATGTATGAATGTGCCATATGGGTGGATGAGCAGCATATTGTGCGTGGATCTATCTGTCGACATGCATTGCTGTGTGTGTACCTTCTTTTTGTTTTGTTTTTTCATAAAACACACAAGAGGTTCCAAAGCAGCTGATGGGATTTCTCTTCACATCTTGTCCGTCAGGCACAGCACGACACCCAGTAAGACGCAAGCCATTCCGACAAACGTGCCTGCGGTAATGTAATAAGGAAAAAAGGAAACGAAGAGATAGAAACCAAATAAAATAAGTTATTTTTTGGAAAAAATAAAGAATATTAGTGGATAACAACATTCCCGCACGCCAGAAGGATCAAAATTCATAGAGCCGAGAAAACGTGTGTAGATGGAAGAAAATTCAATCCGTTCACACACAACCGGATTTTCCAAGAAAGAAAAACAAGCGAAATTTTTTAAAAAAAGTAACTAAATATAAATAAATAAAAATCAGTAATATTAAACCCAGGAAGAGTTTTTTAAAATAAGCCGCCATGCGGTTTGAATAGTGTTTTGTTTTTCCTTATCTTTAACTATATAGGATTTTTTTTCTTTTTTTTTTCATCTTAATATTGTCATTACTTTTCTCAACTCTTTTTGGCTTTCGACTCATCTTTAAGATTAAGAAGAAGGAAACAAAAAGTAACAGATGCTGGGAATATCAAGTATCCCGACACACGCAACTCGACGCCAACGGGCCACCGAATTGCTACTACTATTACCTAAGCTAAGGTGGTTACACAAATTTAGCTAATATTATTCCTCATCTCTTCAACGGCTGAAAGCAAGAGAATACAGGAAAAAGGATACACATGTACATAACAATTCAAGATACTGTAAGAAGAAACGTATAGAATTACGTGCTGAAGCCGGATGCTCTCCCAGACACTGACCCGCTACGGAGGGTGAAGAGGAATGTCAGTCCGTTGGTCAATGGAACGGCAATGGAAAGATCTTGGAGGGTCAAGCCGAAAAGAATTAATTCAAGTTGTGTGTGTTTTGTTTGTTTGTTTTTTGTCAGGATGATGTGATAAAAGAGAAGAAAAGAATGACATTAAGAAAAAAAGATCTAGCGAATACAATTTTGTCCGCCTCCTTCTTTTCTCATTCTCCTTGTGTGTCGTATCTTTCCATCGCCACAAGACAAGGATTGGCATTAGAATTTACACGATGGTTTATCCTTCCCAAATAAAGAGTAGACTAAAAAAATGAGGCAGATCAAAGTTGTTCTCTAAGCATTAATGAAAGAATTTGCTTTCATCTGTCAAAAAAAAAATGGGAAAATACCGACCGGTGGAGCTGAGCGTGAAGTAGAAGAGAATGGAGCCACACTGGTTGACCAGGAATGGTAAAACAAACTGCAATAGAAAAACAAAAGATGTTAGAAACAAGAGCCAACTAGCGTAGGGACTCCAAAAAAAATAAACAAGAGGCCACAACACAATTGACGGTGAGGCAGGAGGGGGGTGTATGTTCACTTAATAAGTGGAACGTTTTGTTGTTTTATTTTTGGCCGTGAAACGGCTTCAATTTCAGTCAATGGCTTGATTGTCTTAGGAGAGTCAAAGGAGGAATTTCTTCTATATGTATAGCAAGCCGAAATAGGACGGACCCAACACCATTTGAACTTCAACCTGCGTCACAAGGGGTCGTTCAACTGGTCAGGTCGGATGGATTCATTAGCAAGGTATTCTTGTTTGTTTCTTTTCTGTTTTCCTTGAACGTTGTTTTGCCTACGCGCTATCAGAATATCTTTTCTTTAGACGATGATGTGTGTACACAGTAAATATAAAAAAGGGAAGGAAAAGCTGGCGTCTTTTTCTTTCCAGAAGAGAGGTACCTGTCCAAAAATACATTAGTGAAACTTTTTGCCTTTTCTTATCGGGTGACATCGCAGCTCTTCGACAAGAAAAAGGTTGGTCCCGATTGTCTCGTTGGGAATGAGAGAAAGAGAGAATGGGAAGGGGGAGGACAAAGTTCTTTTCATAGCTGCATTTGAATACTTTCATTAGAAAGCTTTGACTGGGTGCTCATACAGAGACTGCTGGTGTGAGATGATGAGGTGAAGGCAAAAACATGATAAATCAAAAGTCATTCTGTTAAAGAAGAACCGCGAAACAGGTGTGTGCAGGGACGGACATTAAGTGTACACTTAAAAACTTTTAGAATGATGCATTATTTTGAGAAAAACACATTCTTGCAGAAAAAAGTCTTCATAATTTCATATCCCCCTTAAGGTGGTCTATCATTAGAACAAACGACAGCTCAATCTACCAGCATGTCAGATCTGACTAACTATAGTGGAGCAGTTAACAAAAGAGAACTCATTGCAAAGCTGTTTCTTATAAGTTGGGCTATTCAAACAGAGATGAAGGTTTTTAAATGCACTGTTCATCAACAACACTAGAGCTAGATTTCAAATCCTGTAATTAGGATACAGCGCTGTCAGACGAGACAAGTGACCCTGAGGAGAAGTATATAGACTAATAAAGCAAGTACACAATTAAGAAGAAATGACTTACTTTCCAATTCAACAAGAGGAACTTGAGTTCTGATCCAAACTGAACCAGGAAGTTGGAATGTTTCACCCTCTGGATCCCCGAACTGCCCTTGCCCATCAGGGGATTGGTAACACCCCATAAGAAAGCAACACAGATCAGACTAAGAATCCCTTCTACCGACAAAAAGAAAATAGAATATTGAAACAATACACATGAAAAACAATTATAAAAGTTCAACGAGACGTGGTAACATCGAAAAAGTTGCATACCTGGATTCATGCTGTGCGTGTGTGAATGCGAAAAAAACCTGATTTTTATTAACGCGGAAATCGCGAGCGTGAACTCGATTGATAAAAAAAAAAACAGTTGTTCTTTTTTTCAGGTGCTACAAAGATGCTGTATATATTAATTTAGTTGTTGTACAAAGTCAAACACGTGAAACACCGGTGCACCAATGAACCGGGATAAATTATAAATAACAAATCAGACATCTAGCGGTAGAAAATGCAGACTAGATTTATGAGTTGGTTGTCTAATAAAGAATGTCAAATAAATAAATAATAACAGCTAAATAAGGTCATATTAACTGTTCCTGAGGGGGGATTTTAAGGCCACGAGGTGAATGTAAAATTGTAAATTATTAGGCCAAAAGTTCTTATTAATGTCAAAGATCTCAGGGGTTCTCCATTACTACATTTGTTAGTCCTTTAATATGGACAAGTAGTCGAGCAAGATAATGCAGATATTCCTCCTACAAGAGATAGTTAGGCTAATTAGTTTTAGATATAATTTTTAATGACGCACAATAACTTAAATTGATAGACTGAAACGATACTTTACTTTATTTTTGGATCGTTGAAAGAAATGAAATTCCATGTCGGCAGGAGATTTGGATGTAGGATTTCCCGATTGTCGGACGACTTCTCCGCTAAATATTAGAGAATTATTTAATATAACAAACGAATGATATTAACATATTTTTGGTAGTTACATTTTCGTGATGACGTTTTGACGAAATTTAAATGTTTTCCATTCATCATCTGCAATAATGAATTAATTATTATTAATCTGGAATATTGTTTCATTTTTAAATTACTATATTCAAAATACTAATGAAGAGTTGACTGCAATTTCATTTTACCTTGTTCTTTATTTTTCGGAGGGGGCTGTGGTACCGCTACACTAACTCCAGGAGAACTTCTTGCCTTTTCTTTAGTATTACCTAACACCAATTAAATGATGAGCAAGAACACTTACTATAAATTTGGCGAGGATGTTTTGCAGACACGCACCTTGTTGTGGCGGAATTTTCGGTTTGACGTTGCCCTGTGATACAGCAGCACTAACCTCAGATGAAACACCTTGGGCCCTATGTTTGAAAGCTTGAAATTGAGCACCTTGCAACAAAAATTTTTGTCAATTTCATTAAATCAGACTTGGAACATAGAAACCAATGCATTCTTACTTAGTTGTTTTATATGTACTAGCAATCGAGCAAGATGATTCAAATATTCTTCCTGTAATAGATTGTTTGAAACATATTAGGAAGCGCTTTACCATTCCAATTGTAAAATACGAAGTTGAATAACTGTTTAAACATACTTTGTTATTCGATTTTTCGAAGAAATGATTTTCCATTTCGCTGGCGGATTTTGTAGTAGGATTTCCAGATATCCACATGGCTCCCTCACTGTACAGGTAGGATTTGAAATTTAATTGGTTAATAGTTTAATACACAACCAACATCTTAAGATAGTAAGTTTCTTAGCAAATACATTTTAGCGATGACATTCTGTCGAAAATCGAAACTTTTCCAGTCCCTCTGAAACAGAATTTAGTTTTAAATTTAAGGTGAATTTTGATTACTTCCATCTTAAGTTTAATTTACCTTCCTCTTGTGGGTTGCTTGGTTGGACGGTAGCCTGTGTTTCAGCAACATCAGCTCTGGACGTAGCCTTGGCTTTTGGTTCAGCACCTTGGACAACATATTATTAACCACTATATATTTTTAAGTTGACGTAATGTTGTATGTTCTTACTCAGTCCTTGTATGTGTGTCATCAACCAAACATGATAATTCAAATAATCTTCCTACATTAGAGAAATGATTGATTCATTTCATATTTGTAATTGAGAATTCTGCACATTGGCTTTTGAATTATTGCTTATCACAAAAATTTATGGCTGCAAATAATTTACTTTGGTGTTGGCTCTTTCAAATGAGTAAATTTCCATTTCGCTTGCGGTCCTCGTTGTAGGATTTCCCCATTGCCGAATAGCTTCTTCACTGGAATTGAAAACAGACAATTTATTACTCAAACTGTTAACATAAAGTACACTGATTTCAAAGCATTAAATTCTTGCTACAATACATGGTGTCAATGAAATTTTGGCGAATTGCAATGGTTTTCCAGTCTTCTGAAGCCATTTTTCACATTAATGTCAATCGACAATAGCTTAATTGAGATATGTTACTCTGTGGAATTGTGGGGTCTGGAGTGTCTGGACTCATTTCTGCAATTCTGCAGACCAAAATAGAAATTCCACGTGCCTCGTGTAGACGACCATAACACAGACACCTAGCGGTAAAAACTACAGTTAATTTAACGCCCTCTAGGTTCAGTGTTGGCTTCTACTATTCAAATTTCAAATGTTCTACCAGATTAGGCCTATACGATACAAAATTTGAAATTAAAATGAAATATAAATAACAAACAAAATAATCCCCCCCCCCCCAAAAAAAAAAAAAAAAAAAACTTGAAATTTATTTAAATCTCATTGATTTTTTACAACCAGTTCATCACTTATCTATTACATATCGTAGCATGGAGCTGGAACTTTTAAAAAGATTATAGGAAAATGAAACTCTTGCACATTGATCTTTTGTGACGGAATTGAAATACTGTAAACCGTAAATAATAGAAGCGTTGGCGTTTTCCTAACAAAAGATTTCAACCTTTTCTGGAAATCCTGGTCTCTGCTTGCTATTAACAAATTTTTCTAGGCTAGCTTCTAACTCCCTTAATGGCGTAACTTGACTGTCCTGCAAGACAGAAGACGTCGTTATTGACCGACGCATGGTAAATGCAATCGCTTCTCCATTGCGTTAATAAATGATTTTCGTTATACCTATACAGTCTGATAATTAAAACACATCGGAAGAGACTGGAAGAGAACCGAAAAAAGAGGATCGAAGATTCAAGGCAGAGGATGGGGAACGTGTGATGTTACAGTGAGTCAGAGATAATGCCAAGGGAAGCCGACTATAACCCTAGCTCACTCCCTGTCCCGGCCCTGTTGCCGGTAGTAACGTTGAAATTCTGTTCTTGCGCTGTTGCTTTGGGTGCTGAAATGTGTGTGATGAGGGCGCGATCCAGCATCCAATGAACAGAGAAACTGAAATAACGAGCGACACATGAGATGGAGAGGAAAGAAAGGAGACATTAAAAAAGAGACCAAGTAACTCATAATACGGTGTGAGGACCTGAGAGGCGGTACCAACCATAGTATATGGGGAGGAGTTAACAGGTCGTGTCGCTATAGTGAACTACGGTGAACGATGGATCGAGGCCAAAGCAACAGCTTCAAAGTCTCTTGAACGAGAAATGCGCCGCCGCCGCCATCATCACCGTGCCCTCCCCCATTCGCCCACTCGCCTGTTCGATAGTTCACTCACTTGTTCCATCGACAACGATGCAAGTTCTTATTTCGGACTGTCAGACAAACTTCAGTCAGTAGCTGTCGCACAACCAATGTAGACTGTGCTTCCTGTTATATATATCTTCCGCTTTCCTCTTCCGTTTTCATTTTTATTTCAATCTTAAATCACCACCTATTACTAGCGCGATGTTGAAAAATCTCTAGTAGCACTTCAGTTCATTGGTAAGTGTACGAATTTCTTTTGAATTTTCGGCCTTTTAAATTAGTTTTTGTCAATACAGCGCGATACATTTGATCGATTTAGAAACTAGAGGTAGATACGCTATAAGGTATAAAAACGAGTATAGGCTCAAATATTCTAGACTTCCACGCGATATGTATAACGTCAACAAAATCGGGAGCACTATGTAGTAGTAGTTGTGCATAAGCGACGACGCATAGAATGGAAAAGCGAGCAGAACCACCATCTGTCTGTATATGTAGGTAAGGGCCCAATTTGGTGGCCTCTTTCAACGATGGCCGACTAAACGTAAAAATCAATATATGGTGCAGTGGTATGCATGGGATGCATGATGCGCCCCCAGGACCAACAGGAGACGAGAGAGCAACGATACGATGATGTCATTAAAGACAAAGGGGACAGAATTTGTTATTCGGCTCTGCATTTCCATTAGTTATACTATAGTCGAAGTTGTCACCTATAAATAAACAAATTTTTGGTTGTGTATAAATAAGTCAAGTGTAACTGATTTTATGCCACGATTTCACTTTTTTTTACGTTTAAAAGAGACCACCTATATAGCGTTCGTTCAATTTCAATAACTGTTGATTTTCTGTACACTTTTTACACATTTTGAAATAATTTCTTTCGGAAATACTGCATTAATACATTTTTTATAGGACGAATCAGTTGAATGAATTTTTTATAAGGATGGGGAGGGGGGGGGGGGGGCTGTATAGTGCTAATTAGGCGACAGACGCAGGCCTTGGAACTTTTTTACAAAATTATCTTTCACACTATACAGTCTTTTTTAAGTTTTACGTCTAACGTAATTTGATTTAAGCAGCAACCTTTGTGCTGTGGAAGGCAACCGGATTTTGCGATGCGTAAAACTTCTTGATGCTTAAACTTAAATACATTACATAATACGTAACGCTCAAAAAGGCTGTAGCCTAATTGTAAAACAAATAAAGGCGTTAGGGTTTAAATTTTTCATGATTTCATTTTTAACTATATTGAAATTTGAAAGCCAACTGGTGTACCTGTTGCGGATCATTTTTTTTTCCCGTGTTATAAAAAATGTTGATTGCGCATTTGCTTATTGTGTTTTTAAATAGATTTTCACATCGCTATTGGGTTATTTTTAACCCTTCATATTTTTAAGTCTGAATTCCGAAACCAGAAACAGTTCAAATGTCCAATCTATCAATTAAATTTAAGAACTTTTGGCTTGAAAACTTTAAACCATTTCCAGACAACTTTATTGATGATAATCAATCGTATTTGTATTAAGAATTGTACAGCATTAAAAACCCGCATGCGCACGAAATACGCTGGAAGGAATTACGATTTTAACTTGAATGTTGCCACGAGTTGCTAAGTTACATGTAATCCCACACCACGGCCATGGAAAATAACCCGATATTTTTTCGGATTTACCGTTTTGGACATTATATTGACGAAAAACGATCACTCAATAAAATTACTGTAAACAGTTACTTCAATAGTATTTACTGTTGGATACCATTAAGCCTTATTAAAGCACATTTAAATAAACGCAAATAAATTAAATTGCAATTTCAACCTCTGCAGTAAGAAAGTGAACAACAAAAGGGAATGAATGGACATTTAATTCTTTTTGTTGTTCGTTGTTTCCACGCATAAAGAGTATGGAGAACAGTGTAGATACAGAACGCGTGTTTAACTATAGTAGTAAACTGTCTAGCTACTCCCGAAAAAAATACTGTTAGCAAACTTATATAGTATTTCTTTGGTGTCGCGTTTTATCCGTGCATCGCAGCACGCTGTTGAATAAGGAAGAAGAAGTTATGGTAAATATTGATCAGTTGAGCTTGAGGATCCACAAAGAAAGCCGAACCCCTCTTTTTAGTATTACTCTCCCGTTACTGTGTTGCTATATGGCCTATGCGATTCTGTATACATGTAGAGTGAGGGTCACCACGGCGCATGTGATGCTGGCAAAGAACACGCACCCACGTTACAGTTAAGCTCATCGTCTTTCATCTCATCCGTTCTCATCCGCTTTCTCTTCTCCCGTTCGGGGTATATACTACCGTTTCCAGTCTACTAAGAGTTTCCATCGTCGAGTAGCCTACAGTATACTAGTGCTGCAATGACTAAGTTACTATATTAAGTAGAGATGCAGAGCTTTTTTTCTTTCCTTGTCTATGAATTCAATGTAATTAACTAAATACTTGTACATCATACACAATATATGAGAACCGAGAATTATATCTGAGTGGAATAACAAGTTATGTATGATGCAACACATGAAACAGAATAAGCAAATTATTCAAATGATTACTATTTATTGAATGTGTACATGGTTATTCTGTCGAGGTTCTTCAACATTTAAATCGTTCGTTGATATTTTCAACCGTTCAGCGTCTGATAATCGAACCGAGTTCCAAGAGACTGTATATAAGTCTATACTACAAAAGCCTGTCTTATTATGTACAGTCTGTTTCATATTAGGATCATAAATATATGGCGCATCGGTGAAATGTATTCTCATCCCATCCTATAGCAAGGATTAGAAAAGAGAGAAGACATCATTCAAAGAATATCGGTTAAAAAATCGTATAGCCTATCTATGCATTGAGACATTTTCCTCTCTATCCGGTGATATTCGATCCGCGGTATATAGACCAAGTCTACACAATCACGAAACGAAAGGTTCAATATAAACGATAATGTCATGAGAATCATCTTTCGAATATCTCGCTCCGGATTCGTATTCCTAGAAATTCTAAATATCCTAGATACCTAATAATATAATTCAATGCATTATTAGGTGACCTAGGTGACCGAAGAGAGAAGAGACAATAAAAAATTTGTTTTAACTTGTTACTTCAATTTCCTTAGAGATATTCGGATAACGTTTCTATGAGTTTACAACTTTGGTATCTGAGATTGCGATGAGAAATAAAAACAAAGGTTTCCAACAATAGACGATGTTTTGGTTGCTGAAATAGAGACCAAAATAAGAAAAAAAGACAATCATAATGATGGACGAACTCAATACGCCTAGTAGAGATCTGTTTCTGGAAAGTAGGAAGCGATTTGGAATGGCTGGAATAATATAGAAGCAATGGTAAATCCTCGCTCCTATGTATCAGTTATATCAGAGAGAGAGAAGGTGAGCAACAGCAACTGACTTTTCTCTCCCCCTTCTTCCTCTTTTTCTCGTTTTCCCTTTCCCACTCCATTCCTTTGCTTTTTCTCTCTCTCTCGCCCTTCTCTTCTGTCCCTTTCTCCTTTTTGACAAAAACATCAGGATCGAATCAATAAAGTGAGCGTCTACGAGAGTATCAGGGTTGTGCCGGAAGAGAAACATGCAAGCAATGGCCGCCAGTGGCATATTATTCTTATTGTACTATAGAATTTACATTTCTTTGAAACTTACTTCCAATTAATTGAAGAATAAAGGAAATTATAGTTAATCACAAAATTGGTTTCACTGCTGGACGTACATACCGCAATCACATAATCATCTTTCAATCATTCCATTGATTGTCATTGTCAATGGCACTTGTAGCGAGAACTATATATAACTAGCAAAAGAAGATATCAGACTCTTTAGTGCATCGTCATTATTAAATGTAAGTTTTATATATTTGTTATTGGGATATTATTGATTCTATTTTCTCTCCGGTAAATTAATACACCCTTTTTATCGCGTAAAGAAATCAACTGTATGGAATTGAGAACTAATTACAAAATGATACTATTATTTTCATTTTCAAAACGAAATTTGTAATCAGGAATTCAAAATTTTATGATCATGATCACTTCGGTTTAACTTGCGTAAAACCGTTGCTTTTTTTAATACCGAAAGTGTGAAAGAAGTGGGTATCATTGGCAGAATTTCTCTCCTCCCGGAGGGTGAACGGGGGTAGCAGTCCTTTACCTACTTCTGTCAAGCAAAATTGAAAGCAACGGACCGGCGATCCGCGTTACGGTGCGCACTAGTCGAGATGTCGCACGACATTTAGCTCAACGGAGTCGTAACAAATAAAGGCTTATGATTTTTTTTTGGTTTTTATCAGAATGGTGGGGTGGAACCGGAGCGGCTGTTACCGTTCTGATACCATTCAGACTTTCAGAGTCCCAGAGCAGAGTATAGAGGAGATGGTAGCACTTCACCTAATAGGAATTCTCCATATTCATCCACGGTAAATAGTAGAGACATCTTACGGATTTTCTAGTAGTAAACTAATAGTTTTTCCTCCAAATTCCCGGGCCATTCATGAGTCCGCATATTCTAATGAATGAACGAGAATATGAAAAAGAAAAAAAAAAAAATTATTTAGACTTCGGCGGGTATTCTCAGGTGATTAACACGTTTTAAGAAGTTGTTATTGCTTGAGAATACACGTTGTCTCTAACCTGAACAACATTTTATCAAATCTCTAGATCTGTCTGTAATTTACATTCAGTTCATCTTCGGGTCTTTTAAAAAAAATGATCAATCAATTATTTTATGTATAAAATACAATGTTTTTTTTTTGTGTTCCACGTCGAATAAACGAGCTAAATTATTTAGAAACTACTGTTCATTTTCTTTTCCACGCAGAGTGATATAATATGCAAACAAAGATTCTCACAATTAATGAGCATTTAATATGACATTAGTCGTGAATCTACATATGAAATTATGAATGAAATACAAACTGCCGTTATTCTAAGTCTATAGACTTTTAAGAATTAAAAAAGAAAAATGATGACATTTTATTAAGGAGTGATCATCATTTATACCATTATAATCCTAAGAATTTCCCAATTGAATTTATACACTTTATTTTGATCGTTTTAAAATGTTTCATTCAGGGTTTAACGGCAGCAGTGGGTACGATCGTAGGCAAGATATTTACTATGTATACCCAGCATACATAATATTTAAACCCAATCCATTTTTCATGGCAACGAACCCATTGCCACGTATACTACTCATAACTCACAGAGTAGGAGGGAGTAGCGAGATTGAGCCGACAAGTGGGAAATCGCATTATACGAATAGAAGCACCGCACGTCTATTTTCATCAATTCCACTGTTGCGCTAATATAATTTTACAACGCCGGCGAAACTGCCATCAAGCGTAACGGAAAGCCAGCCGATAGGGAAAACCAGGGACATTGAGAGAGAGTCAGAAAGAGGGGTGGGACAGTCCAAATAAATGATAAGTGAGAAAATAAATTAAAAGAGAAAAATCTAATCGATATAGTAGGGTGATGCCCCGCATACGTGGCGGTACATGCAGGGCCTTTCTGTGTCATGCAAGACGATACTTAGACATATTACTGATACCAGACAAGCAACAGACGAGTAGCAGGAACAGAAGCAAGTCTTATTATACAATGACAGACATTCGCGTAAGACCCTTGTCAATTAGGTGGAGGCGACCTGACGTTGATGAATAGGAGCTGCCGCTTGCTGTTGTTCCGACTCAATTGATCCATGTTTCCGAAACTGTGCTGCTAGCTGTGTGTATTATAAAGAGTGCGCAGAGCAAACAACCCACCCACCTTTGAGATAAACCCGATGCAGCACCGTAACCACATTTATCTTTATTTATAACTTGGGATATTTACTACACCTATTAAATATTATGCCGTAATCGTATTTCAGAGAATAGTTTTACGTTCATATAGTTGAGCTATAAATCTTCTGTAGTTTTAAAAAAATTGGTACAATTTCAGATACTAGGCCTATTGAAAAATCGAAATTGATCGTTTGCTTTATTTCGATTTAGGCGTCATATGATTAAAGTAACAAAATGAAATGCGGTACATCAATCGCTAGTCATTTTAACTTAGAAATTAGTGGGGAAAGATCTTAATATAAAGGATTTTTTGGGTGTCTCACTGGAGGAGGATCCTTTATTGTTATTGTACAGAATTATAAAGACACCTTCGGACCTCAGCGATTTAGTAAACTAATCCCTCGACGATATTAGATCTATCGGTGGTGAGGATAGAAGTTTGTTGTTCGCAGGCACGAAAACTCGATCAGTGTCGAAAGGTTGGAGAAAAAAAAAACCCACGAACAATCAACCCAAATCAACCGGTGGTTGATGGATGGAGACAAACAAGGATAAGAAGAGCAAGCTGATACAAGAAGAAAGATGTTGTTTATGTCAACGAGGATGAACCCGAATTGCGCTGGTGGCTACTATATAAAGCTGCTCAGAATCGAAAATTCATCACCATTTTATGTATACCACCTTTTCCTCTAGACATTATTAACCCTCTCTCATGTTTATGCTGTCGAGTTATATCCCATTCTTCCTCATTTTCTTCTACCTCCATGCATTTCAGTTCCGCTCTCTCAATATTCATCAAAATAAACTGTTTTCGTGTCATAGCTTGGTCACGAGTCCAGAAATGTGTTTGGTTTTTTCGTTCACAAAGTATTAACATTAATTTGGATCATATTGTCTTTGCATCGTGTGTTCCCTCGATCTTTGTACGTACACATCCCTTGATGATAAAGATACTGCTCAATAAACGATCCAATAAAATCTACTGTTTTGATTTATTTTGATTTGTCATGTGTTATGTCATCGCCCCACTTAAAAAAAAAACGATTTCCTTTGATAAAGCGTTAATATTGAAATTAACGGTGGCAACTCAATTCCATTTGATTCACTCTGTGTTATCAACAGATGAAAAAAAAAGAGAAATAACAAAAGTAACAAAACTAATAAGCAAAAAAAAATAAAGATTACGGATAAAATCACAGCTAAAAGATCAGCCTTTCTAGGTTACTAATGGGATATTGTGCTTTGACAAAGATAAAGATTATAAATTATTGGGTTAATACGATGAATAATATCAAGATTTCTACGGTTTTTCACGGTAGAAGAACTTTGGTTATCTGCTGGATGCAAAACTATATGCGTTTTACATTGACGGTGAAAATCTTTGCAGTTATAGGCTTGACCTAAAGAAAATGTTTTAATTTCACGCCATTCTCATTTAGAAACATTTCACGTAAGGTTTGCTGATTTGTTGTTTTTTACTTCCCGTATAGGCTTATGACTTAAGGTTAAGAAAACATTATTGACGAAAAGAAAACTTAATGTTAACTTCTCAACATTTCATTATAGTATATTAAGTGGATTTAAACTCTGCTTTAGGTATATGTGTCAAACTTTCACATTTGAAGAGGTGCAGAGAAATCAACGGGTTATTAGGTATTTGATGCGGGTCCTATATGTATATACTTACTGATTATGTAAGTAATATATAAAGGTACAATGTTTCACCGACAAACTGTTCAACTTCAACTAGACTATATAGTGTAGCCTATACTACTGAAAGAGAAGCCATAATAGGTAGACACCATGAAGGCAGCATTTAATCGGTTCCTAAAAGCGGCGACGGAAGTAACGTTAACTACAGTAGGGCCATAGATATATATATATAAACACACAGCGACATGCTCTAATGAAAAAAGGCGTTCTTTCTCCTCACCCCCTTTATTCTTGTTCTTTTTAGTTTCTTATTTTGTTTGTTTCCCTTAAGGTACTGAGTAATACGTCGCATAGAGGCGGAATAGAATCCTTATAAGACAGTGAATGGCAATTCATTTCCGCTGGAACGCACAGTGTCACTCTTTCCTATAGCTCAATCAGCTGAATTTGTGGTCCATCCAATCAATAACCTGAATTTTTGTGTTGGGTTGAAATACATTCACTCGATAAAAAAAATCAAATAGTTCACGTTCAGTTTTCTTAGTCAAATGACTTATCTTATTAGTTATTTTCGGGTTAAATGGTTTGGTGTGTGTGTTTTTTACATTAACAGTACATCAATATACTCCCGTGCTGCTTGTATGTACATCCCTACACCGAGCAACCGCTCTTGGAGTCAAGCAGAATCATGTCTATACTTTTTTTCCCAATCATTTCATTAACTCACGCACACGCGCACAGAGTTCAAACAAAAAGGTAAATACAACAATTGCACCCGTACAATTGAAAAGAAAAGAAGAGTGGAGAAACCTTAGATATGTAGTACACTCGTTCATATGGAAAACAAGTGGCTACTGAAGTAATAGGCTAAGACGAATCAAAAAATCGTTAAAATTTCGTTCTACAACAATTTTAAATTTCTTTTATCCTTTGGGCTCTTTCCATTGTGATTTTGCGATGTGGTTTCAATTCCTAGAAACTGCCAATAGGACGCGATTCAAGGAGTAAATAGAAAATTCAGCGCTACAAAAGATTGTAATAAAATTTCATTCAAGTCGCAAAAAAAAAGTATGAAAACAACGCGGCTACTTTCCCCATATCAAATTACCGCAATTCCAAATTCCAAATCCTAATTGATACAAAATGAGAAATGTACAGTCTTAGTCCACCCAGATGTGAAAACCAATTAAAATATAAATAGGAGAGTCTATATAATAATCCTGTGCAAAGAAAGCGCAACAGGTCTCGGATGTCTAATATCCCAATTTTCAGTTTTATTCTAAATAGTGAAACCATCTGAAAAAATAGATCAGACATTTGTTGTAGGTATTTTCAGGGACGGGTGAACCACATGAAAAAAGAGAGTCGTCGACAACCGAGTGGTTTTCCTAGAGCTTCTATAAGCAAAATACATCCAGCAACAGGATTCAGAATATAGGCGCACTTAAGCTCTGTTGTAAGTGGTAACAGGGAAAACAATCCAGCAGAAAAAAAAAACCAACGACAGTCGTAAGTTAATACAACTGGCACATCAAAAGTAAAAGAGTGAGGAAAGAGGGGAAGTAAATAAAGGCAAGGGAAAACAAGAGACGGAAAAGATATAGAGAGAGAGAGGGCGAAAAACAGATGAATCTACTTAGATGAAATTGACGGAATCAATTCCGACGTCTCTCGTATATATACAACATCCTTCAGATTCGAAGGATACAACACAGTGCACTTGACGTGCTGGAAAAAGAAGCGAATCGGAAACGAAAAGTCCGAGAGATAAGAACTTTACAAAAGAGATGATGTAGCCCTGTATATCTATCTCTCTGCAGAAAAGAGAGAGAGAGAACAAAAAGGCATCAATGACAGAAACCGAGTCTATCTAAACCCAAACAGATAAAAGAAAAACAAAAACTACATATAAAATCATGTCGTTCAAGTAACCATGGAATCAAATTATTTGTGTCTAGGCAACAGAAAGTACTTCAGTGGCGGCCGCGGTTCCATTAGAGAGTTAAAAAAGAAAGAAAAGGAGACTGTGGTACGGTAGCGAGGCCAATGTCATCGTAACAAGGAAAAAGGAGGTGGCGCTGGCCGTGTAGCATGTAGAGTACAGCAGCAGTAGAGGGTCTAAAACGAGTCAGGAGACAAAAGAACTTTATACTCAGTTTATGAACTAGTCGCACGATATCTCATTGAGAAACAAAATACAGCTCTCTATATAGTATAATAGTGTCAATGAAATCGATCCTAAAATCAATCATTGATTCATTGATCAATTTTAGATTCACATTTCATATACTTTTGATGCTGTTATTTTGTATTATAGGCTAAAAATATCAAAATGTTATTATGACATTGCCCCCCAAAACGGAATCACTTTAATCTTATCGAGGGTAGCGATAAGATGAGATCCGCAGGTTGAACAGAAAGAGACCCTATAGTAGAAGGGACTTAGCTATTTCACTGCTGTCTGCCTTCTAGCTGGGAAAAAAGAAATGTAGGAGAGCGAGATGAACGATCAATACTTCTAGACACGCCTAATACACAGAATTCTGCTCCATCACCCGAATCCACAGGGAACAAGCACACGGGGAAAAAAAAAACTTTTCGATTAATAAATCAATACTTTTTTTAAGAAGATATCAGTGGATAGATATATGCCACTCGGAATATTTCCTCGCTGTTGTACAAACATTTAATAGGAAAATTGCCATTACCGTGTGCTCTGCTTCTCGCAATGTTTATGTACATCAATTCATCGCGAAATTACTAACTAGAAATAAAATGGATCTACCTGTGTGAAGAGCCACGGATGTCATCAAAGCCAGTCCACTAAGTCCGTTGAAATTAAAATGGTTCGATTAAAAAATGCTTAGTGATGTAGGTAGAAGAATCTGTCAAAGAAAAATCAAACAAAGACAAAAATGAATAAAAACTCCAGCCAAATGGAATGAATAAATAACATATTAAAATTGGACATATTCTTCAACAAAAAACAAAAAAAAGTAACGAATCACATGATGGCTCTCGGCAATTCTGCATGCATCATTCATGAATCGTCTGGGAGAAAATGGAAACCAAATCAGACGAAAAGGTAAGAAACGGAGATGTTTGTCATCAATCATTGATGATAAAGGAAACAATGAAACACGGATATCGATCCATTTTTTTTTTGCGGGGTATACTCTAGCATTAAATAATATGATGTTTTTTCTCTCTCTCTTTCATATAACACAATGTGTAAACCGCTTGCCTTTCCTTTTCCCCGCCATCTGCAATACAGGATAATACCTACATAATGTATATGTCTAGATCAACTTAAAATTTTACGATCGAAAATGAAAGAACTGGATAGGGATTGTGAAGGGCTCAAATCATTGTCGGTATATCCTATTCAGTAGTCAGAGCGGATTGAAGTGAAATTCAAGATGTATTAAATCGGATGAAAAAAAAAAGAAAAAGAAATAACTTTGAAAAAGCCGGTCGGCCAGACTCTATTCCAAATTCGTCCAAGTTATACTAACGAAACTCACCTAAGATAAGTCTCAAAATGATTGATTTTCTACAACAGGTTGTTTGCCTACTACTATATAGATCGAATTAAAAATACAATAAGAATTTATCGTATTGCCAACAAATATAAGTGATCTGGTCGATTTTCTAGATGAAAGCTGATAGACATAACCACCAGGTTCCCTCCTAGCGTTTCCATCGGATGAATCCGCACCGGCTAGTCAGTTGCATCTGACAGCAGCACGACGCCTCTTCCGTCGACATGGATCTTTCATCGGTAGTCGTCGTGCAATCTACTTTCTCTACTATACACATCTTTCGCATTTCCTCAGCTCGCGCAAAGTCCCCGAGCTCAATGATCCGCAACAGATTCCATCACCGGGCAACGAGACTATAACTTAGCGCAACATCAAATCGACTACTAGTCCGTTCCTCTTTTGCTTCCTGTCTTATTGCAACCCCTCTATCTGCGCTCTATAAATTTATATAAATTATGTATTTAATCTACCAACATATACTATATCTCTTATTTATGTCATATATAAATACACTCTCTCTTTTGAGTTTCTCTTCCCCTTCTTAGGCTTTTCAGAAACTTTGCCTGTTTTTCTTTCACCCGATTGGGGACCCGACTGATCCGTCTCAATTAATCAAAGGTAAAAGGATATTGCCATCTCGTTCAGACGACAAGTTCGAGCTATAGCTTGTCTTGACGTGCGCGTACACAGTACACACTCAATGGAATATGAAAGAGGATCTTGACTTTCTTTTCTTTAGACTAGTACATAAAGCAAAATGGGAGAAAAATCTAATTCATTAAATAGATCCGTCAGCCATTAATAAGCGAACTATACTCAGTGAGATATGAATGTGCGTTCATCAATCAAACTTGTGTCAATCCAGCAACAACAACAAAACCAGCATATTCATTTCACTTAGATACTCGTGGAAAGTATTTAAGGAAATGATATATCTCTCCTTTCTTCTTTCCTTAACTATAAGTAGATACACCTAACAACAATACTTCATTTTCTCTTCCATTTAACTCGTGATTTTCAATTGCTAAAACGATGATTTCTTTATAAATGAATAACTTCTCTCTTTCAACAAAGCCAGCCAATGATGTAACCCGACAGATTGTCAGTTGCATGAATTTCCGTACGAGAACCAATCAAGTGCATCTCTTTCGCATAGTTTATTTTTATTTTTTATTTGATTGTCGACGACATCAAACTACAGACTGTTATGTTTACGTTCAGTTGAATCGGTTGTATAGACAACATTAGATAGTACGCTAGAGTATAATTTAAACATATAGAGACACGAGTGTGTATATTATCTATATATAAAGACGCAAAGAGACGGAAAGTTCTGGGGGTGGAAGAGAATGAGAGGGGAGGGTTGATTCAGCGGAGCACCTACTGTGCGCGGTAGCACACCGAAAGCAGATTGTTGATTAGATCCACTCCGGAGGCGGTCAATGACGAATTGACGAGTCAGCCACTCACCCTTGCCCTTATTCCCTTTTTTTTTTCTCTCTCTCTCTCTCTTTTTCTAGTCGTGCATGGCCTATGTGAGCAATGAGCATCGGGGTACGGTCATACGGACAGCCTCTCATAGTACAAGAGAGTCCACTTTGGCTCAATCAACGTCTATTCAACATCGACCTCCCAGGATAATCCAGTCGATGATTGGATATGATTAACTTTCTCTCTATTGCATATATTTTTATGAGCATTTTTTCTTGTATATCTATAGCACACAATCAATATTATATGCATTTTCAGACTAACTCTTGTTCAACTTTTATTTTTATGGCATATCGTTTCTCTTCATCACCGTTCCTCTTACTCTTGTTACTGCATTACTACCCAAGTTGACTGGACGACCTTATAATACCGAATGAGAACTATTCTACCACATCGCATTGATGATATACTTTGAGAATATCATCCGAAAAAAAAAGACATAAAAGAAAAACTGCTTTGTTTAAGGCCTAAGGATCCCTTTCTAAATCTTTGACAGTTTGGCGGAAAAAGGGTAAATTTATTTTGTACACTTGAACGAATTGAACTAGGCAACCCTTAGACTGACAACCAAACATTCAGAGATTCTTAATTGACGTGAATTTTTAATGAAGAAGACATTAAAAGAGAATGTCAGATACAAAGAGCGCAAACGTTTGTATGACAGGAGGTTATAAGGAAACAACATTTCCAGTGACAAGAGCGATGGGAACGCAATATACTGAATGCTCTGATGCGTGACCGAGGTACTTGGCATGCATGAAAAGAGGCGAGGGAGCAAATAACGGTCGTGAATTAAACCCTAACTGGAGATTATAAAAAGGGGACATTAAAAAAAGGGAGGTTAAATCGTCAGCATTGACCAAGGCCTTCATGATTTTCATTTCACGGTCTATCAGATCGCAAAGGACGGTAAAAAAACTGATTTAAAAACAAAACTCAAAGCCCATGACAGCTTTTTATTTTGGCCATATTTTTTTTAACCGACTCACGCCTACTAGTTCTAAAGTTTCCCATTATTCATAAAATAGGTTATAATAATTCCTATTATAATAAAAACTAACGCCTTTGTTAGTCGCTCAAAGTCTTTTTCAACGGCATCAGGGAATAAAAGCAAACGAGGAAAACTCGACTTTCAACAGTGCGGGGTATACCGTCTCAGTAAATCCACCTGATGATTTTTTTGGCCTCATGCGAATGTTAAATTATAAAAGACTGAAAAAGAGTCTTTATGGAAGTTTTTATTGGAGGAGCCAAAGAATTGTTTGCTGCCTTCCCTTTTTATTTGAAAGAAATCGAATTCGATGGCATAACGCATGAGGTAATAAAATGCAAATGTCATTTAAATGATTTTGAATGCCCTGCTTTGGTTGGAGGTACTAGTTTCTCATAGATGCACGATATGAAAAAAAAAAGCCTAACGACCGCCATTGAGTAAAATCAACTACTGATACACTTTTTAAAAGATTTAGTAATAGAAGTATTTAGAAGGTACCCAATTAGAGTAGAATAAGAAAGAATAGGAACCTGGGAACTCCGTAATTCATTCTGAATTGTAAACGCCCGATATTTAGTAACTATCAGCATGTTATTAACGAGAAAAAGAATTCTTTTACCTTAGCAAGTGACGTTTCGTGACGCTGACCTGCCACCCATGTGAAGATGATGACATAAAAGGCAGCGAATCTGTCGTTGAAGAATTCGGCCATAATAGCTCCGATTCCTTAAAGAAAATGGGCAAACAATCTTTTTTTTTAATTTGTCTGGTTTGAAAATTTAATAATAAAGGAGCCGCGGGGAAACTTACCGACTCTAGCCAGAATGACGGTGAAAAAGAAAGCCACTGGAAAAATGACGTTCATGTTGAATTTCAGCATCCAGCAGCAAGTCGACTGTCAATATATTGTAAAATTCATTAGACTATGCGTAGCTTTAACCGGCAAACAAAATCGATGGAAGGATTTGCTTCAAAAGCAATACCTTTTTCGACATAAAGTATACCATTTTCTTTTTTTAAAATAAAGTTATGAATTCTGAAGAGAGTTGTGTGACAAAAAAAAACTACTCGTGAATCAGGGAAGGCTTCGTGAATTTTGAAGACTATATTGAGCGACTGAATTAATTGCATCACTGTCTGGGTTTCAGGCTGTTTGAATTGGAGTGTACAGCATGTATTATAACCTTGATGGCTGGACTGTAAAAAAATAAATGACGTGCAGAAAATACCCTCACTGAAAAGTTGGATATGTAAGCCGATCTGTCATCATCTGAACCAAATGATAGGTTACATTACCCAGTAGAAGAAGCATAAAAAAGGATTGATAGCTATTTAACCTACTTAGTCTATAACGAAAAAAATATAAAAAAATAAGAAAAGATAGTAATCAATATATAGTACATCTATCTCAGCCATCAATGTTGTTATGCATTCATCGAACAAGTATACGTACCTTAATTTTACATATATATCGCTTTACATTGTTTCCCATAGAATCGTTATTTTGTATCTGTCATGCATTCTGACCATTTTAATTTCATTGAAAACAAGGAGAAACTATTCCAGTGAATACGCTTTTATAACACCCGTTCCGGATTTCACAAGTGGAAGCTATAACACAAAAGAAAAATAATCAATCTATTCCCTACCTTATATAACTGTTTCTATACCCAAGGAAAATTGTATCGTCCCTGATGTTCAAAGAGAATAAAAATAAAGGAGTGGGAGAAAGGCGAACAATAGAAAAAAAAGGGACTAAATCAGATGGAGATCGAACGAAAATCTTAGTTTAAAGTTTTTCTGCTTCTTCTTATCGTCACTTTTAATCGATGTCTATTCATTCTTTCATCCCTATTTTTTCGTTTACTCTTCAAGTTTTAATTGATCTAACGTTAGATAAATTGACGGATCATTCAAGTGGAAGCCCTTATTTAAATGCCAGGACCAAAACAACCCCATTTACGCGAACTTTTAAGGTTTATAGGAGATTCAGGAGATAAATGACGGAACTATTCCTAATTTAAAAAAAAAAAAGAATGCCTTACAATAAAAAGGTTGGGCTCCAATATTTGAAAGGAAAAAAACGATTCCATTTACATTTAAATCCTCTTCCTAATTGCCAATACTCATTGATAAAAATTTTAAAAAATTACAGATAAAAATGAATATCTGATTTCGAGAATACCGCAAACATCGATATAGAGAAAGTCGAGAGAAAATTTAACATGCATAATTATGTAACTATGATCGGACAAAAAAATCGCCACGACAAAGGATCCAATGTGCGAAGTACGGGCCATCCACAGCATATTGGCAAAACGGAAATATTCACCTTTCACTACGTTTCTGTTCACGGACAATAAAGGCAAAAATATACAGAAATCTAAACATTATCAAAACAAAAAAGGAAGATCCTAATTCTTAAATCAATTCATATTAACCAGAAATATCTCAGATCAATACCTGGCTGTCCTCTGTTTCAGCAAAGGACCAAAACTGTCACTAAACTAAGCGCGCGATGAAAAAAACAGCAATATTAAATTTTCTTCGGGTTGTTGGGCTTAAAGCCGTAAACGCAAAAAACCATGCGTTCTTCCGATCCCCCTATCACCCCTTCAAATTATGCGTATGTACAGAAGCATCAGGAAAGTCACCAACACCATACAATTGGGAAGAATATTATTATTTATTTGTGAAATAACTTTTAAAAACCCCATCCATTTCACGTGCCCGTTTGAACGAAAATAACAGACACCTAGTGGTAAAAAATGTAGTTAATCCGTTAACATTAACGACCTCTAGATCCAGTGATTTGCATTCTGATTCTGCAAATTCAAATGTTCCATAGGATTTATAAATCTCGGAAGAAATATGATGCACGACGGAGACAAGATTTAAAATTTGCGGAATTAAATCAATTAACGACACGTTTAGAAAACAACACAAACTACTAGCTACTAACTTTTTGAAATTCGTAATGACTAATGAGACATGACACTTACCCGGCCCGGCCGCCCCATAAGAAAGCAAATGGTAAACTTGTAAATCATTTTTAGGGGGGTAAAGATCTCGAAAATGCGACATAAGGGGCAAATTTAATTCAAACGTTTACTTGCATCAGTAAAAAAGGATAAGTTTGAGTCAAATAGGAAGATAATAAAATTGAACTCTGGCACATTGCGAGCACATTGAAAACTGAGAGGATAGACAAGGACTAAATAAATAGAAGAAAATTAAATAACTCGAGTTTATATTATCTCGTGTGTGTTTGAGTGTTTCTCATATTGAACGGTTCAATCCTTACGGTTAATAACCGTCTTTACTTGATATGATTGTCTACAAAGAAAATTACCTCACATTTTTATCCTTGATCACAAAGTAATATTGTAACAATTTCTTTTCTCTCTTCCACCAAAAAGTCCTTATAGAGATGTAAAGTAAATTTGTTTTTAGTTTCAAACCGAAAACTTATTTTGACTCTTTTTATGCAAACATATGAAGCAGTAGTTATCTCTATTTATCTAACATTGAGGTAATATGAGTGTAACCAGCTGTAACTGATAAATATTGAAGCCTATTGCAAAGTTTGAAAACAGTCGAATCTTATTCGAAGCTGTTTATGTAAAAGTTGAAATAATACACAGGAACTGAAGTGAATACAAAAAATGAAACAATTTTCGATAGTTTCACTCACCCAAATCGGTTTTTTATTAGTTTTGATTTGTTGGTCGACTGGCTCGAGTGGCGCTGCTTTTTCCTTGGAAGAAGAATTCCTGATGTTAAAAGAAAATTATGTAAGGAAAAACTATAAATTTCGTTTTCACGCTGATGTATCAAATTAATTCAATATGTCAATAAGAATCCGTTCTTTAAATATGTATAACATCTTCATATTTAATTTAAATTTCCCCAAAGAATCAAATGAAAGACATAGTGATGAATTTGGAGTCAAAAGTGATAAAACTGGAATCGAAAAACGCTCAAATGCAAGAAAAAGACGCAAAAATGGAGGAAAAAGTGACACAATTGGAGGCGAAAAATATCCAACTGGAGGCCAAAGTTCAACAGCAAGATTCGCTTTTAACTTCTCTGGTGTTGCGTGAGAAAAACGATCGCACAAGAGGAGCCGATTCAGACTCTGTTTTTATAAATCAATCAGCCGTGGCCATAAACGGACTGCCATCCTCATGCAGTGACCTCAAGATGAATGGCCACATTTGGAATGGCATTTATTCCGTCATGGGATCTGCGATGATGGAATCCGTTTACTGCGATTTCTCGAAACTACCGAGTGACGCGGGTAAATATTTTTTTTTAATAATTCATTCTTCAATGAGTCAATGACTAATTTTTTATTTAAAAAGGATTTCAGAAATGGATCGGATACGCCGACATTAAATCAGCGCCCGTCCATTTTTACGTCCAGCGGAATTCAAGATTCAGCACAACTAGAACTGCGATCCCGTTCGATTTGGCCAGATTGAACGAGGGAAATGCCATGAATTTGACATCGGGCATATTCACGGCACCGCGAACGGGAATTTATTTTTTCTCATTCACGGGAACGGCGATTTTTGAGGGAACTGATTCAACCTGTTTTGAGTTAGGAATTGGTCTTTATTTGAATGGGGGGCTAATCGGAGTGGGTAAGGCTGAAGAGGCAAAAGCGTCCTTTTACTATAATCAAGTAAGACCGTTGACCCTCCAATCGACGCTGAAATTAAAATCAGGCGATCAAGTCTGGTTGGCGATTTATGTTTTTGTTATTGACACAATTTCACCTGGGGCGAGTTTGTTTGATTCGACTTCTTATGAACATTTCACTCATTTCACAGGTTTCATGTTGGAGGAGGAAATTGTGACGTCCCTTTAAAATTTTGTTTTGATTATCCGAAATGCGCAAATTCGCGTAAAATGATCGTTGACATTGATAATGGACCAGCAAATGAATTTTTTTTATTTCAAAGCTTTATATAAGGAGTGGACTAGAAATCCATAGTGTCTATAGTGCGTTAAGAATATTTCTCTACAAAACTCAACTTCAGTTATTATTTGATTAGTTTAACTTTATCGACGAGTAACTGTGGATGCGAATAAACGTAAAGAATACACATTTAAATTTTAGAGTCTTTATTACTAAAATGTAAACGTCAGAAGAAAAAAATGAAGTTCATTGTCAGATTTAAAAAATTATTTACTTCCGGTCGAATGGTGATTGACTTGCCCCGAAACCAGAGAAACGGTTCAGTTGATGAAATTTGCAAACTTCCGAATCGCAAATTCAATACATAGGCTATCAAAGGAAATGCTCATCTAGTCCAAAACAACCATAAGACAACCTTGGAACTGGAAGTGATGTGAAGGAAAATGGGAGCCGCGAGCGTATCAGGAAGTGGTTTGGTTTTATTAAAGTTAGAAATCACTAAATCAGCGAACTAATGAACCTCAAGTGAAAATGGCGATTAAATCAAAAACACAAAAAAAATAAAAAACTCTGGTCTAACTTAGTTAAAGAAGATTTTGCGTTTTTTTCTTGTCACGGATCTACATCAAGCGAAGGCCAAGACATAAAAAAGAAAGAAAAGATACAGTGAGTGGGCCGGAGTGAAATTCCAATTCGAACATTATTCGTATTTCGTAAGAGTCCGTTGAGAAAGAAATCGTTGCTATAAATAACGTATTTCATCAAGAGAGAACAAAAAGTATTGCAAACAAAAATGATTGCCTAACAAACAATGCCCCCTTATCAACGTCACAGTTATCTAAGTAGGACAAGTATTAGTCTGACCAATGATAATAGATACACCAAACGAGTCCATTTCATTTAAATGATTCATTACAAAAAATAGGTCATCACGTCATTATTGTTGAAACTCGCCTATTAATAATAACAACAGGCGATAACCACAAAAGGAATTGCAAATCAAAACAGCTCCTATAAATTGCGACGAATAATCGCTTAGAAATTACAACTGGGATTGCTGCAAAGAGTAAAAATGACTCGCATCTCTGTCCATGTTTGTTTGCTATTTATTTTGGGTTGTTGGGCGTCAAGTTCGAATGGCACTACAATTTCCTTGGAAGACAAACTGAATCAATTAGAATTCAAATTCGATGCTGAAGTTTATCAACTAAAAATAAAAAATAGCCAACTTGAGGCTCAACTTGAACTAAATGTAAGTCTTCGTGCCTTAATATCCTACTCTACTCGTGTTCACCTATTTCTTTGTTTGTACCTAATAAGAATTTTAAATTTGCTAATTTTTTTAAAATTAGAATCAAATAAGAAATGAATTGAAATTGAAAGTGACGCAATTAGAGGGCAAGGTCCAGCAGCAAGAAATGATTTTAACTTCCTTTTGCGACAAACCGATCGAATGGTTCCAGCAACTGGAACGAAATCCTTGCCAACTAGTTTTGGAACTTCGATTCAACCAATTGGAATGAGTGGAACCCCGAGGACATGCAGAGAACTTCGCGTAACCAATCCGTCACTTCCATCCGGAATGTATTGCATCGATCCGGACGGTGAAGGTGTCGGAGAAAATCCAATCTATGTTTAATTGTTTACTGTAACATGATTTCAGGTATTAAAAGATGTTGTATCTGAAATTTTTTCTCCGAATGAAAAACCATTTTGTTTCCATAACTCATAACAGGATCGACATCAATTTTACACGACAGCGAATCTCCCATTAACGTTAGTCACTGTGCAGATCCTGGATGCAATTCGCGATCCATCAAATACAACGCATCTCTCAGCCAAATGAAAGCTTTGGCAGAACTATCCACTGAATGTCATCAGTCAGTTAAAGTTAGTGCACCGTAATCGATTCATTTAATTTACAAAATTATTTAAATTATTCCTTATTTTGTAGTACGATTGTTTTTACGCCCCATTCGAGTTAAATAACGTCGCCTATGCCTGGTGGAACGACAGAGACGGAAATGCGCAATATTTCTGGGCCGGAAATAACACGGACGGAATCCACACCTGCCAGTGTGGAATGGATGGAGATTGCGTCGATCGTTACGCCAAATGCAATTGCGATGCGGCTGTTTCAACCCAATTAACAGATGACGGTAAGTTAATCTTAGTATTTAGAATTTTAGTTTCAAACAATCTTAAATCTAAGAAGACGAGATCGTGTAAAACAGTAAGTTACGGTTCTTTAGCTCACCTCTACCACCGCATGTTATTAGCTAACAAGCTGTACAAGTTATTTGGCTGTTCAAACAAATTTAAACTTCGCACGAGACGTACACTTCAATCTCTTCATTCAGGTGTCATCACGGACAAAAATGTTCTGCCCATCACCCGCCTGAATTTCGGCCGAACGCAACTGGAAACTTCGTCCGGCATCCACACGCAGGGTCAATTTGAGTGCACCGGAACAGAAGCCTTGACTAGAATGCCTACGTCATGTCAAGATCTTTGGTTGATTGGCCACACCCTGAACGGTTTTTTTTCTGTTATGGGAAGTAAAACGATGGAATCCGTTTACTGCGATTTTACTAAAATTCCTGGCGACGAGGGTAAATATTTGATAGAAATTTCTTTATTATTTAATTTAAATTAATATCAAATTTACTGGGTTAAAAGGTTTCCAAAAATGGATTGGATACGCCGATGTCAAATCGATGCCAACGTTTTTCTACTTTGTGAGAAATTCTAACTTCGATATATTTAACACAACGATTCCGTTTGATCAAACCATTATCAACATTGGAAATGCAATGAACACATCAGGGATATTCACAGCTCCACGAACGGAAACTTATTTCTTCTCTTTCATGGGAATGGCGTACCTTCCAGCTTCTTCAACTGCTTATTTAGGAGTACTTCTATCCAAAGGGGCTATGGGAATCGGAATGGGTGCCGTTAAAGAAGACAAAACCTATTCTGGTAAACAAACTACGTTGGCCCTCCAGTCAACGCTAAAACTGCAAACAGGCGAACAAGTTTATCTACGGATAAATTACATGTCACCAGGGGCATATTTATCTGATGACGGTCGGCATTTATCTCATTTCACGGGATTCATGTTGGAGGAGGATATTGAAGCTTCCCTTTAAATTTTGCAATAATTTAATTTAAAGCAAAATTGAGAACTGAAAAGCTACGCAATTCGGGAAAAAGCATTTACACATTTTAAAAAATCATTTGCTTCAAATTATCAACTTAAATTTTACGTATTAACTTAAACTAATGGTAATTATCAAAGGGGAACGTGACGACAAGTAAAAAGATAAAGAGAAATGATGAACTCTTGACTTTTGATTGAACTCTTGCACAATGGCATTGATGTTGTGACGCAATAAGCAAATGACTAAATAAGTAGAAAACGAAAAACAAACCACTAAAAGCTTATTTTCATATCTTTTGAGTTGTCCTCATTTTTGAACGAAACGTTTTCAACATTTTCGTCTATAACCCACGTCTCAACTTGTTGATTGACCAAAGTAAATAATTGCACAACAAAAGTTTCCTATTTTATCTTCGATCAACGATAATTCTTTTGACATTTTCTCACTCAATGAAAAGTTCGCGTTTTATCTACGTATAAAAATAAAAAATATGCACGCTAAATTAAAAACGTAAAATAAAAAAAAAAATGTTCGAAATAATGTCATTTTGTTATCGATCTGCGCTTGTAGCCATTACAAATTTCTACAAAACATAGAAAATATTATTAGAAACAAAAATTCTTATCTCCTGATGCGGGAATCCAAAAACCAATTTTTGGATGTTTGAATAAGCTTATATTGGATACCACCTATGAAGTATCATATCGTTGTTTGCCCGGCGTTAAAGCAAACAATATAGCAAAACAACATTTAAAAAAAGAAGATCGAAGTTTTAAAATAAAAAGTCGCAGTGGTTGTTATCTTTAGTGGACTATTATTAAGGAAAGTAGGCAGTCGATAAAACCCACTGTAAAACCACACAATATGAACACATATAAAGGGATTCCTGCTTAATTGCGAAAACCATTCGATTGTAAAGAAAAAGAGCAATAATGGCTCGTTTTTTCCATCGGGTTGTTATTCATTTTGGCTTGTGCGACTTATTCTTTGGTCGTTGACGCCGCTCTTTTGTTGGATGACAAATGGCAAGAATTGGAAACTAAACTGGACACCAAAGTGTTTCAACTTGAAGAAAAAGTGGCGCAACTGGAGACTCAACTCGAACATAATGTAAGTTTCCCTTTTCGTTTACCCTCTTCATTTGTTAGGTTAACTACTCAAGTAATATCCATATAATATTTAAGTTCAACTGTTTAACTTGTGTATACATTCAAATTCATATGCATTGCAGAATGAACTAAGAGAGGAGTTGACGCTGAAAGTGGCACAACTAGAGGCCAAAAATGTTCAACTGGAATCAAAAGTCCAAGAGCAAGAAAACATTTTAACTTTCCTGTTGCAAGCGACTGAACTTCCAGTGTCAGCTACTGGTTCCAAATTATCCCTTAGTAATCGTGAATTTGTGATTCAATCAACGGACAAAATGAGCGGAATCCCAAGAACATGCAGGGAACTGCGAGCAACTGACCCATCACTTTCATCCG
Source organism: Daphnia galeata (assembly GCA_030770115.1). Classification (NCBI taxonomy): domain Eukaryota; kingdom Metazoa; phylum Arthropoda; class Branchiopoda; order Diplostraca; family Daphniidae; genus Daphnia; species Daphnia galeata. The sequence continues at coordinate 9,960,141 of CM061114.1, forward strand.
GAATGCACTGGATCGATCCGGATGGCCAAGGTGTTGGTGACGATCCAATTTACGTTTACTGCAACATGTCATCAGGTATAAAGTTATAGAATTAAATTTATTTTTACTCTTATCGTTGATGAAGATAATCAATATTTTCAAAATAGGATCGACATCAATTTTACACGACAGCGAACTTCCTATCGACGTGGGTCATTGTGCCGATCCTGGTTGTTATTCGCGATCCGTCAACTACAACGCGCCCATTAGACAGATAAAAGCCTTGGCTGAATTGTCAACTGAATGTCATCAGTCAATTAAAGTAATTTATTTGTTAATTTGGTGAAATTAGTTTTAAAAATGTTTCACAATTATTCCAGTATGACTGTTACTACGCCCCATTCGAGTTAAATAACGTCGCCTTCGCCTGGTGGAACGACAGAGAAGGAAGTGCAAGATACTTTTGGGCTGGAAATAACACGGACGGAATTCACACCTGCCAGTGCGGAATCAACGGGAATTGTGTCGACAATTCAATAAAGTGTAATTGCGATATTGTTGCGCCAATTCAATTATCCGACGAAGGTAAATGTCAAAGCTTTCGTTTCTTTTATTGAGGATAAACCGAGATAAACAAAATCTTTTTTTTTCGAAAACAATGTTGTATGAGTGAGTGTGTGTGTGTATTCGTTTCTTTCTCCCACCCTTTTTACTAATACAAGATATTTTATTTTTCTAAAAAAAATCCAAATTCGAAATGCACGAAGGTGTCATAACGGATAAAAATGTCCTGCCCGTAACTCGACTGAATTTTGGTCGAACTCTACTGGAGACTTCGTCCGGCATCCACACACTGGGCCGATTCGAGTGCACCGGAAAACTGGCCCTCACTGGATTGCCCACGTCATGTCAAGATCTTTGGCTGATTGGCCACACACTGAATGGATTTTATTCCATCAAAGGAGCCAAAGTGATGGAATCGGTTTACTGCGATTTTACTAAACTTCCTGGCGACGAGGGTATAAAGAGACTTATTTTAATTTAGTTTTTTCATTTCATGTTTCAAAAAACACAAAGCATCATAAAAATTACTTTTGAAAAGGTTTCGAGAAATGGATCGGATACGACGACGTGAAATCGGCACCAAATTTGTTTTTTGTCCAGAGAAACACTTGGTTTAACTCAATGCATACTCCAATTCCGTTCGAAATTGAACAGATTAACGCTGGAAATGTCATGGATTCGGCATCAGGAAAATTTACAGCTCCACGAACGGGGATTTATTTTTTCTCTTTTACAGGACACGCCGATTTTCCCGCTTTATCATCTCCTTCAACTTTAGCCGTTTCTTTGCTTTTAGACGGTGGACAAATCGCCAGGGGATTCGTCGAGGATGCAAATACCGTTAAAAATCAATCGAGTCAGTTAATTGTTCAGTCGACTCTCAACTTGAAATCTGGCAATCAAGTCTGGATGGAGATTGTTGCTTTGTCATCAGGAGTTTCCCTTGCTCACGATACTCACTTCACTGGGTTCATGTTAGAGGAGGAAATTGTCACCTCCGTGTAAATTATTTACTTAATTTGTGATTAGGGTCGTGAATTTTTCAATGCAGTTCATGTACTTTGAAATAATTCTATTCATTAAATAAGGTCTATTCGTTAAATAATTCTATTCATTAAATAAGGTTTCCGAATAAATTATTGAAAAAAGAAGCGCCCTTTGGTTGCCTATTCTCGGTTCAATATATAAACGTTCGTCTATAAAAACAAGGGAGATTTTGACTTAAGTGTTCACCCCGTTACATCAGCCAGTCGATTAAAGATATACATATACAGGATATTGAAATTTGATCCTACCTATTTGGAAGAGAGGTAGCGTGAAATCTCCTGAAAATTGGCGTCTTGTAGAAGATGAGATAGGAACTGGAAGACTAGCGGCACGGACCCCGGGTGTTACGTCATCATGGATGTGCTCCGTGCATTGGAATCGCAGATGGAGAGAGAAGTAACGCTCTCATGGGACGCTCAATTTACCTATATTATAAATAAATATTTAATTGAATAAAGAAGTTGACAAAAATGCGATCGGCATCGCCTTATCCAATCAGCAGATAGTAATAATATACATGTAAATTAACTAAATTTCTCGATTGACCAACAGACCCCAGAATGGTGATCTCGAATAAATAATTGTCACTAGTTGGTACTAAAATTGAGAGTAACAAGTTGAATTGGAGGTAAATGATGCAAGCCCAAGGGTGCTAAAGCTTCACAAAGAGCTTTTTATGTTAATTATAAATTTGCTCTAGCAACAATAAGCGTCTTAAGGAGTTCACTTTCTGGGTCGCAACTAAAACATGATTTTTGAAAATGTTTGCATTACTCGTGAATCTTGATTCAGAAACCAAACCAGGTGGATAAATTTTTCAATAAGAGATAATAGGATATAAAAACAGACAACTTTTCACACTTGTACTAATCCAACAAAACCATTGCGCCAGATGTTTTTATCAAAGGTTTGTTTAATTGAGTGTTAAAAAAAAACATCCTGGTTTAATAAAGCCGACCTTCAGTAGCGATTCAGTCTTTAAAAGAAGTTAAATGTTAGTGGTATGCGATTTCCGATCTCTTAGTAACAGTATAAGAAAATATTTTACTTTTAAGAAGTTGTCTTAAAAAGATCTTGTCAGCTTTTTATTAGCGATAAGATGCTCATGAGATGAGATATTCAACAACTTTCAGTAATAATCTTGGACATTAGAGATGAATTTCAGGAGCGTCAATGTTTAACCGGCATAACTTCTAGCAACATTGTACCATAGGGAAGACAAGTAACAGAGAAAAGGTGTTGGACAAGCAAATAAAAAATTGGGGAGAGTCGTAATGTTTACACTTTTATTTTGAAAAACTCAGTTAATTTGAATTTTATCACTAAACACGGGAGACGAGAATCTGGGACGAGAATCTAATATCGAGATTCTCTAACTCTTATTGATTTTTTTTTATCTAAGTACTACTAATTGGCAAATACTAATGTCTCTTGACATGAGAATCTGAAAACAGCAATCGCAACAATTTTTAAAAATTATTAAAAAACAAATTAACTTGTTAAATTAACTGGTAATTATCAGCGGGGAACGTGACGTCAAATAAAAAGATAAAGAGAAAAGAGAAGATTGAACTCTTGCACATTGGCATTGATGTTGTGACGCAATAAGCAAATGACTAAATCAATAGAAAAAGAAAAACAAACAACTAAAAGCTTACTTTCATATCTTGTGTGTTTGTCTTCCTCATTTTTGAACGAAACGTTTTCAACATTTTCGGCTATTACCCACGTCTCAACTTGTTGGTTGGCCAAAGTAAATAATTGCACAACAAAAGTTGCCTTTTTATCGTCGATCAACAATAATTCTTTTGACATTTTCTCCCTCCCAGCACTATACAAACGTACGGCCCCCTTGGAGGTATACAAAAAAACGCATTTGTTTTCAAGTTTTTGAAACGACATCTAATTTTTTGGAGAAGGGTTGTAGGAAAATCTAACATCTTGCTTTTCACGTTCAAATAATAAGGTTACAATGTTGACGTTACATGGGTGGGGTTCATAACAGTCGAATCTTCTATTCCATATAAACGAAGCTTGTTTTGATAATAATTTAAAGAGTTTTATAAATAAAAAAATCCCATTAGACACAACAAAATGGCAAATTTTCAGTAGCCTCTTTCAAGCAAATCAGTTTGATATTAGTTTTGATTTGTTAGACATCTGGCTTATTCAAAACTGGCAATTTTCCTCAATTTCCGGATTTCAAAGGAAGTCAAGGGTCGAAGGATTGGAGCTTCAACAATCATCGAGGAAAAACCTTCCTGACCAACATGGCAATATTAGGAGTGATTCATATTTCGATCGATTAAATAAGCAATACGAATTTTTTATTTTACACTAATAAAAGACGAGGAAGTTTACGTAAAAACCAAAAAATTACATAAGACTGAACTCTTCTCAACATATTGATATGTTGGGACGAAAAAAAAAATTATTAAATAAATAAAAGAAAACAAACGAACATCACCTTACTTATTCTTTTTTGTTTTTCACGAGGTTTTTCATTCAACGTTTTCAACCTTTACGGTTAATCCACGACTCTACATAGCAAATAATTGCACAACAACAGTTGCATTATCCTTGATCACAAAATAATCTATTCGACATTTTCTTTTCTCCAACCAAAAAATCCCCTTCAAGATAAAAATGTACCTATTTGTTTCAATTTTCAAAACGGAAACTTATTTTGATTCTTTTTACATGAACAAATAATGCATCACGTTATCTCCCTCAAATTATAACGTTTGGGTGTCATGAGTGGGTTCCTATAAATTAAAAAATATCGTCCAGTTGGAAACAGTAGTTGTAAGCAACATAAATACGTAAGCTATATAAGCTTTTGTTAACAAGAGTTTAAAACAACAGGACCTAACAAGCCCAATAAAAAAATGGCAAATTTTTCAGCAGCCTCATTCTCCAAAATCGGGTTGTTATTAGTTTTGATTTGTTGGACGAAGGGCTCGACTGGCGCTGCCTTTTCTTTTGAAGAAGAATTTCTACAGCTGAAGGAAAATTATGTAAGAAGCTAAGAACAAACTTTATTTCGTTTTCATCCTGATGTATCAATATGTCAATAAGATTCAGATCTTTATTATTTAAATTAATGTATTCACGTTTAATTGAAATTTCCCAAAAGAATCGAATGAATGACATTATGAAGAATTTGGAATCAAAAGTGATCGAACTGCGCACCGAACTGGAATCGAAAGACGCCAAAATGGAGGAAAAGGTGACACAATTGGACGCCAAAAATGCCCAACTAGAGGCAAAAGTTCAAGAACAAGATTCGCTTCTATTCGACCTGTTACGAGAGAAAAAATGAACGCACAGGAGGAGCCGATTCTGATTTTGCTACAATAAATCAATCGGTAGTGGCAATCAACGGACTGCCATCCTCGTGCGGTGATCTCAAAATGATTGGCCACATTTGGAATGGAATTTATTCCGTCATGGGATCTGCGATGATGGAATCCGTTTATTGCGATTTTTCCAAACTACCGAGTGACACGGGTAAACATTTTTGGTAATAATTCATTTTTCAATGAATAATTTATTATTAACATTTCTGCAAAAGGTTTTCAGAAATTGATCGGATACGTGGACGTGAAATCAGCGTCCGTCCATTTCTATGTCCAGCGGACTTCAATATTTAACACAACTGGAATTCCAATTCCGTTCAATTTGAACCGAATGAAAGAGGGAAATGCCATGAATTTGACGTCTGGGATATTCACGGCCCCGCAACCAGGAATTTATTTTTTCTCATTCACTGCATTAGCAGAATTTCCAGTATCATCTTCTGGTTGGTTAGGAGTTCAACTTTATTTGAACGGGGGTCGAATCGGGGAGGGTTACGTTTCAGAAGGAAATACCAAGTCTGTTGACACACAATTGAGTCCTTTATCCCTCCAATTGACGATGAATTTGAAACCAGGCGATAAAGTCTGGTTGCAGATTGTTAACATGGAAAAAAGAACAGTTTTGTATGACGACGGTAGCCACCACACTCATTTCACTGGTTTCTTATTGGAGGAGGAAATAGCAGCCTCCATTGATCGCTAACCAACGTTCCATTGGAGCGCTAGTTACCAATCTTCCATTGGAGGGCTTTTTGAATTTACTTTACTGCTAAGTGTCTTTCTTTTGTTTCTACCACTGTAATAAGGAACAAGAAATATAAATGTTTAGAAAGAATGGACGTTTTATTGGGCGGAAAGACGATTGGGTCAGAGAAATATTCAGACACAGAGGACAACAATAAGATCAGTCTGCGATGAACATGCAGAGTTGAGAAGTCCTTTGGTATACTAAACTGTGATTTTAGTTTCAAATGATCACAGTCGAGATTTCTAGACAATCTTTCAGGTTGTTTTAATTGAACAACTTAAATGAATTCCGAGATATATACTTGGTAAAAAATCAAACACTTGTTTATATAACCAGAATGAGAATGTTATGTTTCGACCCGCAAACATTTCATCAACAAGCGCCAGAAATATCGAATGCAACTTCCTCTTTTATCACTTGATGCTAGACTTTATTCACGCCAATCGAACACATTTGCATGTAGGGACCGGCTAGGATCCGCTGGGAAAACCCAATTCAAATGAGTCGTTCCCCGTATTTCTATATAAATACACAGTACAATGCGAGTTCAAACTTAGTTTCAAACATCCACAACCAGTCGTGTCGATAAAACCGGATAAAACGAATACTAGTCCTAGAATATTTTCATCATCTTTCGTCCACACAGAAAAGGTAAATCGTGTTTCGCTTTTAAATATTGTATTATTATATTCCGAATTGGGAAAATGATCGGCGACTGACAATTGACCGCAAAATTAAATTTGTAAACGTTAGAAGCAAAATACCTAATTTGAATCCAGGTTTACAAAATAAAAAACGGACTAAAATGGAAAGAAATTTGTTTTAGTTAAGGATGGAAATATCTTCCAAAACATTTCAGTCACATCCGCCTTAATATTTCACATGGGTATAGAATTCGTGAATTTCTTTAAAAATTAATATATGAAAAATGGAAAACACTAATTGATGTCAATAATTTTAATAACTCGCACCTTTTTCCCACGGTACGAAATTCACAAAAGCTCACGTCATTTCCAGCACAGACGGTCTCCCGTCAAATTCGTCGCAGTGCATGGGCAATCGAAAGTTTGACAAGACCTGAAACTATATACTGCCATTACAACTAGTAAAAATAGGAAAAACGTTGGCTTTTGGTTCATTTTTCTTCGTTAAATAAAGGTACCACAATAACAACACAGTAGAATTTCATCCACCATTTATCCGCAAAGAAAAAAAAACGCTATTTCAGCATGCAAAGCTTAGAATAGAGAATATTTTAGATTGAGCCTACCTCTTGGAAGTGGTAGCTGTGAAATATTCAAACTCAAAATCAGCGTCTAGTCTTGAAAAGGTGAGGAACGGAAGACTCGCGGACCGGATATTGGCGTGACGTCATCGCAGATGTCTTTGTGCTTTGGGATCAGGTGAGGAGAGGAGTGACGCCCTCGTGAATACAATCACACTCGCATGAATGTACACGGGAGACGTCGAGGTAAAGGAGAAAGAGGAGGATTAACATGACACCAACAGAAGTTCCATTCCAATTAAGTAATTAACCTACAAAAAATCAAAAAATTATTATCAACAAAAAATCCAGTGCCAGCGTGTTATTCACGACATTTCCAAGACGAGCAAAAGTCTCACCAGAGTCATGGCCATCGACAAAATTTTGAATTGCATGTAAACAAATTGGACAAAAAATTGAAAACAATTTTGGCAAGTCTGACCAGTTGTTACATTTTACTATTTTAAAAGCAAAAAATCGTTAACTGTCTACGAAATCTGAAAACAAATACATCCCAGACACAGGAAATGAGTAGAAAAAAAAATTGTCTTTTGTCTTGACTTATGTCCAAGGAATTATTTACAATAACCATTACCAGAACCAAAAAGTTAACACTGTTTGTGGGTTTTGGTATTAGCAAGGAAAAGTAAACAGACCAAAACTCGATCTAGACAATAAAATAGCTTGTTGTCTTGTTGATGCATTGGCCAAGAAATGATATTGGTGAAAACCATTTCAAAGCAAAAATTATTTTGACACGTATGATATGTAACGTCACAAGAGCATTCTTAACTAAATCACGAGAAAGAATTATGGGCGGAAATCATCTGTTTAGAAACTTACAATACTCTCGTAAGAGAAGATACGAGAAGATGGTTGGCTTGGTTTTTGCTATAGTTGGAGGCCTAGATGAATTTAGGACTTGGCTGATTGTTTTACATAATAATATGAACAAGCAATTGTAACAATTTCAATTCAATTAATTAACACAAATTTCAAAACTATGTCACTCTCTGATTGGAATTGAAAATTGAATGAAGGAACGCAGCCATTGCAGTGTTGTCATTTGTCAAAATATGAGAGCTCAAATTAAAATGTGCCAATTTTTTCAATATAATAAATTAATAAAAATTTTATTGTAAAATGGGAAAGTTGTTTAGTAAAACCACAGCGTTTATTATGAAATCACAAACAAGTTTATTTTTAAATACAAAAATTTTACATAAAATTACATATTTGATGGCTATCATGGCTTGATTATCAAACAGCTTGACGTTGGACGTTTTAAACAGCGACTTGAAATGCGGTACACTAAAAATCAAAAGTTACAGGAAAAATGTTGCGTTGCTGTTAAAATTGTTACTTCGAATAATTGTTGTCTTCTTTTCTTGCAATTTCATACATATTCTAAAAACCTACCTGTTATAATACTCCAGTGGGTTGTTGGTTAGTGATTAATCATTCCACTGTGGGTATTGGAAGTCCGCGAGTTCGAACCTCGTATCCATGACGTTAAAATCATTAACCTTTGAATAATGAGGTTGTAAGTGCTCCAGCTTGCAAGTCTTCGAGACTGCCTCTGATAGTCCAAGGATATGATATGATTAGATATCAGATTGAAAGGGGTGGTAAGTGAATACGAGTATCGTCTTCCGCCTTGCAAGTCTTCGAGACTGCCTCTCTCTTCTGATCATCTATCGAAATGGTGGAATTATAGTTTTTGTTTCAGATTGAAAAAAAACGAGTTAAAATTAAGTCAGAATTAGTGATAATAAAAATACAGACTACGATTCGATTTTATTCAAATTCCATCCACTACAAAGAGAAATGTGTCACATTGAATTTCATAACAGTTTAATATTGTGAGGCTAGAAGGATTACATGTTGTTTTTTCAGTGCATAACTGCATATTGCGATTACATAAATTGTGAAAATTGTGCGAGAAAGTGATAAAGTAATACTAATTTTACACTGTAAAAAAGTGTTTCAAACATTAGTTCAGCAAACAATCGGTTCGTTTCTGAAAATTTCTCTTGCGATAGCCAAACATAAGCTCAGCGATGAAAGCGAGGAACGAAAGTGCAATACCGATTCCCAACAAATAGAAAGCTCCCTGTAAACTATCCAACGAGTAGGCGACCAATTTCGTGTGACTAGTAGGATCCCATTTTTTCTGTTTTTTTGGCCCATTGAGACGTTATGTGCTCGACAATACCAGATTCAATAAGCGAATAAATTTCCTTATCAAAATAAGGTTTCAAAGACGAGTGTTTCTGGAGTCCAAGGGCCGAACGTGTGGGGAAAACACATTCTCTCATCAGGTGTACACGAGGGCCATCGCTAGTGGGAGGGAACATCGTATACGCTTTATAAAGAAGATTTCCCTGATTCGACATCACAGCCCACGAATTAGTATTTAGTAAAGACAACATTTGAGAAAGGTTAGTGGCGATGGCAAATTGAGCGCCAAGTTTACGCTGGAGCGGGTCATTCGAATCCAACAGACTCTTTTTGAAATAATCGCCCCAGCTGATCTTTTGCAAAGGACTGTCAACTAATTGTTGAATAGTGTCGATAGGATCGGGAGTGTAAGGAAAAGTGATGTAAGAGATGAGACCTGAACGATACAGAGTCGGAATAATGGTAGCAGCAGCCAAAAGAAACCAAATGAGAAACAAACGATTAGCGGGAGAACGGACCTCTTGCGGCTGTTGGGCAGAGAGCATGTTCCCTAAAATGTAGAGGACACAGACCATAGTGTCGGAGAAGAAGGCGTCTTTATTCGGACGCCAAGATGAACATTTGGCCAGGAGTCGGAGCGTCGCGACGGCAAACACACAAGAGATACCAGTGACAGTCCAAATGGCCGAAGGAAACGGATGGTACAATGCCGTCCATTTGGCGTAGGGACGAGGAGCAGGGATGAGGAAACATTCGTAATTATTCCTGAAGGCTAGAGTGAAATCGACGTAGGGTAACAATCGTTGCTGAATGTGCAAATCACCGTATGACACGTCAGCTTCTTTCCGGTGTAGGAAACCTAATAAACCGGTGACGGTGACGTTTTCCGGTCCATTGAAGATTAAAGTGCCCTAAATACAAATTTTAATTGTATCAATATAAATTTAAATAAAATTGAACATATTAGCAACACTTACCCACATTTCGTCGTTAACTGGTAAATTGTAATTAAATTTAAAGTCGAGTCTTTCTGCAAGGATTTCAACGAGTGTCGGTTCGATTCCAGAGGCGATGACTTGACCTGTTATTTCGTTCGCCCTTGCGAAAACAATGGGAGGGAAATCGAGCGTCGCTATTGTCAAGTGTCTACCCATCATCGTTTGGCGTTTAACCGGGAAAACTTGATTTAAATTACTGTTTTTCGATACGATATTCTTTTGAATACGATCGCTGATGACCCATCTGTCAATTTTCACGAGACGTCCGCGTTCAATCAGTAAATAGAAATGATCGCTTCGAATATCTTTTAATAGTTTGTCGGTTTCTTTGGACGAATTTGAAGTGACTAAAATGACTTTACTCACGTAATAGAAATCCTTGATGCGTTCGTAAACGAGTGGAAAGTCATCAAGGTTTTGAACAAAGAAAACGACGTCGCTGCAAACGGTTTCTTTAGTCACATTTTGATGATTGAAAGCGTTGATCCTACCGTTGTAAAGTTGAAGCAAAGTCAGAGGACGTCCATTTCTTAAAAGGAATTGGATGATGTCTTCTTCGTTCTCTGCAGCGTACTCTTCGTCGAAAATGGTCACGAGATGGGAACATTTGACGTCGGCGTCCATATTCAGGATGAATTCTATCGTACTGTACCTGTCGATCATCATCGGCGATACCTCGACTAGGAAAACTAAAGAAAGAAGAGCTACGACTTTTAGCCCCATGATACTCACCTGTCCATGCGAGACCAGTTAATGCGGAAAATTCAGTGTAACCCAATCGTATTTATACCCTTTGAAATCGAACTACTAGCTCACCAATCGTTCAGTTGCTTGATTACAATTAAATTGTTAAGTACAGTCACCGTCGTGATCTAATCAAGCGAAAGATATTCTGCGCATTCCTTGTAATTAAAATGTCAATCACTTTGTCTAGTTCTAGTCTTCTAGCAATTTGCGTCCATCAAGTTAAATATTTAAACCCTCAAGAAATAAATTGACGACTACATTAACTGCAAGTGATGAGGAATAAAATGTCGATCTACTTATGAACGTAAAATATGCTGGCGGATTTTTACCCACAGACAACAACAATAGCAATATTAGTCTTTTTCTAAACTTACTACTTTAATAGACGGGAGAAGTCTCGAAGATCATTGTAGATGGAGGACGGAATGAATTGAGGTTTGCACGGCCAAATTCAACAACAAATTAATTTGAAAGAAATTTGATAAATATCAACTCGATTCACAATTTTAAACACTACACAAGAATGACACAAGTGTAATAAAGTAAATAGAACAACTTTCTTCATGTTAAGTTCTGTTAAGTCTGTTAAGTACCGTAACAAAAGCCATCTGTTAGTCAAATTATCAACTATTTTTAAATGATATTTCACCGTTATTATTTGGCGTGAGTTGGAGTCAAACAAGGTAAAACGGACAAGGATATTTAAAGAATATATATTATTTTCTTAAAAATGAAAAGAATATAGAATTATTAAGTATTTATTACATGAAATGAAACGTGCAATGAACTCGGTGTTATAGCAAGGCCTATGTTCATTTTATTTCCATTTTTTGAAAATCAATTGATCCTCTCTCATAGGTCCCCTCAAAGAGGAATTTTCGGCAACAGTAGCAACAGTAATTCTCTTCAACTCCTGATGTAACGTTCTACACGCACGTCACTAATTCTACAGCATGTCTGACGTTCAGGTTAGCTATAGCCGATGCAATTATTTAGCGTAGAAAACAAGGAAGCACGTTGGTGGTTGGCAAGTTGGCAACAGATAAATACAATTAACAAATAAAAACCAAAATATTTTAGTCCCGTCACAAGTCCAGCCACTCGCATTAGTCGCATATTCTTCACTTGAAGAAATCAGAAATAAAAAAACTTCAAACTTCAGTAACCGTGCACCTTCTGATCTTCGGGATGAGTGGCGTTGATCCCGAAGGAGCGAAACCACTGCAACCTCCCTTGCCATCTTCGTAACCTTTGCCATCAAATAGGCATCTTTAACATCAAATCAATAAAGTCTAGAGGACCATTTTCTTGGTTGCCATTGAATAATAATAAATAAGCAATACCTTCAATATTATAATCTATCCATAGTGACCATAGATCACATTAAATATAGGATTGATTTCAAATGGAGTTTTCCATTTGGAAATATTTGCCCAGAAAAAAATAACCTGTTCTGTTACATCTTATTACCTATCTAAAGAGGCCATTGCCGAATAACACCATAATAAAGCCAACAAATGTAACAGTTACTATGCAATCATCAAGAAAAATTGGTTTAATGAGACTCGTATCCACAAAAAAATAGACCGACGAAAAAACCTATATGCACCATGAACACTCTCACTTTCTAAACGCCGATGGCGCACGTTATTTTTTAGCTCACCGTCATAATGTCGGTCACGCTACTACCAAACTGGTAAAAATCGGTCCTAAAACTGATCAGAATCCGTCTTGAACCGCTTATACAAGGTCCAGCTTGAACATTCTTTAAATCCATTCAAGAAAAATATTTTTGAATTGATTAAAATCCCAGCTGGAGAAACTTGTTCACACATAGACAATATTTCAAAAGATTGAAACTATATTTTAAAAAATGACAATCAAGTTAAATATACAGCAAAGGAACCTAATCTTCTGGCTCAAATTAGGTAAAAGCACTCTCCACTCCCCACAAAAAAAAAAAAAAAAATGAAAATTGGGATAATCAAACAAATTATCGGTTTTTGTCTGCAACCGTCCACGGGCTCGGAGAATTTCAATGGCACAGTCATTCATGTTTATATTAAAAGAACAATTTGGTTTTGCATTGGAGGACAAGTTTTTCCTTCGATTTCCTGATTGAAGATGGACTCATTATTACACTGGCGATGATGTTGGTGAAATCCTTTTATGGTTATCCGTGCCAAGGACGAAGCTACTGGGGCTATCCGAAATTTCAGAAGGACTTTTCACAAATTCTTCTTGATCGTTGCTTTTGCAAGTAAATACAGACGTATAACTCAAGGCGGTAGCGATTGCCATAAGGATGATGAGCGCGGCCATGACGCCGATAACTGCCGTGATTCCTTTTTGATTCAAAAAATCGCCCACCGCTTTAATCGGGCTTGGCACCGTGACTAAAAGATCGAATGTCTTCAACGAGCTTTTCCCTGTGTCGCTGATGAAAATACAAGTGTACACTCCGTTATCCGATTGTTCAGCCGCTCTGATGGTTAGCGTCGATCGCAATAATGAATCGCTGCCCTGCATGGATACGATGTCGACTATTTCGCCATTGTTAAACTCGACTCCGTTCTGATAATACAAAACAATCAAAACATTCAATTCTAATTACATAAAAATTCTTAACTGTACGATTCAATACCTTAAGCCAGAGAGTGTGTGAATTAAGAAGTTTGCAACTACAAACGAGATCTTGATCGTCTCCTTCGTGAACGATTCTAGTGAAATGGGTTTTCATGATGACAGATGGAACAACGGTGGTTCCTAGGGAAGGATTCTCTGTTGAAGAGTTCCCTCTATCCGCAATCGCATGGCCTGTAAAATAGCCATAATGAATTAGAAATATAAGATTCGATTTTTAGAAAAGGTTTTGAAGTCACTTGCTTGAAAGGAACACCACCGAAGAAATAAACTGAACGAAAAGGAGAGCGCGTACGGACGCCATGGTTTCAACCGACTGTTAACCAGTTCCACTATTCCCGCGTGACTATATATACATTGCGTTTGTGAAGCAGGAGGTTAGCGACTCGTCAGTCATAAGGCAGAAACGAAAGGAACCGATGCCGTAATAGGTAGCTTGAGGCAAATTTATCTAAGTAGAAATATCTCATTGAGAGCTGCATACAATACAATAGTGTATAGCGTATAGCAGGGGTGTCTTGGCGTGACGGCCTTCACATCCTCTCTTTCACGGCTTTCCACTAGATTTCCCTTACGGAACCAAAGTCCCGAAAAATCCAGACAAGGCCAGTTATACTGAATAAAACTGACTCGACAAGGTGAAACTCAACATATAGGGGAACTCTGTTGGACTTGCTGCTCGCAGAACGGCTATTTCTTTCTGGTTTGTTTGGCCCTTTACTATGGAATATGATATGACTCCTTGAACCAAATTGAAAAATGTTTTGAGGCATTTCTTTTTCTTTTTTTGAACACATTTCGGCCTTCTTTTTTCTTAATAAAACCTGAAGTGCGAGAGACTATGATTTCCGCGGTGTTATCGCTCCAAACAATACCGCACCCTCTGAGAGCGCTATAATAATATTCATATATATTAAAAAGTTGACACCATCTCAAAACGTAACTCTGTTATCCTTGAATTCTCAAGGCATAGGATATATTCAAGGATCTCTCTAAAAGAGAAAGAAAAAGTCTATGAATTTTGGATGGGGGGAAAAGAAAATTTCCCTTTTCCCGACTGGTGAGTAACTGAGTACACACGTTAGCACATCAACGTTACATAAACAGCTTCATTAGGTCAGGGGTTTGTCTGATTAAGCAACAGTTCCAGATTATACTTCTCCTTGTCCTAAACTCTTGCTTAGCTACGACAATAAGACGTAATAACGAACCACAAAAAACTAGATGAAAAATCTCAAGAAAAACGTAAATTTCGACACATTTAAAAAAATGGCGCGAATCACGGTGAACACGTCATAGGGGGTGGGACAGTGGGTATATCAAGTGAAAGCTGAATACAAAGAGAAAAAAAAAGCCAGAGACGTCGCCGTCCATCTCTATTGATCAGAAAAACCCGGAGTATAATATTTCTTTAATATAAAATGTTCAAAATTCTGACTCATGAGTCTTGACAGGGAAAATAAAGTTGCTTTCTTTAGTTTTATGTTTATAGTATGGTCAAGAGACTTTCACTGTTACTGCATGTAAACAAACATGTTTCTGATTGAGTCTGTAGTAAAGCAAAACACACCACATTGTCATTGCCAACAAGTTAAGAGAGTCTACTATGTAAGTACTAGAAATTCTGATTTGTATCAGATGCCAAGACATTATGCAGAGTTTGAGCTATACAAGTTGAGGTCAAACATCAGTTCAGCGCGCTGGAGTGAATGCATTGCGCCATTCTTCCGCTTCCTGCTTGGTTGATTTCCATATGAATAACAGACAGCTGCGTCGCAATACCAAAAAAAAAAATACTAGTTCTCACTCAAGAAAAACTAGAAAGTTAATGAGCTTTTTGCTAGTCGATATGCTAGTGTTTTTTTTTTCTAGCATATCATTTCAAAATAATTAACTTGGGATATTGTTGCAAAAATAGACGCTAGAATGAAGTCCTCGTTTTTTGTTTTGTTTTGTTACAAAACATAGGCAAACCACCAAGCGGAAGGAAACGCGGAAGATTACGAAAATATACGCAACGGACTTGACACAGTCATCCATCAGTTTTAGGCGTTGTGATTAGAGTGACAGATTGATTCGCTTCAGTGTCGTGTAGAAGGGCAAACATGAAAGATATTTCTGTAGTAGAAATTAATTCAATGACACCTCAAATGAAAGCTCAAGCGGAAATTTTGATCCCACCGAAAGATGACGCAGCATTGGAAGTAAAAGAAGGTCAGCAGACTGGTAGAAAAACGCCTTCCGCATCTCCGAAACTCGAATCAAAACAACCAACAACGGCGTACATCTATCACGTATTATTACTAATCATTTTGTCTCTTTTGGTTGGAGCTGTTATCTTTATCGAACTACACTATCGACATGATATCAAGGATTGGGTGGCCGGAATTAGTGGCGGAAGCGTCGCTATTGGAATTTCGATTCTATTGGCATTTTCCCAATCAGCTCGCTGCGTAGTGTCCCTGCTCATTCCTTCGTTAGGAACACGATTAGGCAAATCTTCTCTAGTGGCATTACTGACGGGCATGCTGTTAGCTGGACCGGCCGCCAATTTGAATTACAATTTCAAACAGACGACTCATTCATTGATTTGTTTCGGCGAAGCAGCTTTTAATCAAACAAGCGTCGCATCGGAACGTTATAAAGATTCGATGAGAGAAATGAGCGGACAAGTTGGAGATAGTTTGGCGCATTACGTCCAGCTGGTCGATTCAGTTCAGCAGACAATTCATTCTATCGATGATTCATTGAAGAAGACTTCAGATTCCCTCTATTCGACTCTGAACGACATCAACGTTGAAATGGATCGATGCCGGCAAACAATGACATCGGTCAATGGAAATTGCCAGAGGAAAATGGAAAGCCTGAAGGCTGAATGCATTAATTCTATCAAAGGTCGTGGGTTATTTCAAAGGAAGAAACGAGGCTGGATATCCGATATTAGCAAAGCTGGTGAAAATGCAATCAACGAAGTTAAGAAAATCGGGTCAGACGTAGCGGATCGTGTCGATAATATCCAACTGACGGATGTTTGTCATTTGTTTTCATCCGATTTGTGCAAGTTTACAGCGGATATCTGCGGTGGAATCAAAGAGGTAAACTAGCAAACCGCAAGTAACTTTCACTTACATATTTAAAATAATTAACTTTATTAGGTAGGAAAGTGGACCTTTTCTTCCTTGGCAGCCATTCCGCAAACCATCCGGCCATTAGTAGGCGAATTAGAAATCGGAGCAACTTACACTCGTCAACTGGAGTCCATGTTGAATCGCACGAGTAGTTTCGACGAAGTTAAACGGAACGTGACTTCTGAAATCGAGTTCTTTTTGGATCGACTTTTGTGGGCCATAGGGACGTTATCATCTTACTACAGTTTAATCACATTGGTGGCGGTTGTCATCACATCCTGGCTATATCACTTCCGTTTCCAGCACAGTCTAATCTTTGACAACATTTACATTAACAAAGACATTAAGGACTACGATTCCTCGCGCCAATCAAATAATCCTTCGTTATTCCCGCTTCAAGGATCAGAAGAACAAAAGGAAGTGATCGATTGCCTATCACTATCACTGTCTCCTCGTGAAAAGAAATCACTTTTGACCAGTCTACTAGTGTACTTTGTTGTTATAATCTTAACCACAATTCTGATTTTAGTCGACTGGGTTCTATATCAAGTGACAGATATCATTCGGCGCAACGGACGGACGGCTCTTCAAGTCGGAGTGGAATCTGAACATCGGTTCAGAGTAGAAGGCGGAGGATTTATTTCAAAAGTCTTTAGATTCCTGTTCAAAGAATTCGACTATCAATCGAGTGTGATGAATCAGATCGATACAATTCCATGTCTACCGAAACCAATTCAACTTTCACTAGAACATTTGATTCGCCCAGCAATCGTTGTAATTGCACTCGGTTTAGTTACTTTCTTGCAACCTTATTGCCTTCGCTCACGTAACGCCATCGCAGCATATTTTTATCCGGAACGTCAACAAGAAAGAGTCGCTTACCTTTACAACGAGATGTTCCATCGAAGACAAACCCTGAAAGCCAGCATACAACACCTTATTCCAGGGAGGTTGGACGAAAATAGAAAAGTCACCGAAACGATAAGCGATGGCAACAGATTGGTGAAGACATTGAATTGGTTGGGCTGTCTCCGACGCTGCTGCCTTTTGTGTGGCTGTAGGGGATCTACCAAGGGAGTTTTGAAGATTTTTTCATCAGAAGAGAAATATATAATCTGCAATGGAAGTCCAGACTGTCCAGCTTTCTATTGCGTTTCTTGTTGGAATCACCTTGAGAACTGTTTTGTTTGTGGAAAAAGTGGCGAAAAATAATTAAATCAATTATAAAAACAACAAAGGGGATATAAACGGTATCTTCCTAATTCGTTATGAAATACATGTGATTTGTTTTGCTTCAAAATACAGGAAAAATTAAAATGTATTTAGAGTTTTTGCATTTTCTTAAGTGCAACAATTTTCTGTAATATTTTTATGTCGTCCACTTCTTCATCGCTGCTGCTGGAACTGACATCAGAATGGCGTCTCTTTCGTTTCTTGTTCTTTTTATCTTTCTTTTTATTCTTCTTCTTCTTCTTGTCTTTCTTGTCTTTCTTCTTTTTCTCTGCCTTGTGGCGTTCCACCCACTCAACTTGGTTGCTGGATTCCTGACTTGCAGCTAAACTAACCACGGCCATCTTATTGGCACTACTGGAGACTGGCAATCGAGGTCCATAAGTGTCATCATCAATATCTTCAACGGCTGGTGGCTTTGGTTGTTCACTTTTCTTATTGGTTTCAACGTTTTCAGCTTTTTGATCTTCCTCCTCTTTCTTTTCTTCCTCTTCCTCTTCTTCGTCTTCTGAATCAGTGTCGGCGAAAATGGCTTTAAAGATATCCATTGAAGGACGTTCGTAAACTTCCATAGCTTGTGTTTCTTCCTTAATTTCCTCGGATGGGCCAACTTCAGGGACGAGATCTGGTTCTGCTTTCTCTTCCAATTCGCCTTTCTCAGCTTTATCCCATTCAAGTTCTTGAACTTTATTGGCTGGACCTTGAACGGGACCTGATGGAATATTCTCATAGCCCGACGACATAAATGAAGGCCCAGCTTGAGGCACTGCATTCAGGACATCAAAGATGGAAAACTTGGATCCAGACGTGCCTTTAGCGACAAATTTAGACGAATCTTGAGCATCTCCCGCACTAAAAAAGAGAAAATAATATTTAATGGACAAAATAATCTTAACGTTAAAGTAAAATGAATAAACTGACCTAGGAAAAGGATTTGGGACATTAAATCGAATACAAAGCAAACGGTCAGGCTTCCATTGACTTCTTTTCCTAGTTAGAGGTCCAAAATGTTTCCGGAGTGCTGCTTGTTTTGCTGGATCTTTGACGACTGGAATCTTTTTAGGTTGAGGAGTTTCTTGTGGTAGGAAAGATTCAATTTGTGCTACCAAACCGCCTTGAATGTTTTCCTCGACGTGCCCACCTGAAGTGAATCGATTTTGCATTGTAGCAGTCAATGGCCGATAAAGCGTCAGAGATCTATCAAATTCGACCTAAACACAATAAATCGGTAAATAAACATGAAGACATTAAAATAACAATAAATTCGCATTACCTCTTCACGCTCGCGTTCCCAAGCAGTCATACTATCTGGCTGGAGAAGATGAAATTCTTCAAGTCTTTTATTCTTGGAGAGAATACAGAAAGCCTCGAATCTGTATTGTTTGTCCATATCTCTCGCAAAGGGTTGAAAAGATGAAATGGTCCGAGAACTTTCGATGAAAGCCTTCAATTTAACAGTTTTGGCTTCTTTCTCAGGATCGTCTACTGTTAATTTAGCTTGAACAAGTTTAACTTTCTGTTCCGTTTCTTGGATGACTTGGCCAGATTTTTCTTGTTGTGCTGCGATATTCTTCTTAATTTGAATTAATGCTTGGGCAACGACTTCTGCAGGAGTCAACGGAACGGGCGGTTCTACTTTAGGCGGTTCAGCTTGCTGGGTTTCAGGAGGCATACTCAAAACATCGTTGAGAATTGCGGCTCTCTGATGAGCGTTGAGATCGTGTCGGCCCAATCCTCTCAGCTCAGCTTGGGTGACGGGTTTCAAGTCGAATCTTGAGTGTATGCTACGATGAATAGGTACGAAATCTTTCGGAATAACAGGAGGAGGGTAGCGTTTGCTGATTGGTTCATTTTTCGTTGCACGAACGAAACCGTCAAGGATATCAGAACAGGGTAAAGCCAGCATTTGAGAGTTTTTCTTTTTTGTTTTCACTCCTCCCAATTCGAAGTCATATTGAGTCATGTCTTCTTTGCTGTAAATGTCTTCATCTTCATTTTCGAAGGCTCCTACACCAAAAGCTTGACCGGCAATTTGAAGTTTCTTTTTTCGATCCGTCAATTTTAAGGTCGGCTCGAAAAGAACAAATCCGCTTTTGGGAGCTACAGCAGCTGTTGTATGATGAGGCATCAATCCCGTGTAGCCAAGACCAAACATGTTGGTTTTTGGTTTAACTACGAAGGAAGGCACGTCGTCGGGGGCGTACAATTGTTCATCTGAATCATCACCACTTTCTCCATCACTTTTCTGTTGCTCTCCCTGTTTCAATCCAGGTGGCAAGCCACAGCCATATTTTTTAGTTTCTTCATTTCTTTTTCTTCTGTCTTTCTTGGCTTTTTTTGTCAGCCTTTCGCCCACACCTTGATTTGGTTTCCATCCCATGGCTCGTAAAAGCTTAACTCCAATAGTTTCTTTGATTGGATGAAGCAAGTTATGCAAAGCTGGCAAACCTAAAAACCGAATAAACATTTTAATTTAAGTCATTCAAACATTATTGGGATGGATGTTACCAGGGATAGCCCCAGCTGTGGCAAAGACAGGCCTAAGACGTTTTCGTGACACATGACCTTCACCAAAGTCATCTTTAGCTCTTAGCACTTGAGGTGCAATGCCAAAAGCTCCAAGATCTTCTTCATCCATGAAATCCTGGGGTTTTTGTTCTTTCTTTTGCCTGTCACTTCTGGAGGATTTGAACTCAGCTGGCCTCCAGCCTTCCTTTGTGTCAACAGTGTTATAGTAACCAGCTGAAAACCCTCCAGTGAAGGCACCATGAAATCTTCTTCTGCCATTTTCATCTCTTACTTCTTGGTCTTCAATTCGAATTGGTTTCTTCGATATTAAATCATCTGTAAGTTAAAAAAGCAGAACACTTTTAGTGTGAAGCACACGTTACCGAGAGTACTGCCACTATCACAGTTAAAAATTGCATACACACCTTCATCGATTGGATCAAGAGGAGTTCCGTAAGTAACATAAGATTCTGGTTCTTTTTTTCTCTTATCCATTTATTCGTTAAGCAATATTACATGTGTATGACTATTAATTTTTAAAATTTTTAAAAGGACAAACACCGTGTAAAAGAATTTGTAAACAGAGCATCTGTCGTCTGCGCGACCTGTGAGAGTGTGAGACTGTGAGGAGTGCATCGATAACAAGCCATCTGTTAGTGAGAGGAAGAACCAACTTAACAAACAATTTTTTAAAATGTTGGATTTCGTGTAACATTTTTGGCTCACAATCGCGTTGTACATTCAGAGCTCAGACTCAGCGAAGGAAAAAGCGTAACCTCCTAAGACGGAAAAATTTAAATGCTCGAATGTAGAACAGCATAAAATCCATCTTTCCAACTTATCCTTCTGTAGACTTGTTTCAGTTTTTATAAAGAAAAAACTTCATTTTTCATTATCAGCTGCTGTATAGGCTAAATTATTAACATAAAAAGTGGACTTGAGCGTGAACCTGCAAATTTATTTATCCCCAGCTTGTTAATCAACAGAGTCCCAAAGCTAATACCGTTGAGAGATTTCGATATGAACAGTAATTATCTGATACAGAGCCTGTTACGAAACATTTATTGTTTGCGTTAGATACTTTGGTGTCATATTCACCGCAGTGATATCACTAATACCCACGCATCTATGAAACTCCTATCGTTTCAAATAAGCTTATCGTTAAACAAACGGAGTGGTGAAAAAGTAATAAGATTGCTCACTGTTGAAAAGGATTTTTTATTATAATAGGAACCGACTTTACAGTGTTTCTTCATTTTCAAGATCACGGTCATATCAAAAGTACTAAACGTAATTGTTTTTGAAAATCCCGATTACTTGGTTTGTGAAATTTCTCACCAAAAAGACCAAACAACTGAACTTGAGTAGCTTAATAAAAATGTCAAAAAAAAAATTCTTTCGCCGTCCAAAAAAATTTGCGTTGTTCGCAATATTTTCGTTGATAGTTTCTGTTCAGTCAAATTCAGAGAAACAATTCTCAAATCCAGAAAATTCTTTCAGTTCTTCCTCTTGGGCTAAACTAAATATATCTCCGGATACTGTTGGCTCCATGAAATACGGCAATTATCGTGTTGATATTTACGAACATTCGAAAAATCAGAATCCGAATACTCCATCCAACCGACACCAGTATTACTACGCTCCTATTGCGGTACTAGATCACAAAAGTGCCATCAGCGCCTACAACAAAGTCACAAAAAATCCAGAAATGAAATTCCGCATAGAAATGTGGAACCAAAATGTTACCGAAAAAGTGGTTCTACACCTGAACAAAATTTTACGTAGTCAAGTTTCGGAAGACCAGGTGACAGTCATCCCACTTGAAAATGTTATTCTTGTTAACTCGTCGCCATCTTCATCGTTTTCATTGTCGACTAACTGGAAAGCCATTCGCCACCACGAAAGCATTTGGTTTACTATTTCATGTTTGACACTTAAAATCTGTGACCAACTGGCAACCGAAATGCGTTCCAAACCCGAGCAGTTCGACCATTTTAAATTGCTTTTTAGTTTATCATCGCAGACGTCCCAAACGAAACAGACAGTCATCCGCATCGAAACTATCACTTCCGGTCAAATGGTGAGCGATTTACTGCAGAAATACGGTTCTGAAACCAACGAAGTTTTTTTGACGGCCAGTGACGAGAAGCGCATGTTGACGGAAACGGTCACAAATATCCGATTGGACACGTTCGATGAAACCGAGGTTGGGTCTTCTAACTCAGAAGCGCAAATTTACAACATGCTGAAGGAAATGCTCATCTCGTCTAAGGTAACCATTAAAGAACAAAGTGATAAAATGTGGGAATCGGTTTTTTGGAACGACGATAATTATCGACCAGATAAGATAACGCAAACATTAAACAATGTTTATAAGAAAATGGACAAGATAAACCAGAAAAAGTTAGCTGATTCTTACAACCACACAATGAGGGAAATATCAATTAAAGAAGCTAGTAATTCGGGGTTCAGAGATAAAACGTTTTCCGACTCCAAGAATGTTAGCGCGGCACAATCTACAAACATAGGAGGGAACGTATCAGGAAGTGGATTCGGGATTTCAGCCAGTGTATCAGCGAACCACGGAACCTCAAATGCAAGTGGTGGTTCTCAATCAAAACACCTAGAAGATAAAAGTGACTGGTCTAATTTAATTAAAGCAAATTTGGCATTGGATTTTTCTCGGCATGGATCCACTTCAAACGAAGGTTTAAATAAATTCCATGAAGAGAGTAAAGATCACGTCCAATGGGACGGAGAGAAATTCGTACCCAAACCCATGCAACTAAGCAGAATAAATTTGGCCAAATTTCGTGACACTCAATCGTTTCAAGATAAAAAAGTGACTGTTCGTTACACGACCGCCGTTCTTCCAACTCCAATCAATTTTGTTGAAAACGCCGGTTTGACTGTCACTGACGAATGGAATGATCTCAAACGGGAGCTGAAAAGTACTGAGTTTAAAATTTTGTTAAGATGACATTTTACAGCGCATTTTGCAAAATGTAAATAATATAAATGATTGCTTTCAGCCACTAAGGATAATTTGAAAAGAACGTGGGATTGGATAAGGAAAATAAGCAACGGATTGAACATAACGACTACCGATTTTATGGGTAATTTTAAGTTTGTCATCAATGACCAATGACCAAATGATGATTCACTTTTAACAATGTAGTTTGATTGATACTAAATTTTTTTAAATTGAACCGAGTTGCAGTAACGAAAAAGGAAACAGAAGCCTGCCAAACGAAATTAGAATCAGCTACGATCGAACTGCTTAAGATGAACTCTACCGTTTATACTCTAACGACCAAATTAAATGGTTAAAATTATAAACAATATGGATCAGTTTGTTTGGTTTGTTAAAAAGTTGGATTGTTTTTGTAGACCTTACAAACAAATTCACCTCAACGGAGACGGAACTGACAAGCACGAAATCCACTGTTGCGGATTTGAAGAAACAAATCAATGGTAAAATAAAAATCAATTTTCATATAAGAAAGAAATTCAAAAAATTTTGTTTCCTTTTTACAGCCAGAACGAGAGAAGTTGTTGACATTGGTAAAATGCCAACTTCATGTGCAGATCTGCAGCGAATGGGACAAATACTAAGCGGATTCTTTTCCGTAAAAGGACCGACAAAGATGGAAATGATTTACTGTGATTTCCAAAATGGTACGATATTGATGCTCGTGTTTACTGATCGTTGATGATTTAATTGTTTAATTCATTTAGGATTTCAGACATGGATAGGATACGCCGACGTCAAATCAAAGCCCGTCCATTTCTACGTCCAGAGAAATTCTTCATTTTTCACGGTTGAAACTCCAATTACGTTTGAAGTTGTGCAGGTGAACGAGGGAAACGCCATGAATTTAAAATCAGGGCAATTCACGGCACCGAGAACAGGAATTTATTTTTTTTCTTTTACGGGACGTGCGTATCTTCCATCATCTGCTGTTAGTTTACACATTTCTCTTTATTTGAACGGAGATCTAATAGGAAGGGATTTGGCTACTAAGCAATTAAGTCCTGTAACCCTCCAGTCGACACTGAAATTAAAATCAGGCGATCGAGTCTGGGTGGCGATCAATTGGATGTCAGCTGGGGCGTATTTGTATGACAACCATTGGCACCACACTCATTTCACCGGTTTTTTGTTAGAAGAGGAAATTGAAGTATCTTTTTGAGATTTTGTGTTGAAGTTGAAGTGCGCAAAATGTTTAATTGAGTGACTTATCAAAGTATCAACGAGACTGAGCAATGAACTTTTTTAAATTTTATAGCGTAAAAGGGAGAGTGAAAAGAATTCACCGAATCTAATTAAGGAGTGAGTTCCTATACAAAAATTGTACTTTGGGAGGGTATAAATACATCTTTATTTGTGAAAGAATAGAGACGGGAAGAAATGTAGTATTAGACTAGTTATTATACCCGAATATCAAGAAAAACTATTAAAATACAATTACATGGCCTTATATCTTCATGATGATTGGTACTTAATAATTTTTTACTAGGCTAATTCAATTAACTTAATGTTTTAACTGCAGACGTAGAATAATGAGTATGTTCTTGGAAAATTGAATTTTTTTTCGATCTTATATATTCTGAATATATTCCAACTGATAATCCAGACAAAAATGATGATGACCTGAACGAAAAGATAACGGTATACATACTATAGCGCCTATAGGCAGGATCGGGTAAATTCTCAAGAGATATATGTTAACGCAATGTATTCGCAAATAAAAAAAAGGGTTTTGACACGCAAAACTGTTTGTTGATGGACTTGATGCGTTAGAGAAGAAAAGGCGAGAAAAGGTATCGAAGTCAACGTAAGAGTTTTATGAACAAATGAATCTCGATGATCGATCATATAAAACTTTATCCTAAGTCAAAACTCAAAATAACGTTTGGCAAAATCAAATGTTTTATAAACTTACTACTTTTAGTCCGCGAGAACCAGTGCAATAATTTCTGTTGTTGTTTGAGGACAGAATGAATTCAGAAATCGGTAAACTGGAAAACTGCATCACATTTTCACGTTTCACTAGCATGTTTATCTTTTTTTAAGTAAATAACTAACACAACAAGTAAACAGAATTTTCGTTCACTCATCGTGTATACAAAGCGACAAAAGCCATCTGTAGTAAATAATACGAACTTCTTTTAAAGTTATCTTTTTTTGTTTTTTAAAATTGCGTGTGTAACAGGAAATATTAATATACCTTCAATAAATAAATTTGTCATGTTTTCACTGATAAATGTATTAATTACCAAAGTAATAAAGTTATTATTATTCATCTGTCCTATTCGGTTCTCGAAAAGAGGAATGCAAATAACAATAAAAAAACGAATCACACATCGTCAAATCAGACGAAAGGTCCAGCCGCTCGCATTTGAAGAAATTGTTGAAAGGACGAAGTGTTGAAGTCAATTAGTTTTAGTAACCGTACGCCTTGTGATCTTCGGGTTGAGTGGCGTAGAATCCCCAAGGAGCGAAACCGTAGTCACCACCATAACCTCCTTTGCCGCCTTCATAACCTTTGCTGGGACCACGGTAGGTTTGGATCTTGACACGGCCGTTGGAGTATCCGCCCGCAGCTTTATACGCAGGAGCGGCATAGCTGGCTGCCGCTGCGGGTTTGTAAGGAGTTTCGAAACTCTGTGGATAGGCAGCGGCCATGGCGACGATAACAGCCAAAAGAACGAACTGAAAACAAAGCAAAAGATTCGTGTAGAAGAAATACGCCACAAGGATCGAACAGGTGGGGTATACAAGACACAATTTGAATAAAGGCAATACAACTTACTACTTTAAGAGAAGACATGATGATTGTTGTAGTTGTTGATGTCGGATGAAGACTGAATGAATTTAGAACTTGGTTGTGCGGCTTTTATACCCGTCGAATGAGACTCGAAAGAATGAGGAGGAAAATTATTTGTGATGACTTCAACCCATAAGTTGCTCACGAATCAACCCACCTCTCCCCACATCGTGCTGTTCTTCGTAGCCGCGGGATGGAGGTGCCCTCACTAGTTTTCTTTTATAGGTTTACCACAAAAATGCACTGGCAGTGTTTTTGCCAGCAGTTTTCACGCAAAAATGATTTCATTATTCATAAAATGGTTTCTTTATTTCATTTTCCCTTCCCTAGTCTTTGTTATCCAAATTGATACAATTATCTAGGATATATAATTTAAATTTAGTTTTCAAATTATGTTTTTTTTCAGATAGTATATTGAAGTTCTGATACAAAATGTAGGTCAAAGCACTTGAAAATTTAGGACATCTAGTCATACTTCTTTAGATTTTAGACATAGAGCATTACTAATTGAAATGTTGCAATTGGGCTTGTCATTAGTTTTAATTTCAATTATGGTATTTCGAGTTAGAAATTTAGATTAAGTCAATTATAATCCTAGTGGATTGAACTTGTTCTTTGTCAAGCAGTTTATTTTGAAAGTATTGGTCATGGTTTATGTACAAGTGTGTGTCAAAAGTTTCCATCAAACATGCCCGTTGAGGAGGACAGATTTAGAAGAAGAGACTCGAGTCGTTTATTTTGGCAATTATAAATGACAACCATTTCAAACAGTTCTACGTTACCTACCCGTAACACGCAAATTTTATCGTAAATGTGAACATAATAAAATCGAACGGTAAAAACCGACCGAGGGCGAAAACAATAATTTTAAAAGCGAAAAAATTTCATTGAACTAAAAGCCATCCTTCAATTTTTGATTGATGCTGATCTTTTGGCGAGAACTGTGACTAACGTCGACTTCAGATGAGGAATAGTGCTGATGTTGTACAGTTTGGAGCAAGCATACTTCTTCCGAACAGCCTGAAAAAATAAAACCAAATTAACCACAAACCGAAGAAAATGAACCTCAAACTAATGTTACCTGGAATTTACTGACGTCAGCTGAAGCAATAAGGCCACATAGTTTACCCATAAGAGGTTCCAAACTCTCATAGGTGTACCCAGAATAGTATACCATGGAGTGGTTCCACAACTTGCTGCCATCCGTGTCGTTCTCATCCAAAATCCTAGAATGAAATGAGAATTAATAATTACGAGAAAACTATCTTCAATTAACACAACTCACCGGAGAGAAAGACAAAGAGCAGCGGCAGCAAGCTCTGATGGCAAGTAATGGCAGAAACTATACTCGGGGAGTGTAAGTTCCATCAGGTACTTCGAAAGAGTATGGTGTAAAACATCGACCTAGTTTTTCAAATGACACTTTAATGCAAAGAACAGTTGAAGCAAAGAAGCATTAGATCTACTACCTGATCGAGAATTTGTGAGGCAGCTTGAGTATTGCGGCGCAAGAAGTGAAGAGGTAGAGGACGACCCAACCGAAAATCCAGCTTTTGCAACATTCGACACTCCATAGCAAGCACTTCCTTTGAAGTATAGGCTTTATCTGACATATATACAAAATCGTTGATCTCGGGAGCCCATGTTTCTTCAAACTTGGCCGCGATCAGCATGGCCGTCAGGCCAACAAGCTGCAACTCCTTGCGGTTAACTGTGGAATCAACCTAAAATGACAACAATTAAGACTAATCAAACATGACAACCTAAAAATAATACCTGGAGGAAAGAATCCATCACAGAAACGCTCAGGTACAAAGTTTCTTGAAGCATCTTGAATCGACCGTGGACGTCAACAAGCCAGTCAACCAAGATGGTACGCATTGTTGGTCGGATAATGTATCCATAATCCATGTAGTGAGCCCCAATCGTGTAAGATTTCTAAACAAAGACAGTAAACTTAATCAACCATCCTTTAATTCAAATTGAAAACAGTTACCTCCAATTGGCGTAAATAGGAGTAGATATCTTTGGCATAGTAGGAAACCAACTGTGGGTTATCTCTATCAAGATCAATATCTTCAATTGGAAGCTGCTTACTGGAATAAGCCTCAGGTTCAGCCTGTTTGGTGCACACTACAGCATTGGGGGCTGCAACTGGAACAACTTTCTTAACACTAAAAAGAACAAGACAATGAAACCAACAGGTAGTTTAGGTATCAACAAACAAACTTACATTGTGCTCTGAAGAGGCTTTTTGGCAGCAATACCCATAGTAGGCTTCTTGATTTTATCTTCTGGCTGTTCATTCTTGACTTGATTGACTGTTACTGCAGTAGCCTTTGTCAAATCTCCCAGAATAGCTCTGGGCCGGAGACTAGGGCCTTGTGCTTTCTGAACAACCAGCCCAGAGGTAGTAGACTTGGCTTTCAGAGTGTTGTTACGATTCTCCAGCATCTACAGTTCAAGAGCTTGTTAACACTGGCATTACATGGACATGAAAACAAATAAAAACTCACCAAGTTTGACGGGGCAGCATCCAATCGTAGGCGGGGCATTTTGAACAGTTAAAATAATAATCAAAAGTTCAAGACGTAAAAACAACTTGGTGGGTAAGACTTAAACAGTCGATTCGAGGATAAAAGTAGATCGAGGAACTCGGAATTATATTGACAAAACTACAAAAAGCTTGGAGCAGCTAAGAATACAAGTTCCAATTAATAAAAATCACAACCAAGTTCACCAACTTGAATCATTCAATTTGCATGAAAACTGCAAAGAATGACCTACCTTGCATAGAGAAGAGCGTCGAATGATGAAAACCGTTGAGAAACAAGTGTATTTAAAGTTTAAAAAATGCAACATTGCCGAATAACCATCTCTACCTTCATTTGTTTTGGGTGTTTAAACCCTTTAGGCTAGCGGGTTTAAAGCGGCTACCTTGCTACTTACTATCCCCCGCTTTGTTAAACAGTTGAATAAAAAATAATTTTGATTGCAATTAACTTTAATATTTATCTCGAATTTTTAAAGAAAATCCTCGTAAAAATGAATAAGTTTTACGACGAACCGCGTAAAATTTTACTTGTTGAATTTTTTAAATATCAGCCATTTTGTCAATGAAGATTGAAGATATTGAAGTAAATTCATTTGATGTATTTAAATGTCGACATTAACTTTATTGTCCTTGAGTGCAAGTGTCGTTACAGAGGGGCGTAATAAGGCGAGAAACTGCCTATGGGCAATTTTTTAAAAAGAAACCGGTTCATTGGACTCATTGAAAATCTGTATAATATACCTACAAGATAAATAAATGAAAGGATAGGACAAAAGTTTAATGTCATAATATCTTGGAGAATGGGTAAGATAAAAACTATGCTTAAGGCCATTTGATTGAAATCTGTTAATTACATAACTGTTAAACCTTTTACTAGGAAAATGCATTATCTCAAATTGGGAAAATCTCTTATCCTGCTACTGTATGGTTCAAAAACATTAAAATATTGACAGCGATATTTCACACTATATGAAAAAATGTGAAAATTCCTGCATTTGTTTTTTTTTAAGTCAACACAGAGACTAAACATCTGCTATTTGGGTGAAAGTTTTATTTTCAAATCAGGTCAGCAGTTTGTGAGTTCCGTTCCGCGTGTCATCTCTTCGTACAAAAGTGAAAGGCAGGTCATCGTAGGTCTGGATAGAGTACATCCGCATATAGTTCACCAAACGTATAAATAAGACCTGATTCTGATACAACTGTCCTATTACAAGTTAGTCATCGTGTATGTTAAGTTCTCTCTCTGCGCTATACATCCATCATGAAATCCGCACTTCAGGTATCTAGTCGTCATCTGCAATATTCAAATCTGTTTCATTTTACTCAAATTCTTAAAATTATAGATGATAACAATCTTGATTGCAGTAGTAACTGCAATCACGGCCGGACAGCTAAATCCATCTCGAGGAAAAGTGAAATGGCCCGGAATACGGTTAGGTGAAGCTGTTATCACTTCTGAAATCACGGAGCTTGCTGCTCCGGTTGACGACATGTTGGAAGAGAATTTGTTGAGAGCGTTAGTAATTCCTACTGATGGTAGTGGTGGTGCTCCAATTGAAGATTCCGAAAGGTTCGATGATAAAGTCAGTAGTAGAAACGCTTCTTATCACTTCCGGAGTGACGTCAGAGACGGAATCAAAGGAGGACAACTACACCGTGAAGAGACACGTCGAGGAGCCCAGGTTTCCTTTGATAAATTTTCTAGCCACAACACTTGAACTTGATCACTTTGATGTGTCTCAAAGGTCAATGGATCCTATTCTTATAGCGACGGATTTGTATTGCGGACGGTCGAGTATCAAGCGGATGAGAATGGATATCGCGTCGTCAAGTGAATTGGGTTTTTTTAAAAGAATGAAGTCAAATGTTATTATTTCTAATCTTTTTGTTGATTTCAAAGGGAGACGATGAGACGCATCGGCAATGGACCGAAAGAAAACATCGCAGGTGTGGCTAATGTCCAGACAGAAGCTCATGGAAGAAAGAATCGCTACACTATCAGAGGAACCAATCTGACTGGACCGTCAATCTCTGGAACTGAAATCGCTCGAATCATATCGAAACGACTATAATAATGCGATTAAAATTTCTGTTTTGTTTTTTTTGTAATTTTATTTTTTTGAATTTTTCTTTACAATGACGAAATCATATTACAAAATAAACAAATTCACAAACACGCACATTCAATAAAAGTGAAAGGTAGAAATTGAATTGAGGTTCATTTTGCCGAAGAAATGAGGAAAAGCGTCACGGGATTGGTCAATGGTGTAACGAACATAACTTCATTTAGTCAACGCCCGCAACGGATAAACAAAAAACCAAGGGAATATCATATAAATATCCACATAATTAAAAAAAAAAAAAGTATTGGGGGTTGCACACACACAATTTGTTTTCCAGTAGATTCCCAACTGAAAATGTGAAAAAGGTAAAAGCTTAGACAAGTTGTTTAAATGTGTGTGTGTGTGGGTTGTGGGGTGTATTATAATATCGGAACGGAAAATTTCGAATTTGGAACTGAATAATTCACACGTACATAATTTGAGGGAGCAAACGGCAAGTAATTTGGTAATTGTTGTAATCGCAGAAACTAAATGTGAAAAAATTGAGGAGCTGCCGATGATGAGATAAGAAGATGCTGTGTGCCGGAAGTGGCGAACATTCATCAAATCGCCATTTTAAAAAAATGAGTATTGTCATCGTATCAAGGTACTGTCCACACACGTTTATGTTTGCAATTTGTAAAGAAAAAAAAAAGAAAATGATTGAAAAACGACTGGTCGAATTATTGGATTGAAATAGTAGAGAGAGAGAGAGCCTGGATCCATATAAATATTATGAAAACTAATTTTTAAAATACTGTCCAAGAAGAGAAAGAAATGGTCAGCAAAAAGGTTTTTGTTTTTTCTGAATAAAAAGAAGAATTATTCGTCTTATGGCAGTGAATCTCCGCTCGCTTCTTTTCATCATTAACTTTCTCTTAATTATTTTTTTGGCTCGCACATTATCGGCACTCGGTACCATAACGACTGAGATCATGCAATAATGAACATAGAAAAAAAGGATGCACAAGACACAGGACTACTTTCATCCCCAGAAAAAAACATTGATACAATGAATCGAATGATTTAAAAAAACAAAAACAAAAAAACAAAACAAATTGGAGTTCAATTCAATCAGAAGAATGGGGTAAACTACTTGTCGCATAATAATTTTTTAAACTTTCATTTCGCTGGATGTAGGAACGGTATTATTATATAAGAGTATAAGTGAGACGAGACGAAAAATAGGGTCCGAGCGAGAATGGCAAATAGCACTCGTGTTTCTTTTGTTTTGTTTTTTTTTTACGAATAAAGAATTCCCTAAAATGAATTAAAATACAACTCAAACAAATGAGTAGCAACTGGCGAGTGGGAAGCGATTACGAGTATTGTCCAAATGAATTAACAGAAAAAAAGTGACACTTTTCATATGCACATCATCTCTCAAAAAATTGGCAACATTTGAAATAGAAAATCTATTGAAGGTGAGGGAGATAAAAATAATGGTACAGTGTCGGCGTGAAACTTGTGTGTGTGTGAGTGAAACATCGTCAATTAAACAAAACCTACAGCGCGAAATTTTTAAATTATAAATCTTTTTGGGGGGAAACGATACAGAAAACAAACCGCGCTGGATTCGCGCTGGATTCGCGCAATTATTTCTCATCGATCCCCTAAAATATTTACTAATTATTCTTAAACTGTCTTCTTTTTTTCTTCTTCTTATTGTTTTTTTTTTTGTAATTTTATTTGTTTGTTTTGAAATCTAGAAAAATTGAGCAGCCAAGCCGCTGAACGCGACGGACGTCAACTGTCGTGTCGTCCGTATTTTGTTTTCTCGCATTTTTCCTTTCCTTTGGAATGTTTTTCACACATTGAAAAAATTATTTGACCAGATTGTTGACAAAAGTGAGGACGCCATCTTCCAAGGGCTGGCCTCATAGGGTAGGTGGTGGTATTTTAATAAAAAAATCTTTTAAGGGATTTTGGTGGGATGAAAACAAAACAATAAGACGATAGGAATGGAATCAGCTTGAGCGCAGTGCTGAAAAGGGGTGAGAGGGCACAGCTTCTTTTTTTTTTGTTGTTGTCTGACTCTTTTTTCTTCTTTTTATCTTTTCCTTCTTTAATGAATGTCCTCTTCTTCTTCCTCCTCCTCCTCTTCACTGTCGCCCTCGCCGTACATGTCGGCCAACTTCTGGAACCGCGTACCCCAACCGTTAAGATGATCGAAATCCTGTTCGTCGTCCTCTGCGATACAAAAAACGTTAAAAAAATTGGCCGGGAGAAAAAAACAAAAAGAAATAAAAACTAACCAGACGCTAGAGAAGATAAAGATCCAGCTGTACTACCGCCGCCTTCGTAAGCATAGTTACGCAAATCATCGTATGGAGGAGCATTCAAATCCGTGTCGGCTCTTCGTTTGTGATCGTCGATGAAGACGCCAACATTCGGCTCGCCGCTCATCATCATTGGCGCTGGAGAATGATCTGTCAAAGGGAAAATAGTGAATTAAGAATCAATTCGATTGGGATTTAATTAAATTTTAAAACTTACAAGGAATTTTGCCTCCTTTCATGGTATCGTATCCAAGACCCAATCCATGACCGCCAATGGGAATTTGAAGTGGCGTGATGTCGTAGGCTGTCATGTCATCTTCACCACCGCCTTCATCTTCGTAATTAATGATATTTTCACGGACATCGTCATCGGGACCGGCGTAACGAACCGTTGATTCTCTTCGACGGCTGTACACGACGTAAATCAGCACCATGACTGAATTTCAAGTAGTAGGATAAAAAAAAAGAAAGAAAATTTTAATTGGCGGTTCCCAATAACAAAAAAATAAAAGGAATTTTTGGGAAGAGAGAGAGAATGGACACGTGTAAAATAAAAGAAGAATTCCGCCAAGACAATGTGACCTCTGCGCACAAAGTCAAGGCCTTACCTTTACCCAATGGAGAAGAGAGAGAGAGAGAGAGAGAGAAAGAGGTCAAATAGAAAGACGACTATGTATATAGTAATTGTTAATAAAGAAAATAGTGCAGAGAGGTGAGGAGACACATACGGAGGAGGGTGGCGAGACAAGCGATGATAGCAATGATGAAATCGGTGGATGTGGTGATGGTGGCGCTTGTGATCACTTCCAGGTCGCAATGTTTGCCCATGTAGCCGAGTGGACAGATGCACTCGTATCCTCTTTCATCTTGATAATTGACGCAAGTCGAGCCGAAACGGCGACACGGCCGCCAAGCGCATTCGTCCACGTCGCGGCAACTACTTCCGTATTTACTCTGACCAGCAGGACAACTAAAAAGAAGATTCCATTGTGCCACAAATGATAATAACAGAAAAATTCGAAACCGACAATTCGTTTGTTGTTGTTGTTTATACATTTCGCCGGATCGAGTGCGATAGGAAAAAAAGAAAATAATAAGGCCAAATGTTTTTTAGTGTCTAGCCACAATCAAGTAGTGCGAGGTGGAAAACTAGCAAATTAACAAAAAGGGGAACAATCAATACCACATTGATATTAAATAAAACTTACCTCTATAGTCCACCATTCCCAATTGTCGTTCTCACACAACAAAAATAGATACAGAACCACATAGAATAACGGGAGAGAATTGGGGTTTATCGGTTGATGTTTGGGGGAATGAAAAAACTCACTGAGAATAACCAATAGGCAGACGAGGATAGCTGCCAATGCACCCATGCTCAACCGGACGATTTGCCCTTGTTGATGGACTTCACAGTTCTCTCCAAAGTAGCCGTCCGGACAGTCGCACAAGTAGTACGGCTCACGATTGATGCAAATACCGCCGTTGAGACACGGATTGGTGATACATTCATCTCGGTCGATACATCCCTTGCCGTCCAGTGTCATCACCTTGGACTCGCCACAACTTTTTGTTTTTTGACCAAAGGTGTTGTTTTTTTGTTTTTTAAACCAGTTATCAAATTTGTCTTAATTCTAATAGTCTAATTCCCTGTCCTATCGAGTGTCTTAAAAAAGATTTGGTGACCATAGAATCGGTCAAGTAAGAATAAAAGAAGAGGATCCACTTAATTATATCAATTAGAATCGAACAAAAAAATGTACCTGCACTCGTAGTCCATCCACAAGTCATTGCATTCGAATGGAAGTGGGCAGATGACGTTGGAGCATGGATTGTTTGAAGGGCAATTACGACGGACACCGTGCGATGTAGTCGCCTGTCCCCATTGGGTTCCGTTCAGAGCTGGAGGCAATGGAAGAGGTTTCGATTCCAAACGGATATCATCCAAACAGCCTGTCAAAATAAATTGAAAAAGATTTTTTAAAATATGTTTTTAACCTGGAATTGATAAAAGACAAACGGACCTTTTTGGTAGTCACCATAGACTTCGTAGGAGCGGACGCCAGTGTATTCGGCTTTTCCTCCAGCGTAGACACCCTCTTGTTTATCGACTTGCATGTACTGGTGGCCCTCGAAGACGAACGTTTCATTGTAACGACGGCCTTCTCCTCCATCCAACTCCAACATGGCGGCCGATCCGAAACGACTTACTTTAACCGTGTGCCATTGGCCGTCATTGACGGTGATGGACGTCAACCACAAATCTTTTTCTTCCGTTCTCAAGCTGTTCAAATTGAAGCGGAATCGCAATCTGCCGTCCTTGATCTAAACGATAACGGCAAAATCAATGAATATCAAGCAACTGGAGAAAAATTTACACCGAATGACATACTTCCAGAATTCCGTATTCGCGGGCGTGTTGATCAGAAACTCGGAACAATTCTCCGTGTTCTTCTCTCGTTCTGAAACGCAACTGGATGGCCGTGATGAAACTAACAGGTTCAAAGGACAGAGCGTATTTGACGTAGCTTTGAGGATTGAAAGTAGCTGGAATGGTTTCCTGATTGCAACCTGGTCCTGTCCAACCTGGACGACATTCACAACGCGGCTCCGATAAGGAGCCGACGCAGCTTCCGTGTTCACCGCAACCGGATGAAGTGGGTCGACCAAAGGATGTGACACCAGTTCCGGAAATTTCGTTGCCAGAGCAAAGTTCATCCAATGGAGCGCATCCAGGTTGACTTCCCTGCCACATTCCAGGTTCTGCTAAATCGTAGATCTACACAAAACAATAAAATGTGAAATGATTTGAAAAAGAATTTTTAAAAATCTGAAAATTAAATTACCTTGCTGTTGTGAACGAAATTGCGGATGCAGCCGCTGAATCCCTTTCCGTGCGGAAGATGATCCCAACGGAACTGCGAAGGATCAAGAGAAGTGTGCGAGACGCCACCGATTTGTAATGGCGAACTAACGTCCAGGTATTCGTTGAACGGAGGGATGACACCCTTGACTTCGCAGGCGGAAGTGTTAAAAACGGAAGCAGTTCCGTCTTCTGGCTCGTAGATGGTAGCGTAGCGGCAGAGATCCAAAACCATTCGAACGTTCTCGGTGTCCCAGAAAATGTCGAGACGATGCCAGTCGCCATCATCCAAACGATGTGTCGTCTTGTTCAATTTAATCTTGAGCTCCAACGTTCCCGATCCAAAGTCAATCAACAATCTTGGATTACCCGATTCCAATTCCAGAGCGATGAAATCTGCCACAAAACAATCAGAAGATCAGAATCAGCAACGTCAAACTACAAATGACAAACAAAAGATGATCTTACCTGAAATGAGAGTCTCCTCAGATTCCGGTGGAACCATCGGTCCGTTGTAGAGCAAAGTGCCGTCTGGTTTCTTAGCAAGGAACTCGATACTCAAATGGGAATTTTCACACATTTCCAACGCTGGATACCAGGCCCAGCCACTGCCGCGGAAGGTGCGAGTAGTTTGCTGGCAACGAGGCCCGTCATACCCACTAGGACATTGACATCTATTTAAAAAAAAAACATTATTTGAAATTTCCACTAAATGAAATGATATTTAAGTTAAACTTACGTAACGCCATAACGTCCCTCGACGCATCGTCCGCCATTGTGACAAGGATTATTCCTGCAGCTTTCATCGCGAGTAAAATTACGGGCCCCACAAGTGCACTCTGGTTGGATATCGATCCGAACTCCTACGAGGGCCGTTTTGTTAGCATTGATGAGGTACGGCAAAGTGCTGACTTCCATAATATTTGTACAAGATCCTTCGCAAGCTTGGTTCTCGTTCAAGCACTCGTTAATGCCCACCATTGTTATGTTGATACCCACTTCAGCTTCAATCTATCAATAAAAATGAGGGGGAAAAAAAACGTTCAATTTTAAGGGGGTTTTAAAAAAAGGAGGACAAATTTCCATGAAACGGACCTCTTCTCGATGCTGGAGTACAATGCCGTTGAGTTTGATGGGTTTGTAATAAGGAGAGCCGTGGGCAGAGAAGCGGACATCCGTAATGGGAGGACGTTGTTGACGTAACTGAACGCTGAAAATATCCACATTTTCACGATCGATAGCCAGAAGCTGGGCCAATTTATCACGAAGTTTATCGATTTTGCTCTTGACAATATCTTGAGTCTATAAAAAGAAAAAAAGAACATGATTTATAACAGTTTGACAGTCCCATGGGGAAAACGGACAAATTGGATCCAATTCAAAACTAACCCTATAATCCCAAATGCGGATAAAATCTTCGTCTGAGATTCCAGCTATGCGGATGGAACCTGAACTGGTGACAGCTTCGTGAGTGATTTCTCGGACGACGATGGTGACATTGGCCGGCACATCGACTTGAGTGTGTTTGCGGTCGTAGACGCGGAAACGAAGATGATACTTTCCATCACGCGTTCCATGGCGCATTGTCAACATGCCAGTGTCCTGGTGGAGCGAGAAATTCGGGTGTTCCTTTGTGTCCCAATAGAATTTCTTGTCCGGTAAATCCCAATCGTCAAGATCGTAGACGTAAACTCGACCGACTTCCGTATCTGGCGCCTGGCCCTGTTCCAAAAATTTTCCAAAAATTTTATCAAATCTGTTTGGAATTTTTTCCATTCAAAACTGACCATGTAATTGTAAACAAAAATGTCCTTGGAACCGGCTTGCATTTTGTTATCGTTGACGTCACCGATAATCACTGTCAATGTCGATGTACCAGACATGGCCGGATTGCCTGAATCCTTGATGACAATGGGCACGTGGAACTCTTTTTGCTGCTCTCGATCGAAGGAACGCAATGAAGAAACAATGGCCATTCCGTCTCCGTTGGCTCCCTCTGTGAATAATGAATGAAAATCATTAAATTTCGCTGCGCACTCGGTGACATTTCTACATTCAAGATTCATACTGGGATCGTGCTCGATTTTGAATGATGCACGAATCTCGTCGTCAGCGTTAGGATCCAATCGGAAATAGAACGGAGGTCCGTTGCCTTTGGAACGATCGTCATCATCCGTTGCCAGGATCTCGATGACTTTCCTCGGTGGCATATGTTCAGGTAAAACTGGTCGGTAATCCTGCCAATTTCCAAATAGAAAGTAAGAAATAAGGTCCTTTTTTAAAAAAAACCTTTTTTAAAATTGCAATTTTCACCTTGAGGAAACGTGGGGCGTTGTCGTTGATGTCCTGAACGATGACGGTCAAAGTAGCCGTGGCCGTTTTGGGTGGAACACCATCATCAATGGCCAAAATCTTCACCTGATGACGTGGAGTGTCTTCACGGTCCAAATGGCGTTGAATGGTGACGGTTCCGTTTTGATTGATGGCAAACTGACGACGACGATCCGAGGCTCGATCAATAGCGAATGAAACTTTGCTTTTGCCTCCTTGATCCGGATCAGTAGCCCGGAACGTTTCTAAACTCTTTCCAACTTCAGCATTTTCATAAACGGAAGTCTCAATGTTGGCCTTCTCAAAGAGCGGCTTGTTGTCATTGATGTCACGCAACTTGACGTTTACCCAGCAATAGGCAACGTGATACTTGTCGTTGTCATTGTCCTCTCCCTGTTTGCATGGTGTGTTATATTATTAATCAAAAAATTGTGATGACTTGGTAGAAGACAAAGAAGAGATGACAAACCTTGTCGTTGACTTGAATCATGAAACGGAATCCGTTCCTTTGAAGTTTATCTTCGTAGTCGAGAGGTTGAACGACTTTGAGAGAACCCGTTCCGTCATTATTGCGCACCATGGTGAATTTGTCAGCACCAAATCCGCTGCTCTCAATGACCTTTTAGTTTTTGGGGATTATGTCATAAAAAAGAAAGTTCCAACTTAGTCAACTCTCTCCAATCCAATTGAGCGTCAAAGAGCAATTCGAAACGCACCTTGTAATGAAATTTGTTGGTCTCGTCTTCATCGTGAACGGTGACTGTCAAAATAGGAGCGTCCGGTAATGCGATGCCGTCCGTCTCGTCAACTTCAGTGTACCATTCGGATTTGGTGAACTGCGGCGGCATGTCGTTGATATCCTTGACTCTGATGGATGCTGTTCCCGTTCCTGTATATAAAGAAAATAAAAAAAAAAAGATTTTGTTGTTGTGTGTGTTTCTTTATGATGTCATCTGAAAATGGAGTCGTACCTTTGAGTCCTCCTCCATCCATGGCGACAACTTGAATCGAATAGTCTGGCGTCTTTTCACGATCGAGACCGGGGACGGCCGTTTTGATGACTCCCGTTTCCGACTCGATTTCAAAGATGGGCATACCAGTATTCTCATCAATGACATTCTTTTCAATGGAATACGTCAATTTGGCGTTTGATCCTTCGTTAGGATCGTCGTAATCGACTGCCGTCATCGTCATGACGACCATACCAGCCGTCCCGTTTTCCGTGACATTTCCCAAGTAAACGCCGTGCGGGAAAAGTGGAGCATTGTCGTTGATGTCTTTCAAATTGACCTGGACGTCGGCGTAACCTACAAGTCCTTCACCTTTCTCGTCCTGAGCGAAAACGGTGAAACGCCATTGGGGACGACCGTTGGGTTGATCACGATCCAGTGGCTATTTCAATCGAAAAAATCAATCAATAACCCCTTTTTTTGCGTTTCACTCTCCCACCAGACGAAAAGGATCGATAAACGCAAATCCACTTACTTTAAGGACGTAAATTTCACCCGTTGTCCGGTTGATATCGAATTTACTGTTGGCTGGATTGTCGGGATCGATACCTTGACCCGTTAGGAAATAGACGATATTCTGTTCGCGATCCTTGTCACCGTCAGTAGCAGTCACCTGTATATTTTTTTTTTGACCCGAGGGTGTGCGTATCGTGTTATATATAGATGAATTAGTCGTCATTGAATTTATGTAATGGAATTTTCAAGGGAGGCGAGAGACAGGATTTTGTTTTAAGGTTTCATGCTATTCGTCATGCCAAACAAGTCCATGCCGTTGGGTGCACCAACAAATGCTACGCAAGCTCAAAAAAAAAACAAAAAACAACAAATTCTAAATTGAATGAAATTTCTAAAATAAAAAAAAAACGGACTTTTTTGGTTTACTGGGGGGGGGGGGGGATCTACTTTGAAAATAAATAAATTCCACCGGATTTTTTGGAATGAAAAAAGGAAATAAAAAATCCGGAGTTATAGGTGGATGCTACCTGCAGAAGTTTAAAAGGGAGAGGATCGGCCAGCTCCTCCAAGGCGTGGGCGGTGTACATTGTCTGATTGAAGATGGGCGGCAAGTCATTGGAGTCCTTGATGAGGATCACCACCCGTGTGACACTCTCGTTCAGACTGTCAGACGCCACCAAAGTCAGGTCGTACTGATTTTTTTGGATTTTGTTTTTTTGTTTGTGTTTTGTGTTTTGTGTGTGGCCAACCGAAGAGGAAGGAGGTGATAACAAATAAAAAGAAAAAAAGAAGCGAAAAAAAAAACGAGCACGATGCAAAAGAAAAAGAATAGAATGAGAATTGGTAAATAATAATTTTAAAAAAAATCAAATTCGTAATTTAAAAAACAAAATTTGTCAAAATATAAAAATTAAAACAAAATACAATTAAAATATCGAAGCCATGCGGTCTAATGAGCGCAAATATCAAATTCAAATGAATAAGTGAAAACCCAGAGAGAGAGAGCGAGAGCGAGAGCGACGATCGATGCAAAAAAATCAATTGTGAAATATTGGAGGGGGAGATGGGGATTTGTTTTTCTTTACGAATTCGAGACCTGTAAAATGCGTTTAGGCAAGTTGCGATCGTCTTCCTCGGTGATTTGGGCCTCGTAGGTGGGCCGATCGAACACTGGCGGATTGTCGTTGACGTCTTTGACGTGGATGACCACCGTCGTGTAGTTCTCGTTGAGATTGTCAGACGCTACCAAGCGCAGCTCGTACTAATTCCCCACATTTCGCGTTTAATTATTATTATTTTTTAAAGCCCCATTTTAAAAGAATTTTGACTCTCTCTCACGCGCATTTTTTGTTTCTTTTTAAAAATACAAAAAAATGATGGAATGTTTTGATGGGAAAAACTTACTCTTTTGCGGGTCTCGTAGTCGAGCGGTCCGGCCACGTAAATAGCGCCTGTCATGTTTTTGACAGCGAAAGCTCCTCCCAGATTACCTCGGGTGATTTCGTAACGAATTTTCGAGGCTAAAAACGAAAAGAGAGAAAAATTAAAATTTTCTTTTTTTCAAACAAATTTCAAATGCAAATTGAAACTTTACATTCGTCGAGATCTTTGGCGGTGACGGTGAGTACAGTGTGCTGGATATCCTCGTTCTCGTCCACTTCGGCCTCGTAGTGGGTCTTGTCGAAATAGGGCGGATTGTCGTTCTTGTCGGCGATGCCAATACGAATAAATTTCGTCACTACACCGCCACACATTCAATCGAGAAAATTAATGAAAAGCCATTCACAAAAGTTTCCTTCAACTACATTAATGAACGTCCGGATTTCTTTGACATTCATTTGCCAAGAAAAGGCTCCTAATGAAGCCCTTTTTCGTCTACACATGTGCGAATGAAACGGGATTTATTGACACTGATGTCTCACCCACAAAAAAAGAAGAAGAACCAGACGTGTCTTATATGTACACAGTCTATATGTAATTAGTGAGTGGAAGTTGATTGGATTGAGGACAGAGGTACTACAGTTAATTTAAAGTAATAGAAAAAAATAAATAAATCCAAGTAAAAAGATGTTATTTTCTGGAGCCGGAAAAAGACTAATTCCATATCCGGTGGGAGACTTACGTGGGCTGACGCGACACGGATTTATCTTTCACGCTAAGTTTATACGTCACGGGTAAATTGAATAATAAAACAATGAATGATTCTTTTATTTGCTAAACAGACAAAAGTTGGACGACGACGTTGGGGGAAGGAAGTTGTGACTCGTGGGAAATACTGGCCGTTACTAAAACAAACCGGACATTGAATTCAGACTCTTATATAGTAAAGTATACCCTACCCCCACCGGGACTAGGGAAAAAATCTCCCACCCCCATCCCTGTGCACAATTTCCTCTTTAATAACGAACAAGATTGTAATTTGAATTTCGCGCAATCATTTGAAAATGAATTAAAGCTCTTCGACGGAGCGGAAACTAATTACGATCAACAAATTTCCCACGTCAAAATGATTGGATTTCTGTGTGATGATAACATTCATCACTATTTTCTTATAGAAAAAAATTAAATTTAAAAAAACAAAAATAACAAATGTCCGCGCCCTGAGAGATACGCTTTGATGATGGCCAACCACATCAAAAGGGTTAATATTTGTGTTGCGGGGGCCATCATATATAACTGCAATCAAGACAAATTGAAACTCCAAGTGGAAACACTAACCTGTGTTGGGCAGGCCGTTACTGTTGGGTCGAGCCGAAGGAGCTCCGTCTCTGGCTTCCACTTCTAGGGCGTAGGCGGCTTGTTTCTCACGATCAAACACAATTTTAGTGAAGATCTCGCCCGTTTGCTCGTTGATTTCAAAATAATCTTTGCCTTCGTTACGGGGTGAATCGACGATGCCGTAATAAACCTGATGATCGTATTCAATTTTTATTTCCAACATTTTTCTTTTTTTTCTAACCCATTTTTTTTTAAATTGGCAATTTACAACACACAAAAACAAAATACCCAAAAGAAAATGTTAATGGTAATTTCATTCAATTTTACCTGATTGTTAGGGAAAGTGCCGTCCTTGTCGATGGCGTTGACTCTGGTCACGCCCGTACCAATGGGTTCGCCCTCCAGCACCGTTTCTTGCTCACGTTCGGTAAACAGCGGGATATCGTCGTTGACGTCTTCCAGGACAATGTAAACCGTTGCCT
This sequence comes from Daphnia galeata, assembly GCA_030770115.1. Lineage (NCBI taxonomy): Eukaryota > Metazoa > Arthropoda > Branchiopoda > Diplostraca > Daphniidae > Daphnia > Daphnia galeata. The sequence continues at coordinate 10,003,163 of CM061114.1, forward strand.
CGCTGGCCAGTTGTTGAACGCCGTTGTTCTATACAATTTTTGTTTAAGCCAGACGGTTAAATTGAGCCAATAGAGGCCTCAAATTCAATTGTAAACGACAGTCTCACATACCTCGACACGAATAGTTAAATTGTATTCTTTGATATTCTCGTAATCCAGCGGATGATTGACTTTGATATCGGCCCATGTATGGCCGTTATCTGCCCGCTGTTGCAAGTAAAACGTGTCGTACTTGTTGGTCTGAGCCGTTGAGCCTCGAATGAGTCGATAAAAAACGGTCGGATTCCCTTCGATACCCGAACTGATTTGACGTTTTAAAACAAAACAAAAAAAACGGTGTCAGACAAATCGATACAAAATCTACGTAGAGGATCAACTAAGATCGTCGGCGGTGAAAGAAAACAAACAACACTAAAACTAAAAGAAAAAACGGTTTCACAGCCACATAGAAAATAAAACACGGCAGACGAGACTACTTGTACATTGATTGAGGACATACACATAACACGCTAAATCTGTTGTTGTTGTTTTTTTTTTGGAGGGGGGGCACACTATTGAAATGATAAAAGTAAACGGTGACAGACACACCTTTGTCTTTTTAAAATTTTTTTGTCTATACAAAATGATATGACGATGTTGGCGTGCGATTCTTTTTTTGTTAATTTCTCTACTAGAAAATGATTCGTGATATTTGTCCTCTTTTCCACACAGTGTGACTCGATTTTTTAAAACTGGTGGTGATGTGTGTTAGCCAAAAACAATTCCAAACCAAAATAATCAACCAAACCCATAACCATCGTGCAAATTCGGACGGGACAAACATGTAAGAAGTAGTACAGTTAATAATAATAATGTACATGTATATAACCAAATCACCCGCGTGAGTATTGGACATGGACAAAATAAAACACAAAATCCTACGTTAGACAAGTCCAGACGATTAGTATATATAACATGTAGCAAATAGTGTTTGCATGTGCTGCGTGAATTTTGTTCATTCGTCTTTGTCTTTTTATGTACATTTTGAGTGTACGGACACGAGTAAAGGACGAGGACAGAAACGAACCAGGACGTGGACACACACACACAAACGGACACTAGAGATATTATTGTTGTTTCTCTTCATTCTACTGAGACGAGGACGAACGATGAGTTCCATTTTTTTTTTTTTTAGAAAATTGTTGTTTTAATGGCGCGTGCTGAGATGCTGTGTGCCAAGCAAATTGTTGTTGTTGTTTTGTTTTGTTTTGGTAGACACACAGGGAGGATGGACAGACACAGAGAGAGAGAGGAGAGAGAGCGAAGAGAGAAAACAGACCTGGCTTTGACCGAAACGACTTTATCGCCGACATTCTTGTTCTCTTTGACGAATATCGGGCCGTAGACGACCTGGTCCCAGACGGGCGGATTGTTGGCCCGGTCCACCACGTCAATCTGGACTTCGACTGTTCGTGATAATGGCGGGAAACCGCGATCCTGAGCCACTGCTTCCAGTTTGTAAGTCTCGCGCTTCACATTTCATTTTTTTTTCAAATTTTTTTTTTCAAATTTCGCGCATTTTCGAGGGGGGGAGGAAGTGGACATTCGGCGGATCATTCGAAGAAGATGGAAATTTCGCAGGAAGCGATAGATTCAGAGAGGACACACACACAGACAAAGAGAGAAAAAAAAAACCCGAAATAATAAAAATGAAAAATTCGTTAGTTTTGATTGTCTTCCAACAATTTGTTTGTTTCTTTTTTTTGTTTTGTGTTTTTGTGTTTAAAAAATCCTGGAAAAATGTGTCGTTTGTCGGTTAAAATGCGTTTCAGGACGGACGACAATTGGACGGACAGACGGAAACCTTACCTTGGTTATCTTGTTGAAACATTGACCCCCTCAAACTAAATATTTGACATATTTTTGGATGCGATTAGTTTGTTCATAAGCCACCGGGGACGGACATTGACTTAAAAATATTCTTAAAAAATAAACGCACACACCTTAACATTTAATATTCGTAAAAAAAAGGGATTGACAATTTAAGAGAGATTGAGAGAATATTGGAGGAAATTGTAGGAGGATTGACTAGAAGGAAATTTTGTTTGATTAAAACTGACCTGGCTTTAACGGACGTGACGACTGTGCCGACAGTCACATTCTCCTTGACGAAAATGGGTCCGTAGTTGGTCAGGTCCCACAATGGCGGCTTGTTGTTGCGATCCACCACATCCAGTTCGACGTCGACTTCGGCCCACAAAGGCGGATCGCCACGATCGGCCGCCACCACTCGCAACCGGAATTTGTCCCGCTAATATTTCACATGCATTTTGTTTTGTTTTGTTTTTGTTTGATTGGATATGATTTTCACAATTTCAAATTTGAATTTTTTTTTTTCAATTTTTGGACAGCGGGGATAAAAGAGTTGAGGGACGGTTTCATGATGGGACTAAAGCATCTAACATGGCGGGACGTTTCGTATGTTCCGTTTTTCTTTATTTAAAAAAACTTAAGTCAATTTCAAATATCTCCCGAAAAATAAGAGAAACGGAACGAAACGTTCCCGCCTTTTCATTTCGGTACACACACACACACAGACACACACGCAAGGTGATGATAGGTTTGATGGGAAATGCTAACGAGATAACAACGGGTGGGTGTGTGAGTGTGTGTGTGTGTGTAGGGATTCCTTCAAAATCCATCCATCACATTGGAAGGACGGACTGGAAGAATATCCATCACCACTGAGGGCAGAGCGCTAGTTGTATATAATGTCGATGCAAATCGAAACATTTATACCTGCGCCCACCTTAAGATTCTCTTCCCTCGGCAACTTCTAATGTCATCTAACAACGAACAACAAGCCAAACAACAACAAGGAAAGAGATAGGAGTGAGTGAGAGAGAAGGAAGTCTCTAAATAGTATAATAATAAAATTGAGAGACTCTATGTGTGTAGTAGTTTCTATAGTATAGTTTTGCATATACTTACGCCAAGCAATAACTCCTTTTTTGGGGGGGTTATTTGGTGGTTCCGAGAGATAGAGAGTCAATCGTTAACATATATATTATATGTAGTGTGTGTTTGTATGTATATAGATAGATAGATATAGAAGAATATGTTTATCTCACATGCGTATTCTTTTGTTGTTTTTCTTTTCTTTTCTTTTTAAAAAAACAAAAATCCATTGAGAAAGAGTTGATTTTAACACTTACGTCGAGCGGTTTGATCAGGACAATCCAGCCAGATTCGGGTAGAATCGTAAAATATTCCAAATCCTGTGAATTGTACGCCGTCAAATTGTAGACGATGGCCCCGTTGTTGTCGGCATCTTCGTCCGACGCAGAGACACGTAAAATGTTTGTCCCGATGTTCGTGTCTTGTTTGACGTTCTCCACGTATTTCTGATAATAACACACACAGGCCAGAGAGGATAACAAACACGGACACGAAAGAAAATAAGGTAGATTACATCGTCGAAGAAGAAGAAAAAACATGGAACAAGTTAAAGGTTCGTTGGGTTTTTACCTGACGATCGAAAAGGGGCGGATTATCGTTGACGTCGGTTATCTCGACGGTGAACGAGCAGACGCCCTCTAAAGATGGGTCGCCCTGATCGGTGGCCTTGACCGTCACCGAAACGAATTTACCATCGTCTCCTTCACGATCGAACACCTTTTGATTTGGTTAAAAAGATATGAAAAAAATTAAAAACAAAAAACAAATTGGTTTTTTGTTTGGTTTTCTTACTTTGTTGGTAAAGATCTCGCCCGTTTCTTCATCCACCGTGAATTTGGTGCCTTTTTGATTCGGTTGCTGGACAATGGAATACTTGACTTGGCCGTTGACGCCCTTATCTGCATCAGTAGCTTGAACACGGACGACGGGACTGCCATTAGGAGCTCCTTCTTCGATTTTAGGACTGTAAGAGCTGCACTCGGAAAAGACGGGCTTGTTATCGTTGACGTCCGTGATAAAGACAACGACGACGGCTGTTGACGTGTGCGTCAATCCCGTTCCTCCGCAACACGCTCCATCGTCGATGGCCGTCACATTCAATTCGTATTTGTCGCGATCCAAATTGATTCCGCCGCTGTGCAAACGGATGACACCCGTCAATTCTTCAATGACAAACTGGCCGGATCGAGTGCCACCGCCAACGAATCCGAAACGGACGTTGTCACCGTCCTTGTCGGAAGCGACGACCGTCGTCACCAAAGTATTTGGTCCCGCATTTTCGTCCACGTTCGGTGTGTAAACGCCTTGAGAGAATTTCGGTTCCTCGTCGTTTTTGTTCTTTGTGTAGATGCGTACGGTGGCCGTGCCGGATTTCGGCGATTCACCTTTATCCCGGGCCGTGACGGTGAACTCGTAGTAAGCGTTGTTGTTGTCGGCGTCCAATTGTTTGCCGTTGCTGATGACACCGTTCGAATCGATGGCGAAATGATCGTCAGACACGGAATATTCAATTTCAGCGTTGGAACCGGAATCAGAGTCGGTGGCTTTCACTTTGAGGATAGACGTGCCAACGGGGATGTCCTCGTCGATGTTGTGGGCTTGATAGTCGGGCAATTCAAATTTGGGAACGTTGTCGTTCACATCCGTCACGCGAATCGTCAACTACAATTTTTGTTTGTTTTTGTTTTTTTGGTCAAAATTAAATGGAAGAATTGAAAAAAAAAAAAAAATGAAATTTACCTCGACCGATGTAGAGAATCCACCGGAATCTTCGGTCGCCGTCACTTGAAGTTGATAGACGTGCGGTTGACGTAAATCTTCGAAATCCAAATCTTTAGCCAATCGAACGTTGCCGGTTGTGGGTCCGATATTGAACGTTCCAGCGCCTTGTCCAGTTGCTTTCAAAGTGTATCGAATTTCCCTCTCGGCAAATGATTTCGCTCTCACCGAAATGATGCTACAAATCAAATGAAACAAATCAAACAACATTATTTATATATAATTTCGTTTGAAAAGATAATTTGGGGAAAAAAACTTACTCTGTGTCTTTTTTCTGGTTCTCTGGTATTTCAGCTTCATAGCTGGGCATGTAGAATTGAGGTGGCCTTTTGCCTCCAACAATGGAGAGACGCTCCTCTGGAGTTGATTGGTAACGTCTTTCATCCAGCCGGCCGTTTTGATCTTCTGCTTTGACGTAGAGTACGTACTCCATGTCCAGTTGGAAAGGTTCACCGCCTCGGGTCCGCACAACGCCCGAACGTTCATCCACCTCAAACCGTCCGCCGGCTACAATTTCGGGAAAGGAAAAATGAAAACATTTAAATGAAAGGAATGACGTCATTATAATAGAAGAAGAAAGAAAAAAATGGAAGATTTATAAATTACTTCTATCTCGGACGAGGAAGTAGTGGATGTTGTGGTCTGTGTCGGGATCGCGAGCCTGGAGCGTGAAGACGGGCGTGTTTGGAGGTGCATTGAGCTGGACAACGGCTTGCATGGGCAATGGCCGGTTGATGAAGTAAGGCGGCTCGTCATTGACATCCTTCACCTGAACAATCACGCGCTGATTGTCCGTGTCTGGAAAATATAAATAAAAATAGAAAAAGAAGGAAAAATTTATTACAGTGTGTGTGTGTGTGTTATTAAAAATCATTAAAAACCTATTCATAATAATCAACAACAACAGTGGCCAGACGCCTTGCCGGACGCCCGGAACAAATCGTGTATGTATGTGCAACTTTTTTTTTTGATCAAAGAAATTCTTTTAAGAGCTTCTACCGCTACTCCGCTAGATGTCCATATCCCTACACTCTTTTTAAAAAGAAGAAATTTTTACAGCAAAAAGGTCAAAGAACTTCTCCTTCTTCCCACAGGGAAGACGAAACATATAGGAGCCCATTTCTGCGTTTCCTCCGGAATCAATCAATAAACAAAAACAAAAGAAATAACCTAAAAACAGAAAACAAAAAATACTTTTTTTTTTTTATCTTTCCTTCCGGAGAAAGGAAAAGAAGAAATAGACGAAACTACATCACAAGGATCAAGTGAATCTCTTATATTATATATCCTTTCCTTTATTCTTTCTTTTGATCAGATCCTCCGGATGTTATTATTATTATTATTATTATTAAAAAAAGTGTATATCGTAAGGAATATTCCCTGCCGGATTAGTGATATAATCCCAACTTAAAAAAGACTTTCATTTGATTGGATTCATCTCTCTCCCCATTGGGGAAAACAGTCAAATGGCAAATTGTTTAACAAGAAATGTTCTATTATTATTTTAAAGAAATGTAATTAAGTGGTTCTATACTTACATCGTCCAGCTAAGTGTTAGTAACATCGTCGATTAGTAGTAGAAGAAGAAGTAGTAGCCCAAAGGTGGTAGTATTTAATCAAAGAAAAACACAAATAGATTAATTTTCGGATGATTCAGACATTTGAAATGAAGAAGAAGAAGATTGGTTGGATATTGATTAGATGACACACCGAATGATGATTCATCCCCCCCCACCCAAAAAAACAAGAGGAAGAGGGGGCACACACTAGGGTCTTGGGTTTATTATTGACCAAACCTCGTCGTCGGTAGTGTGGCGCGTGCGTGTATAAAACCCAAAGGAGTCCCCCCCCCCCCATCCACCCTATGAAGTAGCTGCTGCTCATATTGATCGGTTGGAAAAGGGAAAGGCAGTCTCTCTGAAGGAATAACATACACACACACACACACACCCGAAAATAGTCGAGTAATAGGGGGTAGGGGTGGAGTGACGGGCGATGGAAAAGGAAACAAGTCTAGCAGACACGACGACGTTTCTCTCTCACTGTTCGTATGTGTATACAAAAATCTATTCGTCCTCCTAGACGTGGTGGAAGCGTTTTCAACGCGGCTGGATGGACTTGGGGTTCTCTCCTTGAACCGATCGATACACTTGGGCGGCACGAGGCAACCGAAATATTGTCATCACATTTTCCTATCTCCAACTAGTACCGGGGATTCAGTCACTTCCCCCCTGGTAGATGGCACCTCTTCTTTTCCTGATGTTGGCCACACGCCAGACGATCTGATGACAAACGTCACATTTCTTTCAATGGACAACAACAACTAATAGATCGATGTATAATATTATAATACAAAAGGATCTAGTAAAAACTAATAAATATTTAAGTTAACCCAAAAAGAAGAAAAAGTTTCTTTTTGTTTCTATTTTTTTAAAAAACGCGAGAAAAGGTCGGCGAGCGGTTAACTGGTAATCCTTGGAAATTTATACAGACATTCTTCTGCGTGTAGGGGGAGGAGAAATGATTAGCATTTCTCTCAAAGATACTATAATACAGAAAAACTACTACGTGGCTGCGCGGATTAGATTTTGTTTTAATATTTTTTGGAGAACTTTTTTTTGTTTCTAAAAGAAGAAAATAAGAAATTTCCGTGCGCATCGGACCGCACGCGCGGATCGCTGGGCGGTCGTCCATTGCGGATAGAATTTTTTGGAAGAAAAAAAACATCAAATCCAATTTTGTTCATTCTAGGATCTTATCAAATATAAATTTTTCCTGTTTCTCCAATTGGAAATGGGAAAAATTCAGACTGTATTATATTCATACCCATGAACGGTACATTTTTCCAAATGTAATCAAAAACCCCATAACGGCCACATCAGAGGGGGGGGGGCCCCCCTCCCACTCCCCTATATACGTTTTCAAGTGCAGCGGACATGTGCGTTGCGGAACGGATAAAGTCTCCTATTTCACCACTACCACCACCATCGATAAAAGAGAAGAGATGCCCATCGAGTTTCTTATTTTATTTTTAGGGGGAAAGATGAAAAAAAATCCTTATAATACGATCCCTCTCCCTTTCGTCCGCTCTGTTCTTTGACAGTCTCATTTTACTCTACCAAAACTTGCGCGCGTCTGCACATTGTCGAGTTCGTGATGGTGGTACATCCTCCTCCTCTTCTTTAAAACATTTTTTGGGGGGATTTTCGATTTTTTGACCTCCCACCAACGTCAACGATGTGAATGTTGGCACCTGAGGTCCCTGCAAACATCGTCTTCATATCGCAATCGATACATAAATACGTCAAAAGACAAGAAAGAAAAAAAAACATTTTCTTTCTTTTCTTTTTTCAGATCTTTGGATATTAACGCCGGAGGAGGTTGTTTCGGTTGCCTTAGTAACACAGGGGGAAAGGAGCGTGAAAGGAAAGGAAGAAATAAGGAGGAGGAACCCTCGGCAGCTCCTACACGAAGCGCCGGAGTTACGGTATTGATCCGAGAGTAAAGAAGTCGACCGACAGCCTCTTTCTTCTTCTATTTCTTCTTTATATTCATCTAGGCATTCCTTCATTGCCCCTCGATTCCGTTTTTTTTTTTCTTCTCCCCCCACACACACAAGCAAGTTCGTGATCACGATGATGATGCGTGAGTCATCATTTTCTTCTTTTTTAAATCACCCCCAAAGGCGACAAGTGTCTGCCTTTAGTAGAAAAAGGAAAAAACATTTTCAGGTGTTGTGAGACTCATTAGCAAAGTAGGAAAGAAAAAAAAAACATTTCTTTCTCTTTTCTCTTTTTTTTTAAAGTGAATGGCACAAAACGGAAGAATTCCATCATCGTGAATGAACGAAAAGCCGATGAAAAAGGACACACAGAGAGAGAGAGAGAGAGCACCCAAAAAGGTCGATGACCATGACGCTTTTCTTAAAAGACATTAAACGGTTCTCTCTCTCTATGTATTTTCTCCATTATCATCTTCTTTCGTACTATACACACACACACAGAGTATATTTATAGTATTATTTTTCTTTTTCGTTTAAATAAAATAAAGAAGAATGCATAAGCTTTTTAAAAAGAGTAGAAGATGGGATGTCTGATCAATAGTTTCCGCGCTCAATAATCCCCCAGTCTTTTACCATGTCGACAAAAGAGAGAAAGAGAAAAAAAAAACCTTTAAAGTTATACCACCACCATCATCATCAACATCGGATCGGCGTCTTATGTATACCTTCAAAAAGCTCTACGCTAAATCGTCTTTCTTTCTTTTTCCCACAAAGAAGAAGAAGAAGAAGAAGTCTCTGCTGCTCTTCGTGCACGAACAGACCCCCTCCCGAGGGCTTAAGAGTTCAAAGTTCACCATTTTTATTTTTTTTAAAAAGAAAAAGAAGAATAAAATGAAAATATGCTATGGTACTGTCGGTTTGACGTGAGATATTTACGAATTGACTTTGCACGCCCACTAAGAATATCGTTTAACACCTGGCGATGGTCTTTCAAAGTGATGTAATGATGGATATCATTGACTTGAGACGGAGATCCATTTTAAATAGAGAAAGGAGAGGTTTTTTTTACATATTTCATATAAAGGTGGCAATTATATGTAACGATTTCAACCGGTGATGATTACAATCATCAGCCGAAAAGGAAATTTAAAAAATATATCAAGATCTCTTCATTTAACAATTTTTTTTTTAGTTTTAGTTTTTAGAATAAATTTCAACGATTGATTTCCATTTCTATTTTCGCATTAACATTCTGAAATGGAAATATTTTTATTTCTTTTGATATTTAAAAAAGTCTATTGTTGTATTTATAGACGACGGACGTTGGAAGATCACGAAGAAGATGAAAAAAAGAACCCAGCGTGAATAATATGGAAGGGGGAAGAAAAAAATGGCCAACTCACGACCGATTAAAAAAAAAAGTCAACTGCTGACTTTTCCCTTTTTATTCAGTCCGGAAATGTTCGTTTTAGGTTCAAGAAAAGAAGAAGAACGAGCTAACAAATGAGAAATTGAAATGAATGGAAGATGAAAAAAAAAGGTCGTCTTCATTGTCGTCGTCAGTTTAAAATCAAATTTAAATAACAAAATGAAAATAAGAGGCTAGAAAAAAAGAAATAATAATAATAATAAACTGTGCGTCCCTTTTTAAAAAAAAAAAAAAAAAAAATGAGGTGTGTTTCTTTATTTTCGTGCGTTTTTTTTTCTACTCTTCGGGATGAGAATGGAAAAATATTTTTTTTTTAACAATTTCTTGTCTCTTGTGTTGTAGCTAAAAGACCGCCCGCCGCCATTTTTTTTTCCTTTCCTTCCAAAAAAAACCGAATGTAACACAAACTACCAACGTAGGACTCGAATGGCATGGGAAACTCTTGTAAGGAAATAAGAAAAAAAAAAAATTTTTTATTTTCAGAGGGGGGCGTCTCTAGTAGACAACAACTCGACTCGGGTTGCGTGAGTGCACGCACTTTCAACCCGTTTCGCATCGTCAACAAAAACACAAAAAAAAACAAGTAAGAAAATCCCTTTTTTTTTGTTTTTGTTATTAAATTTCTCTTCAAATGTTTTTATAAACTTTGGATTATTAAAAAAAAATAAAAATAAAATGTCCCCAAAGGATTATTATTCTCTTTTTAACGACTCTGGCGCCAATCTTGAACTTATTTGAAAAAATAAAGAAATGTGGAAATGTGATCGGATCAAAACTCTACGAAGTGAATAATTAAAAACAAGGAATTTTATCTAAGAAAAAGAAAAGAAATAATTTCATTTGAATATTAACCGACTGGTATAATGTTGGAATGCGGTTGAAGGGGAAACTATAAATATATAAAAAAAAAGGGGGTGAGCTCTGATAGATACACACAACTAGCCCTCGTGTTGTATATATGTATGGATTCTTTTCTCTTTTTCTCATCTCTGCTTTTTTTTTTTATGACGGTGAAGCGGGCCGCCGTGGACTCCACAAACATGATTACACGCCTTGCCCTATCTATGGCTATTTAAAAACACACACACACACACAGAAAACAACAACAACAACGGGAAAAAGAGAGAGAAACAACAACAAGACGTTATAGATTTACGAGCTAAAACGACCCTATTTATTAACCGTTTCTTTTTTTTCGGCATATTTTTTTAAAAAATGACCAATAATAAAAAAGGAATTTTTTTTTTTTTTTTTTTGACTTTGGACATCGCCACCTGGTGGATAGCGGAAAGATATTCCGTGTACGTCAAAGAAAGAAAAAATTTTTACCCATCACTTATTGATTTTCTATTTATTTCCCTTTTTGTACAATTGTATCGGTGTAGAGGTCCGTGAAGAGAAATCTACCCGTTCTCTGTTACACAGGTGAGAGAACCCAGGCAATTTCCGACCACTCGTGACAATAAGGTTAGAAAAAAAAGGTCGATTGAAAAATATCTTCCGCACCGGAATTCACATTACAATCGTTCGAATAGGCCGAAGAAGAAGAAAACATTCCACATTGGCTTGAATGAGTGCGTGTAACAAAACCGAACAAAAAAAAATTTTTATTTTTTTTTTAGATAGTAGAAAAAGAAGGAATCTTGGCCAGGTAAACCACGCACGACCTGCCTTGAGGCTTACACGGGGGAGGGATCTTTCCTCCTCCTTCTTACTATAGGCACCCAAATGGTTTAGATATCAAAAGGTGAGATCCAACAAGGTTTCGTTCCCACACCAATGAGACAGGAAGATGGCGTCGTTTCGATTCTTTTAATTTCTTTAAAAAAAGAAATACAGAGAAAAGAGATTTATCGCTCGTTGAGACGGGGGGAGAGAAATAGGAGAAGGAAAAAAATAAGAAGAGGAAAATGAGACAGGGAGAAATCGATAGTGTCAAAATGATGGACGAATGAAAATGAGGCCATTCCGGCTGAGTGATTGCCATGTTGAAAAACACATCCCAAACAAAAACGAGCTCACAATTCTCTCAAACCTTCCACATCATCATCAATGTACTAGTGTGTGTGTGTGTGTGTGTGTGTGTGGAATTCATCAAATTCGTGGAAGCGCGAGCTTCAATAACCAACAACATTATGAAAAAAAAAAAAGAGATGAGGGGACTCTCGGGGCCCCTATATTTGTGTGTTGATTGTTATGTCGTCGGTAGTCCATTGCGGAAACGGCACTTCCACAGGGCGTTTGCTCTCAATTCAACTTTAGGGCGTCATCACACAATTCCGGTGGAAATTTTTCCTCTTTTTTTTTTGTGAGGTGGGAAGCTCGAATTACACACAACGACGTCACAATTCTCTTCTCTCCATCTGTGATTTGATTGTGATGGAATACACAGCACAGCAAGGCATTTCCCGTGGTAAATGCCCTTTCAACTCTGTTTTACCACAATAGTCGACATAACGAGTCGACGGGATTTGGCAAAAGAAGAAGAAGAAGAAGACGAAAAAATAATAATAATCACCGAAAAAACCACCTGGTGGGTTTGGTTTGTGTAATCCAGCGCGCGACAAAGATCATCATCATAAAAATAAAAAAAAAACCCTCGATGAAATATCTTTCCGCTAGGCAAAGATTTCTTCCCTTTCACATCATAGACGTGTACGCTGCTGCTGTGTACAAGACCAAAGGGCACAATTTTCTTAGTAACAAGAAAAATTTTATAGTCGTCGGTTGGTTTTCGATGGGACGACGACGACGACGCCATTGCCGCGCCCTGAGGATGTTCACTGCAGTAACATGTCATCCTTGTCTAGCAACTCCCACGACACTAAATGCTCAAATGACCGGAAAACCACAACTTTCGGGCTTCTCTTTAACTTCCAACATGTGACTTCTTTGATGATGAAGAAGTCGTACACACTTTTGGTTTTCCATTTCGAAAAAAAAAAGTATTTTAAGTTGAAATGAAGAAGAAGAATTTCCTTTCTCTTTTTTCTCGTCTCCAAAAATTTGGATAACCCGGAACACTTCCGGTGTGTATATACAATAAAGTGAGAGAGAGGACTATTCCTACACTAACGTGGAACACAAACACATCTGGTGATGGCTGTCTGTGGCCCTGCTGCTGTCCGTCTGCGAAAACAAATGATCATGGGCTACTACACATACACAAACTCTCGGGGTAGTTGGTGTGTCAACCCGAAAAACTGTTTTCTCGCCGTGGACAACAACCATACGGTCGTAGGTTAGGCCTAGAAACGATCGCACCCTCTACATTCTGCTGTGTTCTGTCTATATTTATAAAAGTATACAACACATGGGGACTGTGAGGCATGGGGGCGAAGAGAATCCATTCACTCCGCATTCCCCCCCTCATAAAATAAGAGGAAAAAAGAGAGAGAGGGGAGAAGAAGAAGAATCCTCCAACTCTGAAAAGAACCCCTCGTCTATTGTTACACACAAATAGGGGAAATGCCAGTTGGGTTTGATTCTATTACACAGACAGAGAGAGAGAGAGAGAACTAGGGGTCACGCTCGGATGGGCTCATCCACTGCGGCGGATGCTGCTGCTAAAAACTTTTTTTCAGAGGGAAAGAAAATAAAAAAGGAGAATTGTTTTCCCTATCGCATACCCTCCTCCTCTCCTAGCGTATGGAAAGTTCAAGAGATACAACATAGCAGATAGTGAAGAAGAAGGATCGATTTCCACTTGAGAGTTGAAGTGTGGAAAGGAGAAATAGAAGAAGAGAAACGACCTTTACCTCCGCCTTCACTGTTGGTGATGGTCACCCAAAAGTCGATGGTTTTCTCCGGTCCCAGTTCCTCGTAGTCCCATTTGCGTTTGACACGGACGTTGCCATTGGGTTCCACCGTTACCCAAGGATTGTCGTCTCGCACTTTGAAACGTTCCTTTTCGCTGGGTTTATCCAGGGCAAACATCAATTTACCTTCCGGGGCGCCATCCGCTTCGGAGAATTCAATTCTTTTAGTCGGACGAAGTGCCCGTGGCGCACGTCGTTTGACCAAGTTATGATGTTGTTCTCGTTGTTGTTCTTCTTCTTCGGGTTGTTTCTCATCGGCTGTGCGGATGAAAATGTGTGCAGGTTGCTCCGTTTCCCAACCGGGTTGACGTCGATCTTTAGCCGTGACTTGTAAAACGTAACTGCGGTTGCTAGATGGCAGTTGTGGATCGATTAAAATGATTTCACCCGTTTGTGGGATCATGACGAACGAATTGCTGGGCGATGTCAGTCGAAAGATGGCGTGATCGCCGTCGGCGTCGACAGCCTTGACACGTCCAATGCGGTCGTATTTCATTGCCGTCGTTGGCACCTCAAAATGATACTCTGGAGCAGAGAAGATGGGACGATTGTCGTTGACATCGTCGACGCTGATAATGACACGGCAAGTAGCCGTTCCGGGCGGATGAGAACTTACAGCTCGTACAACTAGATCGTAAACGGGTTGAAGCTCACGATCCAATGGCCGGCGAGTCACCAATCGAGCCAACGTTTGATTTGTCGACGTTGTGCAATTGTCGACGATTTTCTCAATCCGGAATCCATCCGATCCGCCGCTCATGATGTCGAATTTCACTTGACTGCCATTTTCAGCAATGACAGACAATCCATCGACGAATATGACCAATGTACCGGCCGGAGCATTTTCTATCACGTGAGCTCGATACACGGGTTTACTAAAACGGATGAGATGGTGTCGATCGACAACATAAACCTGAACAGCGTGAGTGGATTTACGTGATGGACCATCTTCTGCTAGATAAAGCGTCAACGGTTGCGGATGATGGATTAAAGCGTCAAGTTTAGCTGTCGTCATTAACAAACCGTTGTCGACCAATGCGAAACGATCGGAAAAAGGCGACCTGAGGAGCTTGTATTCCGATTCCGGTGAACTGGACGCCCATCGATCGATACTGAATCCAGCCGGAACATCATGAGCTACAACCAAACTTCTCAATGTTGGTGTAGTAGTTGTTGTAGCATTTTTCGATTCGGCCGTCGTCACAAACAACCGCAATAAAACGAAAAGTAAATTGGCAGCTAAAGTCCAGGCCGCCATTTTCCCTCTTTTTTTTTTATCCGTTTTCCACTGGATAGTGAAAAAGAAAAGGAAGAGTTTTGTTCAAACAACAGGGGGATAGAGAAGGAGGAGCGGCGCTCAAGTTATTGATCGGAGGGGTCACACGACGTCGGCGGCCACATACACTTTTTTCCCCCCCGTTTTATTTGATATTTTTTCTCTCGGTGGGCAGCGGCAGACTCGTCAAGAGCACTTCATGGTCGCTGTTGTTCAAGTAGTTGTTGGGCCGGCCATCTAAAGACATAACGTATATCGATTAGCATCTCAAGGTATACACAACTACGAGGGAGTGTGTGGTAGACACGGAATGCGGACGGACCAGGTTCAACGACTGCGCCAAAATAGAAACACAAAACCGTGAAGAAGAAATTTGAAAAAGAAAACAAAACCCGCCAAAAATAAAAATAAAAATAAAAAAAAAGAGAGTTGGTAAATATAGTCGAGAAAAGAGGGAAAAAGATGGTCGTGCTGCTGCTGCTCAGGTATTTATACAGCTCGAGCAGTTTTTTTCTTATGTGTGTGTGTGTGGCTCGAGACGAAATATAATCCATCATCAGACACACACACACACACACAGCTGCTGGTTGCAGCCCAATGGTGGGAAACCAAAGTTGCAACTTCATGCAAGAACTTCCGCTCAACTACTTTTATTTTAACATACAACCGACGTGAATAGAAAAACAAGCAGAGGTTTTTTTTGAATGATTACCCGATGGCTGAAGTCAATTCACGAATCCTTAATTTCACTCGTTTTTTCAAATCAAACAAACACACACACACAAATCACATACACTCTCACTCACACAACAACACACTGATGCGAAAAATTTGGTCGGTGTAGTTTAAATTGTGGAAAATAAATAGAAATTTTTCGATTTAAAAAAAAAAACGATTTTTTTAGACCAGCGAAGCTCCGACAAGACTCTCACTCGGCTTCTGGTCTCGAACTGAAAGTTTTTACAAACTGCCGACGAAGCTTTAGTTGTACTACTACTATGTGTGCTCTTGCTCTTCTCTCCCCCTCCTCCGTCCTTGGGAACACCACAGCGCCTATTTTGCCCCGAGCGAAATACTCGGAACTAACGAGCGGCGGTTACGCCATCTCTCATTCCAATCGCTAGGTGGCATCTCGGTCTAGACCACTTTTTCTTTACATAATAAACAAAATAGTAACGGTCGGCTAATCATTTAAAAAAAAACACACACACAACTGTTGTGTTTGCCTTGTAACGTGAGTAAATATTGAAGTGTAACCAACATGTTGGGCGATGATGATTGGTTGGAAAAGTTCATCGAGAATTATAAAGTGAAATTAGCTCAAGAGAAGCTCGAACTTTTTTCTGACACAACCAAACGAAAAGAGGTCGGTTCACTTCAAATTGTATACAAATATGTTGAATTTTAATCGTCAAGATTGCTAGGGTCCAAACCCCCTTTTTGTATGTGATCTGTTGTTTACTTATGTTCATCTTAGCGTAACGACGTGCAGTCCAACCCATTTGAAAGACAACCACAAACAACTGTGTTATGCATATCTACTGCTGCTCCCCTCTGTTAATCACTCATCTGTAAAGTCATATACTTGCTGACAGGTTGTTCCGTATTTCAGTAGCTAGAGCTGTCAGCTTCATTTTCCCTTGACAGGTGTACCAAGATAGCAGATATTACATACATAGAAATCGCTGAAGCCCATCATATTTTGATGTGACCTCCCACTGGCTGGTGACGACATGCCACACACATGTTTCTAAATTTGTAAACAAATTGTTTCAGATGTCTCCTGATGACGATGTTGCCCAACAACAAAACAGTTCCACACCAACCACTTCCTTTGACACATCTGAAGTGACAGTTCTTCCCAAGTCAGTTGAATTTGATCAAAATAAGGAGATAACTTTCACCAAACAATGTTCAGGTAAAAACAACGCATGCTAATATAATACTTGAGTGTTATAAACATCGCCCCTCTAAAAATCAGACTTGACGAGCGATGCAGACCAGAACGATGCAGTGGAGCGCAAAAAGAAACAAGAAGAATACCGCCGCATTCTAGATCAACAGCTCGCTGAACACAAACAAAGAAAACAAGAAGAATTACAAAGACAAAAACTACTGGAAGCTGATGACTTTGAAATGACTTCTAATTTGAATACTGGTATAAACTACATTTCTTTCTTTTTTTTCACGCTGAAATCATTCGCCTGTCACTACAAATTTTTCCTGTCATCGCGTTGATTAGATCGCCGTAGTCCACTTTCCATTCGATCTCCATCGCCACCGATCAAGAGCCACTATCGAAAATCTGTACAGGTTCGAGTGCCCTCTCGACCGTTGACGGCAACAAACGACAACCAGCAGCGCTTGAGCGATTTGACCGAACTCAGACAACTCTACAGCAATCGTTGAAAAGAACTTATTTGTAGTCCATCACGAGGAGCAGAGTATCGCAAATTAGCCAATGGGCTAATTGGCTTCAAATTGTGAACACGGAAGCTACCTACTTCCGGCTGGGATTGAAAACTCGACGTTAGCCACCCATCCGTCAATAATTATAAATTGGGTTTTGCCGCCCCTTTCTTTTGGGTTTGGACTGCTGGAAATCCTCCTTACACCTCCCTTTCTTTCTATTTGGGGTAAAATAAAAGAAATCTCAACCAAAAAAATCGTGCAAGTCGTGCCAGTGCTATTTTTTGGAGGGAGACTCCCCCATGTGGTTTTTAGCTAGTCAAAAATAATGCGCCACTTGAAAGTAAGGAACTCGATACCTCCCAGTTAAGAAAAGTGTCCAGACACCAAGAGTGTGTGGCTGAAATTGTCATTGTGACCGATTTTCAAAAGAGGATGTTGTATGTCAAGTAGCCTGTCTTGAGCCTTGTAACCCGAACCCAACTCAATTATAGAAACTTTACGAGGCGTGTGGGCGCGCTGTTGTTTGCCAAGCGTATGATGAAAATCAAACCAAATTTTGAGTACGTACGTACGACTTAAGTCTATTACACATGAAAAAAGGAACGGGGGGAAAATTGGCAATCTTACCAGACAAGTAGACAACATCACTGCCAAACAACAGACACGTAATCAAATTGTGGTTGAAATAAATCCATCAGTTTAGGGTAGTGCGGAGATTGTTTAAAGCTCTCGGTCAGCCAGCTAAAAGCGAGAAAGATGAGGGTGGTAATAAAAGCACTTTCAAAAAGACATTTTACGACTTTGACACACAAATATTATACCTCGCCATTTGTCGCTTGAGTATTTGATCCGAGCAAAGCAAAGTCGTATTCCAAATCTTCTTAAAAATCAAATGAATCTGTGAGAGAGAGACAACAGAAAACCGTGTGAATTCCATCAAAGTCTGATGCCAGTTTTCACACACACACAAAATGAGATTGTGTATATACTTCATGAAACGGAATGTCGGTCGACCGCAACCGGGGCGCTAGTTTGTCCAGCAATGATAAATGCTCCTTCAGGGTAGACGGTTCTCGAACGGTACTCGAGTTGAACAAGACATCAACGATCCTGAAATGCGAGAAAGGGGTTCCAATTCTGGTTTACTTTGAATTGCTTTTTTCAAATAACGCCGGGATGAAAAATTAGAAACGGCGACATGAATCGGACGCCAAAGCATTCCGAAAATTCCAACATGACAAAACGAAATTAAAAAATTAAAAATATGGTCTGCATACCATCGACAGGGAAGAATTATCTTGGAGAAGGGGGGAGTTTCTGATGACGTTGACAGATCGATCGCCTTTTCTAGGCTTGTAGCAGCTAAACTCGTCAAACGCGTTTGCTGCTGTGCGGACAATTTTTTCCTCTCGAATGTGTCATCTGTGCACTCACTCGTGACGACTTCACAGATCTTGGCATCTTTGGTACTGATTATGATCGAGGCCAGACTAAGGAAGAAGTCGGCGTCATGTCTGGGATTGACGTCTTTATCGTCAAAATAGTTATGACATAGTTTTTCAACTTTTTGCCAGTCTTTTGCCAACTCACACTACCCAGACGAAAGAAACGAACACAAATGTGTTGAAATTCAAAGAATTTATATTTGATAGAATAATAACCAGTGCGTGAATTTCCATCAATTGGATTAGCTGGGTGTGTTCCGACCCCTTTGCATAGCGATAGAATTCATTCACTACATCAAGAGCCGACTCTAGAATGCGCACGTAGGAGATTCGCTTGTGATTGGGACCAAAGTCGAAAGCGGCCTCAATCGCTTTGACCATCGCGACTTTCATCTCTTTCATCCAACGTGATTCCTATTGAGATTTTGAATGATAAAAGAAAAAACGAAATTATCTTGAATTTATTTTGTGATAATCTTTTGAAACGAACCAAAGCGAAAAACTGGCCCGACAACTTGAACAAATGATGGCGAAAATAAGCTGATTGTTTGTTCCCGATACGCCCCAAATTCCAGGCTGTTCGGGCGAACCAAATTCGTATTTCTAATTGAAAGATGAAAAAATGTGATTTAAAAAATAACCATTCGACAATTATTTTAAGATCGATGAGTAATATCAAAATTCAACAAACCAACAAGAAAGTGGTCATTTGATTCAGCTTCACGGGTAGTAGTATATGCAGTTGCGATAGTGGACAATATGTTGGTTAACATAATTTCCTTCCTCTCCTCTTCTTCTCTATGTAACATTTCCATTTGGAATCTAAATAGAATTTTAAATAAAGGTGCTAATGAACAATGGGAAGTACGATAGTTATACCTCAAGACAAAGCGTAACAAAATGGCTTTGAAAGAGGAAGTCTTGCAGCTCCTTGCTGCTGTCTCGAGGTAGCTGAGCATGGGAGTATATAATCCGTTGTCCCTAGCAATTGAAGCGCTACGACTTGCAGCTCTTTGGATTTTATCCCAATCGATGTTTTCACCTAGGGAATCTGTTTTTCAATTAGAAAACTGTGAACTTAAAGATTGACATTAGAAACAGCACTACCATGTACCTAAATCTGCAGTAATCTGTAGTGCTTTATCGTAGTTTTGAGCTCTTAATGCCATTTGCAATCGAATACAAAGAGGGTCTTGATCAGCCCATGAGTCGTACTCCGGAATCATAGTTGACAGCTTTTCAGCTCTTTGATATCCTGTATCGTGAGGAAGTTGCAACAAACAAGCCATCGCATTCCATATAACTGTAGAATCGATTCCTAAAACAAATCATTCATTTAATTGCGAACAACATTGGAAGATAACAAGTAAGGTATTCTAACGTACCATGGCGATTGGCAAATCCAACGATTATTTCATACCAACGCAAGCAAGCCTCCACATTGCCTTCTTCATTGATTAATCGTAAAGCAATACCTTCGGACAGGTACAACAACTCGTAAATTAATTCATCGTTTACTGAAATGAATAATGAAGTTTAATTAGAAAAGAAATATTACTTTTGAAAAAAAAAAAAAAAAATTTACCATTTTCATCATTCCAAAATTGAACTTCACAGAGAAGTTTAAACAATTCGTCTGTTCGATTTTCGGCCGTGAAATAGCGTGCGGCGAATTTTGCACAAATCCATTTGATACTTTCTACAAAGATCCATTTACTTTCTAAATCACTTGTATCCATTGTTTTGTGATCGCCATTCCAAGGGATGTTGCGGAGTAGCTGCATGAGGAAAGGAAGATTTTTTTGTTTTTCGATCAAACAAAACAACTAAAAGGCAACAAAATCGTCACAGAAAAATCAAATTTATGATCTTACAAAGAGTTTACTTGATCGGCAGCAATTTTGACTGGCGCTTGGCTGATTTCATCTTCTCGATATCGGAGAGCCAAATATCTCCAAAGATATTGTTCAATCGAATGGATCTCTTTTCCACTGACTAGAAGGGTTTGCAACCTCAGCTCCAAGTTCTCAACAGTGTCATCTAGAGTACATAAAGATATGGTGTGATAAATAACATCATAAATAAATAACATGAGTATACAAAATGATTTTATTTACCTCCGAAGTCCAAAATTTCGATTATTCGCTGCCAATCTTCTGAAAGGTTTAAATGCATGTAACAAGCTGCCAGTAAAGTGATGGCGTCGTCCGTACAACTATCGTTAATCTGTATCTCCTTGTCTTGTTGTCCTATAACCATGTTAATTGTTTGATTTATATTCTGTCGATTCTGACCATTTTACAATGTATGTACACTTACCAAATGAATGGGAGAATTTCAACCAGATTATGGCCCCTTCAAATTCTCCTCGATAGAACATTCCATGAGCGATATTGTAACAAACTCGAGACAGTGAATTTGACTGTTGAATCTCAAATTTGACAGGCTCTTGCTTAGTACTCCCCAACAGCCCTAATATGTCATTGAACTGATTTATCCTGTAGAAACCGAGAACGCGATAGACAAAGAGCGAACTGAGGCAAGATTCAAATTTTTCCTCTAATTCTTCTATGCGTGGTGCAGTAAAGTCATAAACTATTTCGTCGTTCATTCGAGGACAAATAGATTGAGAAGCAAGTTTCAAAAGTCTTTCAGCTTCTTCAATCAGCTCATCTTGAAAGCAGGCTCGAACTGTTCCCAGGGTCAAAGAGAGAATGTCTAGCCCAAATTTAAGATCCCCAGAGCGTTGTGTACTTTTGAACATTATGTAAGTGCCAATATTCACTATACAAGCCTGTAAATGGAAATTAGTATTAAAACAAATACAATGAAACTAGATTTACAGTTTGCACTTTTTCAACCTTAAGCTCAGTTATGTTTTTGGACTCATGAAGTACAGAGGTTGGAAGCAAGTTACAGTTTTCATAATTCACTAATTTAAGCCATTGCTGTTCCAAGAGTTGTTCATCTATCAGATTCAGATGAAAGTTGAGAGCATTAAGGTTGTCAATTTGCTGAACAAAATATTCCGAAAGATTCTTAAGATGATCAATTGCACCCAAAGCAGTATTATCATTCAACAGCAACCTTGAAGCAATAAACTTCTGCAAGAAGAAGCAAGCAAATTTTGCATCCCATTTACTGCTCAACGACGAAAATTCTGCCATTTTGCTGTGATCTCATGTATCGGTGCCACTGACCAAACGTTAGGAAGAAAAAGCAAAAAACTGCTTTGGTAACAGAACACAAGAATTATATGAGTTAGTCATATGAGTTAACAAGAATTCAAGAAACTATTGGCACGAAGAGCGGAGCGGTAAATAACCAGAATACCAGATATTAGTTAGGCAAGGCCTGGGAAAGACTAAACGAATTATTGAATTAACGATTAAAACTTGATTATAGTTAACTTCGTTAACGAACAAGAACACCAACACAATGAAGTTGCCAGCTGTTTTTATTGCGATTATTGAAAATGTAATTTCAATCTTTCTCAAAAGGAAAATTTGGTTAGGAATACATCTCAAAATTGCAGAATTTAAAAAACAGAAACTTTATATTCAAACTGAAAAGGAATTTATATTTGCCAACTTGACTTTTGGCTGACTCTGTCTAAGCGCCAAATTTTAAAAAAGTTATATTCGATCTAGGATATCTATAAAACGTAAGCATACAGTAAAAAATAATAAAAGGTGGTTTTATAATTCATGTAATAATTCATGAAACATGAAACACGAAATTAAAGAAAAAAATCCTGTGCGAGCTAATATTCTTGTGGCGGGTACAAATTTTTCATATTAAAAGTAAATATTAATTTGTGTGAGGATTTAAAGAGGACAGATATATATATGTTGATTTAAATAAAGTTCACGTAAAAAAATATTTCGTTGCAATAATTTCATGATAAAAAATTAGTTCAACAATTTTCATCTTATTATTGGAACATTTAAACAGGAATGGTGGGTGAGTTGGATAGGGCGTCATTTAGTAAACTAATCCATTCGAGACCTGACTTCAATTCTCCTAGCTGCTCCTACGTGTCACACTAATTAATCATTGTTCTATTGGATTGGATGTACGGCTAACAGTAAGCGATAATATCGCGATTAGGTGATTCGTAATACCACGTTCTAATAACGCTAATGCCAGTCATACTGGTACCATGGCGTTCTACTGTAATGCTCGACGCTCATTGATTGAATTGGTTTTTTTTTGTTTATGTTTTCTCTTGGATTTATTTCATTTTTTGCTGTATACCTTAAGAAGAATATCATGGGGAAAGGCAAGAAATCTACTACCAGGGAACCAGAGATAACCAGAGATTGTTTTAGACTATTTAAATAAAATAGACAGAAGTAGCCAATTAGGGTTAAGACTTGTGACTTGAGGCATGCTTGAGGTTTAGCGGTTTAGCCGGTTTTAGCCGTAAGTTTTTTATTATTAGCACTAGATGGTGCTGATCGATACTGACAATAAGGATGTAACAACACTTTCTAATATTAAATAGTTACGGATAAAAAGAAAAAAAAAGTACACCGATACACCGGTGTACTTCATGATAAGGGTGTAACAACACTTTCGAATATTAAATAGTTACGTATAAAAAGAAAAAAAAAGTACACCGATACACCGGTGTACTTCATGTTAAGGGTGTAACAACACTTTCGAATATTAAATAGTTACGTATAAAAAGAAAAAAAAAATCAACAAAATAACTTAGAGAGAGTTTGGTATCATTATAAGCTGTGAAGTTCTGTAGGCATAGACTAGACACCTAAAGACTTCCACAAGAAAGTTATTCTTACCAAAGAATTTTTCTGTATTTAATTTAATTGTTATTTTATGTAAACAATACATTAGATTACTTCAGGTTTCCTCTAAATTTTAGTTTAGTAAAAGTTGAAGTCCGATTCTTTCCAAAACAATAGTACAATACTAAAAGGAGAAAATATAAATCCATGGTGGAATTAAGGAGTCGCCGGAGGTGTGTTTAAGCTAATCCAGAAAGGAAACCATTCTTTCCTGCAAGGTGAAACATATTATTGGAATAAAGTACAGATTAAAGAATTTTTCTAAAGTCATACCAAACAATGGTTTTCTCATGCTATTGAAAAGTTGTAATTCCTTATTGTTGCGACCGAATCGAGATGTTAATAGCGCTTCCACTTTAGACAGGAAATGGCGGACAATTGCCGGGCAGGACGGTTTCAGGGTAAGAATTTCAATTTCGTCTTGAAGTTGATCCATAACGATCCTAGTAAAGGGATTTTGTCTAGAATGGTAACGCATGACCAAGAACTCCAAGTAAAAGCATTTGGTGACATGGGTAAAAACAATTTGTCTGAAATATAAATGGTAGGGTTTTAGTTATAGCTGAGCATGAAATGTATGTTATTAAATTCAAGATTATCTCTTACCTAAGTGACCAATCCTGAAGATGAAAGGGAATAAGAACAATTATGAAAATTTCTGTCACAGCAATTATTTTCAAGAAGCTTGTGCTTTGAGATTCCAAAAATGTTAGGCTTCTTGCAATTAAGCCATGTTTATTCATCTAGATAAAGCCCAGGATTAAATAACTGTGCTTGACTGCAGATTAACTGTTTGTAGAACATTACCTTATCAAACCAAGGGTGATTAGCAGCATGCAGAATAGCAAACAACAAAATTGGTAACCACACCACTAGGAAAAAATGTAGCTTTGTTATGAATATGAAAAACATAAGATACATGAGTGTGATCTTGTCAAGACCAAACTTACAGGGTAGAGGATGATAAAAATACAAAATCAGGGAATAGAGGATGTTATGAGCACAGTCTTCCAATAACAGCTTTTTCAAGTACTTTAGTCGAAGTTGTGGCTTAGATAGTCTTTGTTGAAGGCACACAAAATTTTCAGCTGCGTAACCCAGCAAAATTTTGTAGTACAAATCTCCAAAAATGGACCTAAAGAGAAACGAAACAATCACAAACAGATGTTGAAATTTTGCTGTAATATAAACTGTACCATGAGAGCAAGTGGAATATGATGAAGAAGATGATTTTCAATCGAGTGAACCACAAAGAAACCAACACTTTAAAATTTGAACCAAGCGCCACTTCTTCATTAGTGGTTTGACCTTGTGGCATTTCTCCGTCCAAAATTTCATTAGTAACGTCCCGTTGGCTTTCACTTTTTTTTTTGCTCATTTTACTTCACACACCATATTAAAAAGAACACAAATAAAAGGTTCCAAAAACTCAAAAGTGAATTGCCTAAACAAATTAGACAAAAAAGTTCAACACGTGTCTTTAAGAGCGGAACATGGGACCACCTGGTGCCTAAACTGCGAAACAGTTCTGAAAATTTTGGGACCGTTTCGCCATAGATAAAGACCACTGGTTGAAGCTCTTCATAAGAAAATTAACTGGCCAACTGTCGCCAACATTCTTGCTACCCTTCCTCCGATTTCTCCGTTCTTGGACTACTTGTCCTGCCCTCTGGTGTGCGTTTTGTTATCAACATACTGCGTTCGGCCAACCTTCCCTCGGCCAACCGTCCCTAGAAAAAATAATAGCATGAATTATTTTCATTTAATTTCAACAATTGGTGGTATAGTGGTTATAGAGTCTAGCTCCCGATCTCGGCTAACGTGGTTCAAGTCCTAGTCCAGACAGCTTTTATTTTTTATTTATTTGCTTCATTTACTTCCTACCAACTTCCAAACTTAACGACAATATAATAATTACATACAAAAAATTTTTAATCAGATGTTCTAACAAAAAAATTCTTTGTGACGATTTTAAAACATCAACAAAGAACTTAGACAGAAAAAAAGAAAAACAAAATTCGTCTGCAACCCGGCCAACCCCCCTTCGTGCCTATTGCGTAGTACACCACCTTATCCGCTAGGGGCAGGACAAGCACTCCAAGAACTCGGCGTCAGTAGGGATAGGGCTAAAAGGATAGCACAGCATCCACCAGTGGTCTTTATCTATGGTTTCGCAGAGGGTTTCGCGTTTTAGGCGTTACGCGTTTCGCGTTTCGCTTTCGCGTTTTAGGTAGGCCCTAGCAGGTTTTACAAGTTACAACTTCCAACGTCTAACCATGCCCTTATATTTGATACCTAATGCAAAGCCGATTCAATACATCGATTAAAGGTATCGACGGTATCGATATCAGTTTTCCCTTTTCTTTGTAGCAGACGAACAGCAGAAAAACAATTTGGTGAACTCGAAACGTCAGATAGATATCTCTGCCAGCAGAAATCTGTAAGTTGTAACCAAATAATTTAAGATCGCGAAGAAGTTTTTATTCGTCATGGCTGCAGTTAGTATTGAAGAAAGCTTAAAAGTTGGAAGATTGCCGGAAGGAAAAACTGCACTTTTCATGTGTGATTTACAAGAAAAGTTCCGTCCTGCTATGCTTTATTTTTCGGATGTGGTGTCAAACGCCAAAAAATTAGTGGGCTTATTTTTCAGCTTAAAGTTTTTATTGGCCTACAATTATAAAACCAATGTTTATTTTTGCTAGGTGGAATCAACCAAAATATTAGAAGTTCCCCTTGTTGTAACAGAACAATACCCTCAAGGATTAGGAAACTCTGTCAGTGAAATCAATATTGAACATGCTGTTTGCACAGTTCCCAAAACAAAATTCAGTATGATTATCCCAGAAGTTGAATATGCAATCAAAACTTTATGTGATGGACAGTTGAAATGTGTCATTCTTTTTGGAGTTGAGGTATTCACTGTGTATTTTGTATAACTAGCCTATACTTTATTGTTACAAATTAATTCCATTTTTAAAGGCACATGTTTGTGTTGAGCAAACTGCCATTGATTTGATTAGCAGTGGCATTACTGTGCATATCGTGGCTGATGCCACCACTTCCAGGACACAAGAAGACAGACTTCTGGCCTTTGAGGTTAGTCATATAGCTGCTTGTAAAAAGTTAAAAACCTATTTTAAACTTATGGCTTACATCATTACAGAGACTAAAACAAATAGGCTGCTTTGTTACAACAAGTGAAAGCGTAATCTACAAACTCATTGGTGATAAAAATCATCCAAAATTTAACGAAATTCGTCCGCTCATTAAAGACAAGTCCATTGAAACTGGTTTGGTGTCTAAAATGTAAGATATCGTTGGAAAACCTCGTTGCTATTATTTTTCTAAATTGTTTGATTAGTTCTTACAATTAGTGGGGATATAAAAATACATGATTTATTATTGTTCAATATGAAAAAAAGTTGCAATTTTTAGGGGTGAGTCTGCAAGTACACAACTTACTTGGCAGTTTCAATTAGAACTTGCCCATTCTGTTCTTGTCAAGGTAAATTTATATTAGAATTCCGCTATTGTTTATGGTAACCTGTATCATTGACGAAAGAGCAGCTCTCAACTAACGGTAGACTCAGCATGTCACGGATGGCCATTTTTTCATTGCTGAAAGAATTAATAACACTAAAAAACGAAGATGTGAGTTTATTGAATAACAAGTCCTTGAATGGGATTCACTATTGATTTACTCTGACCGTACTTATTATTTCAAAAGCCGAGAAAACAATTCAGCGAAACCAACGTTGAATTCAGCTGGACCCTCGAAAAGGACACTAAACTGGATAATCAACCTCTTGCACAGAAACTTTCCAGTAAGGAAAAGAAGTGTTCGACCTGTGGAAAGTCATTCACGCGGCCTCAAGATCTCACACGTCATTTGCGGATCCATAATGATACATCCAATTACTTATGTGAAGAATGTGGAAAGAGTTACCGAAGTCTTGATGGACTCAGTTACCACAAGGCCTTGAATCACCGTGAGACTAATGATTCATCTGCGCCTTTATTCAAATGTTCCAAATGCAACAAGCCTTTTACTCACCAGATCCAGTTGAAAGTTCATTTGAAAAACAGCCATCAGAGAGCCAAGTCAGTGTACACCTGCGAAATTTGTATTCCAGCGGCAACTTTCGAACGCAAAGACGTTTTCAAAAATCACGTAGCATTGCACGAAAGATCCAAACCTTTTACTTGTCGAATTTGTGATAAATATTTCTCTAGCCGTTCTAACCTACAATCCCACTCACGGACTCATGATCCTTCAGTTGCTCTACAGTGTCCTAATTGTTCGAAAAAATTTAGTTCAAAGAAAAAGTTGGATTCACATATTCCAGAATGTCTTACGCGGAAAACCTGTCCTTCTTGCAAATTTTTTTGTCAACGTGAAGAAGAAATGACGGAACACACAAAGAAAGAGCATCCTGCAGATTATGCAATACAAGAAGTATTTGGTCACGCTCTCGAGGAATTTAAGTAACTGCATCTCCAATTCTCAACCATTCATTTTCTTGTTTAAGCTATAATTCTGAAATCCTGTTGTGAAAATACAAAAGTAAACAAAAATATCACGTAGCATGAACGTGCCCCTTTTTCCAATTAATTAAATAATTGTGATGCGATTAGTCATACATAAATATAGATTCAAAACTACTACTTTTGTGCGACTGCCATCTATGATTGAATTCATAAGAAAATAATTTAATTAAGGAAAATTAAATGAAGAATTTGATGCCGCCGTATAAACGCAATTTAGCGAAAAAATTGCCAAACTCGAATCGCAATCCGCAAACTCTCGCAATATGGCAATATGTCATAGCGCGATGGATCTATTTTTTTTTTGGCACAAACATCAATCCCTAGCCGACGACAAGACGTCTGCAATCACATGGCAACGAGATTCGTATCCTCTCTAGTTGTATCTAGATTTTGAGACAAACATAAACACATATCATAACAGGCCTTTCAGACCTTCAAGAAATACATTCTCGTGCCTTACTTCTCGTCGCCTTAATCCCCTTCAGTCGACATTCCAACGTGGACATTGAACGAAGATGGACAAAATATTAAAAGGAATCTTAAAATACAGAAAAACGTATCGAACTGAAATGGTCGAGCAGTTTAAACAAGTTGCTGATAGACCTGAGGTAAAAAAAAAACGCTTGTTTTATTAGTTTATTTGTATGAAAAACGTATGTTTTATTCTCTTAGCCAAAAGCAGTATTTTTTACGTGTATGGACAGCAGAATGCTTCCAACTCGATTCACACAGACAGATGTGGGTGACATGTTCATAGGTAAGGTTTACCATTCTTCATGTAGAATCTAAAACAAATCTATATACACAACATTTTTTTTTAAATCCCTGGACATTTTAAATACAAGTTAGGAATGCTGGTAATCTGGTTCCTCACTCAAAACTTTTTGGAATTGATTCAGCCACCACCGAACCAGCAGCCCTGGAGCTAGGGTGCATTGTAAATAATGTGAAGCACATGGTTGTTTGTGGACACTCAGATTGCAAGGTCAGTCAGCCATAAACTTGTTAAATGATTACATAAATATAATGACACCTGTTTTTGCATTAGGCCATGAACCTTTTATATAGCTTTAAAAAAGGAATTGAGACCAACATGAAAACCCTTGAGAGATCACCACTTAAGGCTTGGCTTCATCGTCATGGCAGTATTTCTTTAACTAAATTTGAGAGGTTAGAGGTGCATGGTTTCCAACAGCCCTTAACTTTTCCTATGGAAGGTATTACTTGTAATGGTTGAAACGGTATGGAAGAAAATCTATTTTTTTTCTAAATTATCAGGTCCATTCAGACAATTTGTTGCCTACATTGATCCTGACAATAAATTTACTCTTACAGATAAGCTCTCACAGGTAGAATAGTGCTCACTTACATGATATTTCCAATTCAATTGAATTATTTTCTTTTTCAGCTCAATACATTACAACAATTACAGCATATTGCTAGTTATAGCTTTATTCAAAGTGCCATAAATTCTGGGCGAGTACATCTTCACGCGTATGTATCATAAATCAAACGTTTACGTAATGATGGCCTATATTCTTGAAATTAAATATTTGAAGGTTATGGTTCGACATTTATACTGGAGACATCTACGTCTTTAGTCGCAAGCAAAAACGTTTTGTAGAGATTAGCGAAGAAACATCCGATTATTTGCTCGATGAAATACGCGAATACTTTGTGTGACCTTAACCAACGGGCCTCGGATTATGACAAGAATATAAAAATTTATTAGGTATTTTAAGAAATGACGCACATCCCATCTGAATTTACATGTTGGGAGTTCAGTTTCTAAAGCTATTTTGTAAATAGTGAGAAGATAATTAAAAAATAAATTGTTGTTTTACACTTCAGTGATTTTTAGAAAAATAGTTATTTGGAACAATTCGTAAATGAAATAGCACAAATATTGATTTATTTTACGAGCCTTCAGACGAGAAAGGTTTTCAAAAAGAAATGATGCAAAAGTCGAATGGTATGCAGGTTGCTGAACAAATCGCAATTGCGCAGGATACACAAAATGTAAATTTGTTAACTCACAGTTTACTGAGAATCGGAAGAAGAACTGCTACTGGAGTCTGTAGACATAACATCAACATCTTCATTCTCCTTCTTGGGATTCTTGTGATCCATTCCGCCACTCACACCCAAGTGTGAGACTGACAAGCAGGGCATTTGTAGGTCGTTTTGAGATAACCAGCTGTAAGTGCCTGCTTGAGAATTCGGAACTGAAGATCCCTGTTGCAGAGAATGATTAGGACGGTGCAAAAGTTCTGGGAAACTCATATGTCCATTGACATTCATTTCACCCAGACGACCCAAAAATCCTAGCCGCATTTCGATATCTAAAGTTAATAAAAAAGAAATGTGAGATAATGTTGGTCAGGAATTTGAAAAAAATTATTCTCCTACCCGTAGGATATGGTCTGCGGGGATCTCCTTGCTGCCAAGTCAGTGGAGCACAAACAGCGTTGGATGCCGATATTCTGTGAGCGAATTTGATCAACTCCTCAGAATTTACAGGTTTGTTATTAGCCCGGGAGATGGATTGCAACTTTTGCTTAGCTTGAAAGATTGCAGTAGCCTGAGAATGACAACTTGGTTATGAGAGTTATAACAATAGCTAAAAATTGGCTTACCAATAACTGTTCTGCCTCCTTAAGCTGCTTTTGAAGGTTCCGAATTTCAACATCATGCCTTTCAACTTCTGTTTCTAAGGCAACCACTTTTTGTTGCAATACACCTTGTTCTTCAGCCAACTTAATAATGATAAGAATTAGTATTGAAACAATCCAGTAATAATAAATCTTAAATTTACCTTAAGTGTTGCCTTTAGATCAGTGTCTTTCTGAAGGACCAATTCCACAAGTTGAGTGTGTTCAGTACTCATCGGTTTCTGCTGCTTTTGGGCTATAAGGTTGTCCAAAAGTTCTCTGTTCATCACCATTATGAAAAATAAATAAAAAATATGCATTAGAAACCAACTATGACTGCAAATTTGTAATCAGATTAACTTAAACACTTTGTTCAAAAGAGTGGAAACAGACAGCAACCTGGTCAAGAATAAAAAATTTACTTTGCGATGATTTCGATGTCATCGATGCAACTAAGCAAGACTTCTCGTGTGCTCTTCTGAGAAGTCATGTCTAGTTTTTGTATTTAATCCCGTCAATAATATACTAAGAAAAATATTTTTTTAGATTCCAATCAAAATGGGCTTCACTTTAACCGGCTGCAACAACAACTGTGAATCAGGATGTTGCCATATCTGGAATCGGCAAACTGCTATTAATTGCTGCTACCAGATTTTCCTTAAAATAATTTATTTCATTTGAATTAGTTCGATTTCAGGCTCATTTCATATTAGGTTAATTATAACGAGCAGGCCCAATTTACATTGTAAGTAGGCCAATAGGAAAAAAGATTTTCTTCATTGTTTTTTTTACGACTTTGGATTCGATTTACGGTTGCAGTTGCAGTTTCCGTTAAAAGTTGCAGTGAAAAATGTTGTGTTGCTAAAATTGTGATTTTGAATATATTTTTTCTTCTTTTCTTGCAACTTTGTATGTACACCATTTAAAAAATATGTTTTATCATTGACCCCCCAGTGGATTGTTGGTTAGCGAACCAGATTCCATTGGGGTATGGGGGTAATGGTCCACCGGGAATAGGGGGTCTTGGGTTCGAATCTCAGGGTTGACGTAAGAATTGATAGAATTGTAATAATCGATTGGAAGAATAGGATGTAGTACGTGGGTGAATTATCGAGTATGATCTACCGCACCCACGGAATCGTCCGAAATTCTGTCGAAATAAATTAGAAAAAAAATAGTAGAATCAAAAAAAAAGTAAAGAGATTAAGAGAAATTATAGTAAAAAAAATTTTTTCTAAAAATATAGATCTCATTCTACATTCATGACTTATTCGTTTTCGATTAATTCCAAAAATTAAAAGTTGTAGTGAAAAATTTTGTGTTGCTAAAATTGGGCTGCTACAACAATTTCTGCTGCTACAACAAATATTTTTCTTTATTAATTTCTTTTTCTTCAGACTTTCAGCTTTCAGAGTTCAGAGAAGAAAAATTCGAAACTATTTTATACTTCAGAAAAGATTTTAAGTTGATCAAAATGACATAATCCATTCGTTCAATGGTTTTCTCATATCTTCGTTAGAAGAAAGACCCTTTCTTCGCTTATCTTGTTTTATTGTTTTTAAAACTTGAAGAATAAAATATAATATAAATGACTTATGACTTTTCTTGTTCAATTTTAAATGTAAGATTTCACTGGTTCCCTGTGCACGCAGGGTGCGCTAGAAGTTTATGCAACGCTGGAGTTGAATTACGCAAAAAAAAAGACGAATAACAAACATTTTTGTTGAGCAGTATATATTCTAGCAGTTATATTCTGATGTTTTCTATGAACCCTGTCGAAAACAGTTAAAAGAACATTTACTGTAGATTTGTTTCACGCGGGTACGTATGTATTCAAACATTTAAACTCTTAAACCTTCAATAATAAGAATTTTTATTTTGCATGTCAGAGTGTTCGTACCTTCGTACCAACCCGAAGAATGCCGAATCCTGTAAAAATGACGGTTTTGGAGAGCACGAATGATTTTCACAAAGTATGTGCTGTTGTACGATCGGGAAATTTTGGACATGGAAGTTCAGTATCGTTAAGCAGCGAGCAGAGAAAACAGTTGGGTATAGAAGGAGACTACCAAGCAGGGCATATCCTTGCTAAAATGCTTGGAGGATCGGGATCGGACCTCAATAATGTCGTCCCCATGCAGAAAACTCATAACAACGGTGCATACAAAGAACATGAATTTGATGTCCGCAAATTCATTAAGCAATGTGAAGAGGTTGCTCCAGGCAAACAGGTGGAAGCCCGAATCACTTTTACGATATATTATAGGCCTAATCAGGGCTCCCAAACTCGCATACCCAATAGAATCAAGTTTGATACTGTCATGTATACTGACGGCAAAGAAGGGGTGAGTTACACTGGAGATTTTAACAACCTAGAACGCCTAGAATAAGATGTACCATGAGACCATTTTTATTTGAAGAAAAAAGAAAACTTCATTCATATAAATTGTTTGCTTGGAGTCCTTGGACGCACTTTTTGTAATACATTTTCCCTTTCAATGCTGAATAAAGATGTGACTTAAACTGACTATGTATGTTGCAATACTAGTCATTTTTTTAAATGTTCACGCAATGTACCCCTTTAGTGGTCATCGGCATACCGGCTACTAGTTTAAAGAAGGGGGTAAAAACTAAAAACAGGATCGATGAAATAACAATTTTACATAATTGCCCCGATAGATGTCGTGGCAGATAGGAAAAACCTTTTGATGTAGTGTCTTCTGCTGTCGGGTGATTTACTGATTTGTTGACGTTCCTTGGTCTTCATTTACGTTCTAAAAATGTCTTCTCCCTCAGTAAATACTTCGTTAACTTCGTCCCCACAGAAAGAAAGAGATAGTAAAGAAAGAGAAAATCCAGATGAAAACTATGATCAAGTAATTATTTTTCTTTTTTATATTTGATGTCTCATTTCCAGATCTTAAATTTTCACTGTACTCATCAGTCATCACCTTAGTGGAAATACTTTAATTAAAAAAATTACAAAGCTTTTATTCCTTGTTCATTCTTGTGAATGTTTAAATTTTACATTTCTAGTTTGATGACGATGAATCTGATTTGCATTATGGATCCACTTCATCAGGCAGAAAGCGTCTCTTCAGCAAGGAACTTCGTTGCATGATGTTTGGATTTGGTGATGATCAAAATCCCTACACAGAAAGTGTGGATCTGCTCGAAGACCTTGTTATTGAATACATCACAGAAATGGTAATTGGCCCATTTTTCTTTTTCTATTAATACTAGTATACTTCAAAATTGTCATACTTGACTTGCTTTATTAGATCTCATTAATAAGTTTTAAGAATGCAGAAATGTTTATTGTTGAAAATCAACATGTAAATATTTTATTAAGTTATGGCAATTTGGCTAAGATTCTGCAACCTGATTAGAATTCTTTAATTTGGCTAATGACTTTATTTGCATTTAACATTTGCCTCATTACTATTAGACGCACAAGGCAATGGAAACCGGACGGACAGGCCGTGTTCAAGTTGAAGACATGGTGTTTTTGGTTCGCAAAGACACGCGAAAATTTGCCCGTGTCAAGGACCTGCTAACCATGAACGAGGAGTTGAAGAAGGCCCGTAAAGCATTCGATGAAGTCAAATACGCTGGTGTTTCCTAACTTTTAAATGTTCTAACCCGAAAATGCGTGAACTGTCTCATTTGTGTATCCTGCAGAATCCAGCAACCTTTTAAAATAATAAATAAACGTTCATCATTCTTTTTCATTCAAGAATTTCGTTTACTAATTTTAAAAGAATGTTGTATCTTTGTTTATACCTGAGTGTTTCCAGAATAAAGTCTGATGGTCCGCAAACACATGCAAAATTGGAACCGTCATCAGGGCAATCCCCACCTAAAATGGTAGTGGCTAATATAGACTTGCTAATTCGGCCTCGAAGACCTAACCATTCCTCATCCGGCTCAGACAAAACGTGCCACACTTTAAACCTAAATTTTAAGTTTCAAATCAGTTTTAGTGAATAGTCAAAGATTAAAATCAAATTGAATTTCTTACTTGTCGGGATATTTAAGTTCCAGTTCTCGAAACTCTTCTTTCCAAATAATGTCTTGTTGGGTTCGATTGAAGAAGACTAACATAACCCGCCTAAATGAAATAAAAAATATGCATGTGAATGAGCTCAAACAATAAAAGATTCGCAAGTTTAAAAAAGGCACCTGTTATTGCGCAAGATATCGATTGCTATTCTGACTAATGGTGTGATCCCCGTGCCGGCGGCAATAGCTATAACATTCTTGTTTTCTAGCTGCGATTCGAGAAAGTTTCCAGTTGGAAAACTCACTTCAATGGAACTGTTGCCCTCAGCCAATCGATCTAACGCTGAAGTAAATGGTCCAGCAGAATAGATTTTTATTAAAAAGTGAAGTGATGTAGAAGCTTCCGTTTTGGAAGGGCATTCTGTTGTCTTGCACGAAGGAAGATCGAAAACGATAGGAGTGTAGCTGCGAATCAATGCGCTACCATCTAAATCAAGATTTAAAAATAAAAAAAATTTAATCTATTAACGAACACGCATATGTGCAATCACCTTCCAGAGATAGTTTAAGTTGAACATGCCATCCAACAGGAACGTAAAAGTCTTGACCAGTAGGGAACGTCAAAGTGAACAAGAAAACGTTGTGATTAACGCGCAATTTGCGTGTTAAAACGGCACGACGGAAGAAAAGTGGAGCTTGGCTCAGCGGTTGAAACCCTTGGCTGACGTCCTCTAAATCGCCCAATTTATGCCAATGGAGAGCGGTTTGTATTTTCCGCAATAGCAATTCCACTTTACCCGTTGTCAATGACACAGTGACCTTACAAGAAGGTTCGACAGCTTCGACTAAGTGGATTTGATAATCGTAACAGCGTAGCCAATTGTCGCTGTAGATACGAATGTGAAAGAGTTTCCCGTCAATAGACGTCGACACCTGACGTGCGTCAAGACCTTTTTGTCGCGTATAAAGAATGACAGTGACGCTGGTTGAGTTCTGCATCCAATCGGTGGTGACCACTCCAGTTGAAGGCGCCGATATCGATAGAATGGAAAGAGGAGAAGTAGGAAACTCCTTTCGAATGGCAGGTTTGCTTTGTAAACGTTTGACTGGAGGCAGCATAGAATCCGCTTTCAATCTTCCGACCAGACATTTCTTCAGCATCGATTCGTAGTTTACCCATTTATGGACTTGATCGAACAAATCAGTAGCGTCAATTCCGACACCACGCATCAACTCTTCCTCGCCGCCAGGGTGAAATTCGAAATAAGAAGTTACGTTGTAAACCATTCCTTATTGTTGAAATTTAAAAAACGATTAGAAAGAAGAAAATTTCAAAAAATTGAATTCAAAAAGTTGAATTTTTAAAATAAAATGGAACCTCTAATGGCCAGCCAAGCGTCATTTTTGTTATTATGTTGAGCGAGTTCGTCAGGGGAGATATCCTTAAGCTTATTTCCAGTTCCGCTAAGATCAGCAGATGAGTTGGTGAGTTTGATCCAATCCATGAGGGAACGACCTGGTTTAAGCGCCGTTTTGTTGCGCGGATTCCCTGTGTCAGAAGATGCAGATAGGTTAGACATAATTCCGTCAAGGTGCAGTGACTGAGCGAGCCGTGTCAAGACTGGCTCAAGAATTGCAGAATTGCGTCCAAGTCTTTCACGACTGAATCCGTGTCGCCGTTGAGTCTCAAAAGACACAGAACGGTGAAAGGGGATGGTCAAAATGAGAAGGAGGCGGAGGGTACTCAGTGGGCTGCGCAACTCACTCTGGATCAATAGTTTCTTTCGAGGTTTCTTTGCCCTCACTTGGCCAAATATAAAACGGGAATTAAAATCAAATTTGGCTTGTTCATCGATGGTTGTCGACCCGATCTTGATCCTATTACTCATTATCTCGAACCCGAAATAGTAGAACAAACAGGGTTTTAATGCGACTGAAACATTTCAGTTCCATTTAGCAGCTAATTTTGATCTAAGCTCGAATTCATTAACTAAATTATTGAATCAACTTCGTTAGATTGAACGCTTTGTTCTATTTCTACAGAGCTTTACTGGATTTACTGGATTGATTACACGAGCACCCAAACGAAAGCCCAAACAAGGACAAAATAATCGATAGGATAGGATTCTTTTCTTTGTACCATCGAATCTTTTGCGGTGGGCTTTTAAAAGCAAAGTGTGGGTGATACATAAGAAATCGAAATCCCCTCAAACAACTCTGCAAGCCTAGACAGAGTTCGGCGAGAGAAAAAAGTTGTAGGTAAGATCAATAGATAAAAGTATTGATCTGACAGCATACATGGGTCCCACAAAGCTTTTCTATTTTTCAGAATCCCAAGAGACTGTTTATCACTCTAATCTTTAAAATAATTTTTAAAAAATAAAAAAAATAAATTTCTTTTTTTAGATTTTGATCCAGTCAACTGTTTTAATTGTAAAGAGCAATATTTGTAAGTAAGTTTATGCCTAAGATTCAGTTGGTTTAAAATTTGAGCTATAATAAATGACAAATGTGACAGTTTTCTTCATTGACTGCAGAATTTATGTCTCAGTTGTCACAAACCATTTTACTTATTATGCTTACATTTAGTACTCTAGTGTACACATATACTCTACTGTAATCTTCAAAAACTCAATCCTAGTATAAATTTTGTCAAGATCAATAATCTTACATATTTTCAGCTATTAAATTGTAAAAGGATTTAAAAACAGACCTGTGGCTGAAGCTGTTGATACAGTTAGGCTATTCATGTTGATTTTTTAAGTTCTGCTTGGAAGATTGATTAAGATCTTGCAAAATGTGCACGACGTTAATTAAATTGACTATGAAGGAATGTTAAGATTTCGCAAATTTGAATTCAGCTTCGTGGGACAGTGCTGTCGATTTCGTTCACAGGGGTACTTTTCCATCAATACAAAAATGGGCATGAATCGTCATGGGTCAAGACATTATTTTGTCCACTATTATAGCAGCATGTATGCGCATCAGTAATTAGAAAATGAATCCGAATGAAAATTTAAAATAAAGGAATAATGAATAAACCAAGGCGGAAACGGAACTAAAGTCAAAACAACAGAACTTGTCAGAATCGTCTGCACAGTAAACAACATTGCAATTGCAAGCTTCTGAGAATTTCACCTCTTTTTATTTCGATCCTAATAAACTCTTTTACTTCAAAAAATTAAAATTTTTTTTTATTTTATTCATATTTATTCCTTTTATTTTTCAAATGAATATGTTGTGTGAAATTTTGTAGCCTGTTTGACGTGACAATCTCTTGTTGACTGCAGACGAAGTTTTTTTTTTCGATCCTACTCCAGCTGCACACATCGTGAGTCCGAGTTTGTTATTTTGTTTGTTTCGAAGAAATTATGAAAAATTAAAATCAAAGTTGGCTGGTTTATTAAATTGAATCGTTCTAATTTGTAACTTCAGGAAATGGCTGTCAAAATAATCAACAAAACAGTTACCGATTTCTCCTTGCGCGTTACTAGATGCTTCTTTGTGCCTACTAAGGTACAGTTTTAATTTGAATTGAGATTGTGAACATGAGATATTTCTAAAGTAGAAACACACATCATGTTTTATAACAATTGCTGATAAATTATTTTGATCAACAGACCATTCACAGCAATGTTGCTCTTTTTCAAGATAATCTGGATACTTCATTGACAAGCAGTAAGTGTACAATTGCTATAAATCACTATTATATTTTACAATTTTATGCATTTAACAGTTGAAGTCAACAGGCCACCTTTGCCCATCATATCTTCAAGAAAATTGGCCTTCCCTCCAAAATTTAAGGTCCCACGACAAGTATGGGTCTCAAATATGGATACAGTGGAAGAGGAAAAGCTAGGTTTAATTGACCTGCATCCTGAAGTGTTTGCTGATCGTCCCAGAATGGATATCATTCATGAGAATGTCAGGTGGCAACAACTTTATCGCCATGTGGTATGATCCTTATTTATTCAACATAGAATTTCCCATTCAATTTCTTTCAATTTTTAATTCATTTATAGTCATACGCACATACCAAAATGCGATACGAAGTAAGAGGAGGTGGTAGAAAACCTAGACCGCAAAAAGGCAGCGGCAGATCTCGTCACGGTTCCATCCGTTCTCCGTAAGAGCAATCTTATACGTACCGAAAAGACAGTTTCTGAATCGGTTGTACGAGCACTTAGTTGTTAAATAATTAATTATCTTTGTTTTTACCAGAATTTGGGTAGGTGGTGGAATTGTTCACGGTCCTCGATCTCCGACATCTTACTTTTACATGCTGGGTTTTAACGCCCGGCTCAACGGTCTTCGATCAACCCTCTCAGCGAAACTCGCTCAAGTAATTTGATTTGTAAATATTCCCTCCAACGGTGTTATTCTAATAAACTTAAACGCCATTTCAGGACGATTTACAGGTCGTAGATTCTTTAGATATACCAACAGATGATCCAAAATATTTGGAAACGCTTATTGAAGAACGGGGATGGGGACCATCCGTTTTGTTTGTCGATGAGTAGGAACACCATAATATTTAAATTTTCTGCTTTTTCATTTCATTTATAAAATGTTGTTTGCAGCAACGACATAATGCCGTTAAACATAACTGCTGCATCAGATGGCTTCGGGCATTTCAACCTTATGCCTGTTTATGGTAATCGTTTTGACAAAGCTAAATTTTATTAAAGTATTTATCTATCATCCGTTTATTTTTCTTCAAGGTCTAAACGTCTATAGCATGCTAAAACACAGCACGTTAGTGTTGACACTTGCAGCCGTTGAACGCATCGAAGAGCGGATTTTGTTCCACCTGAATCGTAATGATGCAGCGCAGGCGGCATCGAAATATAGGCTAGATAACTTCTAGATTCCTTTCTAGTATGTAGTCTTTGTTGGAAAGTAATTATTTTTTTTTCTTCTCATCGTTTTCTATCTCTAATAAAGTGATTTGAAAACTTCTTTCAAAACTAAGTTTTCCTAGAATCATTTCAATCCAATGCATAACGTGTGGAGAGATCTTGAACGACTTCCTCAAAAACGAAATAGCAGGAAGTAACAACTCTTTTCACGAGGATCAGTTGTTTCCAAGTGTGTGCATTCAAGCATGGCTGGACTGCTTTTTCCAGCTTAACCAAGGCTTCCCGTCGTGCGTCTGCGTCTATTTCGTCCATTTCTAATAGACAGTTATGGGGTTATTTAAGTTTTTTGATCAAATTTTAAACGAATTACGTTGAACTATGTAGTTATAGTAATGGCACATAGCCGAGACAGATCCGTGTACGTTACGTAGTTCATTCCGCTCATTCCACAATGAAGAAACCTGACCCGGAAGTTCAATAAGGAGTCGATCCCAACTTTCAGTTGCTTGGATGACTTGTAAAACAATTCTTTGCAACCGAAAGAAACAAAAAAAAATGCAAGTTAATGTTTCATGTTTAATCTTTGCTGTACATACCCGTCGAGGTTACATTGTATAAAATCAGGGCGTTTGAAATGTCGTCGGACTGCCATTTTATGGAGTGCCGTGTTGGTGTTGAACGCTATTTCGAGATGTAGTTTATCGATCCAATCCGCAAATTCCTTCTTGATGGCTTCGCCCAATAGTCGATGAGCCTGCTGACACCGTAATAGAGCTTTCTCTCGGTAACTGGGACTTCCGGCCCAGCTTGTCATATGCACCAACTTCCGACGACATTGGAGTAGAGTCAAAATGTCAAGATTATGTCGCCATAATAGTTTATTATTGTTGGTTATTACTTTCGCTATCTTGTCGAGGTAACCTCGAGCA
The DNA here is from genome assembly GCA_030770115.1 of Daphnia galeata. Taxonomy (NCBI): domain Eukaryota; kingdom Metazoa; phylum Arthropoda; class Branchiopoda; order Diplostraca; family Daphniidae; genus Daphnia; species Daphnia galeata. The sequence goes on from CM061114.1 coordinate 10,043,561, forward strand.
CGTTGAGCGGAGGCGGCCATCCGGGTCGAATGAGTAGTTAACGTGGCGCTGATTGGAGTGCTCCACGGGTCTCCGGAGTTGATGCCGCAAGCCACCTTTGCCTCTCGAGAAGCTTTTTTAAGGAGCTGTTCCATCAAGAAATTAAATGGGGACTTGGAAAAAAAACGAATGGGAATTTTGACAACAAGATTACAACCTGATTGGTTGTCGAATTGATAACGGCTGTAAAGAGTGGGCGGCGATATAAATGTTTAAATGACATCAAAACTTCGAATATATTCCAGAGTGTACTGCAACGGTGAATTGCGTCTTCAAAGTCGTGAACCAAATGGATCTCCAATGCCCGTGTCTCGTTCTGGTAACTGTTTTTTTTCAAAGTAGGTTATTGAAAAATATAACTTTGAATGCCTTTCTTATTTCAGAACAACTATTCGAACTCACTGATTGTATGCCTTGTACCATTCTTCCGGCTTTAAAATGTCGAAAATGTTTGCACGATTGTGGGTGATGAAATTAATGGCCAATTCAACAAAATTATCCTGAGCTTTGGTGAGACTCTGACCAATATCGCGCTCTCTTTCGGAACAGAATGTCACCGTTGTAATACCTTCACCGTACCTATAGATCATTTCATTCTCTAGATGTAATTTTAATTATTTGTATTCATTGACAATTTCGCTTGCCTCCCTAGTTGTTCCAGAGATTCACAAATGTCAATCACATGTCCTATGCGCAAATCCAATGCCCGAAAATTAGCCAAAACCGTTTCCGGATTCAATTCTATTTTTTGCCATTTCATGGTCTGATGTGAATAAGGATTTAAAACTTAATATTAGTAAAATGTATCGGTGATTGCATCAGTTACCTGAAAATAGGTAGCGACACAACGGTTAACAGATCGTCGACAAATCTTCTCCAAATCATCGACACATTCTTTCGGTCGTCCTTTGAGGAAGAGTTTATCGATGGCAACCGCCAAAGCGTGTTGACTGATTTTGGTGACTATCTCATTGCCAATAGTGAATAGAAGTCTGGCAGCCGCATCACGTTCCCTATTCATTTTGATAGAAAATAGATTGAATGAACATTATATATCAAAAATAAATAAAAAGACATTATTGTTGAGAGTTTTCTTTCAATTTTGTGTCATAATATAGATTCTCTTTCTGCTGCTGTATATCCAACAGTTATGGTCTGGAACCTGCACGTCAGTGGTCGCCCGGTTGGATGTAGCCGAGCGAGCGAAATCAGAGAATGCGTAGGAGACAGCAAGAAATCCAATATCGTGCTGTCGCGAATCAGGCACGGACACAGGAGACAACCAACAATACGAATATATAACAGCAGAGAAGAAGTAAAAAAGGAAAAAGTGGACCTATTCTCGTAGTTGGGTAGGTCTACATGACGCACAATAACGATGATCCGATTGCACGCGTCTTCTTGGCCAATCCAAAGGTGGTTATTTTTTGAAAAACCAATAAAAAAAAAGATGAGGAAAAACATTAAGAGCTACAACTGTTCGTTGTGATGAATTATGATGTGTATAGTAATATGTCATTCTTTATGATGTAGCAGCTACACGCTTGATTTACCTTGATAAATAGCTGGTAGGTCGATAAGTGGAGCTATATGTTGTCCTCTGATGGTTTCGGGAAAAATCTTGACCTTTTCAATTGTTTCGACGGAACGTCGTAAACATGTCAAATATCTGGCCGCCAACTTCGTTTGTTTCACCGTTTCCTATACAGGACATTGTTTTTATAAGCCCCAATATTGAATGGTATTATTGTTATACCTGTAGGAGTTCCAGAAGATTTTCCAGCTCGTCTCCGACCACTGAATTGGCTTCCTTGAGAATTTTCAAGACGCGTTGATAGTCATCTTTCATTAATTTGCTGTTAAGTTTCTTTAGAATTTCATCTTTTTAATAGGAAATCAAAAGTGTGTTGAGCGATTTAATAATTATTAACTACAATTATATAAATCTCTAATCTTTTTTTTTTACATTTATGAATCAGGTTATTGATTTCATCTTGAATGGTTGGTTGGCTGTTTTTCGAGCCGTTTGTCGTGTAATAGTTCTTCAGTTCCACGGAATAGGTAACTACGTAGATCCATTGATGGGCCAATCCTTGTTGAATGGAGATTCAAAATAACGATTAGAATTTCATTGTATATCCTCTAGTATAGTCTATTTATACTCTCTAGATGTTCGATATTGTCTTCGTCGTCTTCAGCAGGAGGTTGAACGATAAGTGTTGGTTTGAGTAGAAGACTTTCGTCGAGACAACGGCCATCGATTAGAAACTGGCGCAGTTTCAGTAAATGACCCTCCATCAAATGTCTCACCTCTTTTGAATACGTTTCTAAATCATTAGCTATATCGCTCTTGTTTTACTATAAGAAATATTGAACAACCTTTCAATCGATCCTGACACAGAGCGATGGCTTGCTTCTCGAAATAAAAAACCACTTTGGCTAAATGGCCTGGCAAATCTTTCGTTCCGCGATCCAGACATGATTGATAGATGACCGTGTCAAATTGCCCTGGACGGGTCAACGGTTCAGTAGTTTCGATTTTGATGAAGAAACAAATGGGGTTATTCGACTCGAGAATTTGTCCAACGAAGGCCAAATTGAACTTCAAAAGTCGATTTCCATTTTGACTCAACGACGGACTGATGAAGAGCGTCACCTTGTTCGAGTCATTCAGGTAATCGATAACAGAGCGGTTGTGTTCCTCAGTCCAGCCAAGCTCTGCCTTTGACGTGATGTCCAGCACCAGATGATGTTGGCTTTGATCGCGGAAACGTTTCACCTAATATACAACCAAAATAAGAGGTAGGTAGACTACTACACGAGCGATACAATAAACGGATGCAACTCTAATTATATAAGGCATCACTGACCAATTGACGCAAATCTCGGTCTTCTTCTTTACGAATGATCTCTAGCAAAAGTTGTCCATCCGTTTCTTCTTCGCTACCGAATTCTTCGTCTTCCAAGAAGACTATATCTCGTTCGTCCATTATTCCTGATGGATGAAGTGCCCGATGTTGCACGAAGGACTCTAGTCAAGGCGCTAGCCCTCCTTATATAATGTGTAATCTGCTTCCAGGTGTAAATATCTGGCAAAGTGCTTTCCCGGTCGTCGCTAATAGCAACTAGAATAAAAACCGGAAGCCAATATTGTCCTACTATTCACAGCGGAAAAATCAAAAGATAGTAAGAAAATCATTCGGTTGACAGAATAGTATGTGGCGGGAGTATTATATTTACCCTCTTATGGTTATATAAATATATACTTAAGCCTTATATAATACGTTTGTTTTTCTTAAGAAAATCCTTGTTTAACTTCTAAACACCAAAAAAGCATTTGTTGCAAAGTGTTCCCGAGAGAGCTCTGTCACTATATATTATGCGGGTTCGATGATGTACTGAATAGGCAACTACCTGGATTCAAACAGTCCCCCGTTGCCATGGGAGACGCGTCCCCTGTGCCTTTTTACCTGCTGGCCAGCGCGCCTCCCTCCACTAGGATAGATAAGCGACAACGGCGGCAGCAGCACTCACTGAATGGTAGTACTATTTGTAGTTTGTCTACGTTCCCTCCTCGTCTCTTCTGTTGATGTCATTTCAAGAGAAAATCGCGCAGAAGAGGAAGAAAAAGAAAGAAGAGGAGTTATAGAGAATTATGATGTTACTATTTTGGTGTATCAGTCGTCAATGTTGCACGGGCAACATCTTAAAAGATCCATGCAGGAAGGGGTATTATGGGCTTTTGTATAAAAAAGAGAAAGAACTCGCGTCCTCGATAGAAAAAAGCTTTTTGGGTGGGTATTGAATTGAAAGGTCGCGGGAGTCACACCAGTCTGAGAAGATACAGAGCGTCTCCTGGCAAAGTGTGCTACGTGCGAAAAAGTTAGCCCCAAAATTACGGCCGCCGTATATTTACGAAGAGCACAGCAGAGTGATCAATGGTTACCAAAGAGAGTTTATAATTTCCTCTATGTACTACGTAGACTAGCCTAGAGAGAGAGACGGTCTGGCGCGTCTTAATGGGACCAAAATAGATCGGTCCAGGTGCTGTTTTTCTATGTCTAAGAAAAAGAAAGTTGTAGGAGTATATCGAACGTCTAGTTCTATATAGACACTATTGTGAAATATAGACAGAACAGACGTACGTACGTGTATTTCAAGAAACGAGTCAGGAAAAGGTAAAACGAGTGGGAAAACGACTCTTTTCGTCAGCACGGTATCTCCTAGGTAGTGCGCCATCATCAAGACAACGGCCGCCAGCATCCCACCATCGCATCACGAGATATTCGTTTTTTTTTTGTTTTGAAAAAAAAACGAGTTTTGTTTTTTTCTCTACAATAATAGCTACTAGGCTTAGAATAGGGTGATGTTACACCGTTATGACGCACTGACTTGTTGACGTCAGAAACTTGGTAAAGGTGTGTAACACGTTTGTTTTTTATTTCTATATAAGTTACCGCAGGGTTATCCAGTCAAGTGTATGAATAAGAGGAATCACGGGCCTGATATAGGCTAATAAAGAAACATGGAAAGTAACATTGTGTATATCTGTGTTTCCCCTTTACTTGTATATAAGCGCTTATATATTCCTCGGCGCTGCCGCTCGGAGCAATGTATTGTCATTTAATTATCTGGCCAATAATGGTCCCTCCGGGTTTCCTGTAGGAAACCTGTCCAACCCATATTTAGCCGGAAGACGTCATCCAACGTGTTCCGAGTTAATATACAACATGTGCGGAGGACGAGAGATTCTGTATCACATTACACCAACGTTCGCAGAATTGAACTTTGTTACGTACCTTTTACCAATTATGTGTGACTTTGCACAAAATTCAGTTTTGATTTCAATAAAGTTAGATACCATTTTAATAACGGCTTTATTGCGGATAAGCAGTCTGATTTGTTCTCTGATCCTGAATCCTGATTAGCGCTTTTAAAAAAAAAACAAAAAAACTTTATATTAGACGCACAGCTACGAGTTCTGGCAATGCTGTTATTCGCCAGCAGACGAACTTTGTGTGTTGTCGAATTGGTAGAGCCTTGGAGGAGACAAGTTGGATTATTATTTTCTTCAAGGGTTCAAGAGAAAAAGTTTACGTTGTTTATTTATTTACATGGCCTGTACTAATTCCTAAGTCTTTTTTCGACGGATCACAAATTTGACCACAATGTCGGCACTGCCTGTGGCTAAATTAGCTGCGCTGGTTATTAAGCAGTTGGCGAAGCCACTTGCCAATCTAGCCAAGGAGAAAGCAAAACAGTCTTACTTTTTCAGAACATACATTTGTATGCCACCAGCACAATGTAACTATTAGTTTTTTAAATCATATTTCTGCCTTTCTATTTTCAACTTTGAATTTTTGGTGTGTTTTGTGTTTGTTTCAACGTTGTTATCTGTTCTTTCAATAGCTTTGCAATTAATGTCTTGATTCTTATCTGATTTTTGTCATCAGTTTATCACAGATGTGAAATGAAAATTAAGATGTGGGCAATGAACCTGGGGAAGGCTGTCGAAATCCCAAAGTTAAATGAAGCAATGGCCATTGAGTTGGGTGGCACCTTATTGGGTGAAGGAATTATCTTTGTCACGGGAGCTGTCCTCGTCACTGCCGAAGTAGTTCGGCGAAACAAAAAAGACGCCGCCATTGAACAAGCTCGTCGTGATGAAGTCGAGTCTATATTAGACCGTCTACGAGAAATGGAAATCGAAGCCAGTCGACAAGACGCACAACTACGGGAGATCAACAGACTGTGCATGGCCCTGCAAGGCAAAGTCGAGTCTTCATCTCAAGAATCTACTGTCAACGATGCAAAGGTAGAGGCCGCTAGATACGATGAAACTAAAGCCTCTAAATCATCTGCCATTTCCAGCAATAATTCAGCTGTTCGTGTTACCTTAGAATCAGCATCAACAGTTGGAGAATCGTTCGCCGGACACCGCCGGGGGATCGTCTACCAAGCCATAGATTTGATTGTTAAAACCTAAATTTGTGAAACAGATCCCAGTTTCTGTTTTTGAAATCATTTGTATCTCTTGGCAATTATCAGAAGAAACCAAGATGTAACATAGTGCGAAGAAATGTGAAAACAAAAAATACAGAATAATAATTTAAAAGTAACATTTTATATTTTTGGCTAATCAACACACAGGAAAAAAAACTAAATACTAACGGCTCGTTTGAATGCTGCAGACTGAAGAGATTTGGTGACTATATTTTAGCAGGTAATAGAAGTAAATCTAGTAATATTCCATTAAAACAAGTTCCGTTCCCAGAATCGTGTTGTCAGTCTGTGTTCTACCCAAATTTAGAAAGAGAAACAACCTACAACGCTTGCAATAGTGCCTAACCCCCCCAAGAAAAGACACGAGATTTGCCAAGCAAGCGGTGTATCTCGGGAAACCTTGAATATTACTAAAAATAAAAAGACTAGTCTCTCCACGTTTAACATTTTAGATAAAACGCGACATCGGAATACCCTAGAAATCTATTTTTAAAAAACGAAGACGCCATCGTTTCATCTATGACGTAAATCGAGATGCTGTACACGAGTTTGGGAACCAATTAGATTACCATGAAATCGTTTATCTTCCATCCAATTTTGTTTCCTTTTTTGATTGAAGTGCAAGTTACATAACTGCACTGATGCGCCATTTTGAAGCGTTTTTCACCGAAAAGAAAACATTCACCGAACCGATTTCAAATTAAAACAAATTAAAATTGAAAAGAAAAATGTGTTCAATCCTGGGGCTGTTTTGCGATTGAGCGTTGCGTCAAACAGCAGCTCATTTTCAAGTCATCCAATGGACGTCACACCACGTTTCCACGGGTTCTCCCTATTCCCTTGTTTTGTTTTTGTTTTAGACTCGCAGATATACTACGTACAAATCGTCGAGTGTTACGGCGCCATGTGCAAAAAGGAATGAATGATGAATGGATTCTAAAATTACTTATTCCACCTCTCGTTCTCCGACTCCATCCCTCTCGAACCTCTTTCTCTTATTCATTTGCACGCACACGCCGAGGTGTACTCTCTCATCTTCGCATCACGGGTAACCCCCCCACCGCTTTCTATTTCAAGTCTATCGCTCCTTTATCAAGCGATTTTCATATTCCCTTCCTGAGTAATCAGCATCTATAAAGAGATCGGTCCATTTATAGAACGTTGTTTTAATCCTCTCTACTTGAATTGGGAATGGAACTGTTTTTAGACTTTTCGTGCGGCGGACACGGGCGACGATATAATCATCAACACATCACATTCCGTTACATCATAGTACAGTTGGTTCGACTTAAGTCCATGTCAAAATAACGTCAGTTTTTATGGTGTTCATCATCTTTTGCCATTTATCCATTTGTGGGACTTTTTCCAAGATTTTCCCGCGACATGTAGAAAACAGCGAAAGCTTCAAGTGGGGCGGAGCTTGGTGCTGACGATCCGGCCAGTTGCTATATACCCAACCTTCTTTCCATTTCGCTCCTGTTTTTTCTCTCTCTCTCTCTCCTTTTCCTCGCTCCTCCCTTTTCTCCTTATTTCCCCTCCGGTTCATATAAAGGAGAGAGAATGCAACCGGTGCCCGCACACACTGCTCCAGTCAGTCGTCGGTCGCTCAACAGCGATTCCTCTCTCTCTCTCTCTCTATTCGACATCATTTTTTAAAATTCTTATTCAAACTGGTCCCCCCGTCACAAACTTGAAGTGAAACATTTGTGTGTCGTAAAAAAAACAAAAAAATTTTCCATCAAGGAGCTAATGGATCAGCCGGCATCACCGTTGATCCGCATTGGGAGGATCCCAACAGCATCGCCGCATTGGCCATCATCTGGAGCGGCTCGTTGAGGAGATTTGAACGGCGCACACAGCGGCAGGGCAGACGCGGTGAGTAAATCCTACTATATTATTCGATTATTATTATTGTTATGATTCTATCGGTTATGCGCGCTACGTAGACGGAGAGATAGAGATAGAAAAAAAATGTAAAATCCCCTTTAAAAAAAAAAGGATATTTACAGTATATCTAATGCAAGATCAATAGAAGACAAAATTGTGTTACGCATGAACGAATGCGACCAATCGTGAGCTCAAAAATCTTATCAATCTACTAGATAATTCGATATTCCCACTCTCTCCATCTGTGTGCGATCCATCCATCCGTAGATATAATATATACGTTACGAAATAGACGGGACGACGGTTTAATTAAATCTGCTGGAAGGATTGAGCACATCTCGATTCATTTGATGTTACGACTACTACTACTAGTGTGCTATATATACTCTGCTATTGTGTGTGTATCATCTGTCCTATGATATATATATATATCGGCTCCTAGTGTATCTGTGCCGGAACACTTCAAAGCATAGGAGCCGAGGTGCTGAACGAATTAGAAACTTATATAGCAAAGAGAGATTGAGCGAGTGAGCTGAAACTCAAACACACAGCAGGTCCAACCAGCCAGGCATCCGAAAATCAATTCCGTTCTCTCTACACGTACCACACACAGAGAGAGAGAAATCCGAAAGGAGCAGCAACCTACTAGAAAGGAGGGATACATCGACGGTGGCTACATCCATCGAGTCTAGTCGAGTCCATTTTGTGCTGTGTGTCAGCGTGAAAGGGTCTGAGACGACGCGAAGGGGAGGGATCTGGCTGCACCAAGTTTCTCTCTATTCCTTCCCTTTTTATTTTCCTTCCTCTTCTTCTTTCTTTTTCCTACTTCAGGATCGATATTATTCGCTGCAGAGAGAGAGAGAGACTAGTTGCAAAGAAGGAAAAGGGAGGAGACGTCGAGAAAGTTACAAAACTGATGCAGCTTGTGCAGCATATATAGGAGCAGCAGCAGCAGCAGGTTGGTGTGTGTGTGTGCGGAAGGAAGGAAGAAAAATAAAATGAAAAGCTTGACGGAGAACTACTACCTGTTGCTTGTCTAGCGCTTTTCTATAGTTTTCCTGCCTATTTTTTTTTCCGATTTTATTTTCTATGATATAAAGACATCACACAATCTCAGAGAGAAAAAAGTCTTTTTTTTTTTCTTTGCCGATCCTAGCCAGTACGACTGAATGAGCTTCTTTTTGTGAACTCCAAGAGAATTGATAGCAGCTCCTTTTGGTGAGCTGCTCGCTACAGTGCTTCTGTTGTTCTTCTTCTTCCATTCTTCTCTCTCGTCGTATATGTGTGTAGGAGCTCTATATAGTAGATCCTTGTGTTCTTCAACTTCCGCTTTTACTTCCCCTCTCCTTGCCTCGTCTCTTGCCTTGGCTGCTGCTGCTCTAGTCTTTCTACTGACGTCAGCTTTATACCTTTGCGTTGCTATGGCGACTTCAACCCAACCTCTCTCTGATCGATTCTTCCTTCCCCCATCTCATCCGCTCCCTGTTTTTTTTTTCTACTTTACTTTCTTGCTCCTTACCTTCTTTTTCTTCAACGATTTTGTTTTTTATTTTTTTTTTTTCTCTCTTTTTTTTTTACTTGTTCACCTTCCATATCTTTTCATGTATAAACGAAGAGAAAGTAAAAGAGAAAAAAATAAGAAGGTAGACCATCTTTTTCCCGAGTATCGACTGCATCAGTGCCAGCCCTCAGGTCTCTCCATCAGAGACAGGCGAAGACTCAGGAGTGAATCCTATGACCAACATGCACACACAGAGCTGGAGAGCCAATCAAAACAATTTTTTTCCTCTTTAAAGAAAAAGGGAAAAATTCTATAAAAGAGTGAGAAGAAGTGTGTGTGTGTCTATAGGAGAGAGATCCTCCCATCCATCGTCACACACATTTTTGGCTCCTTGTGTTTTCTGTTTGCCATGAAAACACACAGAGACGAAAGTGTCTTTGTCTTTTGATAAAACAAAATAGAATAAAAGAAGTTCAGTGGGTCCTTTGCATTGGATGGGCTGATGCGTAGTGGTTGGCTGCGTGTAGCAGCAGCTGCTTAACGCTAAATTGAAAGTCAATATGATTAGCGCGACGCGTCCCAGCTTCTTCTACAAATTTATATGTTGTACATATATGCACACACAAGATTCTTTCTTTTCTTTTAAAATAATAGAGTAAAATAAAAAGGCGTACGCAATCAATCCATAGAAGATAAATAATATCGTCGTTTGTCTCTTTAATATGTTTCATATGATAAATTTGGTCGGTTGTTATTTTCTCTCCAACAGAAATTTAAAAAAAAACTGAATGAGTGTACCGTTTATCATTTGCACGGCGCTTGCGCTATATACTGGCCAAGAAACTTTTGTACACGGGGATGTATGGCGTGTTTGTACTTGTGAGGAAAGGCAAAAGACATGGCAGTCTCAGCCAAAGGTGTACTATACGTACTGTATATAGTGTCCTGTGTGATGCACCTGTTGATGGGCTTAGGGACGGACCTTATTATCGTCCGCTTTTCTATAAGAGAAAACAAATACATTTTACTAATATATATTACTAATATTAGGACACATGTATAACAAATGACGAGCTGCAACAGCAGATACAAATTGACGATAAAAAAGAAATAATATTATGACTCGGTTGGTTATCTTTTTCTCATATTGTCTGACTTTGACTTTATTTTTTTCTTTCTTTATTCTGGGAAATGATCGATGCGATGGACGACGAGGGACGATTCAATCTCGTAATGACGAGACCATCACATTAGACAATTCGATCGTTACATTAACGTCGAATCATCATGTAGCCCCACCCATCGACCATTTTCTTTCAATTTTGTTAAATGATTTTAAAAAATGATTTCTCTATTTTCACACACAATATATAAATTGAAATATTGTGTTCGCAAGAAGAAGATGATCAAGTTTTTTTGGGGTGTATTTTTTTTCGAGGGTGCGTGGTGCGGTATTGATTTGGTGGCGCAACACCTGTAGCTCCGTTGCAGTGGAGAAAGGGGGACACACAAGGAAAGAGCGAAAACGGGAGAGAGAGAGAGAGAAATGAATGAAAACTCGGACGAGACAAAAACCGATAGAATAAGGAAACACAGCGACTGGCGGAAAGACCTGCGCCAGTTTCATCCCGCTCAAGCGCAGTTGAAAGTTCTTTGGCCGATTCACGCGTCACTCTAATATCTAAAAGAAGAAGGAAAAAACGAATATAACCAAAAACAAAATTGTTTTTTTTTTTTTTCCTGTAACAGAAAATTGTAATAATCATTTCATTTATTTTTGTTTTTTTCATTTCAATAAATAGACAACGGTGAAAATATTGTCTCCGGCCTTTTGAACAGTTTCTGGACACGAATGACGTAAGTTATTCAAAAACCATTTGGATCTACTATACATGTAAACATTAATAAATGCGCAATTTTTTTTTGTAAAATACTCAACTGTCTAGATTTTCTTCTGTCTAGAATTCCAATCTGCTCGTCTGCTGCGCACCTGAGTCTCTAATTGTGTGTGCGACCAGTTGCTTCATCATCAGCGTTTTGTTTTTTTTTTTTCATCACAAAGTTTTTCAAGCGATAATTCAATTGGGGACAATTTCTTTTCTTTTCTCCCCATCTGAAAGTAAAAAAAAAAAAAAATTGTTTCATCCGGATGCCTCCGCGTGTGAGACATTTCTCACTGAAAATTGATAAATTGTGTTCGTGAGTTGAAGAGAAGAGTTGCCAATCGATCCACACACACACACACACAGTTGCGTGTGTGTCTGTGTCTGTGCTGTGCTGTGTTTTATCGCCTTTCACGCAGTTTCCCTCCGGCCAATCATGTCTTCGCAGGTGGTCTGCTTTGTCTGCAATCTACCCATTTTAACCCACCAGGTAAATAACGAACATAAATCTATAAATCAAGGCACTTTTTTTCTTCATCTTTTTTTTTCTGGGTTGGACATTTTGAACCCAAAGAACTCCATCCAAACAAAAGAAAATAAAAAAAAAAAAAAAAATGGCCATCGTCGTAGTAGTATTGACAATGTCGTTTCTTCTTCTCGGCTCACAGGTGGGACTCGTTTGGCAAGGCGGCAACGGGATCGACGAACTCTTGCGTGACTTTGAAGGACCCAATGCCCTGACGGCCTTACGTACCAGGCTCGGCCGTCGCGACTCTGCCACTCAATTCAGAGCCGTCAGTCCGCCAAGGTAATTTTCATCATTTCTTCTATTTGGTTTGTTTTTAAATATTATTTGACGATTTCAATTGGAATACGATGAATGAAGATAAATTGGTTTGACCGTACAAGAAAAAAGTTTTCACCTTGGTTGCGGGGGTGTGTCTATACAACCTTTAAGGAGTTATTAGATAAATATTCTAAGAAAAGATTTTCCTTTTTTTGTGTGTGTTTATACAATGTGCCAAAGAGAGTGGGGGAGGACGAATTTCAGTTGATTAGTCACGTAGGCTGTGTATATAGTATTACATATTACAGTGCATTGCGTGTTTGGTAGTCAGGATAAATAGAGTCGCCGGCTGCCATGGAGCAACAGCGCCGAATAACCCCAACGTTCCGTGTTTTGATCCAATTTCCCTCTGCTATCATCCAAGTTTTTTTTTTAGGAAACTACGTAAATTTTCGGCTATTTTGGACGGAGAGTTTCGGCGCTCTCTTTGTCCTTGATATATACAACACAAAACAGAGTTAGACCCCTCTACGTTAAATTGACCTTTTCTATATTATGTGTAGTTTCTTTTTGGGTGGGCAATTATCTTGGCTCTTGTGAGATAGCCGATGACGTCTGATATATGCCTAGTGTTTATTTTGCATGTGTTATTGTGTGTGTGTGTGTGTAACTGCTGGCAGAGGTTGAATGAATTCCTACCCGAAAAAAAGGTCTTCTTGAATGGGAGCTGCTTGTATAGAAAAAGAGAAGGAAACAAGGAAGCCAATAAATATTACGTCCCCTCTCGGGGCAATTTCCGAAAAAGCCAATAGGTTACGTAATTTATGTTCGCTACTATATCGAGTCTATAGACTGTGTAAAACCACCTCTATCCCCAACTGATATGAATGGGATCAATCACATTTGCCTCTGCTGGCTTCACACCGCAATTTCTTATTATTCTTATTTCTTTCTGACACACGTTTAAAAAAAAAAAACTTAATTTGAACAATAAAAACAACAACAACAAAAAAACGTGTGTCGCTCTTTTTTTTAAAAAATTTCTCTCGTCGTCAAATGGCCAGCTCAGGAAATGTCATTTGAATGAAAGTCATCCAATTATTGATAATTAAATAAGGAGAAACTTACAAAAAAAAAATATTTAAAAAAAACGTGTTCATCCGCTTGCCTGGACTCTCTCTCTCTCGTCGTGTGCTAAATCCTCGAGAGATCCTCGTCATGAACTCTCTCAAACGCGTTTCATTCAATCAGCGAAAATATTAAGCACGACGACGACGGAGAAGGAGATGAAATTTTCTGGAGGAGATAGTCAATTTTTTTTTTATTTTACCGGAAATGCAGATGTAATTAAATCATCAAATGTCTCTCTCTCTCTCTCTCTCCTGTTCCAATTGTTTAAATTTTCTTTAACGTAAAAAGATTTGAAATTTGAATTTTTAGGACGGTACGAGAAACTTCACCACCGGGAACGGCCGGTAGTGGACGAGAAGGCAGCCGGAGACGATCATCACTAGCTCAAATCACCGATTTACTTTGGGGTAGTAAAGACAAATCCAATGCGGCTCATCACCACAACACATCCGTGGCATCAACATCTCAAGGTGCTGCGTCTTTTCTTTTTCTTCACGTTTAATCATCATTTGTCCAATCGATAAAATCAGTAGCGCTGAACTGCTTCTTGCTGGGAATCCTCCCGATGCGTTGGGTTGTCCAATCAACATTTGGGCGAAAGAAGGAACTTTGGATGTTGTGCCGTTGCTCGCTAGTTTTTCACTCTGCGCGTCTTTTGTGTATCTTTATCAAGAGAGTGCCAGCTACCTCCGCCACCTACCATTCGCCATCGTGAAAAAGACTCGCTCAATAATCCTCAAACTGCGTGTCAAGCAGCGCATGCACGCTGAGAATATAACAACTCACGCAGATCGTTTTTGACTGTCAAATATATACACACGAAAATAATGTTTTGGGAGATGAGAGGAAAAAAAAAACAAAAACAATTTTTTTCATTTTCAAATTTCGCGCGCTATTTATTTATAAAAAAAAAATTGTATTTTATTTTTTATTTATTTATTTTTTTTTTTTTTGACAGGTGGAATAGGTTCGGGAAACAATTCGAGATCGAATAGAGCCGCCACGGGTCGGCGTGAATCTCTTGTCGATATGGCCTTTGGCAATTTGCCTTGGATCCGACGTCAATCGTCTACAACTAGCGGACCATCGTCCAGTTCCGCTGCCGCCCATTCGACCAGCACCGACGGCGACAAATTGCGCAAAAGGAGGGAATCTATGACGGCAGCCTTTCCAAAACGATCGGTAACTTTTTTCTTTAAATTTGACTGACATGTCAGCAATTCAAAAGGAAAAATGAAAAATCAAATCGAATGTCAACAATGATAGGATATGAATTTTTCTTCCGGACTTTATTGAAAGAGTCTGTTCCCCCCCCCCTCCATATATATTGCCCCGAAAATAATGAGGAGATTCAAATCCATTGGTAATATTGATTGGACAGATTGAACGAACGTCCCGAACTCAACTGGTCGATAACATCAGACAGGCCTTTAAGGTCCTGTCTATCCACCTACACGGGTCCCGCCGACTGGTCGTTATTAGAACATCAAAAGAGTTTTTTTTCATATTTCTCTTTGCATTTTTCTTTTTTTAAATAGACATTTCATCATTTCCGTCATTCCCATCATCATCATCCTCCTAGAAAAAAAAGTAGAGAGAAAAGTAGAAATGTTTGATAGCTCCACCCACGTCATCTTCTTATTTCTCGTTTCGTGAAAAAATGTCATCAGTCTCATCCGTAACATTCGCCACCTTTTACTCTTCGTGCGTACTACTACACATATATAGCCTCCCCCCTGTATCATAATATTCCCTGAAGAGATCTGAAAACGGCACCCAAAACGCGCTCCATGTGTAGTATAATAACGGCTGCTGGATATGATTGGTTGACGTATCGAACCGTGACACACACACACACACACTCAAAAGTCCTAAAAACTACCTTCGATCCTATAAATATAAACTCGTCGTCCTCGCTCTTCACTCTTCGTCTATGGATGGCTGAATGTGTGATGGCAGTGAGAGCACGAGAGCAGAGCAGAGAGAACAGCTCATATACACACATTATTCCGGCTTGGCAGGCATTCGATTTCCACACAACTCCTCCGCCGGAATAGAGAAAAAAATCTAAAATAGAGCCCAATCATCTTCCATTTTCTTTTTTTTATTTTTCAAATTATCTTTTCCTCTCTCTATTTTTTTTTTGCTTTCTTAGTTGAAATGTTTTCATATATATATATTTTTTTTAAATAATGAATATTTTAACCCTTTAATTTGTTGTAGGGAGGAAGAAGAGATTCGGGCGTTGGGTCTGGTGGATCCGTATCAGGAAGTTCGGTCGGTTTGGACATCAGCAAATTCCAATTTTTAATGTCGAGACGTGATCGTGACAGTTCCTTACCGGCAGGAACTCCCGGTATCAGCCGGACAGATAGTACAGCGGTAAGACATTTCGTTTTTGTATTTATTTTTTAAACAAAATTCTTCTTCTTTTCAGACACATAATAAAGAATAGAAAATATCGATCTCCTATATATTTAACACACACACAGAGAAAGTATATATACACATCCTATCAATTCATTGCTGCGGAAATGGCCGAGATCCATTCGATATCTACACACTTTATACCCACATATCGATATGAATAAGAAAAATCAAAAGAAAATGTGTAGAAAAAGAAAAGTTTCTTGGTTCTTTGCCTGTTATTATTTGGTCCATTGGAGAAAAGAGGGGAAACGACAGGAGCAGCAGGAGTCCCCCTCCATTGAGTATATCCTTGAGAGTTTGACACAAAAGAGACAAAATGGGAAACTGTGTGTGCTATATACTACTCTTTTCTCTCAATGGAAAAAACACAAAAATCGATGAAATCAGAGTGTGTGTGTGTGTGTGTCTCTCTGTGTGTGTGTGTGGGTGGCGGTTTGGAGGATGATGACGCACATACGATCCCCAACGGTTTATACTACACACATCAAAGTGCAACTTAATCTAAAATAGCGGATCAAAAGTCCTCGTTTTCTACCCACTTTTTCATTGTTTATCTGTATGCGTGTGTCTTTTTTGTTGTTGTATTTTCAACCTTTCCTCGAATGATGACCCTTTCATCGATCCTTCTTTGTATGTACAGCAGCATTGAACATGTTTTTTTGTGTTCTATTCTTCTTTTCTTGTGTCGACGGATGTAGGGCATTCAGAGGCAGTCGGTGGACGGGAATCTGCCCACTCAAACGGTGGAACTCAGCCAAGCGTTGAGGGAGCGATTGAAAGAGCGTCACGATTCTATTGGTTTCCTATCGAGACGTCGTTGTTCCGGTATTTCACCGCTGGCCAGGAACAGCGCTGGATCGAGATCTGGTGTTGGTGGAAGTATTTCACAACATTCATCGGCTGGATCGGTGGCCGGTTCAACATCAACAGTGGCAACATCACCAAGCGGATTGGGACTGGCTCCCGTCAGTCCCACTTTTCCATCGTCCACCACTACAGTTGTTGTGACGTCGTCATCTTCGACCAGCGTCGGAGCATCGAGTTTTTACGGTGGAAGACAAGGTCATGGCTCACCATCGTCACCTCGTCAATTGAGTCCCGTTCAAGGATCATTGCCAAATTCACCTCGTTGTCAATTGATCACGACGACGACGACGGCCAATTGTGGCACGTCACCTGATCACAGTCTGTGTCCGATATTCAGCGCCACCAGCATCCCGCCAAGTCCCGAAGGAAGAAGTACAAGTCCATTCGGTAGCGGAGCTGGATCGATGCTCAATAACTCCACCACTCAGCACCAACATTCGGGATCGTCAACCTGTCCGCTTGTTGTCGCTCCTGAAGAACCTTTCGTCAAACCGATCCTGTTGACTAGCGCTCCTTCCACAGAGAGCACGACATCCATCAACGCTCCAATCGTTTCCACTCCGGTCGTCGTAGAATTGGCAACGTTAGGAGTCGGACGACATCGTCGACGATCTCGACCGTCTTCTTCGCCTGAAAGGCCTTGTTCCAGCAGTCCATCCGCTTCCGGTCGTTTACCAAGACTCCGTAGACAGTCGACCACTTTAGACGAAGGTAAATATATATAGCGATCGATAATTCTTGGTTCAAATGTCGTGCGTGAAATTGACCTCCCTCGAGGATATAGCCGGGTCAACCATTAGCACTTCAAAAAAAAGGACGGACAAGTGTGTGTGTGTGTAAGAGGAGGTTTTCTTCAAAGGAGTCTACAAAAGTCAAGTGGTTTGTCCAGAAAAGATGTTCAAGTGTTTAGAGAGAGAGAGAGAGAGAGACGTTTCCCTATTTCGTCGAGTCGAGTGTCCACTATACGCCCGCGTCAAAAAGTCTCTCAAAACCATATGACCAATTAGGAGCAGCAGAGACTTTGCTATCATCGTGTTATTATATAATATAGCAGACGTGTAGAAGTATACGGCGAGGAAACTATCAACACCCGACGTCTAACTTGACGATCGGCCGCCAGCTGGCACTTTCTTTCATCCTTCGTCATTGAGGAAATAATCAAACGATGTCTCTTCTATATACTCAAGTTAGTCCGCGCAAACGCACCTTTGACGAACAAAGAGAGAGACTAAATGATGTAACAATTGTGTTGTCGTAGTATACCTTCACTTTCAATAAGAAAAAAAACTATCCGGTCGTAAAAAAAAGATTAAGGACAAAGTTCATTGCAAAATGTGTCAAACGTTAATCCGTGCAATATTTATTGTTGTTACTTACTTTCTTTCTTTTTTCGGACAAAACAAAATCAACAGGTATTCCAATTGGTGGTAAAACGGGTCGTAGAGGTTCCCGACCGTTTTTATCACCCGATGCGCCTCCAGCAGCCACTTTAATGGCCGCTCTACAGACTCACCGTGATTCTCTATCACCTGATTCAGCGGCTGAAGAAGCGCTCAGCGGCGGCGGGGCCGGTCTGTTGGGCAGCACATCGAAATTGCGCGGACGTCGTGACTCTCGTCCTCATCTCAGCCCCGATGGCGAATGCGGTGGTGATGGATCATCGCCTCGAGGTAGCCGCATCCGCCGACAATCCACCACAACAGAAGATATTTTCAAGTGAGTTATTTCTCTTTATCAATTACATCATCTACATACTGTATACATACATATTTTACTATAATTGCCCGTCCGGATTGTTTGATACTCTTCTTTCCTTATCTTATTTTCATTTTTCATTTGATTTACAACTTCAATTTTTTTTGTTTGGTTTCATTTCCTGGGCTAAAAAAACAAAACAAAACAAATCCTCGAGATTCCTGCCGGTTGTCGGGGGGGGGACTAGAAAAAATCTTTTCATGATACGCTATCACTATCCGATGATTTGATGAAATTTGTTCGCACGTCTTTCGTAGTTTTTCGATCCTACATGTATAGCTCGATCAATACCATTGCCGACTTTGTTGGTTTCACACAGACAAATCGGCACTCTGGCAATGTCGATACACTTAATTTTGATATCCGTAGCAGGATAATGTACTAGACATTTTGATCAAATAACAATCAAAGTGACTTTTTCCTGGGGGGGGGAGAAAATTGACAACAGCAGGAGGGAGATTGTGTCTCTCAATAAAAGAAACAAAAATATATATCAAAGGAAAATTGATTTGTTTAGACACATTTCTTTCTCCATATTGACTGTGTTGTTATACATCACACACTTGGTAGATTTTTTTACCTTTTAAAATTCAATTCAACGCGGTTCCGGAGTGAATATAAACACACTTTCTTTTTTGAATTATGATTTGATTTTCTATCCATATCTCTTGTCCTTTTTTTTTTTTTTTTGTATTTTCGTCTTTCAATGTGATGTGTTTATATTCTTCTTTGATTCGCTGCACACACACGTGTAACATATTATGATATTATTATTATTATTATGACAATACGACATGATTATTTATATTAGCTGATTATATATTTACATTATACCTATATATATATAATTTTATATATATATATATATATTTGTTCAAGCACACGTATATACTATATATAACCGCAAATGATCGCCTTCGTTGTGCGTGTCTTATATTTCATTTGATTTTTCGGATTTTGATTATTCACTGGATTTATTTATTTATTTATCTTCTCTCAAACATTTTCTTATTTCTCTCTTTCTATTTTTTCCTTTTTTTTTCTCTTATTATTATTCTCATATGATTTGATGTTGCTGCTGCTGCTGCTCCTATTCGCTTGTGGATGTCCTAAATTATCCCCGGTCCCGACTGTTTGTTGTTGTTGCGTTGTCTGTTTTTGTGTGCGGGCCATGCTGTGCGTGTTCGTGCCTGTGTATGTGTGTACGTGTGTGTACATATAGATGTCGAAGCAGACGAGGTTCCAAAGCAACGACAACTTCTACATCTAAACCATGTCGTTCGGAGAGCAGCTCAACTTGCAGCTCCAGGGAGCCGTCGCCAAAAGAGCCCAGTATCAGGTAAGATTTCCATCCATTTTATTTTGTTATTTGTTTATCTTTGTATTGGCGTCAGAGCGAAGACATTTTCATATACATATAGATCAGAGAAATAGAATATTTACGAGGGAAATTACATGTGTTGGTGGTGGTGGTGCGGATGTCTTTGATAATTCGCCATGCGTGTAATAGGCTTTTTAAAAAAAACCCATCAGGTGAGGGATTTTAATGAGCAACACATGATCTAGGCTACCTACCTACCCTCCCTTGACTACCAATCAACTCTATCTAGACTCTATCTATCTTTTTCTCTCTCTCTCTACACACACACAACGTATAGACACGGCAATTGTATTGATCGCGTTGCCAAGCGTGTGCACATGGCTTTGCGTGTCGACACGACAGGCGGACTCGGCAGCACGAGAAAAAGAAGGGGGGGGGCATCAGCAGGTTATTGCGTTTGTATTAGAGTTTGAATTTTCGTTCAATAAGAAAATCTATGTCTCTCTGCGATCGACGACCTTTCTATCAATTCCCGAATAATAAAAGTTGTTGATTTCCAATCAGCATCTGATCATTTGACATACGCAGCAGCCATATTATTATGTCATTATTCAAAATGATTTATTGCCTTGAAGAGATAACAAGCGTCACAGCATATATCTATACAGGCTAAGAGCTGTGTGTTGTTTAAACAACAGCTCAGGGATCGCTAACCGTGTGACGTAAGAAAGGGGGACACCCGAGCCACTTGTAACCTCGTAAATAACGATCCAACACATCGTCCTCCCACTTTTTTGGCAGAGCCTCGTCCGGTCTCGAATTGGATGAATTCCAATTTTGTTTTTTTCTTTTTCCCGTTTCGAGTGAGTGAACGATCCTATATACAACACACTTCCCGCTATATATTATTTATATATATAGAGTTAACAGGAAAAGCGTTTAAGACGTTATTTGGTAAAAGGACTATGACAACAATGGCGTCAATCACAACACAAGCTGTTCGGGGTGGGGGCCGGGCGACTTTTTATATATTTTACAAACGACAAAAGAAAAACAACTTGTTATTTTTTTAAATTTTGTTAGAGAACAAATCAAAGTTTGGTCGATATTTCCTTTTGCTTATTCTCTTGTTATTAAACACACTCACGGAAAGAATATAAGAACGAGCTAGAGAAAAGTTATTAACATTTAACTATACAGAAGTGATTTCATTATTCACACAATAGTAATCAAGTTGTGAATTATTATGTCGATGACAAATTTTCCACGAAAACATAATAGACAGAGAGAAATATCGTTGATCAGTTTTCTTGATAAACGTATATTAATTCAACGTTGTAGATTTTGATGGAACTTGTTTCTATATTCTTCCCTGTCGTTCTTCATCACAAGTTTCTTTTCTCTCTTCTTCGTTTGTACCCCAACGGAATGCTTAATTTGACAGCGGCAGATATTGGACTCACTCACTCTCTGAGCGGTGGGCAATGAACGTCGTCCTTTCCTTCGACGAGCTAATGAAATATAAGTCACAGAAAGACTTTCTTTCTCCAATAAAAATAAGAGAATATCAAAGCCATCAACTGGTTGCTATAGATACAAGTTTATAACTATCCATCTATAAGAAACTATTTATATGATGAAATCATGTTAATCACATTCTTTTTTTGGATGTTGAAACGGGTGCAAAAAATTAGGAGACAATCGACGACGACCGAGGAGATCCTGATCGCTCGCGGTTTCCGGCGCCAGTCGACGACCGAGGAGATGATGCGCTGCCGCAACTTCCGACGCCAGTCGACCCAATCGGAGGAATTGACCAAAACGCGGGGACGTCGCGATTCTTGCGCCCAGATCAGCGATGGAACCGTCGCTACGATGACCGTTGAAACGACGGCCGCCTTTTACGACACCAGCACTCAAACAGGTACACATCAGCTCCATTCATTTCTTTCTCTTTTGACTCTTTACTGGCGTGAGCGTGAAAACAACTCAATACTGCCGTCACCATTATAATAATAACTCTGCGGGCGTATTTAATTGAATCAATTGATCCAAAAGCACAATCCAACCCGAAAAAAAAGGACAAAATAATCTTGTGATTGAGTTGCTGTGACGACGACGTTCATTTTTTTGTTTTCCTGTTAATAGGAACAACGCCTCCATTCTGGGGGGAATCGACTAAGTGTGACTCGGTCTCTTTCGGCACACACTTTTGAGGGAATAAAAACCATCAAGAAAATAAAAGAAAAAAAAGCTTTTTCAGATTCTTTCTCTCTCTCTCTCTACAATATAATAATCTAACCCAGTGGATTCTCATCGCCCACGCCTGGCGCTCGTTTTCTCGTCTTCTTTTCATGCTGGCGAAGGGCAATATATCGTGTATGTGTGTGCTGTGTATCGTGCAGAATATATGCTGCACGCGGGTGTCTATGGAAAAGAGGGAAGACCTTCAAAGGCCCCAGCAAGAACTTATCCCCCATCATTCCTATCCTACATATTCCTACTCTTTTTTTTTTATTTTTATGAGGTTAAATAAATCAATACGTTCAGCCTACATAGTATACATACCGTAGCCAACGTATGAGTAGTATTACATCTCGCACATTCCAGCAGGAAAACAAAACGAATCAAAGTCTATACACACGCAACTATGTATGTCATCACGATCTGATTCAAAATGATGATGATCTCTATAACCTCGTCCCATTGTTTATCACAAGCATAGAGATATCATCAATGAATTCAAATGTCACTATTGTCGATTTTTGCTTGATATCCAATTCGATAAGATATCGACGTGTTTTCTCTTGTGGCAGCATGAGGAGCGAAAACTGACAGTTTGTTGTCTCTCATTGAATAGAGGGGAAAAAGTTGGATGCGCCACGTTGGCCCCGTAGAGAGTTGACCGTGTGTAATCATCAGTCTTTGAGGTTGGCAAAAGAATACAAAAGACCAGTTCAGAATCATCTACAAGAAGGAGCGAGCGAGCAAAACGTTGGCATTTGTGTCTAGAGAGAAAAGAGAGAGAGACCCCCCAGAGAAGAGAGAATGACACACACACACACAGCATCAGCACACAGTATACTCTATAGAAAAGAATATATATTGCTGGCTGCTGGCTGCTGCTGTTCTATATCTATGTGAGGCTATTCTTTTCTTGGATGGATAGATCCAGTCAGGATGGCAACAGCAGTTGACTCTCTCTCTCTATATACTAGTCAAGTAAAATGGGAGAAGTATAGCAGCAGCTCCAGTGCGCACCCAGATAGTAGTATCGAGCCGACCGTGAGTGCGACCGGATGCGTCCGTGTTCGATCTCTTCTTGTTACATCTTTGAAACGTCCAACATTTTGTTTTTATTGTTGTTAAATCGAGTGAATTGAAATCAACTGGGTTCACCCTCACGAAAATTTGAAAAATTAGAAATTGAATTTTGTTTGACTGGTTGGGATTATTATGCAGAGCCGTCGAGTGTTTACGACAACAACATTTATCACGAGGAATGTTTACGTTGTAACGCCTGCGGTGTCAACCTGACGGGTCCCAGTCAGAAGCGTGCCCGTCGCTTCAAGAATCAAATCTTTTGCGACTTGCATTTCGCCGACGTGGCTCTCATGGAGTCATCCGATTTCATGCAACAACTCAGAAGCTTCAAACCTCAATCGCTCGGCTGTGCCGTCGCCAGACGCAAGAGCAGCACCACACTCATCTTTCCACTTCCGCCTCAAGCCTGTTCAGGTATTTATCAAAACAATTTCTATTCTTTTATAGTCATTCTAATCAATGGACTTGTTGATGCCGGACTTCCTTCTTTAATATGATTCGAACTTAAGTACATTCGATCGATATTTAAAAGTTTCGAGACGGAAGAACGAGTACAGTAGACTGGTCATGTGTAATCATCACTTAATATTCCCCAGCTCTTGGCTATAAACTGTTCTCTTGACTCTTTCTACCAATAGTGCTGCTTTTGGTTGTATTTACCCAACAGGGACCGACAAGTCTACTACTTTTCTTCCTTTTTTATTTTTTACTCTCTCTCTCTATCCACTTGCCTTTTTCTTTTCCTTCTTCGGTCCTGAAATTGGATGACTTCAGTTAGGCGAAGCGGAAAATCCTGATCGCTAGTGTTCCTTTTTTTCCCTATGCTGCTGCTGCTGCTGCTGCTGCATGACGCAAATATAAGAGCAGAGCAGAGCAGAGCTTCCATGTCGATATTACTATATTAAATGCCAGTATATATTCAGTAAGCTGATGATGATGGCACCGGGGTCCCGGTCCGGAATGAAAAGCTCCAAAAGTCTTCCGGAAACTAATAGCACTGTTGCCAATATTTCTATATAAACAAGCTGCATTCCTACTATATATATCTACTAAGCTAATATTTATATGCGTGTGTGCAGTGCCCACACATTTGTATTCAATCTTTGCTCTTTTCATGTTATTTAATATAGATTGCTTATAAGTGTATATTATGTAGCTAAAGAAAAGAAGAAAACAATCCAGAAAACCGTATTATATTATGTATAAGTACAAGAACTTGTTTTAATCATAAGAGGTTGTGTGTAGAAGACAGCCTGGTAGGCTGCTAAGCAGTATATAGTCTATGTACTACCCAGACATGTATAAGGAAAGACATTAGCGAAGAGCGCTAAAGCAGAGTAGTATACCACACAAGAGTATAAAGCCGATGAATGACGACAGCACCATGGAGCAGTAAGTAAGTTCCTCGTCGTAGCTTTGCTCCCCGAACGCCCTCTTCTTATTTTCGATCGATATCATCCGGTGGTTAGGTGATGTACAGTACTACTACTAGCGCTGGAGCAATACTCTATAGGCTATATGGAGAAGGAATAGCTAAGGGAACTTGCCGAGATAGGCAGTCAGACATCATTTGTAATGCAGACATTCACATAGACATGAAGCTGAAGAATGCAATACGACATTTGTGCTGAGAACACAGGAAGTCAGATCTGGACAAGATATACGCAGTCACGCACAGTAGATCCGCCACCCATACCGGTGCTGGGCTCGTATTATTCTATACACTATGAATTAAAGAGTTCCTGCACGAGTCCAGCAACATAAATGTTATTTAAAAAAAAAGAAAGAACTTGGCTTGATGCTGCCCTCCACTCTATCTGATCAGATTTGCGTCCAGCCATCAAACTAGCCAACTGGAACAAGCCACAGCGCATATAAAATAGTGATGTATATTGGATGGTGGTGGTGGACAAATGAATAATATGTAAATTCTTCTTCTTTTGACCTTATTTCTTGTAAGGCACAGTACACGCAACGATTTCAACTGTTGGATGAGAGCACACTCAAAAATAATAATAGGACAAACACTAAAAAGACGGTGTGCAAAGGAACTCTGTCCGTCACTTTGGGAGCTCTATGAATCATTGATTTTATACCTGATGCGTACTATATACCTGCTATATTATACAGACATACCAGTCTCGAAACTATAATATCACGCTCATACATCGATGTAGATGTATCGACCATTTTGAACGATTTTGAAGTGAATAAGTGATTCACGTCATTG
Source organism: Daphnia galeata (assembly GCA_030770115.1). Lineage (NCBI taxonomy): Eukaryota > Metazoa > Arthropoda > Branchiopoda > Diplostraca > Daphniidae > Daphnia > Daphnia galeata. The sequence goes on from CM061114.1 coordinate 10,068,719, forward strand.
AAATCTGTGATGCTCATGCCGGGGCCCCGCCATGTATACACACTATCCTATACGTAATAATACAGCACGTGCCGTGATATCGAACGACGCAATTCTCTTTTTGATTTGAGCTGCTGATCGGATACTGTCGCTATATCACATAGGTATTGGATGAGGATGGTATCTAGTAAATAAGGAAACTATAGAACGGAGGAGGAAAGACCGATTAATAGCTAAGAGCCTTGGGCCACTTACATTGGGCGTCAAGTGCTACGCTGCTGGACTGAAATTCGAGTAGACAATCGTGTCCCGATTTTGGAGAGGACGGAAAAACTGTGACCTCTCCACAGTTGGGACGTTAGACACACAGTTGACAGTTTTCTCTGTATATTATCGTCTAGTTGAAGCGGATTGATTTGAAATCGATTGCGTCAACATGTTTTCCGATTCTCTTGGACCGATGTCTTTGAAATGACTCCCAGTTCTAACACAACTTTCTGTGTATTATTATATTCGATCACAAATGAAGGAATCAATCATTTATGACATTTGTCTTTATGTCTCGTATCTTTTGTTGTTTTTTTTTTTTATCAGATGAATTTTGCGACGGATATCCTCACAATTTCACGCCTACGCCTGGCTACTGGATCGAATGTTCTCGCCAGAGCGGAAGAGCCGACCGTCGTCGCAATCACGGCATCCAGGAAGAAGGAAGTCAAGAGGATTCCAATAGTCCGTCGGACGAGGAAGACGACGATGATGACGACGACGACGATGAAGAAGAAGGAGAGAAAGAAAGAGAAGAGAACGACAATGGAACGGGAATTCAAACGGACAGTTTCGACGGTGGCGCTAGCAGCGGACAATTAAATCAACGACACGCCAACGGAGGAGTCAATTCCGTTTTCACCAGCACCGACTCGGTTGGCGCCGGCACATCGGATCGCTCCGGCCGAAAAGTTCAGCTAGTTCATCAACATATTCAAGTACCCGTAGATGATAAACAAACCCTCCCACGAAATTAGATTTTCAAACACAGACACGCAGAAATAATACAACAAACCAATCGCTTTCGTTATCATTTTGTCACCCCTCTTTTGTCAAATTTGCTCAATATGATTGGTTTGAATTTTTATTTATGATGCACGTCAACCGTTTTAACGAGTTCGTTTTTTAACGAAAAAATGTTGTTTGTTGGTTGTTTATTCAGGTGAGTTCTACGAGTTTGCCGGAAATCCACGAGCTGCAAGCCCGTCGTAAAACGGCCATCGAGGAGCAGTTTGATCGTGCGGGCACATTTGAATTGACTTCGGTGGAACAGGAGACGTACGAGCGTTATTTTTACGGAACGGAACATTGGAACTACTTTTCCAACGATGAGGATCTCGGTCCCGTCGTCCTCAGCCTCAAACAGGAGATTATCAACGGACGTGATCAATTCAGGTCCGTTTCTCTGGACTCGACAGCCAATGGCGCAGCCCTTTTTCCCGCACAGTTTTCTTTTAAATGTTTTTTATTTTTCCCCTCCATAACTTGAAAGGGGAAGCGAAGATGAGATGCGGAACAGCTTTTGAAGGTTTCTTAATTGCTTGATTGTCTCTGTTGATAGGATTCTGGTACGGGCCATCAGCTACACAGTGCACGGACTGATTCCGGCATCTTGTGTCTTCGCCGACCGCTACAATCGTGAAGAAGTTGTCCGCTCTCTTGGCAAAGAGATCAATCTGAATCCGCCGTTGATTCTTGGCCAACTGCCCGACACGCCCGAAGAACTCCTCAAACTCGATCAGGTCAATATTATAACAACGTTTTTATTACATAACGTCTCGTCGTCCTCTTCCGCTGTTCCAAGTCTTCCGCTACTTTGTCAAACATGGCTTTGTCATTCATGTTTACCCATGTCGTGGTTTCATGTTCCCCATTTTCTTTTTGTTAAATGGGAAAAATGGGTTGTGCACCTACAGGTCTTCATCAAATCCGAGCTGAAAGTGGGCGTCATTTACGTCAAAGACGGCCAGTACACGGAGGAGGAAATCCTGGACAACAACGAACACAGTCCCCTGTTTGACGAGTTCCTACAAATCATTGGCGACAAAGTGCGGCTGAAAGGTAGTACCACCACTTTATTTATAGAGTATATATAAAAGCTGTATGGGGAAGAAATATGTTTGGTCGGTCGCAACATCAAAAGGAACTCGATTCTCTTCGTTGTCGTTTCAGGTTTCGACAAGTACAAAGGCGGACTGGACACGGTCCACGACTTGACGGGTCTTTATTCTGTGTACACTCACTGGCGTGGCATTGAGATTATGTTTCACGTCTCCACCCTATTGCCCTACGAGAAAAACGATCCTCAAAAGGTAAACACATCCTCTTGTATCCTTCATCATCACCATAATAAAAATAATCATCATAACACGTAAATTTTTGTTTTTTCGTTTGTGGAAATCAGTTGCAAAGAAAACGGCACGTCGGCAACGATATCGTCTGCGTCGTTTTTCTCGAATCCAACACGACCGACTTCTCACCGGCCTGCATCAAATCCCATTTTCTTCACACGTTCATTCTCGTTCAGGTGTCGCCGAAATCGCGCAGGAAACCCACCCGATACGAAGTAAAAATCGCGATTCATTTTCTCCGAGTCGATGATAAAATTGACAAATTATTCATTTCAGGTCTCGGTGGTGACTCGAGACGAAGTCGGAGCTTACAAACCCTACCTGTGGGAGCAATCGACTTTCTACAATGGCGTCCTTTTTCGTGAATGGATGCTCACCAAAATCGTCAACGGCGAACGGGCCTCTTATTCGGCTCCCAAATTTGCCAGGATGCAGGAACGTACACGCAGTCAAATGCTCGAGGATATCGTGGCCAACTTGCAGAATCACGCCGAAACTGGACAGATACCAAAACCGTACAGGTCCGCGTCCTTATATTTCATTCACCAGCATTTTTAAAGACGTAACAAACTGCTATACGGGGATAGTCTATATGAGAAATTTATTTGATTTTCTCATTTTCTAATGTGCACTTGGCGTTTGGTCGAGTTGGTATACAAGGCGGTAGCCGATTGCTCCATAAATCTTTCAGTAGATTTCGATCTAAATTCCTCCCAGGCTGGATCCCTTTGATTCCCGGCGATCGATTTGGGGTTCCGTTCCATTGTTATCTCCTGGTAGTTTCATATCCAATCCAGCTCGTTCATTCTCTGCTGCTGCTGCCTTTGTATATAAGCTGATGCTGGACTGGAGCCAAGGCAAACCAAACTGAATTACACGCGACGATCGATATTGTGAATCACTACCAAAAATCCCATGGGGGGGGGGGGGAAGGCAGACGACCCAGCAGTCAGTCAGTCAGTTTCCCACGAAGAAAAAGAACAACAACAAAAAAATGATGGCGTGTGTCATTAAAATGTGGTATTACTTTTGTTTTTATTATTTGTCTTCTTGTCTCATGGCCATGCAGGCGAGGTTCATGGCGTCCAATTGGTCACATGCGACCGTCCAGCCCACTATTGGATTCAGTGCGCGATCAATTCGAAGGTTACGACCAACTGGCCAAAGATTTTGCCAAAGTGTTCCTCAATTTGGATCCGCCTTCAGTGCTTTTCGACGTCAGTTTCCTTGTCGGCCAGGGTAAAACGAAACTGAAACTTTACGGCGTTCGAGCCATTCTAGGCGTCCGTAGTCGGTAAATCAAAATTTCATTTTTTAATAAAACCAGCAGCCCATGTCAGCATAGATCTTGTTTGATTAATAAAAATTGTTTATTAAATCCATAGAGTGTTCCAGGAGATGCTGTACGGAATCTGTACAGGTTTCGGATCTCCACAAGTTCCAGTTGCCGAGTTGCTGGCCAGAGCCGCTCCTACACTGCACAGTCCAGGTGGCCAGCAGCGTCACAAGTCGTCCAATTTCCTTCAAGTGCCTGATATCGAATCACCCAGGTATTTGTCATTATTCATTCAAGAATTTGTAATACAAGTTCTAAATGAATTATTGATTTGACAGACCGAAAAGCGTTCCCAGCAGCCCGTCAGTGATGAGAGCCTTTTCAAGATTGGGTAACCTGACGGCCGGTTGGGGCCGAAGTAGCAAGAAACAAGACCGTCTAACGGTCGATGACAAAAAGTGGACCAGTTCTCAAGATTGTAGTAAGAAACCTGAATCATCATTTATCACGAATTCAACTCTGATTCGTCAATTCTTTCAACATTTCTTTTAGCCAAAATGGGTCGAGAAGGACGTGGTGAACGAGGATCGGCTGCTGATCGAGCTGCAGCAGCTGCTGGAAATAGCAATAACAGTTTGGCCGTGCCCAGACTGAGCGTTTGCGCTGACGTCCAGAAAGTTGATCGCTCCAAGTTGGCTCAAACGGAATTCGCCATTATTGAATTCGACGCCGAAACATTCCGGCTACTGCTCGATTACTTGCACACAGGTTCTTGCCCGTGTACGTGCAACAACATTCCAGGACTCATCTGCGCAGCCGAACATTATGATTTGCCCGAATTACTCCAAGCTTGCTTTCATCACGCCAAACAGTTTTTAAGAATCGAAGTGGTCCGTGTCCTAATCATTTCTAAAATTACTCATTTGAATATTTAATCATTTGAGCCAATGTTTGATTTCCGCAGGTTTGTAGCATGTTGTGCCTATTAGAGAATTATTATTGGCGCTACACCAGCGCATCCGAATTGGTCAACATGATCCTGCTGTTCATCGAGACGCGGGCCTATCAGGTTTTCCAGTGTCCCGATTTCCTGTCTCTCTCCGAATCCATCGTCCAAATGATAATGGCGCGCAATTTAGAAGTGCCGGAAGTGCGCAAATTCGAAGCTATGCTCGTTTGGGCCAAGCACAAGATCCGTACTCGTGGAGCGGCTTCAAGAGTCGACGCCAAAATCGAATTCCGTTGCACGATGGAGCGATTGACCCGCGATCTCCGGCTCTACCGAATCTCACCTCAAGATCTCATCAAAATCGTCCTGCCCAGTAAGGCCATCAAAAACGAGCGAATCCTTGAAACGCTCATGTTTCAAGCCAATTCCGGCATGTATCGCATTCAAGATTCCTACCTGGAGGCCTGTCAACAACGTCTTCAGAAACAAGATTCACGCTTTTCCGAATGGGATTCGTTCGACTACGGACTTTAAACCAAACAAAAAACAAAAGATCCTTTAATATTCTCAAAAAAATGACATATAAAAAGAATACTCTATTATTATTAATTTTAAAGAGATAGAAAAATAGATTTATATATTTATTATTATTATTATTATACTATATATTGATATACAGTTTCTGGTATCACTATACAGCTCATATTACATCAGGACTGATTCGAATTCTCCGTTTTTCATTTTCTCAGTTGACTTAAATCAATCATTTTCTAATTCTATATTTTTTCGATGGCATATAGAGAGTCGGTCATGATTCTGGACAATCAGCGTTAAGAAAAAGAAAACCCCCAAAAAAAAACCCCAAAAAAAATGATTATCGTTCGTGTGCTGTGAATGTTTCAGCCTTGTTGTGAGAGTTTCTGTATGCACGTCTGTCACAAACTCCCATTCAATTATTGACCAATCTTCTTCGGCTTATCTTCTATATTTTTCGTCTCTCTCCCGAATTTTCCCTGCGCCCATTTTGTAACGTGAACCTCATCGTCTCATCATGATCGACTTCTTTCACTGTCAGCATCCTGCATCCTCTTCGATGTCATTCCTCATCTTTTTGTGGAACCAAAAAATTTAAAAAGAAAAACAACTCAACATGATTATATGACTCCAACAATACCAATGATGATGTAATACCCAAATTCTGTTTTGATTGAATTTTTGATATTATTTATTGATGTGGACCCTTACCCTTGAAATGACGATCGCGCACCGCGGAATGATGTCAAATGACCTAATACTGCAACCAACAAATTTCGCTAAATTACTTAACAATTTATTTGGGTGTCGTATTCATATCGTCATCAGTCAGCAAATCGACAGGCAGGAGAGCAAACAAATAAAGATATTTTAAGACAAGAAAAATAAAAGTTATCGTCAAAATAAGAGAGAAAGGAAACACAAATTGATAGTATTATATTATTTACTTATTATAATCTATTTCCAGAGATTTTTAACCAGAATATTATTAAACCCAAATTAAGTGTATACCTGTGTAGAATTATTGATATATTATCGATTCACTGGTTTCTATAAATGGCTCCTCAATCCTCTGTTTGTGTTGAAGATATTATTAAAGATACGATGGGACTGAAATAAAAACAGATTAATCTATGAAACATATTTTTTCTTCTTCGCCCCGCGTCCTCGCATGCGGTTACTTTAGATTTCCCTTGGTTTCTAGGGCAACTAAGGCAAGTGATACTGTAGCGAGACATTCGATATTTGGTCGGTCAAATCATTGCCCAATCACTTCACTTATTTAGAAAAAGAATTAATTGCAGAAACAGACCACAGAGATTGGCCAATGATCTTTGCTCTTGTTTGCGACATCACTGTGTAAGTCATAGGACCGAGCTTCAAATCTCGGAATGAACTTAAGTGTTTTAAATGTTTGTTTTGAAATTGTTAAAAGTGGAAATAGATGTCCACTTATTAAAGTGGACAATGAATTTCCACAGATTTATGGACAGTCTGTAACGAGCGTCTGGACATATATTAAGTCCATAAAAAAAGGGCAAATTTCTTAGAGAGTGCATAAATGAAAAGATCCTGTTTATTAACCCACTTATGAAGCGCACTCTCATTGGAGCTCTTATCGGCTCTTATCTCCTTTAGAAAATTTTGTTTGGTTTCTATTGGACGAAATATATTTACTTCATTCAGAAATGGGATTTTAAAGGTCTCATGGTACGCCAGTACGCTCTCGGGTTTTATTGACGTAAGATACTGCCAAGAAATGTGTTCTTGCATTTGCAACTGTTTTCTGTTTTAGTGTGCATGTAGTGATTGTCAGTTGGTGCAGGGGCCAATATACAAGCGCCAATAACAACGTTGGATACTTTTAATAACCCGTTGTTCTGTGTGCACACGCACACATAAGCACCCGTTATTATAAAACCGATGAACTTGGTAACCATTTATAAATACTATACGGTGTAAGGCAGAATTTTTGTTGTTTTCGCAAAAAATCAAGAGAGTATAGAAATAAGCCACATAAAAAAATGTAAGAAAAACAAAAGAAAATGCAACAAGGGGATAATAAGGAAATATAACTTTTTTTAAATTCAGATGTCAGAACCAATAAAAAGCTGCTGTTTAAATCGTACGAGGCTATCCCATCTATCAAAGAATAATCTTTTCTTTTCTGCCCAATTCAATGATCAACCACTTAGTATATAATAAATATTAATCCAAAGTCACAAAGGACAATAAATTCCCACATTTTATGATAGACACACACCCAGTAGCTTGTCCTGCAGTATAAAAACCACTGACCACTGGTCAATTTTCCCATCAAACGTGAATTTGATATAGGAACGAGAAGATCTGCATCAGAACGTACGATTTTACGACGACGTATATATATTCTTTACATAATTACATTTGCGTCAATCCGTCAACTCAGTTGCTTATATAGGAAATCATTGGTCACACCATTACTTTTTGGCTTTAAAATGTTGCGGATAGTATCGATGACCTTAAGTCTCGCGTGTTACTTGTCGGCGATAAATCGTGTCGACGCTGCTCCAATCACGACCATCAGCGAAGCAATGGTACAATATAGTTTTCGCTTAATATTGTTCCCTGATTTGACCATTTTTGAGTCAGTTGCTGGTGATTTTTTTGAGTTTACCACCTTTAGGTTGAATATGCTTTTATAATGTATACAAGTTCATGTGGTCGTCTAGGTTTACCTTGCGAGATTCGGTTATTTAGATCCTAAATATGAAAACTCTTCATATTCATCAGTCCTTTCAGCTAAATCTATTAGCAATGTCATCGAAGAATTTCAATTATTTGCTGGATTGAACAAAACAGGTAATGCTATAGTATATTGATTAATTTTATTTTCTACAGATATTGCTGGGCACTATCATAGGCTCTTAAATGTCAATTATAAATTTATAAGAAAATAACATTTCAAAAAATGAAGAAAAATTTGAAAATTAATAAGGTTTTCTCAGGTAAATTGGATGCAGAGACATTGAAACTCATGAATACACCGCGTTGTGGTGTTCCGGACCGAATTCCCTCTGGTTCGACTGGTTCGTCCATTCGCCAGAATCAATTCACACTCCAAGGCAGGAATAAATAAGGTGTTATATATTATTGTCCTATATTTGAAATCTAAATTTTTACAGGGAGCCGTTGGTCAAAGAAACAACTGACTTATAAAATTACAAAATATGCGACGAATATGGAAAGGGCAAACGTCGATCGTGAGATCGCCAGAGCTTTTCAGGTGTGGGCGGATGTCACCGATTTGACATTCGTCCATCTCAGTGAATCGTCTAACGTCGACATCGAAATCCTGTAGTTATTAATTGATTATTAGATAATATTTTGCATCGAAGAGAACATTGTAATAGTGGTATAATGGACATAATATTGAGAAATGTTTATCTTTGGTTATTCATTTAGTTTTGGATACGAAAAACATGGAGATTGCCCACATTCCTTTGAAAATGAAGTATTAGCTCATGCTTACTATCCCCAATACGGAGGGGATGCTCATTTTTACGATAAGTATAAATGGACTCTCAACTCTGATGAAGGTAAAAATATTTCGATATAATCTGCCTATTAAATAAGACCTCAAATTGTCCCTTTTATTTAATGTGAATCTATGTATATCATACAGGAATAAATTTATTCCAAGTGGCTACTCATGAGTTTGGTCACTCTTTAGGACTGAAACACTCAGACGTGACCACAGCTGTGATGCATCCTACTTACGAAAAATATGATTCTAATTTCAAATTAGATCAAGACGACATTGAAGGCATTCAGGTTTTTAATGTCCTTATTCCCCAATTCAGGATTCAACTCTTAATTAGTCTACTTGTTATCTTTTAAAAATGTCTTTTAGGAACTGTATAGTTCTCCGTTGGAGAAATTAGCGACGAAATTAAAAGGTAGGCCTATACGTATGTGCTATCTATTGTTATTATGAAACAATAAAAACAAAATAATTATTATGAATGGTATAAAAACAAAATAATTATGAATGGTATATATTATCAGCTTTGACCATTTATTGAAAAGAACTGTCCAGTAATTTTGAAAAGGTTTTTTGCTCTTTGTTCATTAAAATATATTTAAAGTATGTTTCTGTTAAATCAATTTGCAGTTATACAAAAAGAATTAGAAAACACGAATGCCGTGGTCGACGATTTGAAACAAAAATTAAATGGTAAAAAATAACATTTATCTCTAGTATAAAAATACAGTTTATGAATCGAAAAAAAACAAACAGTATATATACGTTTGAATAACAAGATTTTATATTTTTCTACAATCTGAATTTGCTTTTCTTTCAGCCAGAACGAGGGAAATAGTTGATATTGGTAAAATGCCCACCTCATGTGGGGATTTACAGCGAATGGGACATAAATTAAGCGGATTCTTTTCTGTCCAAGGATTGGAGAAGATTGAAATTGTTTTCTGTGACTTTTTTCCTAATCAAAATGGTACCGACAGGTTATTATTTTACTGGTATATTTTACAGAAATGGAATTGTATTTAGATTTGCAGAAAGATATCGGATACGCCGACATTAAATCTTCGTCGGTCCATTTCTACGTCCAGCGGAGTTATAATTTCAACGCAGAGAAAACTCGAATTACGTTCGATTGGGTGCGGCTTAACGAAGGAAATGCCATGGATATAACATCGGGGATATTCACGGCACCTCGGCCAGGAATTTATTTTTTTCTCATTTACGGGATTGGCGAATTTTCCATCTACATCATCTTTTACTAATTTTGGAGTTAGTCTTTATTTGAACGGGATACAAATCGGAACTGGTTTTACTGAAAGAGCAGACACTTCCAATGGAGAAAACGATCAAGTGACCCTCCAGTCGACGCTGAAATTGAAATCCGGCGATAGAGTCTGGTTGGAGACTGAGTACATGTCACATTTGGTATTTATGATTGACAACAATGACTCCATGACTCATTTCGTCGGTTTCATGTTGGAGGAAGAAATTGTGGCGTCCCTTTAAGATTTTTTGTTGAATATAAAAAATCCACAAAATAATCGTCGACTGATAATTGACCAGAAAATGAATTTTTCTTTACGAAACTTTTAGGTTATTGTGTATGCAAGTATCATCAGTAGTGTAGGTATGCAAATAGACATAGCGAATAAACATCCAAAAGTCTATCTATTTATATAGGAGTGAGAATAAGTTAAATTAAATATAATGTATTGCATGCCACGGTTATATGAGCTATTGAGCTCTACGTTCATGGCGTTATTCAGCACAAGCACAACACGGCGGATAATATTAGGAGTTGAGGCCATATGAAGCCCTGCTTAACGTGAGACAATTAATAAGCCTTCAACTCTACTGTCCAAACAAACACTTCATTATTAATTAATAAGCGATACTTTTGAGATTTGTTTGATTATCCTGGATAATAAAACAGATTAATCTAACAAACATTCGAATTCGAATGTGCGTTAGTCGGATACTGTTTAGCATTCAATCAAAAGCAGACGAAATATAAAAATTCGAAACTGTTGCAGTGTTGCTGTCGGTTCTCATCATTCTCTCTGTTCTCTGTTGTTAGTTGTTACTTTACTTTCTGTTGGTAATCAAACTCGATTGCTGCTAGAGTTTTTCTAGGTACTAAGTAGTTCTTTTATTGAAATTGCGAAAAAAAAAACGATAATTGGTTTATCATTTACTTACTTTGTTTCAGTGTTCAAAATGGCTAATGAAGAAGAGATGGAGAGTTTTGATGTGTCAGAAAGAGATTTGTATGATGCTTTTCAACCTGGTCAGCGCCGTTTTAGAAAGATGACCAAAAATCAGCAAATCTATGGAGTATTTGATGAAGATGAAGGGGATAATTTCACTCAGCAATCATCATCATCTGGCCGTCAAAGCTTTTCTAAATCATCAACAGCCAAGGATTACACTACACCAGTTGATTTTGTCAAAGGTGGTGTTCAGCAGGGATCCAAAAAGGAAAAATTGCCTGAGACAAAAAACAAGCTTTTTTCGTATTCAGACAGGTATGCCAAATTGCCAATGTATATATTTTCTATTATCAGTTATAACTTGTAAAAATATTGCTTTTTGATTTCCTAGTGAGGAGGAAGATGATTCCCACAGCAATGCAACCAATCTTCCAGCTGGAAAGAAAACACAGGACAAAAAACAGACACGAAAAATGTTTGATAGGTTCAGCAAAGATGCAAAGAGCTCTGGTGCTGGTGATCTAGGTGAATGGGAAAAACATACCAAAGGAATTGGTGCCAAACTTCTGTTTCAGGTATTAAAAAAAAATTTAATAAATTTATTCAAAATTTTGATATATATTTCTTGTTTAGATGGGTTATCAACCTGGAAAAGGACTTGGTAAAGAGTTACAAGGAAGGAGCCAACCTGTGGAAGCTCAGGTTCGCAAAGGAAGAGGAGCAGTTGGTATAAAGCATTACTTTTATTTTCTTTTAATTCTGACTCAAATCTTTGTAATTCACTTATAATAGGTATGTATGGAGCTGAACATAAAAATGATCAATTAAAGAAACAATTGTCTGATGATGAAGAAGAGAAAGACTACAAGAAAAACTTGGCTCATTGGAGAAAAGGTAAAGAAAGATAAAAGTAACCAAAATGATTATTAATCTTAAATAAATAAAATGGATTTTAGATTTAGTAGAACCATCGACCAAGAAAAAGAAGATCCAGTATTTGTATCGAACTACCGAAGAAGTTATTGAAGAAATGTCCAAAGGTGGTGTTCATAGGATGGCTCGAGAATATAGGTGAGACATTTTTTTTTTCGTCAAGCTCTTTATTTTTTGTTTTGTTAAATCTAAATTCCTTCTGTAGTGAAATTTCAAAAGCCAAAGTGATTGATATGACCGGCCGAGAGCAACGAGTTCTTCAAGGATACAGCGCTCTAAGAAGCAAGAGAACGGAAGAGCCAAGCGATTCTGAACCTACACCAGCTGGTCTTAAAGTTGATAAATTCCAACTTGAAAAACTCTGCTACAATTTGGACACTCTAGTGGACCACTGTGAACATGTAAGAAGTCATTGTCACTGCAAATTTGTTTAAATTTCACAAATTGATTATATTTTGTTAAATAACCAGGAAATCATTCAGAATGCTAAAGAATTGTCATACAATCAAGAGCAAATTGTTGCGATGGAATCGCAAGTGAAAACCATGAGCATTGAAGTGTCTAAGGAGATTACTCGTATGGAAATGCTCACATCTATGCTTGGAGTTCTGGAACAGCTTGAACAAAAACAAGCGACAAATGAACTATCTTTAGACTTCCTTTGGGAACAGATAAGGAATATTGAACAAAGCTACCCGGAAGAATACGTATCGTCAGATCTAGCGAATGTTACTCTAACTTACCTCATTCCGCTAATGAAGTTACGTCTATCAACTTTTTGGCGTCCGATGGATTCTAAATCAACCGATGAAGCTTGTCGTTTGATTTTTCAACGATGGAGACCCATTCTGGAATTTTGCAACAAAACTCAGACCAACAGGTATACTAATATTCGATGGGAGGTAGAATTCAATGTCTTACTAAAATATTTTTTCTACCCACAGTCGTGGCGGAATTGTTAAAAATGATAGTCGAATGGATCCTTATCACGGATTGTTATGGCATGCCTGGATGCCAGCATTCCGAGGTCTTGTTGGGCAGTGGACTTGCAAAAATGCGGATCCAATGGTTGACTTGATCGAATCATGGGAGAAAATTTTACCAAATTGGATTATGGAAAATATTTTGGATCAACTAATTCTTCCTAGGATCCAAAAAGAAGTAGATAGTTGGAATCCGTTGACCGATCTTATTCCAATTCATGCTTGGATCCATCCTTGGCTTCCTCGACTAGGTAGTGTGTTTATCCTCATGTTAGTTGGTGTTGCGTCATTAGCTAATTCAAAATAATTTAAATTTTAAGGATCAAAATTGGAAATCGTTTATCCTAACATCCGGCATAAGATGGCACAAGCTTTAGTGGCTTGGTCACCATCAGATCAGTCTGCACGGTAACTTAAAAAATAAAGTTTTTAAAAGTTTGCTTTCACTAACGCTGCGTACTTTCGTGTCTATGTTTAGCTCCGTTTTAATGCCTTGGGTTCCGGTCTTCTCCAAGGGATCCATGGATGCTTTTCTCATCAAAAATATTTTACCGAAACTACAAGTTGCAATCGCAAATTGGGACATAAACCCTAGTCGACAAGAATTAGGTTTGTTTAATTGTGCAATAGACTGTCACATTTTATTCACATTCTTAACACTATTTAATAATACATAGATGTTTGGCACTGGATAATGAACTGGAAGGATCTTATGCCTTCTCAAAGCCTGATCCAACTTCTTGTGTAAGTATAATTTCACGTCCCAGGTTGAAACTGAAATAATAAAATCTATTTTTGCTGTCGCAGGTCCAATTTCTTCCCAAAATGGTTGCAGGTACGGTGAGATTATTTCTAACTTTTTCTTCTTAAAAATAAATGAAATTTTCGTTTTGTAGGTTCTGGTTGCATGGCTCAACCATCACCCCAATTATGAAGAAATTGTCGTTTGGTACACTGGCTGGAAGGCCTTATTCCCTCCAGAAATCGCACAAAATCCCGCAATTCAAGGTATTTTGTTCATCCGTTTCTTTTTCTTCCTTAAAAAATGGTATTGTAACCTTATTATTTTTCGTCAATAAAATAGAGCAATTCACAAGGGCGCTGGATTTGATGAATCGCTCATTGGCAGTCGGAGGGCAAGTTGATTTTACTCCGCCGCCTGTGCCCATCATGACTCCTATCATAGCAGCTCCACATCCCGTTCCGGAGACCATAGTCCCGCATGGTTTTCGTGAACTTGTTGAGTACCGTTGTGCACAGCAAGGGATTTTGTGTATTCCTCTTGTCAATCGATTTCAAGCTGGAAGGCCCATTTTCCGAGTTGGAAACGTTCTTTGCTATTTTGATCGACAGGTAAGAGAAATTTGATTATTAAAATCCAACATAACAGTATATGATTTTTAAAATCACGTTTCATTTTTTAAAAAACTTAGGTTGTCTTTGTTTTGGTCAATGGTATATGGACTCCTGTAACAGCTCAACAGTTGTTGGATATGGCAATCTTGTAGGGTTTGTTGATAATTTTTTTACTGTGAGTAATATACGCTTTCTTTATTTCTAATTTTTTGTAATTACTATATTCGTAAGTCTTTGTCGTTTAGAGTATGGTAACATCAATATCTCATGCAATCTAATCAAATCACTTTAAAAAAGTATAGCGTATCCGATCCATTGCTGCAAATCTGTTTAATTACAAACTGTAATTAGTACAAAGCATCAGACGCTTATTCAATAAGCCGTTTACCCCTTAGTCAACCTTAGTAGGAAAATCACCGAGGAGTAGCGGAATAGCTGCATCATTCACAGACGCTGGCTTTCTCGCATCAAATCATTAAAGTTTTCAATGTGCCAAACCGTAACTTGTCTATATCAAGGGGGAGTCCAATATTCCAGAAACGTATAGTGAGAGTATTGTTGCTAAAATTATTATTAAACCAACGTACTCGGCATTACGTCCGCGGTACAATATCTGGAAAACCCTTTTTACTTCACAGGAGGGCAAACTGGCTAAATAAAAAAAAACTTTGGAAACATACCAGTTATGTAGGCAATAGGCGGCATTCCAAAAGAGTATGCTTTAACACGTCAATACGGTATTGGTGTTAAAACACACTCTTTTAGAAGATACTATAATGGGTATTGACAATACCCACAAATAACACTAAAATCAGTTACTTAAAAAACATCATATTGGCTTAAAGTGTTCATTTGTTCGTGCCACGACGTCCGCGTAAAGGCGAATCAAAAGTATTCTTTAAAAAACATCCTACATGACTCACTAACCTAAAAGCTCTCTTCAAATCAAAATGCATCGTATATATTTACCCTATAACAGTAAAGTAGGTTGTTCTTGCTTTGCCCGGAAATTATTACAAAGAGGCGGTTTCAAAAGATGTCATTTTCAATTCTTTTTTCATACTGTACCGCTATAGCATGAAAAAGACACCGTTATTACTCAACGCGAGGATTTGTGAATAAGTATAATGAGCAAACGAGGCTGCTACGTAATGATAGGTTTACTTTACTTCAACATAACGATTTTCTTTTTCAGGATGTTCTGAAGCTCATCATTAGCGTTCAAGTCAATTAAGTGTACATCGAACATCCAGAATTGTGCACAATTAGCTAACAATGTCTGATAGCATAGGTATATATAGGAACCGGCTGCTTCGAGCCGATACACATCCAGAGTTCCATCGATCGACGATACATCATGCAATCCGTCCTTGTCGGGTAATAAGAACACACCAACATGTCAAAAAAGGAGCTCTCGTAAGTTTGAAATGTAAATGTTTACTATTTTCTCTATACAGTCATCTATTGGCAGCGTTCATTAGTTTGGATCTATCAAACGCCTTATTTCACGAGCCACTGTATCTGTCACGGCAATGGCCATTGATTCCTTTGTTGCCCTACTCTTCCATATTTTATGCCCCATTCAATAACCAGCCACGTCACCACGAATTTGCAAAAGACCGTTTGATTCAAAGAGGAAATGTGAGAACTTCCTATTTCTTTTTAAGAAGTTGAAGCAAATCAATTCTGAGGCATTATCATTTCTTTTTAGATCGACAATCGAAATAGCCAACAGGATCAAACTAACGCTAGACCTCAAAACAAAGACAAGATGGTGATTGAATACCAGGTCGCTCAACAAATAAGAGCAAACCAACAGGATAACACAAAACGTTTTCTTTTTGATGGAAGTACTCTTAACAATCCTTTCTGGAAAACAGCAACTTACACATCAGTATCAACACTAAACGTTACAAATATTGTAAATTGTGTTCCGGCATCGTTATTTGTGAGTGGCGGATCGACTAGGACCTGTCGTCGCAAGAAGCGTGAAATTTTCTCAGAAGATATTTTGCAATTCCCCACCGACCCTTCGAAACCTCAACAGTAAGCGGACACTAAACTCGCAATTCACAATGTGATGGCGTACTAATCAAAATTTTTTTATTTTGATAGATTAACGACCGTGACGGTTCTTCCTTCTGTCGATTTATTAATGCGAGACAATGGTCAACATCAAATCACCCTAGTCTCGTCCAAAGATGAAGTGATCCCGAATGAAGAACGGCAGGAAGCTAAGGACCTGAATCAAAAGAAACGATTTTTCCACAACCTTCAGCATTATGTGGCGTCTACAACAGTTTACTCGTATGTACTTTCCACCTTTTCGTCCGAAAAAACTTTAAGTCCTTTATTTCCTGGGAATGTAAATCAAATGTTATGTCTGTTAGATGGTTATGTTCTTTGTTAATAATGGTATCATTCCTTTGGTTATGCGTGCATATGCATTCTAACCACACGCATTTCCTTTCCTGTTGAAACTCAGTCCATGGTCTGTAAACTTTTTTTTTAAAGAAATCTTTAAATACTTTCGATATTTAACCACATTATTTATTTGTATTGCTTGACTTTCTTTTTTTCCCCGAAAAAATTAAGCTCTCCCAGAAAAATGGAACAAAATATACATTATTGTAGTGACTAAAATGCTTTGAAATCGAAGCATTGGAAGCGAATCTTTTTTGGTTACCTATTTGCAAAATAAAGTAAGAATATTTCCTTCTTATTTTCAAATAGACCAAGGCTGTTTCTCGAGCGTGTTAACAGCATAGAAAGCCATTTCTTCTATTGCCTTAATTAAAAATTATTTAAGCTAAATCTACGCATCACCTGAAGGCCTCAAGCGTTATTTTTATTCAATTAGACGCGAGTCGTCAGACAGCGTGTAAGTGACGGATAAGACTTATTTTAAGATTTATTAATAGTACGAAATTTCACTGAAATCTCGCGGTATACGAATTTCCCATTCCATAGTAAATTAGTAATGCATCTTTTTGTTTCTGGAAGCGATAGATCGATAGAGTACAAATAGTCAAATAGTCTCGTGCATGCATCCCAAATAAGACAACGAAGGTAAATGGTCCGAATTCAAATATTTAAATTTTATTTGGCTATAGTTTTCAAGTTATCACGATTTCACTCTGTTAGACCGCAAGCCCATGGCTTTATTTATCAATAAAAAAAAATTCGTAATTCAGAAATAATTTGATTTCAATATTTCGGTCAATCAGTCAATGTCGCTTTTCGCTTCATCTCCAGTAGCAGACGATCAACTAAAGTAAACAACGTGTCATTTTGACTGTCAAGTCAGTTTCTTTTGTCCCTGTTTTTTAGACGGACGTTTCGCTCAAAATGTCTGAAGAGCAAGTAGTTGATATGATTTTTAATGAAGAAAAAGACGAAGATGACGATGAACCGGAGCTATCTCTTTCAACTCTTGCAGCTTTGAACGAATTTATATCAGAAAAGAAAGAGAGAGAAGAACGACTACGATCGATTGCAGAATCAGCTGAAAAGGACAGCAAAATTCTCGACGAAGTTGTTTTAGAAGAAGATTGGGTAAGTCGCAATATCTCGTGAATTCAAGGGGTAAATTATTGACATTCATTGAATATATTAGCAACTGAGCCAATTCTGGTATGATGATCATACTTCTGCTGTTCTTGCCAGAGAGGTTTTGAGGTTAGCTGGCAGTGAAGGGCGAATTGCTTGTATTTCTTGTCCGACGCTTTACAAGGAATTACGAAAACTAAAACCTGCTTCTGTCAAAGGTAATTGCCAAAGTGAAATCTGTCATACATGACAACAGCAAACTAATGAAGTAAATTATGCAGCACAACTATTTGAATATGACACAAGATTTAGTGTATATGGAGAAGATTTTACTTTCTACGACTACCACTCTCCTCTTGAGGTTCCAAGAGAACTTGGTTCATCATTTGAAGTGGTAGTGGCTGATCCACCTTTTCTCAGTGAGGAATGTTTAACTAAAACTGCCTTGACTATGAGATATCTTTCCAAAGGTCCTCTCATCCTTTGTACAGGTACTTTTGTCAAAGGAAAAATGATTTAATTTCACATTCCTTACTATTGTACTTATTTAGGAAGTATCATGGAGGATTTGGCTGGTCGTTTGCTACAACTAAAGATGTGTGCCTTCCAACCAAAACACCGAAAATAATCTTGCTAACGATTTTCGATGCTATGCAAATTACGATTTTGATTCAACAGCATTAATTAATCATGAAACGTGATTAAGCGCAAATTTATTATTGCTTAAGTTTCTTGCAAATGATTCAGGAAATTGGCTCATTCATTTCGGAAAAGATTTAACACCCAAAGTGATAATAAAGTGAATGATAATTACATGAAAGTCGAAATGATGCTCATTAAATTGCAAGTTATTATTAATTGTATCATTAATTTGAATTATTCACTTATTGAGAAAGTTGTAAAATTTCATTCATTTTTAATAGTCTTTCATTAATCTACATCCTTGGTTGTATGACTAAGTAAGGAATTCTCTCTTGAGTACCGCGTAAGCTTTGCCAATCTAGGATATGTGTACTGTAGTACTCGTGTGAACCTTAACTGTAAACTAGGTTGTTGAAATCTCTAAGGATAACTTACAGTGTTTTTTTCAGTTTATGTAATTGAATTTAGCTATATCACCTGTTTCTTGAAAAAAGGCGTCGTTATTACGCTGTGAGAACTGCGGGTATTTCACCATGAATCGGTGAGGTTATTACGTAATGATAGGTTTACTTTTGAAAATCCCGTCGCCTGCGTTGTTAAGTGTAACGCGAATTGTGCAATTAGCTGAAAACATCCTACGGTAAATAATGAGAAAGGTCTGTCGCTTCGAGTCGACGCATATCCAGAGTACCATCGATCGGCGATCCATCATGCAATCCATCCTTATCAGGTAATAAGAACGCACTGATGTATGAAATTATTTGTTTGGAAAAATTTTGCTTCGTTCTGCTCTTCTACTATGCTGCTTCATGCAAATCCCAATTTTTTAAAAGTGCAAAGTTTCAAAAGAGATGGCCTTAAGAAAAGATTAAAAAGGGTAATTACTTAAAGTAATTTGAATTTGAAGAAAATCAACTTTCTTATGCCATTTCAAGTAAAATTGTATTTTTTTTTCCTTTTATTACAGATTACGGGTGATTCACGGGTCAATTATCAATGTTTTATAGTTTATTCAATCCACCGATAGAACAAATTAGGGCCTCTCATCATCTGGAACATCGGATTTATGGCATCCACAGGTTCCTAAAACAAATGAATGAACTAGTTATTACGGTCTAATTGATTTTAACTACATTTTCCGAAACAATTGTACTATAGTTTATGTACGTACCACAAGTTTGAAGATTCCCGCCTTCACAACCTCTCAAATCACACAAATTTTCGCCTCTGAAATGCGGTAAGCTTACACCATTCCAGTAGTAAGCATCGTTATTGGTCATCCATTCCGGAGTTGAATTACCATTGTTTCTCAGCCAGACCAAATTGCGCCAGCTATCTATATGCTTATCCTGCGATCCTAAATCAAATCATCCTCAATTTGAGTTTTTTTTAAATTTAATTTTCAATTATTTCCCCTTTCGAACAGTACCGGGATTTCGGTAGTCTTCAAAGTAGCAACAAGTACCCGTGCCACCGTCATCGTGATAAGTTCCTTGACGCAATTTCCCGACGTACGAAATTGGGTGTGTCGATTCAAACACTTCGTAACGACCTGGATTACGAGTATACCAACCTTCGTGTTGATAGAAGATGACACGATCCACTTGGCTGCCGTTCAAAACCTTAGATGACCCAGCCAAATTTAGAGCACCCTTTCAAACAGGCAATTATTAAATCCTATTACCTTGACTACATAACGTCCCCAGTTGACATCGTCCCCAGGATCTCCCGGTAACATAGGACAGTCATCTTTGTAGCCGTAAAAGTACCAATAAGAAAAGATCATGTTATTGTTTTCACATTCGGCAGCTTCGTAATAGGTCGGGATACGGCCATCCAAAATGCTGATGTAATCCATGTTGCAAACCTATCATCAAATAAATCCCATAAATTAAATGCTACAGGCCGAAAGTAGTAGTAACAGGACGACGATCTCATACTCTTCCTGTGAAGCCATTTTGACGCAAACGGAAATAATCCTCGGCGCTACTGGGAAGACATTGTCCGAGTGTATCACCGGATTTAGAATCGAAACGGAGCCGAGGAGCGTACTGAACAACTAAATCGTGAAGTTCGTGGACTTCATCCTTGACACAGTCTGCAATAAAAATGTAAGTTAATTCGTTTTTAACAAATTCCGGTGAACTGAGTATAAAATACCTGATGTCTTGAAAGAGACAAGGGCAACAGAGAAAAGAAATGCCCACTTAATGAACATCTTTAATATTCACAAACAAGTGCTGAACATAACGAAGGGCTTGGTACCTTTTATTAATTTCTGTATAGCAATTAAACCCGGGGAAACGGATAACGTCTCGAAAATTGATTTATTGTCGAGGATTTAATTAAGCGTGCTACGCGGATTAATGTGAAAAACGCCGACTGCATGCGGAAGGATTACCGAATTCGTTTATTGCCCAACATGACAGGTACTCTGACCCTCACATATAAAACGAATAAGTCTAATAATCACACGAAATGTCTAACAACCGTACGATTCAAAGTGCGACCCCCCAAAATATAAATGTGATCAAGGTCTTTTGCTCTGTTATGCTGTGCGTTATCTCAAGGCTCGAAAGTCTAGACTTTGTTTACTTCTGTCAGTTATTTTGAAATTTTTTAAAAAAGTAAGAGTAATCGTTAAACATCGTTCTTTTGTTTGTTCTTTAGACCCAGGAAACATGTATTGGAAATGATGATTGAACGTGTGTCACTATGCAGTGCGTCCGGGGGAAAGAGGTTTACATCAATTAAAAAGCCTCCCACTCTTTAAGTCTCTCTCAAAAAAGTAATTTTGTTTTCTCGTGTGTTATTGTAATTATTTGATCCATTCGTCAAATGAAATTTTCTAAACTTTGATTCGTTCCTAAAGGGTGCAGTATTCGGTAACAAGAGATACGTGATTAAGTTTTCACATAGATTTCATCGTATGTTGTTTTTAACAGCTATAAAGTTATTTCAACACGATTTGTTTTTTAAAGAAATTATGTCTCTTCAAGTGTGTCCATTGGGAAGGATTCAGTATTTGCTAAGTTGGGGCCATTCGTAGACATCTGGCAGTGCTGATTTGTCGTCGTATGTAAAATCGTACAGCTGGGCTTTGATGAAAGCTTCCTTGTCAGCCGGTTCCGGATAAGTCGAAGCTAGTCCTGAATAGCGTAGAGTCAATGAAGGAGAAAGTCGTTATTGTTGAAAGTAAATTGAGGATAGTTTTATGATACCGTTTTTGTACGCATGTTCAGCGATGTATGCCGCGATAGCTGTCGAGCAATCACGAATTGTTCCTAGAGGGGGGTAGAGACGGCCTTCTGCCAAATCTTGCTCAGACACTCGATTGGCAAGAGCCTGTAATTTTTGTTTAAAAAAAAAACACAGATTGAAATCAAAAATTTATTTAGATCTCGTTAATGGTGTGGAAGTACCTCGGCAGCCATAAGGAAGATATCGTCCTTGATGTGGTGGATGCCAGTGGTGATGACGGCCAGCGCCACGCCGGGGAAAATGTAAGCATTATTACCCTGACCAGGATAGAATGTCTGGCCATTGTAAGTTACTGGCAGGAAAGGAGAACCACTAGCGAAAATAGCTTTTCCCTGATAGAATCAATAAATCAATTTAAAATGTGGTTTGATTTTTTCAAAAAAGTGAAACAATTTCATTACGTCAGTATATTTGTAAGCGTCTTCGGCAGTGCACTCGGCTTTGCTAGTCGGGTTGCTAAGAGCAAAGATGACTGGGCGATCATTAAATGAGGCCATATCTTTGATAATGTCGGGAGTGAACGCTCCTCCAATGGCAGCCGCGCCAATCAGCACCGAGGGTTTAATCTTCTTGACAACGTCGCTCAAGTGTCTCATCGGAGGATGATCCTGGGCAAATTCTTTCTTGTGACCAGAGATACCACCTTCTGGACGATCCTTGACCAACAAACCCTTAGAGTCGACCAACCAAATCTTCTTCAAAGCTTCTTCATGCGGCACTCCTTCCTTCTCCAGTGCCATGACGATCAACTGGGCGATACCAATCGAAGCCTAGAAGAAAAGAAATCCATTCGGTAATAAATGACTTGTTTTTCCTGATTACGTCAAATGATTTAAGTGATTACTTCTCCGGCTCCTTGGAAGAGGAAAGTGTTATCCGCCAACTTGGTTTTGGTTAGACGAAGAGAAGCCAACAAACCGGCCACAGCCACCGAGGCAGTGCCTTGAATATCGTCGTTAAAAGTCAGATATTTATTGCGGTACTTTTCAAGGAAGCGGAAGGCGTTGTGGTTGCCGAAATCTTCAAACTGGATCAACGTATTTTGACCGTAACGATGGACTACGGCTGTCATGAACTCGTCAATCAGCTCATCGTAAGCATCTCCCGTGACTCTTTTGTGTCTCAATCCGATGTAGAGCGGATCATCCAGCAATTCCTGTGTTTCAAACAGACCGTCTAAGCCCCAAAGTTCCATTTGAAAGTAGAATAATAATTTTTCTAAAAAACCTGAGTATTGGTGCCAACGTCCAAAACAATTGGGAGACACTGATGCGGTTTAATTCCGGCCAGTGCGGTGTAAAGAGCCAATTTACCGACCGGAATGCCCATGCCGTAAGCTCCCAAATCTCCGAGTCCCAAAATTCGTTCGCCGTCAGTGACGACAATAGCGCGGACATCTTCTTCGGGCCAGTTACGCAACATGCTGTAAATGTGTCCTTTATCGTGAATGGAGATAAACAGACCACGAGGGCGACGATAGATGACACCAAACTTCTGACAGGCCAAACCCACGGTCGGAGTGTAAACGATGGGCATCATGTCTTCGACATTCTCGGAAAGAATGCGGTAAAACAAGCGCTCGTTACGATCCTGTAAATGGCAAATAACGACGACCAATTAAAGTAATTGGAAAATCGAACGAGAAAATAAAAATATATTGAGGTCAGCGCTTTGCACCTGCAAGCCCATGAGGTAAATGTATTTGTTGAGATCCTCCGAGTATCGCTTGAGGTTAGTCAAACAAAGTTCAACCTGCTCTTCCTGGGTCTTGAAACGTGGCGGAATGAGTCCATGGATGCCCAACGCTTGTCTCTCGGCCAAAGTGAAAGCCATGCCCTGAAGAAAAATAAAAAGGTGAATTTAACGTCATTTATTTGATTGATTAAAAGAAAACAATTTTACTTTGTTAAGACGAGGATCGCGGATGAAATCGATGCCACGGACCATGGAAGGGCAAACATTGTCGTGATTCTTCCCTTTGAAATCGCTGTGAAAGAAAGTCCGCTGTCCAAGACGATCCATGGCTTGTTGGTGATTTTTGTCCGTCATTGCGAAATAGGATTGCAGAGATGCTAGAAGTCGGATACCACCGGGTTGAGCGCTGCAACTGCCGCTACTCGAGTGTCTGGAAATGTCGAAAAAGGAATCAAAATCGCAGTACACTGGCAGTAAACAAGTCAAATATCAAAGTTTTCGCTTATCAAATGATGGATGTGGTTTCAACCAACTTTTTAATAGATTACGTCCTTATTTTGTACAATCAAAAAAATTGGTCCACAAAAAAAATGAACTAGCTGGTTTTTGAACGAGTCACACTCAAGGACAGACTGGAGGTGATGCAAGTCAAATATACAAGACGGACAGACGACGCCTGCGCTGATACCCTTGGACTCGATCCCGTTCGATACTTCTCTTTTACCCTACACGTGTTGAAAAAGGCTGTGCGACGCTAAAGATAGCCAGTTATATCATTGGGAAAGAAAAATGAAAAAAAAAAAAAAAAAAAAACGGAAACGAACAGAGAGTCAGCAGGTAGTCTACAGAGAAATAGATACGGATAATTATTATTTAGTTCAGGTCGGACATGATGAGGAAACAAAGAAGTCATTTTTTTGTCATCGAAATATTATTATTTGAATAATGCAAGAGACGACACCGTCCATTGAAAAATCACGACTGCGACATCGATCAAGAATCAAGATGAAACCGGTGTCATCTGCCGGAGTCCCGGGCTACTACTACTACGCACACGAAACTCGATAGAAGCCAAAAACAGCTGTAAAATAATATACAAAACAGCTGATTCTTTGTGCTGAATCGAACTTGATTCCTATTGTTAGATATGTTAAATCATATTTTCTGGGTACGACAAAAATGGTGGACAATGAAGGAATAGTCAGTCTACCCACACATACTTCAATATCGGACCATTCTAAGAATAACTTACGTTAGCGTTCGTAGAGGAAGACTAAACATAACGACTCAATATTCCCACCGAAACAAAAATCAAAAAGGAAGATGAATAGAAAATAACTCGCGAAACACTTTCACACAAAAACGAATCGCGGAAATCACAACTGGGTAAATTGCACACGCGGCTACCTCTTGGCTTCTCACGGTCTTCACTGACCGTTAGAGTTTGGAAAATAATGGACTTTTGTCCTAGTTTTTGAGTATAGTTGTGTGGATTATCAAGTATAGTGCAAAAGGGGGTCTCCTCGGCTCTCAAATGGTTGAAAAGGATGAAGAAAAAGTAGGTGGGATCGTTGGCAATGGCGCGATTTCTGCGGCTGCGCAACCGGTTCAGTCCTTACCTCTCCCAATTGTTTTATCTAGCAGACGACGTTGATCCACGTGACTTTTTTTTAATTCAATTTTTAACGTTTGAAACGAAAGCACTTTTAAAACGATCTAACCTTCTTAACTGCGTCAAACTATCGTCCATGAACAACTGCCGAACGAGTGAATAAAATCTAAGTAGACGACTGGAAAACAATTTAAAACTTAGTGGTGAAAGCGAACAAACCTTTTCTATGTAAGAAACAAAAAAAAATACGTTGATAAAGCGAAATATGTGGAGTTCCCTGAAGCCAAGGTGGCCTCAGGTTCTTTTTAATAGGGCGTAGTATAAGAGAGTTTTAGTGAGAGCCAGAAAAACGCGTGACTTTGTGATGACGTCAGAGACGAGCCTCCTCTTCCAAATATAGGACACCGGTGGTGGGTGGTGGATTCCAAACTTTTACCCGACCGAAAAGGAAAGAAGAAAAAAAACAAACTCGTATCCAATTTCCTTTTACCAGCAATGCAGAAAAAAAAACAACAGCAAGAAGAAACAAAAACATGTCAAACAATGTTATACAACGAGATGCAATCAAACGGTGGATAATGGGTAAGTCGGCCATTTTGAATATCAAACAAAAATCTTTTGTTTATTGTGTTATTGTTTTCTCCCTTTTTGCATTTCGATCAAAAACGATTTGACGTTGGGTTGTTTTTGTTCGTTCGTTACTCACAACGTGAATTGAATGTGACACAATTGGATGACGACTAGGCTCTGAAGTAGGCAGATCACGATCAAAAGACTCTTGAAATTAACAGGCCAGAACATTCGGTCTTTTCTTTTCTATTAAATGTGTTACTCCACTTTTATGTAGCGAAAACGGCCGTATACTGGAGTGAGATGATTGCGATATCAGAATAAGTTATCTACTATCTATCCCGAAAAAAAAAGTGTTGCGTAACGTGTGTGCATCATTAACGTTTCCCTGAGTGGGTAATTCAATTATTCGCTAGATGGCGTAGGTGTTTTCACTTTCCCGTTTGAAAAATTCGACCCTGTTTGTTTTTTTTTCACTTTTTCAATTCAACAAATATATAATCAAATCTCACACGAGATGATGGTGCCGATCAAGGATTCGAAAACGTAATAATAAGAATCCCTCCCTCTCTCGTTTCATTCCTCGTCGTGGTGTAATAAGCTTCCAGACTACCTACTATACTGTTAGCCAGCCCTACTCCTGTATCCTCTTTTTGAAGAAAATTTCCTCGTGCGGATGAGATGAGATTTTCAATGTCTGCGATCTTTTGGCTTTAAAATAAAAACAAAAAAAAAAAAAATAATAAATCCCCCCCCCCCCCTACTGAAATGAAATATCGACGTGTGTGTGTGGGGGGTGGGTCGGCAAGCAATCAACTCGTCTGATTGGAGTCTTATGATCTAATCACACGTTCTTGATTGAACCATTCGAATTCTCCCCTCGATCGATCCAAGTGTTTAAGGAGGGGAGAATGGAGATATCCCCAAAATAAAAGTCATGTACAATCAAAAAAGAAAAGAAAGAAGAAAAAGAATTTTTGACTCACGGTGATGATGACGAGCTCGTCAAATGCGGATGTTTGATGCGGCCGTAGCAGGTGGCAACTGAGACTGTGTTGCCCATGTTTCCAGTCAGCTCTCGTTGACTGCTAACGCTGGTAACTTGTTTTCTCTACAAGAAAGTTGAGCTGACTTTGCGTATTATAGACCTCCCAAATTCTACTACTAGCGCCGTTTTCTTTTTCTTTTTTTTTTTACCGGAAGAGTTTTTTTTATTTTATTTTATTTTATTTCTTAAAGAAGTAGGTAATATAAAATAATAGGGCCAACAACAGTGTGTCTCACTAATCAGTCATCCGTTGAATGATTAACTTGTTCTCTCTTTTCTAGCTATTCTATATGATGTAACGAACGTGATCTATATTATATTGTAAAATATATATACACAATTGAATTTATGTTGAAGCTATGTCACTACGGAAACGCCATATCCATTGAATTATTTTTTAATCAAAAAAGACTGATGATAATATCGACTCTTAGTTAATTGGATGATTATTATTCGTGGTGATGTTTTATATAGTGTCATTTAGTAGGTGATGATGGCAGTTGTGGGACTTTCTTATAGACATTTTTCCATTCACGAACTGGGTCCTGATTATCAGAGCGTGATGAGCGAAGGCCGGAGAGAGAGTAGACCTAAAAAAAAAAAAAAAAAACGCGGAATTTTGTGGGTCTCTTATATTTCGTTTGGTTGTGTATATGTAGTCAAGCGGCGAACACACACACACACATCACGTTCCCCGTAAGCTCATTAGCGACTTTTTTTTTTTTTTGTTTTGTTTTTATCTTTTAAAAGGTTTCTCTCTGTCTCTATACTCGTTGTATGATCCGGATTTTTCCTGAAATTCTCTTTTTTTCTCCTTGATGTTGTTTAGTTCTTCCACCCATTTTGAGCCATTATTTCAACGACATTCTTTCATTATTTTGTTTAGCTGACGGTAGATATATTTATGGCTTTATTCTGTGGGAAAAAAAGAAACGGAGAAGAGATCCACGAGAAGTTGTTTGTTTATCTAATGAAATGGAACGTCGCAGACATTAGGGGGTTAAAGTGGAAAGGCCTCCTCAATCCGTTGGTAATCCGGAATTGTTTTTGAAAAAAATAAAACAAGCTCAAATCTATCTAGAAATGTTGAATGAATCAGAATCAGAAAAATCTCCGAGAAATATACAAGTCATCACCATATATCGATCTGCTTGTCAATCGATAAAAGATGTTCTCCTTCTATTCAACCCTTTTTCAAATAGATTTCTTACGTTGTTTGTTTTTCTCTTTTTATTCTTCTGCCTGCCACATTTTGTTGTCTTGACGAGATTGAAATAGACGCCATCCATCGTGACACGCGCACGATAATCAAATCTTATTTCCGAAATTGTTCTCTCTCTCTCTCTCTCTAACATTTTCACACACACACTCACACAAAAGAAAATCGTTTCTACGCTTCTATGCTCTCCTCCTCGCTGCTTCTGTTGGGCTTTCATTTGGCATTGATTTCTTCTATTCTTATTATTATATATAGATATCTGGATGTCGATTCTCCCCGCCACAAGAAAAGAAAATCAAACAAGAGCTATAGCAGAGAGAAATGGGAGGACAAAGAAATCTTGATAAATATTGAGAAAGAACTGAACTGCGAACTTTTCGGCTGCTGATGTCCTTCGCCTTCCATCCCGTCTCCTCAGCTACACACACAACTGTCAAGTGTGTGTGTGTCTGTGTGTTTGAAGAGTTAGCGTTGCCACTCGAGTGAGCCACCCACACACACCCATCTCCCACTTTAGGTCCAATTTTTTGTTTTTTGTCGGTCCTCTTCTTACCGTCATGAACATTTTCTTTCGTGCAAAAACAAAAAAAAAAAAAAAATTTTTTTAATATTTTTGCGTGAAAGAGCGGGTGAAAGCTCGTGCGTGATGGAATCTTTATTTGAAATGCGGGAACGATGGCGGGATAGAAGAGCGCTCAGGGTGAGTTTATTTTCGATTGCGGGAGTAACAAACCAAAAACGATCGTGTTGATAGAACAGGGCCACAGCGTCAGTCTTATTGTCTGTTTCTATTTTTTTTTTCTATTTTTCTTAAGTTGAAAATGTTGCCAGGCTTTTTTATATAACTGGCAGGCTGATGATGATGGCCTCACACACACACACAAAAAACAAAATAAATTTTTTTTCTTTTCTTGTTTTTTGTTTAGTGTTCTGCCACCAGTCACGTACGGTGGGATTTATTTCACAGTTTCATCAGCTATGCGATTTTGTTTTGTTTTAAGGGATGCCCAAACTTTTTGCTTTCGATCGTTCAATTATTCAACTGTAAGGATGGACTTTTTTTTAAAAAAAAAAGTATATGGGCTCCCGTTATATGTAAATAAACATCCGGCGTGCATCCATAGAGGAAACAAAAAACTATTAGACGGGAGGACGGCTGTTGTGAATAATCGATGACATTTTTCATACATCATCGCCGTGAACTGGAGGATGAGAGCTCAGAGTGCCTTTATGATTTTCTACTTATTTTTTTTTTTTTTTTTTTGCTTTGTCATTCATAATTGATCAACTAAAATTGTTTTGCCAAAGGATTATTTCAAAAGTGAAAAAAAAAACAAAAAAAAAATTCTAATATTTTTTTAGCAGACTCTTTTTTTTTTCCGGATCAATGTCAATTTCAAAATGGAGAAGTAGAAAAAACAAAACAAAAAATTAACGTCAATCACATTTTGCAAATTGTTGAAAATCTGGTGTAAAAAAAAAAAGTAGAAACGGTGGCGAATTTTTTTTCAAATTTTTCGTCGTCAAAGCAAATCGCTTAAAAATAAAAAATTTAAAAAAAAAAAGGTGCTGATTCGTTCGTGATGATGACTGGCCATGCAAAGAAATGGCTGACGATCGATTCAGTTCCGCCAGTCACGGCAGCATTTCACTTTACAAGACACATTTTTTTTTTTTTTTCTTTTTAAATTTCTTCTTTATTTCCTCGATTTAACATTTCCAAAGGAAAATCCAATTTTCCCGCATCGCATCTTTTTTCTCTTGTCGACTTTTATTTGACCACGGTGGACGTGTGACACACTTTTTCTCTTTTTGGTTTTCTTTTTTTTTTTTGACGCCGATGATCCCCCGACGAACCCACAATTCTCTACTCCGTTCAAAAGCCGATGCACAAAATTCTTGGCGACGCTTTCAGGATCGATTATCGTTCGTGTAAGTGACCCAACGACGTCCAAACTCCGAACGAGACCAGGAAAAAGACACAAAGTTGGGTCGATTGGCTTGGAAAAAAAACAGCCGTCGATTTTTCTCTATTTCTTTTTTGAAAATATAGTACAGGATCGTGTTATCATCGTTTAGATATTCAACTCCCCCCCCCCCCCCAAAAAAAAAATATCCCTCGGTCGTTCCATCCATCACAGACGATTGGTCCGGGGGCATACAGGGATCAACGTTAAACAGCTTTTGTGTGTGTGTGTGTGCTGCAGTCAACTTTTTTGAGGACTGATGGAAACAAGTTGCGCAAGAAAACCCCGGTCTTCCCGTCATATTTCATTCATTTGTCCGGAATGAAAAAGAGGTCGGCATCAGCTTCATTTGTATTACTCAACTCCTACGTAGTAGATTTACTCTCTCTCTATATATATACTATACTCATTGTGTATTAATGCGGTGGGCTGGAGAGACTTTTAAGCTAATGTAATATTCAAATAAGTCAGAGCTTCAACTCTAAAAATCTCTGGTCCGTCCGTTCACAGACGATGATGATGGAAATCAAACTAAATTGAAAAACCAATAATTAACAATCAATGTGACTCGATCCTTCCAGGATTTAAAAAAAAAAAATATCAAATCAAATATATAGTGTACGTGCATTGCGTCATAAATCAAATGTAGAGAGAAACGGGAGGGTGAAAGTGGTGGTGGCACTACCCGCAGAGTCACCTTAGTTATTATTATTATTATAACTCGTCGGTCAATACTTTTTGTTTTTTTGTTACTTTTTCTGTGTGGGCGTACAACTGATGTATACCACCACATGTATAGACCCATAAAACATGATCATTATGCACGCGGAGAGGTGGAGCTCAACAAAAAAAAAAAAAAAAAGAGTTTTGACCCCAACTAAAAATACACCAACTTTTCGACTGTATGAGAGAATTTCTTTTTTTTTTTTTTCATATGATAATTTAACGATTTAATTTTTTTTTCTTCTCTTCTCTATACGAATCATATATGTTATGCTATATTTTCCTTCAAGTTATTTTACAACACGTAATAAAACACCCTGGCACGTTATGTATATCGTCACCTATGCGCAGTGTGGACGCGGACAACTTTTTTTTTTTTTTTCCGTTCCCGTAAGAAAATGAGAATATTGCGCGATTTTTAGACGAAACAAAACGAATGCGTAATCGATTCCATGCCGGACCACTTCTTTTTTTTTGTTTGTTTTTTGTCGTCCGTCGTCATGTAGATATTTGTTATAATTTCATATCGTTTTTCAAGTTGATTTTTGCTTGTTTTCAGTTTGCGGATGCGGAAGTCTCGTCGACACAATTCTAATCGTCAACGGCGCATAAATATATTCGAGCCATTTCCCTTACCCCTAGAATAGAGTTGAGAATTTCTTTGATGTTTGTGCTGCATCCCGAAAAATCCAGTTCAAAAATGAGAAAATAAATTGTCAGTTGAAGGAATGAGAGAAAAGGGTTGGATGATACAGTATCGTCTATGTGTGTTTGTGTTTGTTTTTTTTTTTTTTGGGGGGGGGGGGTTATGTCCGCTCTAGCGGTTTATTCACATCACCCCCAACAACAACAACAACAACAACATTTTATTCTAATATAAATATAACACAGAATAAAAAACTATACCGTTTAGTTCTTCTTCCTTTTTTTTGCTTCTTACTTCCCTCAACATGGTGCCAGGTCTTTTCCGAAAGCGGGTGCGGAAGTTGTACACTGTGAACGAAAAGCGGATAGGAAAGATCCGGAATCTTTTTTTTTTTCTTTTTGGTAGGGGGAAATGCATCGAGTCTGCCGGCGTGTTATACGAAGCCAAGTTGATTTTTTTTTTGTCGGTTGGTTGTGTATTAGTTTCATAATGATATTCAGCCGGAGAAAAGATTATTTTTTTTTTGAAAATGCGCGGGAGATTTTTGATTTCAAAAATTGTAAATGGGTTTTAAAAAGGAAAATTTGTGAAGAGAAGCGAATAAGTCAGATGTGGAACTGGTGCGGATGAGGGGCTTATATATAGGAGCGGATTACATAGTTAAAAGGGCGGAGGCACTCCCTCTCTCTTTCGGGTGGGTGGGGAGAAAGGGGGGAAAGAAAAAAAGGAGGAAATGACGAGGGAGTATAGAAGAAGAGTAGGAAGAGGAACAAACGGCGCGTCGGGAGGAACGCCAGTCGATCACGGATCTCTGCACTGGCCAGACGTGCCACAGGCGGCCAAACAGCCCGACATCACCGCCAGTGCTGCACCCGAAACCCCCCCACCCCCCCATCACATGAAAATAACAAATTGATTTGACTTGAAATCATCATCGCATTCCGCAAATTGTTTTGGAATTAATTCGTTCGCTTGTGTGATTGGTGAATTTAAAAAAACACCTTAGTGTTCCGTGAGATTTCATTTTTTAATAACCTCTCCCTCTAAAAAACAAAAAAACAAAGTGTCGTGATTTCATTCCCGCACGAAAAATTTGAAAATTTTATTTTCAATTCTTTTCCTCAAAAAAAAAAACAAAAAAATCTCATCCATGCCGAAAATAAGGTAAGTGATTTTCAATCGTCACATAGTCACAAAAAAAAAATAAATAAATAGATGAAAGAGTCTTTGACTTTGGTGCGGATGATGATGATGGGGGCAGCAGCCAAAAGGCTATTAGACGCCCAACACACACACACACACACAAAAAGATGGAAGAAGAACGTCGTTCTAAGCGAATGATATAATATTAAAAGAAGAAACTGAAGAGAAAAAAAAATAGTTCCGAGTGGTTCTCGAGTGATAGCGACATCTACAATATATCTATATAGAACGGCAAGAAGAAGGGAGAAATAGAGAGGGTATTTAGCGGGACGATAGATACAGATAGGTTCTATTAACCCCAAAGTCGACGACCAGAGCAGCTTAGACTTTTTTTTTTCTTTTTTCTTTCGACTTTTTCGCTGGGTTCCACCTTCTTATCTTCTTTTCTAGTGGTATCTATTGCGCATCCATTCCAACTGCCACATTTCTATCGTCTCGATAGTTTCCTACTTTTTTTTTTCTCGCTTTCCTCGGTAAAGTGTCGTCGTCCATATCACTCTGTTTTTGGTGGTCTCCTATATAGAGATGATGTGAATCGATGACGATGCATCTCGTCATTTTGTTTTATTATCTT
Organism: Daphnia galeata; assembly: GCA_030770115.1. Classification (NCBI taxonomy): domain Eukaryota; kingdom Metazoa; phylum Arthropoda; class Branchiopoda; order Diplostraca; family Daphniidae; genus Daphnia; species Daphnia galeata. Next base: position 10,101,570 of record CM061114.1, read on the forward strand.
TTACGAGATGGGAGTGTGTTTTGAAAAGAACGTTTTCTATCACAAACGGTCGTTTATCCTCGTCCCCTTGTATATTGTTAGATAAAATAAAATTGGTGGGACGATCGTACATTCACCAATTTCAAATGGCAATAACAATAAGAAAGTGACGTCAATTTTTTTGTCTGAAGATGGGTAAACTAATCGGATTTCATTGTGAATCACCGTCTCGCTTAAAAGTGTTTTTTCATACACAGCGGATCGTTTGGGTCAGCAAATCATCAAAGGTTCGTCACCTTTTGTTTTTGAAAAAGAAAAATATATATATTTATTTTGAATAGAAAGTCTGATGAGATAAAGCACGTTTTTATACACGAAATCATCATCTTCGGGGGGGAAAAAAATGTGTGTAAGATTACGACACGCTTGAAAACTGATCGTAGCCAAACTTTTTCCACTTATTCACTTTTCTTCTACACTTTCTCATTTCAAATACGGTCGAGTTGAGAGATAATTTTAGATAATTTCTTTTTAAAAATTCCGTCATGGCCTTTGAAATTCGTCTACTCTCCTTTAAAATACGAATCGATATACACACTTATCAACATTTCTATTTGATTTGGTGAGGCTTTTAGACTTTGCGATCACTTTTAAAAATCCCTTTTAGGCAGGAAAAAACATTTTTAAGTGAAATTCATTTCTTCTTCTTCTTCTTCAAAAATTAGAAAGAACTGATGGTACGCGATGGTCTTATTGACTGTTGTCTGCGTGCTGTTGTGCGTATGATTCCCGCGGGAGTCGTCCCGTCCCGGTCATTCTTTTCTCTATCCCACCGTTTAGTACCAGCTGAAGAAGATGAAAAAGCAAAAAAAAAAACAAAAATGATTTTGATTTTGTTGTACGAAGCCTTGGTTTTAGATATTTTCTTGTCTAGTTCTTTATTTACGTCATTATCGTTTCGGTCTGTTATAGAAGTTTCCTAGTGTTTTTGTTGTTGTTGTTGTTATTTTCTCCGGTTGCACGAAACTTTTGACGCGCCGATAATTGGGTTGACGTGTGTGTTTTTTCTCTTCCATATTTCTGACTTGTTGTGATATCTATGCGAGTTGACTCAGAGGTGCGTGCGTGGTCTGCGTTTGTTGCTACACAACAAAATGCTGCAGTTGACATGTAGACATCCAACTCTTTTTTCCCCCCTTCAAATCGACAAACACAACGACGTGGACGCGAGTTAAGTCAGTTCTCTGCTGTAGGGCTGAGACTGACTGCTATCCGCAGATGGTGAACGAGAGCTGGGCTGGATTTCGAGACTGTGGAAACAGCCACTTGTCATCCCAGTTTTGTTTTTTTTTTGTTTTTTTTTCATCTTCCCCCCCCCCCCCCCGGCTGTATGTGTTTGTGACATATACAACACTGTTGGACGTCTACATCTACTGAAAAGAAAAAACAAAAATATCTTGTACATTTCGATAAATTCGTTCCCGTTTTTTCTTTATATATATACAAAATTTTCAGGGAAATTTGGTGACCGTGAAGTGAAATATCGATTGTTTCTATTGTAACAAACAAATTTGTGAATCAGACCGGAATGTTGCGACTAGACGGGAATGAGGGTTTTCTTGAGTGCCGGAATCATTTGAAAAACGATCCATTGGTCTATTATATAGAAAACAGCAGACGTACAAAAGAGGAAAAAGGTGTTGTGACCCGAACGAGTAGTTCTAAGGGATACAAACACATGAAACAGGATCCTTTCCTATTCTTCTGTCAAATGGATTTCTTTTTTCTCCCTTTTGAGCTTCTTCACCAAGTGAAACGAAACGAGAAAATGGCAATAACAAATAAAAACACACAACAACAACAACAACACCAAAAAAAAAAAAAAACGGGAGGGAAACGGGTCCCATGTCTAATTGAATCGAAACTCTCTGACACAATAGTCACGTTACCCAACTTTTTTTTTTTCTTTCACGGTTGAATTTACTTTGAAATTCCTTTCCGCTCTTTTAGGCTTCACTTTGATTATTTTCCCTCTTTTTCTTTTCTTTGTTGTCTTCTTATTTTACCGGGAACATCGTATAGTAGGATGATATTAGGGCGGGTCTGGTTTTGACTTTGCCCCACGTTACGTAGACACAACACAGGTATCTTTTCTTTCTCTTACCGTATAGACATTTGTGTGTAACACGCCAGTCGAAATCCGCATTCATTCCCGTTTCGAATCCATCACATTGAACCAAAACCTTTTTTTTGTTTAAAAAAAAATAACAAGAAAAAACGGCCGTTTTCACTCAGCCAACGATGAAATAGGACGACGACGACGACGATGAGCCTTTTCCTTGATTTCTAACGTGAAATTGGCTTGTGGATAACAATCAACTCTCCCGTCCCCGCACACGAAGAAAAGAAAAAGTCCTGAAAACACAGCCAGGGATTCTCGATAAAACACACGCAATATTAGAGTATAAAGACGACGACGACGCAAATAACTACCTCACCGGGGGCCAAAGAAATTACACTTTACACACACACACACTAGTAGACTAGTAGAAACTATATATCGAGTGAGTTTTGCTCAATCGTTGCTGGTTGTTGTTGTTGTTTCCGCCGCAGGAAATCAGAGCGACTTGTGCCCCAGTTCCCGGATCGGAACTCTCCTCACTCTGTCAGCACAAACCTTCTTTTCTTTTCTTTTCTTTCTATATACAGGCAATGTTGGATGGTTATTTTTTGTTGTTGTTGTTGTTGTTGTTTTCCTTCTTGTTACATGGATCCAATATTATATCGTTGTAGTGAGTAGTAGCTGGAAATTCTCATTATTCTCCTCGTTTGGTCGACTGCATTCCCGCCTATCGATTGACGGATGACATATGACACATGGGTTCAATTCCACCCATCTCCTTTTCTTCTTTCTCTCTCTCTATATTATATATATATCCTCCCCTACCACATGATAACATCTTTCTCTATCCTACGTACATCATACACCGCCCTAGTCGTTACATACAACAATAACGGTCCAGCCAAAGCAATTGTTTTTTTTTTCAGTTGTACGTGTACATATCACATAAAAAAACGAAAAACCCGCGCACGTCACATGCGTCTCTAAACGGTACGTGAGTGAATGAATGATAATTCTCTTCTTTTTACCCACTTTGTTTTTTACTTAACAGTCTGCCGAGTTGTTGATTCACATCGGACCCGTCTTATAATTATCGTATTTTTTTTCACGCTGTTTTATTTGTTTCCCGCTTTGTTAATAGTCGTTCGTGATCGATTTTCCCGTTCCATTAAAAAAAGAGGAAAGACGGGAGGAAATTGTCTTGACATTTTCACAGAAATATACCAGTGGGATATTGAGTCTAAAGAGAGGAATTGACTCTGCTGCCTTTTTGAAGTCAAAGCTCTTGGCAACTCTGTGTATACGGTATTTGAAATATTCAAACGTTGACGAAAAACTTGTCTTTTTATTCAAATGCTATACACACACACACGGGGAAAAAGGGAACTAGAGAGAGATATAGTCAACAAGGAAATCGCCAACGGATCGATACTTTGGCTGGCTCCTACCTGACACTGGGTAGGGGAAAAAGAAAATCATACTTGAACGTCGTACACAATAATTATATTTCCCCATTTTGTTATAGACTCACCAACTGTGATGTGTACGTGATTTTTTTTCTTTATCTTTGTCTCTATCCTATGCTCATTTTGAACAATGTCTGACTGGACACATTTCTCTCTCTCTCTCGTGTTCAGCTCCTTTATGTAGACCGGCACCGAGTCCGGCAGTGACGACATTCACAAAGGTGCAGATGTATACAATATACCTGTCCGTACGTGGACGAGCTGAATGAATATAATGTCGTTTCCGCACGCAAAGACGTCCCCCCCAAAAAAAGAGAGAGAGAGAGACGAGAGTCCTTGTATGATATTTTATTATTAAGGATTTTATCTTTTCTTTTTTTTCTTGTGTGACTGTGTGTGTGTGTTTGGCTGAGAAATATACCTGAATGTTGAGCTGCTGGGTTGGCTGCTGGATCGATCCCTGGCCGCGCGCACATCTGAAAAGGTGGGGGCATCCCAGCAGCAGTTCCACGCCATATGTGTGCAGTTCTTCCTACACTCGACCGCCAGGAGCAATTTTCTTATACACAGCCGTGTTGTATATAGTTATGCAACGCCCACTCGACGGCATATTTAGAGATAAGAAGAAGCAATCAAATTTACAATTAAAAAAATGGCAGAAAATGGCCAAGGATTTTTATTTTTCGTTTGTTTAAAAAAAAAATAAATAAAATGATGGTTGAATCTGCGCAAGTCCATGACATCGAAATGGATCACTATGAAAACCCAGTTGACATAATTTTTTTTTTTAAATGTAAATCGTTCACGTGATATCAAAGATGAGAAAATTCGTGTGGGATGATATTTGAATTTGGAACAGACCACACACAAAACTAAAAGTCAAAGGCAATTAAAAAGAGTTGGACAGCACTATCGTCAAGTCAAGTCGTTCCCTCTAATTAAAATCGACTTTTGAATGTTACACAAAAAAAGTTGAGTCAATGAAAGTTTTCAATAATATAGTACGACCAAGAATTTTCATTTGAATTTATTTTTGTTTTTTTTTTTGTGTTTCTGTTAGATGGTTGAATTAGTTGCAGTATCCATTACAATCAAGCCGGACAGATTGCTATGGCGCTACTGGCTAGTGACGACGTCCATCCTGTTGGTTCTTCCGCTTTTCACGATGGCTGGAGGACTCATCCACCCTGGTAAGTCAATATTTAACACTCATCTCAAATCTGTGTCTCGTTTCATTTCGTTCGGAATCATCATCATTTCTAAACATGGTCGTCCACCATTTGAGTACGTAGTAGACACAGTCTCCCATTTTCTCTGGAAAATTATTTTCCGTTTCGATTGACATGGACGACGCGACGAATGGGTCCAAAGTCGTTGGGGGGAGCGCCGCAAGAAGAAAACTTTTATAACGAGCCGTCTTGTTAAATTTGACAAGTTGATTTCTGAGCTGGCCTCCTCGCGGCATAGTGAAACATATCAACTTGTACGCTATTTTTATCTATCTAATAGTATTTAATCATTTTTAGTCGGAACTTTTTTTTTGGGGGGGGAGTATAGAAATCGAAACTTTGTGTCGTTTTTTTTTTTAAATTTTTCAATGATTGATTTATCTTTTCAAATTTTAGGTTGCGAGTGCGTCGAGTATAGCAGCACATTCGGCCAACCTTTTGGCCAATTTACAAGTCCTGATTTTCCGAAACCTTACGATCCCGGTATCGGTTGCGTCCTGTACACTTTTACGGCCCCTGTTCCACCTGTCACGTTATCCAGCGGAACAATATCATCATCTTGGATTGTCGAATTGACCATCACCAGTCTCAACTTACCCCAAACTGCCACGTAAGTTTTATTATAAACATTTTCTAGGATAAAAAGGACAAAAGTCGGTCCACTACCAAGTATAGAGGATCCGAAAAGTTTTGCGCGTTTTTCGAACGCCGTCTTGGCGCTGAGTTGCCAGCTCTTGTGCAAATATATCGGATTAGACATTAAAGTACATCAAAGAGAGCTGAGAGCTCTGACCAAAAATAAAACCAACAAGAGAACTACGTCGACGACGAGATTATAATACGAGTTTATCGATCGAACGAGAGGAGTCGTGTCGCAATTTTCAAAGTCCTCTGCCGGAGCTGCTTTGAGACTAGTCTCTCTCTCTTCTCTATGTGTACACGGTAGATACGTCACATGATTCACCGAACTTTGTCGTCTGCCGATTGTCCGCTCTACCGCGCTGCCGTTGCGCCTCCCTTTTACTTTATTTCCACTTGACGGGGGTAACCGTATATATTCCAAAAGGATCTTTTTTTCTATATCCTTTCATCATCTCTTTTATTATTGTTCCATCATCTTGAAAATGATCTTCTTCTTTTTTTACAATGTCTTTTTTTATAGAGACGGGAATAATCTTTTGTTGCCTCTCTTATTACGTCACACACGCACATTGTAACGTATTGAGAAGGATTTCCTATATGTATGTAGGATGATAATAAAACAAGCGACACACACACACTCTCAATAGCTGTCGGCTTCCGCTATACTTCAATCAAATTGACTCGACCGAATTGAGCTTCCCACTCCTCCTTATTATAATGAGCAGTTATAATAAACGTCAAAAAGAAAGAAAGAAAGAAGTGTACGTAATCTACTCGCAAGTTCCTATACAGCGGGAGGAGGTGACACACACAACTTGTGTGTGTAGAGTTTATGTAATAAGCGCCGAGCTGTTCATCATCATCGTGTGCACACACACACACAATTAATGAAGGCGAAGTGCCGCCGCAGGATCGGAAAATGAAGAACCGAAATATCAAGTGACTTTTCATCACCTCGACGAAAAAACCCAAAAGAGAAATGTTTCATATCATCTCTTTTTTTGTGTGTGTGTAAGGATCAATCGATTGACTTGAGTCTAATTTAGTCGATCCATCTTGTACACCTCGCCCATCTCCATCAACGTGTGTGTGCGTGATGTTGTGTGTTATAGTCGTCGTAGACAAAACAGTTAAAAGGCTACTATACTAATCAGGGTATTGGTGGATCATCAACTGGACGGTTCCCTTTTTGTGTGTGTGTGTGTGTGTGTGTAGAGATTTATTACAGTTACGGAGAGAACTCTTAGTTTATTATTCGTTGCGGTCTGAAAAACATGGCAACATTTGTCGCGACATAATGGCCCGTGTCTGTCAATTGCTTCCCCCTCTTTTTCTCTATCAAAGAAAGAGCCGGCAAAAAGATAGTACAGCTATAAGAAATAGGATATATAGACTCTATCCGAGAATAGATTATTAGTGGTCCCCTTAGTATTTCTCTAGAGAATCGATAGGAGAAGAATTGGTAATCAATTGACTCATTTCTTTATTTTTTTTTATATATGCGGTTCTTATCATCCAACTTGTACCATGATTGAGGTGGCATTTCTCCCTGATATGCAAAAATGCTGTATATAAAACGATGTCTCGTATGGGGGTCCAGCTACTGCTGCTGTTGTCCGGCTTATTTATTATATCGATCGCGGTAGACGTCTCATCAGTGTCGTCATTTTGCCAGTTCTTTAAAGAGGAAGAAGAAAAAAAAAAAGAGGATCCTATAAATTGATTCTATTTTTCCTCCTCCCATATCCTTATTGTTTCTCTCTTCCTAACTCGTTCTTGTATACTGTGTGTGTGTCTGTTTTTTTTGGCTCCTTTCCTTATGGCTTCTTCTTATTCGTCTGAAGGGAAGAACTTTAGCCATTACCATCTGTTTCTATGTATCCATGTGCACATGGTGATATGGTAAAAGAAAACGAGGAGGAGTAGTCAGTAGGAGGTTGAGAGAGAGAGAGAGAGACTTTCGGTGGGCGTTGACTCTACCAAAGACGAAATCCTCTTCTTTTTATTTTTATTTATTTTCAACAAGAAGAAGGAGATATACGTATATATATATGTATATATATGTGTATGTACGAGAAGAAGGAGCTCTTCCCTGCCCGACAGTCAGTGAGTGGATCGATATAGAACAAATCACGGCACACGCACACAGATCCTGATGATAAAGAGTAGCATCATACGAGTTTCTCTACTGCTCCTGCTCAATCCTTTTGTGTGTTGTCAGTTTCCATCTGTCACAGAGTTGAGAGTGCGGGCAGAGATCCCGCGGTGAGCGAAATGATAAATATATAATAACTCGTCACTAGTTTAGGAATTTTTTTTTTTTTTAAATAGAGAAGAAAATAGGATTTTAATTGATTGACTCTTTTTATCGATGCGAGTTATTTTCGGGTGGGGAGGTTTAACATTTGATTTGTTCCTCGAGGCGGTTTTTGATGATGAACGAAGAAACACACACAAAAAAGTGGGAAGACATGTCTTGCCCTGCAGGATCTTTAGAGCTCAAATGGCAACACACAACAAAAGGCTTTTCTTTTAAGATGCCCTTTTTTTTTGTTTCTTTTCTCTCATCACTTGATCTCTTGTCTGTCTGTCTGTCTCGCAGTGTTAGGGAACGTAGAAATTTCCATTGACTCAACTAGATGTCTGTGTATCCCCCCCCCCCCACCGCACATCCTACGCATGCATATAAAAGAAGGATCTGACGATGAGACCCATTTTCTATGAAAATCATATATCTCTAGTTTTTCCTTTCTTCTTTTAAAAGCCTACGGCGATACTTGAAAATTCTATTTATTTTGGGTCGATCCTAGTTGAACTGTGTTTCCCCCCCCCCCTTTCATTGTGATTCGATTTGGTTTTGGGGGGGATTTTGTCGGTTCCATTACATTTCCTTTATATGCGATCTGGCCGTTTTGACCGGACGAAGAGCTCATTCCTCTGTGTGTGGTTAGTAAATCATCACATGGCGGCAATCCAAATGTAATTTGAATGATATAGAGAAAAAAAGAAGAAGCCAAAAAGTCAAGATATATATAAGTACGTAATAATATAGAAAACTGACAAAGATGAATCGACGCCGTCCGTTTTGCTTCGTGTGATCCATTTTTGTGTTAGTATTATTGTTGTCGATTCATTGGGCAGAACAGCCTATCTATTAAAAGCTTTTCATTTCCGTATATATTTAAGTTGTCATGTTTAATCATCACGTAGATATAATGTGCGCAAATTTCTGGTATTGTGTGTGTGTGTGTCAATGTTGACTTGTCTTGGCAAACAGACAGATTACTCTGTAGATTATATCCTTCCGGACATGATAATAATAATATATAGCGTCTATTAGGACATGTCGACAACTTTGTGATGGAACTGGCCATCTATCCAATGCGAAAACGTCTCTTTTCATGTTGTTGTTGTTGTGTCATTATCATAAGATCATTCAGACGACAAAGCAATGTCTGCTGATTTTAATACAATTCACGCAGCCATGGCCATTTAATCATCTCACGTATAAGAGAGAAATCGCATCAACTTTAAAGTATATATGGCCAAGCTCCTTTTTTATTTTGTATTTTTCAAAGAATCTCCAACTGCTGATCATGTTGAATAGATACAATTAGACGACGTCTACTAGTCAGGACGAACCAGGATAACCTTTTATCCCTTTTTCTCTCTCGTCTTTCTATATAAATGTGCCGTGTGTGTGTGTGTTGTATTTGCTGTGTATTAAAGAATCGGACCAACGAATCGCCTTGTCTCCTACCATATATATATATAGATCCTTCTACCGTCTCGTTCCTTCCTTTCAAGTCTATTCTGATTCAATTTCGATGATGCCGCTGCTCCTGTGACGCAAGGCGACGACTAGAGATGAGCAGAGCCAACTTGATTGAATCATTGTACACTGTGCGCGTGTATGTCGTAGCAGCAGGAGTCGATCGCTATATATATATAATAAAAAGTCCTCGTTGAAAACGGGCTACGGACGGACGGACGGACGGTCAAATTTTCCGACTCATTTTTTTCTTGACGCAGCGGTTTGAGATTGACGAACGGAAGTAACAAATTTAATACCGAGTTGAGCTGAATAGGCGTTTACCTGTGTCCATTCAAAAAGAAGCAGAACATTTTGTCGAGTGAAAAAAAAAGGGAATTTCTTTTAAAAATATCTTCTCTATACGACGGATGTAGACAGCGAAACACTCACACATACAGAAAAAAGGGGAACAATTGAATTTTATTTTATATTTTATCCCCCCCCCCCCTCACTATTTTTTGTTGTTGTTGTTGTTGTGGAAATGTCACTAGGCGCTGCAAATAATAAGTTGACTTGACAATTCGTTGGTCCTCTCTCAGTCGTCGTTAACAATTCAAATGACCCGAGAAAAGTGTTGGCTTCCGCATATCACACATATCCTTTCCCTTTTCTATCTCTCTTATTATATTATTCTAATTCTAATATCCCAGATAGAAAACGAACGAAGAAAATTGCGCCTCCCCCTTGGCTATCTACAATAGTATAATAGGTATAAACAGTAACTTCACAAAAGCTTCTGAAATAAATTGTTCAAATGCCTATTTTTTTAAAAATAACGTCTGCTGAAAACACATCAACGAATAAGCAGCTAGAAACAATCGTGGAATCGTTTTCGTGCTCTTTTTTAGTCCATCATATCAAAAGTTAAATAGACTTTAGCTATTTAATATACAGCAGTTCTAACTACTTCTGCATTTATAAAAAGAGCTCGGCTTTGACAGCAGCATCTAGGCTGCCATTTCAACTGTAGGCTATGACAGTCTGTGTGTATTTATACAAGCATCACCTCTATACATATATACTGGTGTGAACATGATGTCTTAGAAGCTCCTGTGAATGTAATTCCCTAAATCTCTGGACTGCTTTTCTGTGTGTAGTATATCAATACTAGTTGGAGCAGTATGGCAGGGGCTTTTGTGCAGAGTGCCTTTCAATATATGTGTCCTGTATTGTGTACACTCTACCGCTACATCATTGCGCCCAATGCGCCCTGTATAGAGAGCAATGTCTGCATCACAAGGATTATAACGAACGTGTGAGGATGTGAAATATCCCAGTTCAGTGGGTTGGAGGGGGGCAAACTGTTTCTCTATTCGAGTGTCAATTTCGATCCAAACACAAAAGTGAGAGATATGAGATACACATTTTGGGTCTCTTGAATGCCCATTTTCCCATATATATATAGGAAAGATGTGCGCAAGGTCTTTTATATTAGTGTTTTGGGATTTTTTTGTTATTTGAGTGACTTGCCATCTCCTTTTTACCTCTCTGGGATCGACGACTAGGCGGAGAATGTCATCATATGAGAGTTCCGGTGTCGACTTTTTTTTGATTCTCTTTCATCAATGCTCAAGATTATTACAGTTTGCTTTGGACGATAGGAGAAATAAGAACTTTTCTGGCGTGGGGCGGATGAATGTTCTGCTGAGACAGGAACGTTATGATGTCTGTCGGATTCATCTGAACAATAAAAAAAAAGGCAGCGAAAAACTTTTTTTTTTTTCCGGGTTTGGGCTGATGCTCGCGACCAGCATCACTTGTTGTTTTGATTGCCACTGCCGCAAAATTCTGCTGTTGTTTGCGTGTTTTATACGTCGTCGTCGTAGGAAAGAAACTTTTTCCCGTGACCCCCTCGACGACGACACATTCTTCGTTGTAGCGCAATATAATAGCAATAATACAGCAGCAGAAGGAGGAAAAAAGAAAAACTACTTTAGATGGGAAGTGAAACTTTCTTTTATCGATTGATTTATTGATTTTTTTTTTTTTTATTTGACGTTGCAGGTGCGGAGATGGTGATCATTTGTCGTTGTATTTGCACCTGGATCGAAGCGAAGTCAACGAGCGTACGCCGTCTAACGGTCGAGTTTGCTCGATGCCGGCCAAACGATCGGGACGTTACGGGAGTACGCCATTGCGCTACTATAGCGCCAAATCCACTTTAGTTTTGGCGTTTCACACTGGCAAAAGGACTGGGCAGCAACCGAGCGGAATAACAACAACCGTCACGGCCAATCAACAACAAAAAAAACAACAAGGAACATCATCCGCTAAGATGACGTCTCCAAGCGACCACCATGGCGACATCGGCCCGACTTTTTCGTCTTCAACGACGACGACGACAAACAGCAGCGGACCTTACGGTTTCAAGGGCACTTACCGATTCATCCGCAAAAGTAGGAACACAACGCCGTGTTTTGCACTCAATATATGTAAACTCTTTCTCTCTCTAAAGATATTAAAAGAGAGCCGTCAAGTCTCTCGGGTTCCATCGATCACTGCTCTCACAGACTATATATAAGACTACCTAATACTGTAAAAAAAAGAAAAAAAAAAGAGAGAAATCTACTGTGTATAACTTTGGCTTGATCGCTTCATCCTCAGCAGTACCGTCGACTTGACTTCAACTTTGCGCTTTCCGTCCCCCGTTCGCTAACGAACTTGACTTGCACACAGAGAGAGAGAGAGACTTAAACTCTCCTCACTGTGTGTGGAGTTGACGAAAAGGGACGAGCAAAGGTTGAGTTCTTGGTACAAAAAAAGAATGAAATAGACAGACAGAGCTTTTAGCGTTGTGTATAAACGCCATTGCGCTGGTGCGGAGGCTCCTGCTGCTGCTGCTGTAGTTTGTCTAAACACTCTGAGAGTGAGAGACTACTAGTTTAGATATTAAACAAGCCCACGGCGACGTGAATTTGCCATCGTTTGTTTGTCTCCTCCCTCTGTGTGTGTTGAACTTGCGATATTTCGATATGGAGAGAAATAAGAAGAGATTTTGATTCACTATTTTCATATTCAACAGGTAAATTCAGGTCGGACGGACAGAGAATCGCTGGTAGCACTTGCGATTATCAATTCATCAGTATAGGAGGAGGTGGATCTGGCGGATCTAGCCATTTGTTGTCTACTAGTCGTCACGATCAACAACAACAACAAGTCAACAAATTCTATTCGCCGTTGTATCCGTCGCTGTATCCTCCACGTTCCAGATGTCTCTATCATTTCTACGGAAGGTATAAACATCATATAAATAATGACGATACTATATATGTTATTATTCTCTTTGAACCGGATTTTGACACGCAGCGACCGTATAGCAACAACATCCGCAGCGGATTTCACGTAGTATTATAGACTGTAGATAGAAAAAAAAAAACGTTGCCATAGGTTACATTGTAAATAAGAACATACGTATTTAACTTGGTGCGCTCAACTAAAGATGCTGCTGTACTACGCTCCCCGTATCCAACTATATACTATTTTATTGATTGATATCAAACCAGAGAGTTAACGATCATTCGATCTGACAAAACGGGTAACGAGGCCGAGACGAACGTAACCCATCCAGGCAATTCTATACGCGCACTGGGAGATTGTTGTTTTGTGTGTGGGGATCCTTTCCCTTTTTTTGAGGGTAGGAGAAAATATAAAATCAAGGGATTTTTTCTTTATATCCTTCTTGTTTTGGTTTTTTTTTACGTCAGAAATGGAGAAGCTGCATAGTCCGCATTTTGATTGCTATTATACAGAAGGAAAAGGGTTGGGGTGGATGTGTAACCCTGGAGGAGCCTCAGCTGTTACTTTTATACAATGTCGCTTTGGATAATTATGAGTCGCATTAATAAATAATAATAAACCTTGTATCATCATACAATAGAGTTCTGCAGCGCGTTCTAGACGTCTTCATTTTCTTCATTAGTAACTGATGATGATGATGACGACGACGAAAAGCCATCCAGCCTATAGTGTCCTATTCCTTGGCTGTGTTTATACCATGTTCATCCCCTTTTTATATTTGAGGGCTAGCTAATTAAGTCAATTATTACAAGAGATCTAATAATGTGACTTATTTCCCTTTGATTAATCTCATTCCCCGTAATGTTGTCGAGGCACACAGAGAAAACACAAAAGGGGGATATCAAATGGATTTCCGATTCTTTTATGATAATAACACATGAAAGTTGCCTTTGATGAAAGTTGAATTTCTATTTTTTTTAAAAAGATCGTCTATTTTGGTTGTTATTTGGCATTTCAAATTGTATTTTTTTTCTTGTGTTTTTTCAGGTATCAAGAACGAGTGAAAATTCACTTTGAGAAACTAATCCTCGGTGACGAAGATGTCAGGTAATTGAATTCATTCTTTTCCTACGTTCGTCGTTTTCTGCGTTACTTCCCGCTGTCACTTTGAGTTTCTATTCTTAGTTTCTAATTATATCATATTCGTCGTGGCCGTAGGGATTGTCCTTTTGTTTTCAATAAAATAATAAATTACAATAATTTTAATGGTCCGCAGCTTCATTTAATGTGCGATCCTGCATGGTTTTGTGTAGGTTGTAGGAGTGTGTTGTGTAGGAGTAGTTTCTAGCTCCTACGAATTGGATTGTTTTTAAAAAACAGGTGCTCCTGCTTTCTAATAGATGGCGACACTGTTCAACGATCCCTTTATATTTTTCATAATAGAAGGATCGATCCTGATTTTGTAGAGTTGTTTTTCCTTTGATCGCTAGATGTCGCTGACCATTTTCTTGTATATTAGTTGCCTATGGAGTGAAGATGGCGTTAAAGTCTACGACGGCGGCGACGTCCAATCGCCGGTGATTGCTCACCTGTGCGGAGTGATCCATCACGCCGAAATTTGGTCGTCCTCCTCATCGTTGCTGGTCGAGTTTTATTCGTCCAATTCGTCGGATCACACGTACGACGGATTCGAGGCCCGTTACAATTTCCTTCCAGCCGCCAGAGGCTCCGATGAAGAGGACGACATCATCGACGACGACGACGACGACATGGAAGAAGAGGAAGACAATGAAGATTCATTTGTCGATCCGCCAGGTGTCACTTCACCGTCCACTTGGTCGGCTCTGACGACAGCGACGCCTGTCGTCGTGTCGACAACTCCATCCACCACCACCACGTCCACCACTAGACGGCGGACATGTAAAATTCCAAAATGAAAAATTCTTTCTTCATTTTCCCGACTAATCTAATCATTTTGAATTGAATTGACAGCGACGATATCTACGACGTCTAGAACAACAGTCAGCCGGCCGATGAACGCCACAACGACGCCATCGATCCGTAAAGGAGTTCAAACGATGTCGACAGCCACAACAACAACAACAACAACAACCAGAGCTCCGTCAACAGCAACATCCACGCGAGCGACGGCTTCCAATTTAACGACAATAACGTCGTCGAAAACGACGAAATTGCCGTCCATTGCGGGCGTTGGCGTCACGACAGAGAGCGGCAGCGACGCCCAGTCCAATCTCGGCTTGGACACCAATTCAAGTAAGAATTTTTCGAAATCATCTTCCTAAATGATCCACAAAATCGGCTGAAATGAGACTCACGAAACATTTGCGGGAATGAATATTCCCGTCAGGCCCAATAATGACTCGAGGTATATATATTTGACCATTACGTCATTTATGTGTAACGAAGAGAAGAGATGAGAGTGTGTATAACGTATAACCGAACCTATTCCGTTCTATTTATGGCGTATTGATTGCTGCTGCAGACCAAACAATCTAAATCTCCATCTGGTGAGTGGAGTAGAGACTCGACCCATTTATTATGTCAGTCCCGATCTTTGCGGATCTTTGTGTTTTACATGATAAAAGGATTCTCTCCTTCCATATCCGAAATGGTTGTTGGCGTCCAGCCTAAATGTTCTCCTTCTTTTAAGATTTTTTTTTTGCTCTTCTTTCTTTCTTTCTTTCTTGATCATATTCGCTCTTTCTTCTTCCGCGTTTTATTTGCTATCGGCAGTTGATTACAAGACGATTTGCTAACCCCCACCACCCGTTCCCTCTCTATAGCCGAACAACAGAGAGAAAGAGAGTCAGATCTAGCGCGCCAGCGAATCAATTATTATTCGCTCCATGATAATGATGATGGCGATGATGTTGATGACGTCGGCGGAATATTATCAAACGCTTCCATTATTACTTTTTCTCTCATCACATCGACAGACCCGAAATAAAAATGTGTGTAATCTTTAGCTCGCTCTTATGCAGCGCACACACACAATGTGCGTTGGAGAATTGGTTTTTCATGGAACACATGACTGTCCAGCAGATAGTATTATTTATTATTATTATTATTATCTTTTATAAAACGGAAATTTGATTTTAGGGGGAAACTGTCGAAAATGTTGCCGATGAAATACCGAACGGCCAAAATATTGTTAAAAAAGGATCGACTTTGTGTTATGATATAAAGAGCTCCGTATAAAATATATGACCGAGCGCGTCAACACCAGAAGTTCCGCGCAAGTTGCCGATAGATATAATATCTAAATAGAACCAGATGCTGGCGAATGGGAAAAGGCCAAAAATAAAAATAAAAATTGAAATATTTATATTTAGGATAGGCGCTGGGAGTAAAAAAAAAATAAAAAAGTCTAGATGTAAAGAAATCATATCATGCCTCTTCTATTTTTGATATCTTTAAAATTTTGAAATATGTATTACAATATACATCGTCAGTAGCAAGGGTCTTACATATATATCTTTATTTATTAGGTTTCGCCATTTTTTGTTGTTGTTGATTGAATGATTTATATAGGGCTCTCTCAAAATGTTATAGCCGGGCCTGTATAATATTAAATATTGATATTATAACGTGATCGATCTCATCAAATCGATACAAAAACGTGAATAGCCCGTCATTTTTCTTTTGATTTTTCTTCTTCTTGTTGTTATTATTTTGACAATTTCCCCATGAAAGTCATCGGCTATATCAAGTGGCTACGTGAAATATTAGTTGTGTGTCTGAAATCATATTTGCTATTCGTAACTGTATAGAGAGAGAGAAACCCACGCAAACTTGGAATTCCACCAATGGAGCGAGCGGGAGCGCCATGTACGGCATTTATAGTTTGAATTGTGCGATGCGAAGGAGCGTCGGCATATTTCCAAAACTCGAAACTCGCTCAATATCAAAAGTTTTCAATTCGATATGATGTATAGAGGATAGCGAGAAGCTTTGTGCCACAGTATACACATAGGATAGAGATTCGTTTTCTATGAGTGAGCGCACATCTCTGGCCACTGTGTTGCCTTGCAGAAGGTCCAAAAAGCCAATTATACGGGTCTACTTGTGTCATCTATATATAATACAATCCAAAAACTTAAAAAAAAAATAAAATCAAATATGTCAAACTAGTCTTTTTACATGAAACGTTGTTGGGCTCATCGTATCTCACATTTCAATGAACCGACTTAATGATTGCGGCTTAACAGCGCCCAACAATTATCCATGCGGATAAACACGCAATTGACAAGAAAATAGAAAATATTACATATGTCAATTAAGTATGTAAGATATTTATTTTTTATTTGTTTTTTTGCTCTTTGCGTCAGAAATCTCTGTTGGGCGATAATGACGTACGTAATATTAAGGGTCCGTTATATCTTTTTTCTGATCCTCGTCGTTTGGGGGTTATGACAACAACAAGGACCGCAGCGGTTCAAAAAGTATAAAAGTCGCATATCCCTTGTCTTTTTTTGGTCTTTGCAGCTTTTCCAATAAGTTTGTCGGTCGTCAGCTGATCCGACATGTCCCTCGCTCTTTCCCTTAAATGTTTTGTTTCTTTCTCAAATAAGAAGAAGGACTATGTGTCACTTTAGCCTTCGACTGTCGTTATATATGCGGCAAATTTGAATTTCGATCCTGGCCAGCTTTCGCGATGAAAACCTTTTCTCCCCAAGTTTTTATCTCGATATAAATCATGAATGATGCCATCAACTTAATATTTTGAATGGCAGGTGCTGATGGGCTCTGAACTTTGAACACAAAAGACGAGCGACACTGTAGAGAGTTGATGGATGAAAAAGATGTTTGATTTCCCGTTGTTGATAGAGATGATTTAGTTGCCAGCGGCGACACAACACAACACACACACACACAAAAGGAAATGACAAAAGTAAACGTTTCATTGTGTCTTTTATATATTTATTGAGAGAACAAAAAAGCAAACAAGATTATCACTTCAACTTTTGTCACGTCAACTATTTTTTGGGGAGGGGGGAATTATTATTATTATTATTTTTTTTTTTTTCGTTTATTCATTTGATTATTATTTCTCACCACCTGGTGTTGACACGTTCATTAAAGAAATTCAACGTCCTATACTCTGATGATGTTTTTTTTTTAAAATAGAAAGGTGAGAATAACCCGTCGCTAGTACGTATGTGAACATGCGATAAGAGAGTAGAGTACCCTGGGGCAAATTGATGACGCGCGTCAACCCAAACCCAATCATTCAATTATCGATCAGGTGCTGCTGCTGCGTTGTGTGCTGTGCAATAAACTGGCGAGTGGAATTGAAGGCCGGACGAACGATGCGTGATGACGTCTCAGTTTCTAGCTGGATTTCATTGATTACATAAGAATCGAGAGGCTTTATATTGAGAGTTTCTCATCCCGAATGAAAATTCTTTACTGGGCCTTTAATAGAAAAAGAAAAGTCTTTCTGTTGGATTATTCCGCTTTTTTGGATGACGATGGTCCCCCCTCCATTTCGATATTCTCCGCCGTAGACTTTGAACGAATTAATGAATTTTGGCATTGAATCTCAATACATTTATGAATAGGAGAAACGCTTTTTTTCAAGGAATATTGAGTCTAGAGTCTCCTGGCTCTCTCCCTGGACGCCGTTACGACGACGGGCTACAATAATAATAATACGCTTCATTAGGCAAATAGTAAAGACTCTCTTGAAGAACATTTCTATATACTCCACATCGAGTCAAGTCTCGGCACACGACGAAGTTTTTTTTTTTTTCTTTTCCAATTCGTCGGATCAATTATAGAAATCTATAGGCTTTCTTCTCCTAGTTCTTGTTCGTTTGTGAATCCAAGCCAAGAGAAAATGGAAGGAAAAAAGAAGAAATTTCATCCGTTTGAGATTAGAGAAAAAGTTAATGAATGCTGCGCCGTGAGCTGTTCTTCTCTTATACAGACAGAGAGATATGTGCGTCGTATTTATCCATCCACAAAACGTCGGTTGCCATTATGTGTAGGTACATTGAATATAGTTATATGCATACTACACACATCTATAGATGGAAGGAGTAGAATAACAAAAGATGCGACGGTTCGTTGGGTTTTTGGCTCTACTTTTGATTTTGTTGTTGTTGTTTCCTTTTTTTCAATTTGACAAAATGGGAATCAACCTTATGGAAACAAAATGGCGGCTAAGTGATTGCCAGCGGTCATATTTCCATCGACTGCGTTGTTATATACTTTCATAGTCTGTGACGTATAATATCGACGTGTCTAATTAGATGTAGTATGTATAAGATCAACGACGAAATCCTTACAATGTCTTTGACACGCGCCATATCATATATATACGACGAGACTAAAATGACAGACGGCCAATGGCGTGTCCAGCACCGATACACCTGAGCGGACTCGCTGCCAAAAAAAGCGGTGGAAAAAAAACTAATTACATCCCCCCTGTCACACACACACACACACAAAAGCTAATACCTTTTTGTGTGTGTTTACATTTACCGTATTTTTGCGGCTATACGTATTATTATTATTATTATTAGAAATCCCAATTCTTTCTTTGCTTAGACTTTGTTCTTCTTCTTCGGTTGTTGTTATTTTCTCTCTCTCTCTCTCTCTCACTCTTTGATACAACAATTCAACAAAAGGAAATAAGAGTTGCGTGCGTGTCACGTTCATCAGTCGCTCAGGGACTGTCTCACTCGACATACACAGTGCACACACACACAGCCCAACTCTTATATATATTTCCTCGGACCGTCGAATCCCGCGAGCGTGCTAATGCTGACCAAGCTTTATATATACACCCGTAAAAAAAAAATACTCCTCCAACAGAGAGAGAAAAGAGGCTAGCTAATGTTCTCTATTTCTTTTTAAAAAAAGGCTTTCGTGTTGTGTGTTTGCTGGATGGCAGCAGCTTCCATTTTCTCTTATATTTTTTCTTTCTCCGGTTGTTGTTTACTTTTATATTGGAACCATTTTTTTGTTTTTTCTCGTTTGTGTTCAGCAGCCGATCCTCTTTTCGAATGACAACGCAATCAACGACTCCCCAACTCCTCCCCCTCAGCATTGAAAAAGAGGAAAGAGAATAGTCGAGTGGTTAGTTGTTTTCATAGATTCGCTCTGCTGCTGCTGCTGCCAACATCCACCTACTTTATCTTCTTCTTCTTCTTCTTCGTTTTTTTTCTTCATTTTCTTGTTGTTGTTGTTTTCTTTCTCCTTTTTTCCATTTATTGGAGCCAACAGCAGCACTTCAATGCTCTATATTTCATAGATAGATACTGTATATACAGTCGAGAGTGGAAGACTATAAGAGAAACTATAGTTGGATATTCTATAAATTGTCTTTCTTTTCAAATCGTAAAGAGTCAAGTTTGAAACTTTTGTCGCACGGTCCAAACTTGACACATCCAGCTGGCGTCTTAAATAATATGCGGCTATTTATAATATATTATATCAATATAAATGTACAATATCTCCTCCAGTTCCATTTCAGTCCAGTTACACACATCCCAGGTCCCATCGTTCATATTTGTATCAATCCCTATCAATAATGAAAAACACTATTTCATCTTTTCTGAGGCATTTAATGGCCCCGGTAACAGCATTTTTTTGATATTATAAAGAAATACAGTTACTCTCCACACACTTTTACCTTATAGACACAGAGAAAAATATGATGAAAACATTTCACTGAGTGGATATCAAATGATGAATTATCAAGTGGCCGATTAGATTTTTTTTTTTTTTTTTTATCGCAAGGATCGTTCAACTATATCCCGACTGATCTTTATCAAGTACTGGAAAACAAATTGCAAGTACTTTTACTTCTAAAAATCTGTTACAAATTTCGTACCATTTAAAGGAAAACAAAAATGAGAGCTATTGAGAGCGTGATGCGCAAGTAGACGGCGCGGTCGTTCGCGTCACACACATATATAAAGTGGTAGAAAAGCCGGGTGAACGTGCCGGGATTTTCCATTTGGTGCCGAGTCGCCGACCTGAAGAGTATCTCTCTCACATTTTTTTTGTCAAATAGACGAAAAAGAAGAAAGAAATCCTCAAATTTCAAAGCGCCGTGTTTTGTTTTGTTCATTTTTGAGATAACGAATTTCGTAAGTACAACCTCCTTTGAAGGTTGTTTTTATCTATTATACGTTGGTCGGAAATTCTATTTGACGATAAAATCCTACCACTCAAAAAGAAAATCAAGTTCCGTGTTTTGTTTTTTGTTTTTTTCAAATTTGGCGCGCAAAACAAAGTTGCTCAAATCCAATTCATCGGTTTGTTTTGATTTTGTTTGGGGGATAAAACAATCCAATAAACTTTTTTTCGTCACATCAAAGAGAAAACGGTTCAACACAATTTTTCTACTCAAAAAATTCGAATTTTTAAAAAACCAAAACATAAACATGTTGGTGGTGTCGTCGTTGGCGCGAATGTGCGCCAATTATTTCCTGTTGGTTCTTCTCTTTGCCGGCGGCCATTTAGCCGCTTCCGTGGCCAAATCATCATCGAGACGCGGAGGTATGGACCTTACATTTATAATTATATTTAGGTATAGTATAGTCCTCACTGATTGTTTGTTTGACAATCGTCGAGTTATTGACTGAACCAAACTATATACAGAATAGGTCTGTAATCAAATTATTGAATTATTGGCGGGTAGGGCAGAGACATGAACAACTTTGGGGGGAGGGGGGGGGGGCTTATCGATAGCCAAAACTACCCAACGGTCTACGTATATAGGAGTCATAGAGTGTGTGTGTGTGTGTGTACCTGATTATTTGTGGTGCTACCGCGGGCGACTTTGACGTCACTCAATTTTTGTCGGACTTGGGTGGCATCTCACGTCATCCATCGCAGCACAGAGGTTGAACGAAAAGAACCAACTGACCTAGGAGGATTATCCCTTTTTGACGTTGATTCTTCTTTGCCGACGGAATTTTATTTTATATTTATTTCTTTTTTTTTTGGTAAATTTGTGGCTTATTAGACAATGTTAGGAAATGCGATCTAGGATTTGCCTGCCCGTTTATCCGTCATATTTGTCTTTTTTTGTGTGGTGGTGGTGATTTTTGAGGTGGAAGGGAATTTGTATTAGCATCAGTTGACGTTTTGAAATGGCAGTTGTTTCTCAAGTGTCTTGTTTGTGTCCGGTCCGGCTAATAATAAAATAAAAGAAGAGAGTATATCGTATTTTATGCCCTTTGATGTCGCCGGTGTCAGTGTCAATTTCCGGTGTATTGTCCGCATCGGAAATCCAATCAAAATAAAATAACAAAAAAAAAACGAAACGAAGAATATAAAAGAAGCAGGTCGTTTCACGCCACGTCAGTTCGTTTAATGATGATGATATCATCACCGCGTCATATCAAGGATTTTAGACATCACACACACTTCCCAGGAGACCCGTCTCTATATCAGCAGACAGACACTTTTGTATTTGTATTTTTTTTGCGATTGTGAAATCCAATCGTCTAACGAATCGATACGGCATTTCACGCTAGATTGAATTGAAATAATAAAAAGTTTAATTTTTTCAAAATATTTTGCCGCTTTTTTTTTTCATTTGATATGGAAAAAAAACAAAAGAATAAGCGCCCGTCACATTTTTTTTTGTGAAAAGAAAAAAATAACAAAAAACAAAAAGAATTTGTTCTATTCTTTTATTCTTTTCTCTTCTCGGCATCCGGGAATGGGGCTGCTGCCTTTTGAGTCAAAAGCAATCCGACAGCCGCGACTGATGGTAATCCGGGCGTCGAGGCGCGTACGGTTTTGTGTGTCGTCACGATCCGTCCGTCCATAGTACAAAATTGGTAATTATAGACGTCAACAGCAGAGGCCAGCCCATCGTCGAATAGAGAGAACTTTCTCGTCTATATAAGCTGCTGGGCAATCACCGCACTACAAAGAATTTCACCCACATCTCAGACGAGAGTCTCCATGACGACCGAGACGCGTCCAACTCAACAACCACTAACTGGAATTGTGTGTCGTTGTCTAAATAGAAGCCGCACATATTAGGGATGAGGTGTCGTTGGCCGGGACCATAGGAGCGTTACATATCAAATGGCCACAGACAACGTCGACGTTCCTCCTTGAAAAGAACACGCGGGGAAAATAAGACGACGAGGATCTTTAAGAGAAAGAAAAATCCAAAACAGCTCAGGATGAGAACAGTCGAGACGTTCGATGATGAATTGGTTCAAGTTACTCGGCACTTGACGTCCCTGCTGTGTGTAGAGCCGAGAGACTTATAGCCACTGGCAACGACCAGTTCTTGCAGTCTACCTAAATATGTATGTAGGGTATAGACAAATGACTGTAGATCTCAATTTCTGATCTATATAGTAGCCTATTTTCAAATTGAAAATGTTTCTTCTTTATAGAATGTTACGTACTATATATTATTCCCCATCCGCGAGTATCTTTCAGGGGCTGCCCTTGAGGCAATTCTATTTACTTTCTTATTGGTTACCCAAGGCTATGTAGGATCGTGCAGGTTAGTAGCGATCCCAAACCAGTTCATTTTGATGATCAGGATCTTTATTCTACCCTATAGAGTATAGACGTAAGCAGCTCAAATGCCAATGGCGAAATGACTAAAGTCTTCTCGTACCTTGTAGTTTATTCCGTTTCACGTCGGATTTCAACTTTTCTACCGCCAAAAATTCAAAACGATCCACTAAACTTTTGAGCTTTCATCGTCTTTCTCTCGCCCATCCACACGTCAAAAGAGAGTGAAAACTTTTAAGGCTTTATAAAAATTATTCTATTCTCTAATACTTATTTTCTCGCGTCAAACTCTAGCTCTATGTGTAGAATTATATCTTATTTCATTTTAATTGATTCATCGAGAGAGTCGAGCGTGTTTTTTAAATTGTTATAATTGAATTGAAAACGTTGCGTAAGCTTCACTCCTATTGGCTTACCTATATATAAACACACAATAACTTCTTGATGTGTGTGTGTGTGTGTACTGTGTACTGTGTACTCTTATATATATTCAAGTATTATTCGTCTAATTCGATTGTGAATTGAAAGGAGAGAACAAAAATTCAACGACGCCCACTCAACACACACACACACACAGAGGTCGGGATTAGGAATCCTATGACTGCAAGTCAACGTGACATTATCCTATTTATTTATTCATTTGAAAAAAAAAAAAAATAATATTTCAGCTAATGGTGAGATAAAGATGACAAGTTGGATCCCGTTTTGAAAATGATATCGTTCGCGCTCATATTTGTTTCACCAGATGAAAACATGTGCAGTGATGATTTTTGGATTATTTACTCTGATAAAACCTTCAATCATCCTTACATATATAAGATGTTATCCCTCTAGTTGTATAGCGTATACGCATCTTGTTTGTGTGTGTCTCTCATCATCTTGGTAATACTTGGAACCACTCACCAACCGTCAGCACTTGATGGATATACATCCAAGGCTTCTTATTTCTCCATCCTTCCCTCTACCGAGAATTCCAAACGCATGGATGAATCCTAGCCCCCCCTCCTTCTGTGGGGATCGTTATAATGTTGTGTGTTCCCTCTCTCTCCTAAATGTTCTAGCAACATCAGTTTCTTTTTATTTTCTATTTTTTTTTTCGGTCGCCGGGTTCAGGACTTACTTTGATATTGGCCTCACTGCTGTTTGGCTTTCCATCCGTTTATAGGAATATACTGGAAGAGGACGCAACGCAGGTTGATACATGTTATGATATAGATATAGTAAAGCTTAGGAGAAATGTGATAGATATTTGATAGAGTTGTCAATCCCCACTGGGAGAGAGAGGGGGGGGGGGCATTCTTCATAGTATTACCAGATGTACATCATATCCTTATATATAGACGAGTGCTGGTTGTTGTTTTTTTTGGTTTTTTTTTACGGGTCTAAAATTGCGGATCATATCCTGTCATCCAGAAATGTGTGGTGCCCTCAGAAAAAAAGATAACATGCACTATCCATCAATAGAATTTAGATTGTTATAGGCCACTGAAGCCCTCAATTTCGTTGTCCCCTGTAGCACTTGTATGTTTTGTTTCCTGCTGGCTCCCCATATAAAACACAGCCAGTATGAGGGGCGAAAAGGTGGGTCGGACCAAAGTACTAGTAGCTAGTGGCATACTACTCTTACACACGTCTATATAGGTGTATTGATTTTCTCCTTTTACAGAATAACCGAGACACACACACACAGCAGAGCAGAGATAGAGCATAGAGAGAAAGAGAGAGTTTTAGATGTTGAAAACAGTTGGCCATCGTCACGTTATATTATAGCCTACCACCAGAAGCAATCTATTTCAAATCTCCGCCTTGCTTTCTCATCAAACGATGAAAGAGTATTAAAAAAGAGGCTCGATGTGTGTAACTATGTATACAATGTCTCAGATTCTTGCGCACTGTGCACTGTGTGTGCTGTAGATGACAGGCCTTTGATGTCGCCCTCCAGTAACACCACCACCTTTGAAACATATATTAAAGTTACAACTTGTGTAATTCTTTTTTCTGGTCCTTTTTTTGGATTTGCCCTCAGACGCAGAGACGTTTTTTTTTTGTTTTTAAAACATTTCAAACAATTTGTTCAATGACCAAGTTTCTTTAATTGCACGTTCATTTAAAAAAAAAAAAACTTTTGACTTCTTTTGTTTTTTCAAAGTGAAAGAAGATCAGTGAACGACCTTTTGTGGGCGGAATGAGAGAGAGAGACATTGTGTAATATTTACAGCAGCAGCCTACAGTTTCTGATAAAGAAATGGAGGCTGAGCAACGCCAAATCCAGCTGACTCTTTGCATATCTAATAATAATACCGTATATATTTAGTATGTAATAGACGAGTAGTTCGATGAATGTGTATAGAATTTGGGTGGGTTCTCTCATATGACTCAGAGCTGGTAAAGCACGAAATTGTGCCGTTGCCAAAGTATATGTACACACAATGTACCGATTAGTGAGTGTGTGCTCTGTCTGGTGTACAATAGAGCACGGAACCGGAATCGAATGAAAAGGCAAGAGGAGGATGCTCTTATTCCGTCAAGTGCTGCAGCAGTGCAATCGCTAAAAACGAGAGTCTCAGCAGACGATATATATATAGTAAAGCACATCCGCAGGATCATATATTTTCTCTCTCTCTGTTTCTAACGTTGTTGTGCAACTTTATATATTCGACACCTTTTCGCTCGTATTTGCCAACAAGGATCGACTCTGTCTCTCTCTCTGTGTGTTTGGGTTATAGACCAAGTCCTGGCTCGTCTAATGACCGTTCATAATAATCAGTTCCTTTTGTAAAGAGAGAGAGAGTTCTACTCGAGTTCGCCAATCTTACCTTGCAGGACTCACTTGGACCACAGTTGGATAATATCCTGCAGACTAGGGAACGCTCACTCAACTCTGCGTCCTTTAATTCCATTATGTAGCAGCTCTTCAGTTGGCTTGCCATTGACGTATGAATGAAGCCCATCTCAGCACGCAGCAGCAGCTTTGATTTCCTTCTTTTCCTTGTGCGATGACTTTGAGGATCCCTATGAAATAAGAGAAAGATATATCCTGTTGTTGTTGCATACTACGGCCTTGTTTATTCCTCGATAGCTTTTCAACAGAAGAAGAAGCAGAAGAAGAGGGACACGTCTGTTCGGATTGACAGTCGTTGGGTTTCTTACTCTTGTTGGCGCCCAATTACTGCTGGCGACACACGTTGATTCTTCCATCCTATCCGCTCTCTCTCTCTCTAACTCCTTATAATCCTTTTGTTATTCTTCGCTTCTTTGACCGACAACTGGCTCTCTTCATTGAGCTCGAACAAACTCCAGAGAGCTAGAAAGCAGCAGTAACCCTCCACTAAAACTTGCTGACTAACTAACTATGTGCGTATATGCAATCTAGAAACTTGGAGTTGACTTGTTGTTTTTGTCTTGTTATGGTACGTACATCCTCCTATACAGAGTCTATATAAACAGGAGAAAGGAGAGAATAGAATATTCATTTCCATAACCTTTATGTTGTTTATTGTTCAAGAAAACAGTCTGAGCTTTTGTTATGATTATGCCACACATTTTCGAATCATGTTTAGGAGGGAAGAATAGTACCTGCTTCTGCTTTGTATAGTATTATTATAACTATATAGCGCAATTCATTTAGCTATTGTCTCGATGTGGGCTCCTTTGGCTTGAGTTTTCACTTTCATCATCAGAGTGAAATTGAATTTTACACAGCACAGCCAAAAAGCCGGGCGCGGCGCTGCTCTTCGTCAAGTTTCGACGCACGACCGCACATCCAAACTACTTATTGTGTGTTGTGTATATTATTATATTTTAGTATAGAATTGGGTGCAGCATTTATATACGTCTCTGTATATATACAGAAACTTGAGGGTCTTCCTTATATTGTTATATCTATCAGGCAAGATTACGAGGTAAACAAGGAACGCAAACCTCGCGCGCGATCTGAGGTTATGAAATTTTCAAGTCGAATTATTTTGAATTTGGATTTGGGGGGGGGGGGGACCGTTGAGTATCACTCAACGTGTAACCACTATTTATTGCATTACATGCAGATGAAGCCACGGGTTTGTGTGTAATATGCAAATGAAAGAAGGTCAAGACCGGACACACCCGTCGTAAACAATCCAGCTCAAGCACCTGACTCACTTTGGTTGAACTCTATGGTGCGCGCGTAATTCAATTGTTGACGTATCGGTTGCCACTCGGGGAGCGCAACCAATCCGTGTTGATTATTGTCTCTGTGTATCCTGTAAAGAGAAAGAGAGAGACGTAAATCTAAAAATGATATAAATCTGGTCTTTAATAATCGTAGAAAAACAAGTCAAAGAAGAAGAAGAAGAAGAAGAAGAATAAGAAGGACCTTTCACAATAATCAAATTTCCCCTTTGGTATAAATTCGATCAAAATAAAAGGTCGCACTCTTTTGTGAACCGAGAAAAGTTGCGAGTCTCTCTTTAGTGTCTCTCCCATTCGTTCTTCACCTCAAGAAAGTAGTCAAAGAGAAAGAAAGTTTGAAAGTTATCACATAAATACGATATCTATGCTGCCCTTTCTGTACGTAGTAGTACATAGCAGCAGCTACTCTATCAAAGAAAAAAAAGGGGGCGGCCAAACTTGTATTGGATATATAACCCACACACACACATATGGAAGAGAAAGGTCTCTCTCTTAAAGCTTTTTGATTGGAGTGTGTACATAGATCTCTACTTTATGGGACTGTTGTTAGAGTATAGACATCAGGAGCAGGAAGGGTCGTCGTCGCCTTCCTTTTTCTTTTGTTCTTCTATGTGCAGCGCCAGCACTGAGAGAAGACGCTGCTGTGTAACGAGCGGATCAAACAGAAAATCCTCATGGTATATATTTGCTGTTACTATACCATCAGGCCCAGTCTTATATAGATGTACAGTACACCACCAGGGCTGCTAGGGGGAAAGAAGCAAATGTTTTCATTTCTTCTAACTCGGGCCTCTATTTAGTGCCGTTTATTTATGTAGACATGGGCGTGGTCGTGATCAGCCGAGCGACTAAAAGGGACTTGCTCCGATAATGGGTTGTGCCCTTATGTTTTTTTTGTTTGTTACACAGAGGAAATGAGTTGAGAAGAAAGAAATAATACACAAGATCTAATGTAGAACATCGATCACGAGTGTGTGTGTGTGTGTGTTAAATAAATTTCAATCTAGCTAGAAATAAGGAAAAGAATCATGAAATAGAGGAAACTAGGGGACGACGGTTCTTTTCTTGTCGTTCATTTGCACGCGAAACTGAAACTCGGACCCTTGAAATCGATAGTATCAATTGTCTGGAGAAAAATGTAACGATTTTTTTCTTTTTCTTATATTTTATTTGTATTTTAAAGGGAAGTGACCCACTTTCTTCCTTTTTCCTTTTGATTTCATTGGAATCGATTGGACTGTGATGAACCAAAGGATCCTCTTTTCCATTCTGAAAGATGTTTATCAGTTTATGTATGTAGTTGTCGTCATACGACCCCCCTCTTGTATTACAGTTCCACATTTCCCATTCTTGTTTGTCAACTTTTAAGTTCTTTGATTTAATACCCAAAGGATATTAGCATATATGGCCAATGTCGTTCGCCATCAGCAGCACTCGGCAACTGAAAAGCTACCGTCATTAAATGACGTCATATTATCCAATGCTCCGTCCTTCTGTAGACCAAACTTCCTTGAATAGATTAACAACAAGAATTTCCTTATAGAATTTCCCCCCCAAAAAAAGGGAAATCAGATTTTGTAAGTTGAAAAATCCAAAATGAAAATCATTTTTGATTTGTAACGACATTTTGACGATGACGCCCAAAAAGATGAAACAAACTTTTTATTTTATTTTTTTTTCATTCCTTCTTTCCTGCATTATATAACGTGATTCAATCCCCGAGACTTCCATGTAGAGAGAGTGACTCCCCCACAAAGCAACAAACCCAAGAAAAAAAAAGGAAAAAATAAAATCAAAATAAAATCCCGCCTACAAAGTCTGCAGTGCGCGTTCATGCCCTGTCGTTTTTTTCCCCAATGACGGAATCTAATCGACATTTTCGATAGACATACTTTTCGATAGACTATCCATCAATCTGTGGGAGGTTTTCCAGGCCGTCATCAACAAAAAAAGGGGAAAAAAAAAACTAAAAAGAAAGAAAGAAGAAGAAAGAACATTGTGTGTAGAGACACACAGTTATCAAAGATAACAAAATGTTGATTCTATTTCTGTATGTGTCACTCGACTTTTCTTTTTCTTATTATTTCTTATTATTATTATTATTATACGTGGCATCATCTTATATATTCTTTTGTTTTTTGATTCACAGGCTCTCCGTGTGATCGTCTGTTCCGCAGCGACGTGGATAAAAACGGCACGTTCACGTCGCCCGGTTATCCAGCCGCGTACTCGCCTTCAATGAACTGCAATTACGAGTTCCGCGGTCACGGTCGCGAGCGCGTCCAAATCATCTTCACCGATTTCGTCCTTCATCATCCGCACGACGATCCCAGCGAGTGAGTCACATTTCCTTTTTTTTCATCATCCGGCACAACTCTCATCTTTTTTTTGTCTGTTTGTTGCATCTTGCAGGAAACCTCATCATCCATGGCTACGACAGAGGTATATATATGTCTGTACATTTCTCTTTTAAGTTTTAAGCTGTAAACTGGACGTTTGAAGTTGGCCACTTTTTTTTTTCATGTTTGTATTGGAGCGTGAAGAATCGAATCAAGTCGTTAACCTTCTTCTCTTTCTTGCCGCACAAACGTCTAGAAGCGGCGGGCGGCTATACCTTTTTTAAGTGTCTATCGTAAAGAGGAAATAGGAGACTCTCTATAATAAGTTGTCTAGAATGTACCCGGAATGACCAGCACCGCTCGCAAAGAGCGAAAGGAAAAGAGGGTCGTCATAAAAATGGCGACGCCATCAAATTGCAACAAGAGCTACAGCAGCAGCTGACCTTTTCCTTCTCACAAAGTATTCACCGGTGGCTATCAATATCAAAAGGAAATGTACTAGTACACACGATCCATCGACTCTCTCTCACTGCCAAAAAGGAACTTGTGTCCTAATAACATGTGGTAGCTCAAAGAGACGGACCAATATATGTATAGATTGGTTATAACTTGAAAAGTATTTTCTTTTCTTATCGCTAGCTAATATACTTGAAATGTCTCGGAGGGATAGTGTCAGCAGCAGCAGCCGGTCTATTTCTTATTTTATATTTAACGAGATTGGCGCATATCTTTGCAAGGGGCAAAATGGCTTGAAGGAGAAGATGGCAATTCAGTATAGAAGGTGGATAGTTAAGTATACATAAGAATACCTCCAGGGACGTTAGACTTTGCCCAACATATTTATTAGCCACGTCTAGACGCCTGCGATTGGCCCCTACCAAAGGATATATGACCCGCACTAATAATAACGGCCAGAAGTATAGGAGAAAGCAAAGTGAGGGAGCTTGAGGGATCACCGGAGAGTACACTATAAGGATCGAATTGAGATGGATGGCAATGATCCTTTCATTACTACACAGCATCAAGTCAACTCGGTCGCCTTGCCCATCAAAATAGGTTTGCAGTGTGTCAGGGCCAAAAGAATTACATCAGCCAAAGTTCATTTCGTGTTTGTTTGTGTTGTATTGGTCATTTGAGCGGCTTCCTACTTTGCGCAGACATTGTAACGATATAGTAATACAATGTTGTATATATACTAGGATCGAAAAGAAATGTTGTACATATCTTTATTGTATTAGAAGCCCGGCAGGGAAATGAGGAGTCGTTAAGAGTTCAGCACGTCGCCTAAAAACGTCAGCAGAAGATATTTTTTTTCATTTTTTCTATCCCAATTTGTAAAATTGAAAAGGACGTGCCTTTGGATTCTCTGACGTATTTTACGAGTCGGATAGACAAACAACTTGAAATTGATTTATTTTTAAAAAAAAAGGTTAAAATCAACCCAGTTTGAAGCCAAGCCGATTAATTTGAAATATCTCTGTCAAGGATCTTGTTTTGTTTTCATATCGCTGGCTAGTGTCAACGAATAAATGAGTTTTTGAAAAAAATGAATGAATTTTGATAATTTCACACATTTTAAATAATAATCAGCTTCTCAATCTCTTGATATTGTTTCCTTTTTTTCTTCTTTCAAGACGTTTCTCTTGGAATCCTTGACAGTCTGCACCCCCCCCCCCCCCCCCCCCCCCCGCCTTTTGAATTTATAATGACTCTCTACTCTACACGCTGGCGCAAAGAAAAATTGAAAAAAAAAAAAATATATATTTCTTATCTTATCTCGTGCTGGCCGGCGTCTTCTGCTCGGCGGATTTACTTTGAGATATTTTTTCAGAAGGGTCTCTATACGTGAGCTCCAATGGAATGACGATGATGATACATAATTCACCGCGCTCCAGCTTTTGAACAACTTAGCGCTATAGAAGCTAAGATCCTGCCGGAAGAAAATCCATGAGCGCGTTACCTTCCACTCGAGACACGTACACAATGGGGCTACTGAGCTGAGCCTTGGCCATTGACGGACACCTTTTTTTTTTCGTCTTTAACTTTCCAGGAAGAGATGAGAGAGGAAGGATCTTTATGCAGATATGCAAAAGAAACAGAAGCGAATATATTAAGAAAGGAGCTGGAGAGAATTGGTTTATGCAAAGATCCAGAAGACGAGCAATTCGATCCCATTCATGCGCTCA
This sequence comes from Daphnia galeata, assembly GCA_030770115.1. Taxonomy (NCBI): domain Eukaryota; kingdom Metazoa; phylum Arthropoda; class Branchiopoda; order Diplostraca; family Daphniidae; genus Daphnia; species Daphnia galeata. Next base: position 10,133,275 of record CM061114.1, read on the forward strand.
GCTCAGATCTCTCCCGCTCTTATTTATATTGCGCATAGATGTGTATAATATTTATATCGAAAGAGAGAGAGCCAAATATAGAATCCAATATACACTCAGATGACAAGGCCAGAATCAACTGCAAGTTATTTACTATGGATAATATAAGATACACTATCGATATTTTATTCCATTTTTTTTTTATTTCTTCTTTTGTTTCCCTCCTTTTATGAGACTTTGGTTTATTCAAATTGTGTCAACCTACTATAAAAGCGTCTAAAAAAATAAATTTTCATTTCATTTTTAAAAATTGAATTCAACGCAGCTGCGACGGTGCGGACCGCGTGACGGCCTTCATTTCAGTTGGCGGCAACAAAGAGAAGATTGATGATTTTTGCGGCTCTGGTACGCCGCGTGAACTCATGTCCAATTCGGCCGTCATGTCGCTGCATTTCCACAGTACGGCCGTCTCCAGAGGATCTCGAGGATTCAAAGCCCGCTACTCTTTTGTTTCAAGTAAAAAAAGAACAAAAAAAAAACAAAAAAACTGATTTTACAAATTCATTTTTTTTTTTGTCATAAACAAATTTCCCCGCAGATTTTGGAATCACGACCGGCGAGCAAATCTCATCGAGTCCCTGCGCCTTCCGATTCAACAGCACAACGTCGACGAACGGAACATTTTGGAGTCCCAATTTCCCGGGTTTTTACCCGCGTGACACCGAGTGTCACTACTTCTTCCACGCCCAAGTCGGAGAACGTGTTAAAATCGTCTTCTCCTATTTCGACATTGAAGGAATGGTTCCGTAAGTTGAATTATTTCCTCATTTATTCAAATCAAAACATCTTGGGTAAAAAATCAAATTCGCGATGGTGCCCTGCTGGGCGGCACCTGTTTGACGGCTTATTCCGTACACTGGGTGGGTCATCTCCTGCCCAGTCAATAATCTAACTGACCCAACTTGCACACACAATATAATAAGAAACGCACAAAAAAAAAAAATAAAATAAAGAAAATAAATAAGCAGGAAAATTTGGGGAGGAACCGAGAGATCAATAAGTTGATATGGAACAGATTGTGCCAAAGATGTCGTCGGGGGTCGGTACATCAGTAAAAGACGGGGTGGGAACAATCGGACGTGCTTTTATTATATGAAAAGAATTTTTTTTTCTTTCTTAGTACTCCAACTCCTCCTGGCAAAAGCCAAGAAATAGGAGGGACGGAATTTCTTTTCTTTTTTTTACGGCACACAATATACGACGGGTCTGGTAGACGTAGTGGCTCGACAATGTGTCGAATGCGATTGATGACCATTATTGTCCGGAATAATGGAATTGTTGACAGCTCGGCATTATAAAACACATTTGAACAGAGAAAAAGAATCAAACGTATAGACAGACATAAAAAGATTGTCTACTGCTCTTTTATTTGGTTTTGTGTGTGTGTGCGTACACTTTTCAACGTGTTTCACGTGTTTTTCCAAGTTCCCCCCTTTTTTTGCATTTTGGCTGCCGTTGTCCTGGAGAAAGTAATCGGCTCAGAGCATCAAACATTTATCTCGTCTTTTATATAGACACACACACACCAAGTTTATTGGATAAATAAAAAAAGAAAAATTCAGACAAGAATCGAATAGGCAATAATATAATAGTAGGTAGTATACCTGAAAATCTAAAGTTTCCTCTCTCTCTCTCTATGTGTGTATACTATGTATGGATTCTCAAACCTCTCTACATACAACAGAGTCTGTACAGACACACACACAGAAGCTATATGGATCGATCGATGGAGATGACACACAATCGACTGAATTGAATTTCTTGTTTCTTTCCCGCGAACTTTCATATAGCCTATGTAGTAGAGAACGCAGAATATAAGAAAGATGTATGTAGTACTGTATGTATACACACACTCCATAACTTTTAGCTTTTCTATTTCTTTCTCTTTTTTTAATACTCGCGCGGGTGAGGAATCAATAATCGATTAGGTTGAGTGTGTGTGTCTCTCTGTATACACTTTCAGGCTGTGCCGGTTCCACTATAGAGATAGTGTGTGTCATATATGTAGACTACTATATTTATATACCTTTATATGATGGTGTGTGTACATACATCATCGCTTTTCCTCTTGTTGTCGTCTTTACTTTTCTGTGTCTATTCTTCTTCCTCCTATTGTTGTCGCTTCACTAGCAGCTGGTTTTTTTGTTTGTTTACCGATAAGAAAGAAAATGTCACGCTATGTTGTTTTATAGACTGTCGGTCGTTGTTGTATGAAACCGGTGATTGAGATCCCCTCCGGAGGGAACTATTGTTCTGTACCACAGTCGATTAAAGACGATGGAAAAATTTGTCGATTGAAAATTGATGGATGTAGAGACAATTTTCCCAGGAGACAAACACATTTTTAATTTGGCAAAAAAAAAATTTTTTTTTTCTTTTTTTTTCACAGATGCGGATTGACTTCGGCTAGCGATTTCGTCGAGGTGAGTTTGGAATTGATTTCAATTTTAAAAATGGCCGGGCGAATTAATGTTATTTAATTATTTTTAAGGTGTCCAATTTCATGACGGTTGATCGCAAATTGCCCCGCTACTGCGGATTACAAAAAGATCTGAAAATGGAGTCGGACGGAGCCTTTTTCCGCGTGACATTCAAGTCGAACGACAGATTCGACGGCACTGGATTCTACGCGAGTTATCAATTCACTCCAGTGGCCGACGCCGTCACCATAACACGACGTCGCAGCTCATCACCGGCTTCCAGTTCTTCATGTAAAAAATTTATGACTTCAAAATATTTGATCGTGTGCCATTGTCAGTCGAAATCATTTATTCGGCCGCGGAGAAAAACAATCGATATTGTATAATTTAATTTTACTTTTTGATGGAATTTTCAGATCCAGCTGGATGTATCCTGTTGTTCTATGTGCTCGCATACCTGATCTCGTAGGCAACGCTCTCCGCTGATGAATGTAGCCGATCTGACGTCATCGCAACAAATATCAACAACGTTCCTGGTGAACGAATTGAAATCGGAAAATGTAGGCAAATGAGCGTGACTGTAGGAACGCTCGTGGGAAAGTGCTAGATGTGGTGTAATTTTACTCACTGTGAGAAAAGGGAATGTACAAGCGATATAGAACACTATTAATATTAATTCATTCATTGATTATTATACAGATTCACTGGTTTCCATATAATGTGTGTGTGTGAGAGTGCGTGTGTGTGACTGTGTGTGTGGGCTGGTGTGTGAGTGGCCAGTGGGACTATGCGCCAATACCTCCTCCTTCTGGTCATTTGGTATAAAATACATATTTTAAAATTTTATAGCTGATTTTGAATCATCACAAACCATTCCTCCACCCCTCCCTCCATCCTTAATATTTCCCAAATTGAAAACCAAACAAACAAAATCGACGGAGTTTCAGTCCGTTTATTTTTTAGCTCTCGTTGTTTTAAAATACAAAAAAAACAAATAATGATAATAATAATAATCACTCGTGTGGATGAGATTCCATTTGTTATGATTTATTTGGATATTTTTATTATTTTGTATTCGATTATTTCTCTTTCTCTAATAGTGTGATGTGTGGATTTGCTCAAATGAAAGGGCTGTCATCTCGTTAAATAAATGATGTCCATCAATAATGAATGAATCAATTGTGAGAGCATCGGTATTTTCAGTTTTCACAAAAACAAATATACATTCCAAGTTGTTTTCTTTAAAAAAAGCGATATTCCCTCTTGCTATTCCATTGTCACATTATAATGATATGCAGAAAAAAAAAGCACGTAACATATTATAAAGCTGAAAGTAGTTCCGCTGGGCTCCCCCCGTGTCTTTGATTTCAGGCTCATTGGTGGCAGTAGTTGTACGAGTAGGCCGACTTTTTACATTGGAGGTAAAGAGTAAAGACAGGTGTTTTCATATAGGCAGACTGGCAAAGAAAGACAGACTAGCAGCGGTCTTTCTTTCATTTCGGGATGTGCAGAGTAAATAACCGTTTTCATGGATATTAGCTGTCCTTGATAGTAGACCTTCCCACGTTTTTTGGTTTTTGTCTTTAATTTTGAAATTATGGAGAAAAATCGATTTCACTTCCTTCGTGAGTTGCCCGCTTCTTTTTCCGGTTTATTCAAACCACCGTTTGTTTTTGTTTTCTCCGTTGTTATAGTTATGTAAACTCTTAAAGCACCACTAGATGTCACTGAAAGATGTCAACACAAATTCACTATGGCGGCTTACTTACTCTACGAAGAAGTTTGTTTCTTAGTTCTGTCATGGTTCCGTCTTGCTCCAGTTATTTGCGATTATTTCTTTTTGTTTGTCATAAAATTAGTGAGATGATGATTGAGATGAAGTGTTTGTGAAATGTGTGGAAACAAATTTTTTAATCGAGTGACCTTGCTAGAGAAGTAGAGAGAGAAGAAGCAAGAAGGATGACACATTTTCCTTATTAGAATCCTACTTCAGGTAACAGTTACTGCTGCTTGGATCTTTAGATTGTGATTTGTGATGAAATGATAGTTACTTGATCCCCTATTATTTTGTTTTGATAATCAGAATTAGAGTCTGATTATCATAATTTCGTTGTAATTATCATTAACTCGGTAGATATTATATTTAGTTAGCCGTACTCTATAGAAGTAATAGAACTTAATGTATGTGGTGAGATTTGCAGTTTATCCCAAGAAGAAGAAGGACCTGAGTTGTCTGATTGGCAATTACAGCAAACGGCAAAAGCCCAAAAGATTGTGATGATCCATCCCATAGAAATCGTAGCTATTCTCAATTGAAACTTATAAAAAAAGGAAATTATTTTTAGGAAAGATAAGATTGCATCAACTGAAAGAAGATAATTTTTCAAATCAATTAGTGTAAAAGATCAAAGAAGCCTACCTTATCAGTATATGATAAAAATATTCGTCCACAGGAAAAAAATCGATTTGTTATTGACTAGACTGTCGTCGTATTTCTACGTCATTCAGAAGAAATATGAAGGCATCCGTACAGTCGCCAGAGGACTCTTTTGAATCGGCTTTTTGTTTAGAATCTGGCTAACATGCAAGTGGGATCGCGTCATCGCGCGGATAAAGTCCAGTTTTGAGTGAAAGAAGTGTCATTTGATATTCTTGGCAAGATTTTTTTGGTTGTTGATGAAACTTTTGCGGGCCGAAGAAGGGATTTCTTTTAACAAAATCCTGGGTAAGCAAAACGTAAATTAACTCGTCAAAAGGTTATATTTATATACAAGTCTGATATGATGAATGTGGAATGCCATAAATGTCTTACTAAAATCAGTATGATATTGCGTAGAACTCTCTTTGTATTATGGCATTCACGAACGACTCCGCTTTTGTTATTGATGGGAAAATGTAGTTTTTGCGATCGTCTGTTGCTGAATAATTTGCTGGTATACAATCCGCTGTCTTAGGCTATAGGCCTACAATGGAATCATGTAATTCTTATCCTGCCTTGATCGATGGGTTTTTCCTATATTTCGTTTTTTTTCCAAAAGCGAAGTAAACTCTTTAAACTACGCATTTACACGTGTGAATAAGGTCGTGTCTGATGATCTTTGTAGTACTATGTTTTTATATTTACAACTCAAAGAAATCGATAAATTTTGTCTCGATTTTCACCCAGAAAAAAGTAGTTTATTTATGTAAAATAGCGTTTGCTCAAATACTCTCAAGTTAATCTATAGTATTGTTATTGTCGCAATTTTTCACGGCGAACATTGTGGTTAGCTTATTTACTGGTTTAGTCAACATTTTTTCAATTCTTTCATACATAGCAGCACATTTTAGCTATTGCAATACATTACAATATGAACGAAAGAAAATATAAGCAGGGATTGCTCATTGCCTTTAGGGTCACATTACAATTAACAGGATGGGTTTGATTGGTGGATGAAACTCTGAACTAGGTGAACTCTGCGCGATAAAAAACTCGGCCGGTAAGGAAAGAGTTGGTGGGGTCAAGTCGTACTCGGATTCTTCATCCGTCGCAGGATCAAAGAGCCTGATGGGTGGTTTATCTTCGACATTCGCTGTTGATTCTGTCAATGGAATGTTCTCATGATTGTCTGGATCCAACTCTGTGCCATTACCCGTATAATTGTCACGTTGGCTGCCGTGAAACGTTTTAAATAACGTGAGTTCATTTTGGCTGTTACGATCTGTATAATCTCCGGCATTTAACGAAACAATTTGATCCTCGTTTAGAAGAGATCCGCATGTAATTGGAACATTAGGACTGAAATTTCCTACTTGCGATGATTTTTGTTCAAGATCTGAATAGAATTTATCTCATAAATAGCATTTTTAGCTCGAATTAGCTGCAAATGTTGCTTTTATTTAATTTTACCATTGAAATCCTTGTCATTTATTTTAGGCCAATCCGGTTTAGATTTTAATTCTTTTTCAATTTTCTGGTAAAGGTGTCGTGGCCGGCGAACGCGATTAATACGCGGCCAAGCCCAGTGGTACATCCATCCACGAATCAAATATTTCTATTCAACATTTTTTAAAATGATAAATATTTTAAGAATTAATTTTTTTTTCATTTTTACCTCCCAGCAGAAGCAGAACAGGCCGCCAAATACACCTAACGCCAATATAACAACCGTATATTCCGGATGTGGTGGAGGTTTGAAATTGCACCAGTTAACGAATCCTTCGTTGGTAATAAACATGGTGCAAAGCGTTACGACAATGGCCTCAAAGAGCCAAGACATGAAGATCTCTATAAGTATTTGATAAATTTTTTACATTAAATCTGTATTGATATTCAAATTAGCATGTGAATTTTACTGTTTGAAAAAGAACTGCGACTGTAGGGTTCACTTGGAGAAAAGACGACAGCCGCAACTATGGAGCCGATACAAATCAAATGGAAAATGGCTGTTTCTTCGTAGCAAGCGTTGGGTGGACTCTTGCCCGCTTCGAAAACGAATGGTTCGAACCTATTTTTTCAAACATCTGTTTTATTTATTTGCTTTTATAATTATGTAAGGCATACTATGTACTCACCAAGGTTGAGCTCGACAATAGAACCAGGCGATTAGCATTATGGTAGTCTGCCATATCAAGAACGTGAAGAAAGAAAAGAGTGGCAAAAATGCCAACAAGTGCCGAAGAGGTCTACGCGGATGAAGATATTTGTGTGGATCCGTGTTGCCGATAGTAAAAAAAGGTATTATTTGTATAAACCAAGTCAATATAAAATATTGGAAATCACTGGGGATCGTCGATATCTTAAAAAAATAAGAAAATTATTAACGATAATGTATATAGGTGACGAGCAGCGAGCAATAAAAAAGTTGATACCGAGTAAAGCATCAAGGTCCCAACAAAGGCGATAAAACAAACTCCAATAGAAAACAGGAACGTTCCAAATGCGGCGTCAAGTGTTGTCCGTCCCTCGGAAATCAGAGGAACCACACAACTGATGTTCGTTTCTGCAGATAACACTTAAGATTTTTTATTCACACTTTTATAATCTTCTATTGTATCAAATGAATACCTTGTGAGGTAAAGGGAGCGGCTACAGAAGCGTCGGCCATGGAAAGAGAAATCCCAGCGTCGGCCGTCCTTAGAGCGCCACAGTCGTTACATCCATCCCCCACCATGGCGACTTGGTGTCTAAAAGTTTTTCCACTCACTTATTTAAGTTCTTTTAAATAGTGCAAGTTTTCATACCCTATTTTCTGTAAGGCTTCAATCAGATGTTGTTTGTGTTCTGGAGCCATACGACCAAAGACTTTACATCGATGAATGCATTTATCCAGCAGTTTCGGATCGTGATTGCGAAGTAATTCAAAACTGGTGCCATCCATGCTGAAACAATAGTCCCCATTGCGAATATCCTGTGTTTTTCTCACCTGCAAGGTCAGTAACAGAAACAATTTAACGATAATAGGAATGTTTGGAGAAAAGACAGAAATAACAAACTGTTTCATTGGTAAATTTGATTAGGGGATCGTTGTAAAGGACTTGGAGATGCTGGGCACCGTGATTTGAGGCGGGTATGATTGTAACTTCCACTTGAATGACCCGTTGCGCTTTATCTATCATTTGACAATCTTTCGCCACTGTGACGGCCGTCTCAAGGTTGTCGCCCGTCACCATCACCGTCCCAATGTGGGCTTCTTTCAAAATGCGGATAGCCGGAATCGTTTCTTTTTTCAATTGATTCCACATGACCAATAGACCAGTCAGTTCCAGATTGGCTTCCACCTCATTACGTGTCATCTTCTGAATGCGAGTCCATGTGATTTGAGGATTCATCGTCTTGGCTGCCAACGCTATGACTCTGTATCCCTGTGTGGTGTAGTGTTTCAACACCTCGTAGTAATTTGAAGGTACTGTACAAAGAATAAGCAATTTATTAACAAAATAAGTCCAAGACATTTTGTGAATTAAAGTAGAACCTGTAACGGGATCGCAGAGTTTCGCGATGATTTCGGGCGCTCCTTTCATGTAGACATTGTAATGTTCGTTTCCTTTACGCTGAGCGATAACCTTTTGAGAAAAGAAGTCAATGGAATTCTCCAGAAGGCGGAATGGCTGAAAAGGGTAAGTTACCGTCATTCTTTTAATACTTGACTCGAAGGGAAATCGTTTGAGTATTCCATACTCCACTTGCTTCCTGTTCCTCAATGGTGAACTGACCAAGAAAGGAGTTTCTACCCCGTAATCCGAGTTGACTCCAGGCGGACCATTGGCAAAATTCCATTGTGTGGCATCGAACATTTTCCGATCGATCGAGTACCCGTTTAACTGGTCGTTTACTTTAATCAACGTATGGCAGGTTGTCGTAACTTGCAAAAGTGGATGAATGTCGGGTAGTTTCGACAATTGTAGAACTGGGTTTTGAAATTCCGCTTTTTGAATAGGAATAGCTCCAGCTAAATCGATGTCCGTCTCTGTCAAGGTCCCAGTCTTTGAATTTATTTTGTCAATTAGACAATATTTTTCAAATATCTAAAATAACTGAAATACTTTGTCGAAACAAGCGATGTCAACCCCTCCACATAAGCTAATGTGTTTTGCATTAAGGCAAAATATCTTCTTTGTTAAGAGACGACGTTGAGCAAAGGCTGTAGTTGCTGTTAAAGCTGCCGGAAGTGTGGGTGGAACGATGTACGTAAGAAGATCGAGGGAATGTAGAATAATCTGTTTGATGGTTCCCTGGTAAATTTAGAAAAGTTTTTTCTATTTTTTCACTGTCAATGTTATCGAATTTTCTCACGTATTACGTACTCCGTTTATGGTCCAAGTGTACATGGAATAGATCATTCCGCCTAATCCAGCTATTAAAAATAGACCTGCCACTTTGACCAAGTCGACGTAGAATCGAAAATTGATGGGCTTAGGGAATAAAATTGCTCGGATGAGTTTTCCTTTGCTAGTCATAAACCCTGTTATATGACATTCAATGTTCATTCTGTCAATTGTTATAGTTATTATTCTTTATTAACCTGTTCTTATGATCACAGCTTTCAGGAAGGTGTTATTTCCTTGTGGTCGACCCTGTAGCAGTTGCGTCCCGTTTAAAAGAATGTGGCGCTTGTGTACTTCGAAATCAAAAAGTACGTCATCTTTGGGGACAGGTATCTATCGAAATCGGGACAAGCAAAGTTACAGTCTACCAATCCATGGCTTAATAAGATATGTCTTACTTTAGTGATAGGATAGCTTTCGCCCGTCAACATGGACTCGTCGACTGAGCAAGTGCCTTCGATTAAAACAGCATCGCAATGGAACGGCACTTTATCATCTAGTGGATTGATGCAGAGAATATCGCCCGGTACCAGGTGCTGAGTTAATATCTTTTTCTCTATGAAACGCCAAAGATGTTAATTTTCAAATAATTTACTTTCTAGTTATTTCCATTTACCTACACCGCCGCGGACCACTGTCACTGACCCTGATGCAACTTGAACCTTTTTTTTCAACACCAACATTTGCTACAATAACCCCACAATCAATAGGTAACCAGTTTTTTGTTAAAACCTTTGTATTTGAGGATACTTTTTTAGTTTCGTAAACACTGGTGCCAACTGCGATCGTTGTGGTTGCGATAATTACAGAAGAATAATCGAAATAGTATTGAGCCATAAAGACGACAATAGCATAGAATTGAAAGAGGTAGAATGGATTGGAAATCTTGTCAAAGTAAAAACAATTAAGTTTTCTGTTACACTAATATTAGATAGATATCAACGTACGAATTACCTCTTTAAGAATAAGCATATAAACTGGTAGCACTGTTATCTGGATTAAGTTAGATCCGTATTTTTGTTGTCTTTCGTTAACTTCTTGCTGCCCTAGTCCTCCAGCATGTTCGTGAAACGATTGACATTCAGCATTTTCATCGTAGAATCTGTAATATATGTCGGTGTATATTTTAAGTTTTTAGACGGTTGAAAGCGGATACGTTAGACGTGTACACACTTTAAACGAATGAACTGAAGTGTTTGAATGTCCCAAACGTATTTGACTTTTTTGTTCACAAAACAACGAGTTTTAGGTTGCAAGATGGACCCGTATCTTTCCTCATATACATCTTCTTCGTAGAAAATTCCGAAAGAATCCTTATCGTTTTTTACAGATGTTATTTTCTTGTTTCCATTTAATTATGCTAAAGAAATTGAGTATAGATACCTTGACTAATATTTTGGTAGCGTGTTCCAGTGAGCATTCCTTGTAAAACATCCACATTTTGATATCCTTGCGCCAAACGAGTAGAACCCATAGCAGACCGAACGTAATAACCAAAGCTAAACATGCCAGGGTGTAACGTCCTCGATGGACGCGATATCCTTTTACCTCAAATTCGTCGATTTTGACGGGCATCGAACCACATTTCCGTCCCATAGCAACGGCTTCCTGAACAGCGTTCAACGTAACAAACAAATCTGTTGTGTCGCTCTGTTTTTGTTCCCTTTGGGATTCTTTAGATAACAAAACGTCCTTATCAGTTTTTTTTTTCAGTTGATATTAAACAGATAGACGTACTCTTTAAGTAACTTAAAACAATTTCTCGTTCCGTGGACTTTGTTTCGTCAATTAAGCTGATTACAAATTTTTTATTGGCGACAGATGACAAAAGAGTCCGTTGTGTTTTATCTTCACTTGACTCATTTCAGTATCTTATCAAACAAAACCATAAATCTAAATCTTAAGTTTTAATCCATAAGGCTGTGTTTCTGTCTATTGAGTAACCAACTGAAGAGTTAAGTGTAAAAAAATTTCGACCAAAATCTGGATTTCGATTGAAACTCATCGAATTGACCTGAAATTCTTCTTTTCAAATATTTTTTAATGTACACTATAGTTGAGCTTGAGGTGCCATCATGTACTTTCGGTATACTTCCGGAAAGTAAAAACAAAATTAACAATTGAGCTTTGTTACAGAGTTTAAGATTTCAAGCAGGTTTTACGTAACAAAAGTAGGTTTTTCACGTATTTTAAGAATCCAATGTGTCGATAGAAAAGATTTAAAATTTTAGTAAACGCTCTGCGAATAATGTGTAGAAGTAGCGAGAGGAATTCCTCACGAATTTGATTTTAAATTAAATTTTTTTTTATAGATTCATGATTGTTTTATACTTTTATTGGATCGTTTTTATTAATCTCAATTCTCAATCCGACCAGATCCGACTCGGTCAGTCGGCCACCAGAGACGCATATCGGAAGTGACTGATAAATCTGGCAACGGTGAATGAATTTTTGATTGTCATTTGTTCCATTTGATTTGATCGCCAATTCGCCATTGTTTCAGTGACGCTGTCGAGTTGACTGAAGTTGAGCATCTTTCGTTTTGAAGTTTAAAAGGCAGCCAGCTTAGTTTAGTAATTTAAGACTTTGTTTTCTGTAGTGAATTTGGAATGATGACTTCAAAATAAGCCGAGTGTTGAATTGTCTCGATATCATAAAGTCCACTCATTTTGTGATTTTTACTCCACTTCAGGTAACTCGTCTTTTCCATTGATTAAACTAAGCTTCAAAATGGCTTCCTATATGCATGTTCCGTTGGTGGATACTTACGGAAATTCTTTGACTTCATTTCTCGATATGTAATCAATTAAGTTTTTTAGAAGAAAGATAAAGACAATCTTGCAACAAATATTTTTTTATTACGATTGCTTTGTCAAGACAAAATGTAGTAATTTTAAAGTATCAGGAAGTTCTCTTGCCTAATATATTGATTTTAGATTAACATTGCTTTATGCTAAATTCTTGTATTGTTTATCCAGCAACTATTGAATTTATATTTTTTTGGTTTTAGGTCTTTAAGAACCAAGCTGTTTTTTTTCTTGATAAATTCCTCTCTTCAAGAACAGAATTTTATGGCTGCAGTTAACATGGCTCTATAGAATATTGCCAATGGTATGTGTATTTGTGAAGCATTAGCTCTTTAACACTCATGAAGTTTTTTAAATGTTAGATTTCAACACTGGTGCTGAAATAAGGAAATCACTGCTACCTGTGCTGCCTGTAAAATCCTCAGTAGATTGCAATCCACCCATGAGCAAGTAAACCAAATGTTGTGATTCTTTTCCTGATTTTTACTAATCATGCTTTTGTAAGTTTAGTTCTGATCTGCGATTTTAATGCATGGGCTCTCACCAACATTGCATCAGGCATATCATCTGACCAGACACAGACATTTTTAAGCCTCCATTCCATTCCTTGATATACCTGATTGCTTGGTAAATTTGATTGTTTTTTTTTTAATCTTTATCTTATTTTCTTTTTCATGTTTCAGTGCCAAATCATTGCAAGTTGTTGCTGTCATCAGTTGTATTTAGCATGAAGGAATTCAACATTGAACATAGTCACACTGTCTTGCTACTCTATAATAGAAAAGGTAATTTATTGTATTTTTATGGAAAATGCGAGTGTACTATTGACTTTAAGCTTTTTCCTTTTCAGATTGGAGGTAGTAATGCTATAGTGAATCCTGTACATCATTTGGTACCTCTCTGTAGTGGTTCCTGTACATCAACATCATTTGGTCCTTCTCCACTCAAAGGTTTGTCATTGTCAAGCACATCAACTTCTGTGAGTGATGAATAAAGTACTTCTCCACTATTGTAAACCATACTTATCTGTCATTGTATTTTAAATTTAAATTAACAATTTAGAATATATTGTATATTAAAACATTGTATACAATGAAAACCACAAATAAACATTGATAAATCATAAATAACCCTAATTAATCTAAATTATAACCAATCAAACAAAACAATTGTATTTTACTAGTTATATTACGGACCCCCCACACGGGGGGCCCTGTTGCTTTCTCGACCGCGATAATAACATATAGGTTATTATTTGTTTGGTGCAGAAAGCTGTTTAATCTAGCAGTTATCGATTGCATCACTCCTATGAGATCATGTAGGATCAGGTTGCGCAAACGTATACTGCATTGGAAGTCAACTAAGACAGGGAAGATAGACCCTGCCATAATTGACTTCCAGCAGACCAGGGAGATTACCTGACCCAAGAAAAGGGAAGAAGAGTGATGAAGGGCTAAGTTTTTCCGAGAGAGATAGTCATACCTAAGATTCCTGCTTAGCCCCATGACCCTCCAAAAGATATCATTGAATCATGAGGCTGGCAAGTCCCCGTTCGACCAGTGCTCTCCCAACCACAAGCTGCTTGTCACAGTGGAAGAATGACCAACCACGGGCACATGTATGCAAGGGGAAACGGGGCCACAGAAAAAGGGAGCCCAAATATGCACTCAATTTTTAAAAATATATGAAATTAAGTCGCCGCAAATCTTGATTCGTCATCTTCTTCCATTCAGTTCCATTGAAGGTGAAGTCGTTGACACCGGGGTTGAATAAGTAGTTAAGAGAAACAGAAGAGAAGTCATACTCCAAAAGCCATGACCATGAAGAACCTTTAAGTCCCAGTTCACCACCACATCTCTCCAATTTACGATGGCACATTCTGTAGATCAAAGTAACAATAAGGAGTGAATATGTAGATTGCAGATACAATTTTAATATAAATTACCTATTTATTGTTGAAAAGAACTGCAGCAACACTAGGTACATCATCCACAGCTGATACCAGGAAACATCCTGAAAAAGAACATTAAGTGATCTTTGGTTTGGCAGAGATAAAATGTCACAATAAATGTTGAAGATTGGTAATATTTTCTTTAATTACAAATATTCATCAGAAAGATAAGTTCACCTTAAACTGCGCCGAAACGTTAATACCGACTAGGATCTCGCGTGAACGGCCATTGCAGTTTACTTGTCGGTGAAATCTGGAGGGAGATTTCAAGATCAGGAAACTTTGTTGTCTTCGTCACCACTTGTCTTTATGACAGTCCTTTCCCTAAATTAGTCAAAATACAACATAAGTAAATAATAATATAGTTAATAGTCAAGTAGGTACTAACACGAGAGAAGTCACTTTAACTTGAACCATGATTCATGATTTCATGAAGTACAGATGCTTGATTAGCTTGATCAGCCATTTTTTGAAGGCACACGAACAGCGACTGACATCTAGCGTTCAAAATTCATCTAGCAGTAATCGAAATAGCCAGCGAAACCGTGAAGCATCGAATCGCATTTGATAGGAAATTTTCGAACTTCATAACGGCTGTTGTCTATTGGCATTTCTATCAAATTCATACCAAATGTTTTAGATTAAATTTGTTCTACTTAATAAAATTAATTTTAAACATTCACCTCTGTTTGGATGGCCGGATGGGTGAATGTAAACAAAGCTTGTGGATCAGCCAGTTCCGTTCTGTTGCAAAAGTGAACAACATACGACATTTCGAAAGACGTGAAATAAGGTTTGTCTCGCTCGCGACACGATCGCACTTCGTTGAACAATTTGGAAGACTGAATGGGTCCCAGAAAGGGACTGTAGCTCGAAGGAATGCTGATACCATCGTCTGGAAATGATTCAAAGAATTGATACCAAGTTATTCACTAAACTAATAAAATGTGTGCACCTTTCAAGAATTTGTGGGCGCCGTCCAGACACTCTGGTGAAAGTTCATTATCTCCAAATGATCCGAGTCATTCCGAGACGAGGATGTCGGCCATTTCAGGTGCATCTCAGTCACGCATATCACAGGAAACGATGGTGAGTCGATCTCCCCACTCTTCGTCGGCTAGACACTGCAGACTGTCGAATGAAAAACAAAACTGATTAATACAAATGTGATGACATTTAAACCAGAATTGAATAATCCATTACGTGACTATGGCATCGGGATTTGTTTCGACTGCGTAGACACGAATGTGACGTTCAGCTTTCTCTGCGCCAGTTAAGGCAGCTCTAACCAAAGGACCTCGTCCAGCACCGATACCCATTAATGTTCTGTTAAAAAGAATATTCAATGACAGGAATTAGAAGAATAGAAAATGAGTAGAAAAACTGCCATGACTTTGGTGTCTTTCTCTTCCAGTTGAACTTTATCAAGAATTGACAGATTCTATATTTATCTCTGGTATTCGGTGTATTTGACGGGATTCTTTCAAATACTTCGTAGGTTTGAGACTCGAGATTATCCATCGGAGGTTGGAGAAAATCTTGGTATCCTTGAACAAATTGCATGACGGGATCGGATTCATAGCCAACCTATAACAGAACGTAATGTTTATAAATGCGTTGGATATTTTCCACCTACTTGCCACATGTGTTCCATCATCCACGTACTACTGGTAATGCTTGTAATGTTGATGACGCTGAGCTCCAATGATGAGAATTTGCGTCTTTTGACGCAAAAATTGACGGATGGCTTCTTGGTGGGACTTGGGAAGAACGGGAAATCCTTTCTTATTGGTCGTGAACGTGAATAAATGGGCGGGAACAAAAAGACATTTGATGGGCTCTCCCAGCCAACGTTCAATGTCCTCAGCATCAGGCAAATCAGCTGTCAGTTCCAAGGCTATTGAAAACAAATAATCAAAATTAACAAAACTTTTAGTCCCAAACTTTGATAATTATTAAATATATTGCATGTTACTAAATCAGAGGTTTTTCTCTGATATCTGAAACTAAGGCTATGATCCATTATTATGTCGTAAAGATTCTTTGTCTTTTTCACTGTGTTATCTAAACTCTAAAGAGACTGTAGGTGCACTAGTCACGGTGTTTTTTGCAACACCAGATGGTTCCAAGTGAAGTAGGTAGGCCTACAGTATTTTCTTAAATAATTCTTTAATTTAATGATAATTACAACGAAATAATGGTAACCAGACTGTAATTCTGGTTATCAAAACGAAATAATAGGGATCAAGTCATCATCATTTCATCACAATCTAAAGATCCAAGAACTAGTAACCATTACCTGAAGCACAGCCTGAAACTGTAAGATGAAAGTTTGTCATCATTCTTCTCTCTCTACCAGAGTCACTCGATTTGAAAGTTTTTTCCCACACATTCCACAAAGACTTCATCTCAATCGTCATCTCACTAATTTTAAGACAAACAAAAAGAAATAATCGCAAATAACTAGACGGAACCATGACAGAACTTCTTTGTAGAATAGGCCGCCATTGTGAATTTGTGTTGACATCTTTCAGTGGCATCTAGTGGTGCTTTTTATAACAAATACAACAACGGAGAAAACTCGGTTTGAACGGCGGTTTGAACAGACCGGAAAAAGAAGCGGGGAACACAAGAAGGAAGTGAGATCGATTTTTCTCCATTCGCATATTTTCGAAGTAAATAAAAATACAGCATTTTTATTGATATCTTAGAGTTTAGCCACATTTTCAATGGATAAAAATTTTCCAATCTTGAACGATTGGAAAATAATCTGTATACTTTGAAAAAGATGCAGAGTTGATCAAAATAAATGAAATCTTCCGAGTTTAGAACCCATTTTGGCATTTTGTCAACAATCTACATGATAAACCTGGAAAGGAAAACGATGAATCAAAAAGTAATCTCCTTTGAAGATTTTGTTAACTATTTTTTGAATTTATCCATTCTGTTTTGTTTTTGTTTCTTTTTGTATGCATTTTTGTACAGTTACACATAATATAGAGAATTGTATGTAAAGATATAGTTATAACCATAACGAACATCATAATAATAATTGCAATAATAATAGAGAGAGATGGGGGTTACAAAAAATCAACAGAGAAATAGAAAGAAAAAGGCGAGAAGAGAATGTTTCCCGTGTGTGGAAAGATGAAGAAGAGGAGGAAAAAGTTAATTTGGTTTTTTTTTTAATGCGGGGAATGATTGGAAACAGCACACGCACACAGAAATACACGCACATCTTGGCTCACGCTGAAAATGTATTTATTTAATTTGTTTAACTTTTAATTTTTTTTTGAACAGTGAAGAGTTTAAACGTTTTGTTGCTAATATCAACAAGCTGAATTCAGAAAAAACAAAATTGTATGAGAAAGAGAAACGTGAAGCCAAAGAATAAGAAAGAATGAATGAAATGTAGAGAGAAAGAGAGAGAATTGATATGTAAATAGTACAGTATGTAAATAGGGTTGATGGAAAATTGAAACTATTTTTGAATGCATAATAATATCAATTGGGGGACTCTTTTTTTTTTAAAGGGAATTGTTGTTGTATGAGGACACGACACGAAATTCATTTATCTTTTTTTCTTTTTGCCTAACAAATTGTGTTGTGGGAAATGAAGAAGCAAAAGACAAAATGTACACCCGTCTAAAGAAAAAACTTGAATTTGATAAAGAAAATAAAAAATTATTTCAAATTTTCCCGCCAGGCTCTTGCTATATAGTAAATATTTTATATATGTACACCGCGCACACAGACAAAAATTCAGCTGTTGTCGGGGAGAAAAAAAAATGTTTAACAAATTTGCTTCTTCCTCCATTACATAATCAAAAAAAATGTTGATGGCAAAACACAACAAGAAAAAAAATTAAATTTTTAACTTCTTTTAAACTGTACACGAGGAGAAAGAGAAAAAGTCTATGGAGAAGACAGAGAGTTAGAGAAGGTGTGTGCGTTTTTTATCCATTAAATCTTCAAGAAATTGCTTTGCAATCAAAATGTTTTTTTACCTCATCCATTTGGCTCATCAAAACTGTTTTCGCTATAACCTAATCGCTTTTCTTTCTTTAAGGGAAATTTCAAATTATTATTATGGCAGAGTTGGTTGTTGTTGTGGGTGAACGCTTGTGCAGTAATCAAAGGTATCGTTAATTCATTTCAATTTAGAGGCCGAATTTTTTGAATATCAAATCTTTTCCTTTAGACAGGAGACCCTCCACTGGATTCTCTGTCGTAGTGGTGGTCGTCGTCGTCGTCGTTGGAGCGGCAGCAGCGCCACCACCGCCCATCATCTTCTGGATGAGACTTGGCCCAGTCGATTGTTGTTGTTGTTGTTGCTGCTGCTGTTGGTTGTTGCCGCCGCCACCCATCCCGAAAAATGAGAAATGAGAAGACAAGGGTGCGGAAGTTGGCGCTGTTGTCGGTTGGGGCGGAGCAACGTTGTTAGGATGACCGTAAAGATTGTTGGGGTTGTTGGGATCGGCGTTCATCATCATGTTGTTGTGTAGACCTGTTTGATGTTGTTGCTGGATGATGGCTGGATCGGGAACAACTGGCGGCAAACCTCTGATCGTCTTGTTCATGGGCAAATTTCGAATCGGTCCAGTCCCGCCGTTGAAATTCGTCTGTTGTTGTTGTTGTCCGTTCATGCCCGGTAATTGTTGTTGTTGTTGTTGCATGGGATCTGCCATGCCATTGTTGTAGGCGTAATCCATTGAATCCGGTCTTCCTGTTTGTAATCAAATCAATCAATTTCCCCATTGCAAATTCATTTAGAAAAGATGAAATTACCTTTAAATCTGTCGTCAACGTCGGAGAAAGAATCTTCTGTGTAGTAGCGTTGGTTATTGATCGGGTTGTTACCATCTCTCACGACCGCCGCCATGGACCTCGCCTGTTTTTCAAATTTCCCGCGTCAAAGGCAAAAATCGAAGAGAAAACAGATTTAAATTCGCGCAACTAATTGTTCAACACCAGGGCGTGGTTTCAATTCGATTTCAATGGCATTTGAACACTCACTCGATAAAAACCAAAATCAAAAAATCAAATCATAAATAAATCATAAAATATTAGCAGCAACAACAACCCTCCAGTTTTCCCACTTGTTGTTCATCAAATTTTCGTTTACTTTTTTTTTTGCCAATTTTATAATTTGTACCTCACTCGCCAGTACGAACTACCACACAGATCAAATAGCGGATGCTCCTACTAATAATTTAGTAATCAATTAATTCAAAATAAATGACCTAAAATATTTGGAATGAAACGGAAAAGAAAATCAAAATAAAACCGCGAATCCTTTTTTTCAAATAGCCAGTCAATCGATTCAATAAATTCAATTGAAAAGAGAAAAACACGCAACAAAAAATATAAATATAAAGAAAGCGTAAAATAATAATTAATCATCGAATTTAAGAAAAAGCAGCCACTCGCGTGTGTCTAAAAATCGATAGCGCGCAACAAATGAATAATTCAGTCAGTCGAAAAGCGGAGAATGAAATAAATAATAGAAAATAGTTTTCCCGTATCAATTGTTTTTGGTGTTTGTAAATGAAGTTAACGATGAAACACAAACCATAATAATTAGGCGAGGAGACAATCTGTCAGAGAGATAGCGAGAGAGAGAGTGAAAATGGTGGAACGAGAGTGCGTGTGTGTTTGTGGTTGCGGACGAACAAAGACACAAAGTGAGGTGAGAAGAATAAAGAAACGACAGACCAGGCAAAAAAGAAATCAAAAAGAAAAGAAAAATCCAAAATTACCAACAAATAATAAGAGACAACATCAATAAAAATATATGAAAAAGGAAATTTCAAATTTTCTTGCTTTCTATTCGCCAATTTTTGTTTTGTTTTGTTTTGTTTTCGGGTTAAAAGAAGAGCATTTACCTCGTGACGATCAGGCGAGTAGACGTCTATGCAACACACGGACCCAGCCGGACAGAGTGAGAGGATATAGAGATAGATAGATTTTTTTTTGATTCGGGAAAAGAGACAGAGAGAGACACGCACAAAGGAGAAAAAGAAAAGGATCGGACAAATTTGAAAAAAAAAAAAAAAAAAATCAGAAATTTGACGGTGTGCAGAGAGAGAGAGAGACACACATATAAGAAACACACAAAGGCGCAGCCAAAATTTCTCATTTTTAAATTGAAAAAAAAAGTGAAGGGGAAAGTGAATTTTCGAAATTGTGTGTGACTCTTTCTCTAAAATGTTTACGAAATCCTATCCGTTTGGCTATGTAAATAAAAACGAATTTCATTTGATATCACTGGATTGTGTGACTGACGACATCTAGTGGAGATTTGAAAATGTTTTTGGTTTTTTGTGGGGGGATCGGTTGAAAAGAGAGAAAGACACAAGACAGACAGAGAGAAGGTGCTCGAAATCCACCAAGAAATTGTTGCAAGACATCCACATCAAATGAGAAAGACAGAGAGAGAGAGAGAGAGACGGACATCATGCTTTTTCTTCATTGATATTCAGCCTCAAAATCTGTACACTTGTCTTTTCGTTGTTGTTTCTTTTATCAAATTCCAAATTTTATTTTTACCGTTTTGATTTTCCCTCTCGTTTTTTCTTTCTTTCTTTTTTTTTAAATACAAATTTTTATTATTTACAGGATATTTTCTATGACAATTAAACTGCGTGTGATTCTTTTGCGTGTTTTGATGGGATCGCCAATGAAAAATGTCTAAAATGTTGAAGAAAAAACTTACCGCTGCGTCGATCACGTGAGTTATCAGACGGTCTGTGATTGGTCGTACGTGGAGGTGGTGGAGGACCTTCAGCACCAGACATTCCTCGATCACGAGGATCCATTCGATCGTGATCCATCCGTTCTCGGCTTCGATTTCTACCAAGGGACAATTTTTGAAATTTAAAAAGTTTTTCCTTTTTTTTTCTAAAAAATCAATTCAAATTTACCCGCCGTAATAACTGGCATCTCGACCGCGATCCTGCATCATCTGACCTCCAGACTTGTCGTTCATGTTGCCGGATTGTCCACCTCGTTTGTGACGAGGTTGAGAAGGATCGTAATCGGGTGGAGCTTCCGTCAGGAAGTTGGATGGGACCAGTCCACGTTGCCCTCGCAATTCGCCCAGGTAAAAACCGTCATCGTCCATGTCTCCGTAGACGTAAATGATGTCGCCCGTCTGGAATGAAAGTTCGACTTCTGCGTCGACGTTGGGAGACAATTCCTGAGGATCGTAATCGTACAGGGCGATCATCCGCTTGACCGGCATGTTGGCGTAAATGTCACCCCAACGATCACGACCGTGGCCCGGCTGCCCTTGAGCTCTCAAATTGCGTCGTGTACGGGAATGACTCGGTCCGTCAGCTCCAGACTCCTGTCAAAATGTGAAAAATTAATAAATTTTTTTAAAATCAAATGGAATAAAATTGACGCACTTTGAGGAGCTCCTGGGCGACCCTTTCGTCGTCCACTTGAACTTCAGAGACCATATTACAGGGAACGTAACCGGAACGGCCGGCAACTTCACCCCAATAAAATCCATCGGCATCTTTATCGCCTCTCACCTAATTTTTTGTGGGGAGGAAGAAATTCATTTCCCGTCAAAGAAAACATTTTAAAAAAAGAAATTAGTTTGATGTACTTTGATGAGCTGGCCTTCACGGAATGGCAATTCCTCGTCACAAGCGTCGGGATTGGGCGACATGGTTGGAGGATCGTAATCGAATAAAGCGACAAAGATCCTCGTCTGTTGTTGCTGTTGTTGTTGCATGGGAGGTTGTCTGCCGTTGCCACCTCGAGCCACTGGCCGCCTGTTGGCCGGCTGATCGTAATATCCGTCATTCTGTTGTTGTTGTTGTTGATTCCTTCCAGCCTGGGCGGAATAATAGTTGTCTCTACCCTGTCCCTGGGCGTTTCGAGGTCCGCCTACCATCTGCGGATTGCGGTTGGCCGGCAATGATTTGTTTCGATCGTACGGGTTCATCCCCTGTCCGTCTCGACCGCGATAACTATCGCCCGATCGTTCGCTGGCCGTGTCCTTGGTGATTTCTGTTATCGTTCGATAAAAAAAGAGAAACATAAACCAAACAGTTGAACGTCAGCCAAAATGGAAATAGAAAATTGTCCCTCACCGATAGAAGGGATTGGACCGGGCATGGAAGGATTAAGATAGTGATTGCGTTGCATCATGCCACCACCCTGCTGTTGGCCTCCTCTTCCGTTGTTGGACTGTTCCATAAAATTGCGCCGGCCGATGTTGTTGCTGCCTCGATTCGTTTCGTTCATCATTTCCTGTTGTGGTGGTGTGGACGGCGTTGACACATCACCAGACGAAAACAAAAAAGAAAAGACAAAAATCTTCATCAATCAAAAGGGAATTGGAGCGTGGCAACAACTTTTGATCGATGCGGACGCGATCACCAAAACAAAAAACCAAAAAGGACAAAACGTCAACGGCAGAATAGGAAAGAAAGAAAAAAACGACGACGACGACCAGAGAAGAGACTTAAATCAACTAATCAACGATAAGATATATACTTACGCCGTCGCTACTACAATCCTGATATTCTTCCGGCTCTTCCGCAATATCAGACAGTTCCGATGGTCTTTCGTCCGACTCTAACGTGTCCTGCTTCTCGTTAGTACATCAACAACAACAACAACATGCAGAAAAAACGATAGAAACTCAAAATCAACTCAACAAAATAAAAGGGAAAAAGCCTTTTTTATAGAGACGTTTACCTTGATGCTGGCCAGCAAACTAAGATTCCACAGTCCTACAATGTCTTCCGATTGGCACAAACTATCAACTACGTCCGACTCATCGTAATTAAGAGCCGATTCTACAATGATTTCTTCTTCTACGTTGTTGTTGACGGGCAATTCAATATTGTCCATCTTCTTTTCAATTAAATCAAGCGGGAACGGGAATCGAATTAAAAAATGCAAAAAAGCGGAACATGCCGGAACTAAAGCAAAAGAAGAAATTGAATTGAAATTTACCCGATTTCCTCCGCGATTTTTGATGAGGTCGAATGGAACGGGCGTGGGGACGCTGTCGCCCGATTGGCTCTCACGCGCTTTGGTCCTCACCGTCACGTGTTTAGCCTGCAGGCCCATAAAGCTGGAAATGTCCAGTAAGGCGTGGTCACCCGTCGGGCTGTCCACTTCCGTCACTTTACGTCCGTCGGCATAAACGGCGTAGCCCGTCACGGGGACACCGTTGGATTTGCCCGATTGGCTGTTGATGGTGACGGGCAACCAGGTGACGAGCAAAGTGCCATCCTGAGGTCCCAGCTTCCACTTGGACGTCGACGGGTGGATCGGGGACGCCTTTGGGTAAAGTGCGGAATTCGACGTGGGTGCAATACTTTTCCGCGTACTTGGCCGTCGTTTCGTCCATCGTGTTAAAATGAGGCGATCGGATGTTCTTGGCTTTGACCGTGACCCGGTAGATGGTGTTGGGAGACAGACCGGAAATGGTGTGACGGAAAATGCCCGGCTTCACTGTCCGCACTTCTACGTGATTGACGCAAACGACGTGCTGGTAATTCGAGTTGGCCGGCAGCCAAGAAATCAAGGCCGATGTCGCCGTCACGTGACTCACACGGACGCAAGTCGGTGCCGAAGGAACTTCTTTACCAATCACCATCGTACAGGCAGCGTCAAGCGACGCCCGGCGTCTTAAAGTCACTGAACGGACGCTGATCCGGTGCGGCTGAAAAAAAATTTTAAAGTTAAAAATGAAAAAAAAAAAAACCAAAAAATATTTGAGCGGGAAAAATTGTAACAAATTTTACTTTGCTGGAATCGACGCCTTCGATGAGCGCCCGGCATCGATCACCAGCTCTTATAGTGGTACGCAATATGCCATCGACAGTAGACGTGATAGGATGCGATTTGTCCAGATTCCGGTGGTGCACCTTCGGGATGATTCCATCCAATGAGGATCGACTTGTTCAATTGGCGTTCCAGCGTCAGTTGACGAGGTGGTGGGACTAGCAGCGAAAGGAAGAGCCAGTCTGTAAAAATGCGCAAAAACGCTCCAACGGGAAGAAGAAAAAACCCAAAATCGAATGGAAAAGAAAAAAAACCCAAAACCGGAAAAACAAATTTGTGGAAAATATCCAAATGTTCAAAAGCAAAACCAAAACCAAAAATGGAAGAAAAGAAGAAAGAAGAACGAATGAATGGGGGGACTAATGAAAAATCTTCCTCTACCGGTTAAATAATCAACACAATCAAGTACAGGATATCTACACCCACTATTACGTCACATTTTCTAATCATTGACATTTGTTTTGTTTTACTGGCAAGGAATGAAAAAACAGAAAAACCCAAAAAATGTTTTTGTTTCGTTTTCATATAGAAAAAAGGAAAAAAAAAAAGTGGAATAGAAAACCGAAACTATTTCTTAGACGGACGTTCATACCTGGTCCTTCTCCTTTGACTCCCAGGGCCAATTCTTCGTCTTCTAGAAATTCTTGCAATTCCATCAGACCCCAGTCGAGAGCCTGACGGGCAGCGTCATCTACAGCAGTGAAAAATTTTAGAAAATGAATTTTTTTGTTGTTTGTTTACCAAAATTTCCGTCCTAAACATTTTTTTAAAAATACAAACAAACTTTCGTGCAACAACAACAACCCTAATATTTGTACACCAGGGATAATAATAAGCTACTAAGGAAGTCGGTGCTGGACAACTCTACCGGAAGTGGTAAACAACTCATTTCGTCCCGTTTTCTAGAGCTAGA
Organism: Daphnia galeata; assembly: GCA_030770115.1. NCBI lineage: Eukaryota > Metazoa > Arthropoda > Branchiopoda > Diplostraca > Daphniidae > Daphnia > Daphnia galeata. The sequence continues at coordinate 10,158,025 of CM061114.1, forward strand.
CAAAAAGGACGGACGACAACATTCCACAGATGTAACAGACGGACTCTCTTGTTTTTGTTTTAATTGTTGACTAGAAGAAGAAGGAGAAAACTAATTTAAAACAAATATGTACACTATAGACGGACCGATAATTCTAAAATTCGGGAATGCGGTGGAGGAACTTGAGGACACTTTGAACCGGAAGCGGTGCGGAGGTTCCCAAAAAAATAAAACACAAAATCAAAAACAAAATGACGACGACTGATCAAACTCTAGAGTCTAGAAATAGGACAAATCTACACAGTGGTGTGACGATGATATATGATGATGGACCATAGATAGGGACAAAAGCAAATAAGAAAAGTGTGTTTCAAATTTTCTACTTGATATAATCATTTTAAAATACAAAGTTAATGCCATTAAAACGAAATTTGTTGAAGAGAAAAAAACAAAACAAAAACGTACACTGATTGATGCCCCTACTGCGACTGGCCGGACTATGAAAGGCCACCTGACTGCTTCCAGCCGCTGGGATATGCGCTGTTGTCGTCGTGTTTATATATTTTATATGATATGATATGATATACAATTAAAATGAAATATTTTTTCTTTCTCTTTTTCTTTCCCCTATTACTTTCATTAATTTTGTTATTTGAAATTCACACACACACAAAAACACACACCAAAAATTTCACACAACAGAAAAATAAATAAGAAAACGAAAGGGAAAAATCAAATGTCCAAAACTGACCTTGATCGATGGGCTCGTTGGCCGCAATCGGCTGTTGATGTTGTGGCAGACCTTGTTGTTGTTGTTGTTGTTGTTGTTGTTGCAGTTGTTGTTGGTGCGGATGCGATGGAAGTTGATGAATCGATGGATGGCCTGCTGTTCGGTTGCCGGCCAAATGGGACGACGACGTTGTTGAAGAAGACGCAGGATGGTGATGATTTGGACTGACGCCCAGCAGGTCGCGAGGTAAACTCGTCGTGCTGCTGTCATCACCGCAAATTTGAAGGCCCAATACGGCGGCCCGATGGAATTCAACCAAATCTTCACCCTGAAGCCGCTGGATGAAATTGGAAGGAACCAAACCTTTACGTCCGTCCAGTAATTCTCCCTCGTAAAATCCGTCCTATTTTAAAACAAACATTTCAATTTTCTGCAAAATTATTCGTGAAATCAAATGTTGAATCACCTCGTCCATCGTTCCCCAAACGAGAACGTAATCACCAGCGGCTAAAGACACTTCCGCTTCCGGATTGTCGTTGGGCGACTGGGTAAACGGATCGTACGTGTATTTGGCCAAATAAACGTAACATCGTCCCTTTCCAGGGATTTCCAACATGTCGGCGCTGCTTTCCGGTTCCGGATGGCGGAAGGAATGGAGCGGCACAGTGTGGAGCAGCGAATGAGCCGAATGGGCATCCAGCGGCAGTGCCGGTAAACTCAACGGCGACAATGGAGGATGCAACATTGAAACGCTGCTGGGCGCCAACGTTGATCTCAATCCGCTGCTGATGGATGAAGAATTGTGGTGTTGTTGTTGTTGTTGCTGCTGCTGCTGCTGGGCAGCCACGCCTAAACTCAACGTGTGAGCCAAATCGGCGGCCGCTGTCGAAACGGACGTTGAATTGCTGGGGAAAAACATGGACGACGTATTGGTCAATGTCGTCATGGCCGCCGCCACCGCTGAAGAACTTGTGCTGCCGTACAGAGACGGACTAGTCGACTGTCCCGTCGATCCACTCGCTCCATTGTGACTGGAATATCCAGAACCTTTTTTTTTTTTTTTTAAAAGTAAAATGAGAAAAATCAAAATTTAAAAAAATTCAAATTTCCCGCTCCTTTTTTTTAAAATTCCGCTGGATTTAAGAGGAAAAAAAAACAAATCAAGCTAAACAGCATTTGATGTCTAGCTAAGGAAAACTACTAACAGTGTCATTTGTTTCTACCACAAAAAAAAAATAATAATAATAGTAACCTGAAAGAATAAAAAATCAACATGACAAATGCAAACCGAAATGATGGCGAAATGTAAATAAACAAGAAAAAAGTCAAGAAAAAGAATAGAGAAATTCCGGAGTAGAAAAGAAACGCGAATTCGACACACACAGAGACCCACTTTTTGGATATACTCTAATCCAGCACTTTGAACGACGTAATAAGAGAGAGAAAAAGGAGGACATATATAGCAGAGAAAGAGCAACGTCTAAAAAGGATATTGTTTCGAATCGATCCGGCGTCCACAGCTTGAGACTATACCGTGGGAAAACAAGCAGGCTACGGTACTAACTAATACTACTACTACCACTACTACCATCTGCTGTGTGTGTTGGGAATAATAATATATTACATTTAGACATCCCCCCCCCCACATTGATTTTGATGTGGATCAACATTGTTGTCATAGACTTAAAATCTATGAAATTATTATTTTGATTTTTAAAATGAAACTTTTTTTAAAAAGCGATCGATCGAAATCGTTTGAGGTGGAAAAAAATGAAATAAATTTACGAGCCGGAAACCTGCGGAAACTCAAAAATTGTGTGTCTCGTTCAAGTGGGGCGTGACCGGAACAAACACACACACACACACACATAACACAAAAACACACACACAACACACACAATTAAAAAAAAAAAAAGAATTTATAGCCAAATAATAATTGCGCGATGAAATCAATTTTTCGTCTTTTTTTTTAAAAGGAAAAATAAAAATAGAAAAAGTCCACTGGATTAAATTTTTTTGTCTGGGATTTGTCCGGACTACTCTCTAAAATTTTGTATTTTTTTTTGTCTGTGTGTCTCCAGCAAATCGAGCCATGCTGTCCGTCATTAGCTATTGTTTAATTGGTTGGTGTAGTAGTGTGTGGTGATAGAAATATTGCTGTTGAAATTTTGTTGGTGTTTTTTTTTTTATTTATTTATAAGTGCGGGCCGTCATATGTAAGAAGGTTGTGGAGTTGGTTGGAGACGAGCTTCTACTTTCTATGTAAATATGCGCGAGCAGGCCCGATTTTGATATATATATTTTTTTTTTGGTTCAAGGAGTTGGTGGAGCACAGGTGGTCCATTTACAACAACTTACGCTTCTTACTCGTATCAATGCCCGGCGCTAGCCAATGCCTGAGATGGGCAGAAACGGGCGGAGAAGAGCGCAAATGATGATGTACAAGTTGTTGTTGTTGTTGTGAAGGCTGATGATATTGTTGTTGTTGTAGATGATGATGATGATGAAGTAAAGGCGTCCGGTTGAGACTGGCCGGTGTTGATTTGCGCCTGTGCCGATTCTGGCCGCCGTAGTGAAGGACCATGTCATCGCTGGCAAACGTCACCGTTTTGCCTTTCTCCTGAGACACTGCTTCACACACACACAGACACAGACACACAGATAGACACACGGACAGACAACCACACGGCCATCAAACCAATAGCGCAACCAACAGCCCAGCAGCAGCAGCAGACAAAAACACGATTTTGATATAGGGAAAAAGAAGAGAGAGACAGAGATGGACACAAAACTTTTTTCAAGATCCTATTTTCTTTTCTTCTTCTTGTGTGCATCTCATCATCTTCTTCTTCTTCTTCTTATTCGTCCTTCTTCTTCTTACTTCCTCTAAACTACTTCAATCCCGGGGGCTCCTGATAGATCCCCAATCCCTCCCTCCCGGACACACACACACACACACACAAAAAGGGAGAGAGAGAGAGAGAGAGAGACTTTGCCCTGGAAAAAAATCAATTAGTCAACGAGGAGGACGACCGGAGAGGAGAGGCAGAAGAGGAGGGAAAAGAGGCGGAGCGTCGTCGACAATTCAACGGATTAGTTGACGGAAAATGTTCTTCTTCTTCTTA